>CM054153.1:20390109-20405109 GCA_028751875.1 Rapana venosa
GTGAGAATATGTGTGTACGTATGTGTGTGTGTGTGTGTGTATGTACGTGTGTGTGTGATACATAAGTGTGTGTGTGTGTGTGTGTAAGTGTATGTGTGCATGTTTATTTATTTGTTTTTGTTCTTTGATTTCGAGAATAATGGAATAAGTACTCATGTATTGTTTTTTTTACATCCAGTAATTCTGTGTGACTTTGTGTGTGTGTGAATATGTGTGTATGTGTGTGGGGTTTTTTCTGCATGTCTATTATTGGCTGCTTTGAAAGTGATGTTTATGTAAAGGTAAAAGGCAAAGGTGTCCCATAACCTATGTGGTCGTAGGGGAGTGAGGTGTCAGAGACCTCAACTTCTCCATGGTCCAGCATATTGAGGGCGGCGCCCTTCTCCTCTCCCTTGCTGCTTTATACCTTCCCTGACCCTTAAGAGGGCAGGTACCCATTTACAGCTGGGTGAACTGGGAGAACTGTACTGAAGCCAAGGCGCGCAAACGGTCACCCATCCACTTGGTAACCACGATTCTGCTTAACATTGGGAAAGTGAGTGCTCTGACCACTTATCCCGTCACACTTTACTTTTTTTATGTAGGACAACTGTAATATTACGCTGTTCCTTTTTTGCCTGTGTTGCCACAGCTATATTGGTAGACGGTGTGTATTTCTGCATTTTGTTAGATAAAAAGAGTTATATACTACCTCCGCAAACGGGTAGTCAAGCGCTCCACAAGTATCGATCATTATCATTTATAAATCGTTTATTAATCGGTCTCATTATCAAGTTAACTTTCAAGCTCATTTGGCAGCTTATGACCGTTTCAAGACTAGTGGAGAAATCTGGAACCAGAAAATAATGTACATAGCATACACACGTGAACCCTAAAAGCAGGCAATGCTCAAGCAACAAGCTACGTTGTATCGAGAAAAAAGAAAACACTAATATTAAAAAAAAAATATTCTACCTCACAGCAAAAGAGCACAGGGCAAAAGCTAGCAGCTTTGCAAGGAAGAAACAAAAAACCAAATATCAAGTTGCTAGAAAAGCAATAACAGTGGGAGAAATGCAATCTGCGAAGAAATCAACTTTCGAATATAAAAAAAACAACACAGTAAAAACTCAAATTTTACTCTCGACGCATTTTGTTCTTTCACTGTTAAATCAAAAAGAAAATGAACAGAAACACGACGACAGACGTGAAAGACACTAGAAAAAGAAAATACTAAATTGTTGTTGTTGGTTTTTTTTTTTATACCGAATTCTTAGTAAAGAGGAGATGGTATCTTTTTAAATAAAAAAAAAACAGCCGCACGCATCCCAAGGAAGCACTAACTATCTTTTTCGAGCGATCATTAAACGAATATTTATTTTTACTACAGCAAAACTACACAAAAAATAGACTTCACCTTTCGCCAGTCAAGAACACTAAACTGATATTACTCACACACACAAAAAATATCTGTGCATTTTTAAAATACCGTTAAGATAAAAACTTTCAAATAAAAAAAATAAAACTTTCAAATTAAAAAAAAAACATAAACCAAAATGTCTGTACATTTTTTTTTCTTAAATCGTGCGAGAACTAACAATCCGTAAAGATATAAACTTTCAAATAAGAACACAGTAAACGACCCCATTTTTCTTTCGACACATTTCATTGCTGCCATTTCTAGCCTCATTATTTTGTTCTGCAGGCATCATAGCCAGACCCAGTTTTTTACCTGAAGGTGAAGGAAACGGAGACTGGCAGGTAGTTTGTGTACAAAGGATACCATCCACTCTGATGATGGCACTTACCTCACCTTCACCTATCCCCTAGTCCCGTGGACCGTGGGGGGCACTAATGGAGATTTTCCAACCAGCTTCCTCCACTCCCCGCGGTCCTCTGCTTTCCGTAGCAATTCGTTCCACTCCAGGCAAGTCAGTCCACTCTCTGATGTTTGTCTTCCCATCGTTTTTTCTCTTGTCTGCCTCTTCGTCTCCCTCCTTGTTGTGCTGTTTGTTTCCTGTGTGAAGATGATGATGATATGCCATGCCAGGCCAAATAAGGACACTTAGTACCTGACTATCAACTCTGCTAAATAGGCCTTAGTTGATTGATGGATGCAATTAGGTCTTAGTTGATTATTGCAATTATAGGCTCCTAAGTTTCAGGACAGAGAGAAAGAGAGAGAAAGCGAGAGAGAGAGAGAGAGAGAGAGAGAGAGAGAGAGAGAGAGAGAGAGAGAGAGAGAGAGAGAGAGAGAGAGAGAGAGAGAGAGAAGGGTGGGATAAAGAGAAATTGAGACAGACAGAAGGAGAAACAGCTACAAAGACGCACAAGGATAGAAACGGAGACAGCACTGTTGCTTAAGAATTGTACTAGTTTTAGGGTGGCCCACAGCGCCAAAGTGGGATGACTTGCAGTTACCACAGTCCCTAAATCGGATAGCTCCCCTGGGACTGTAATACAGCCTCAACAACAACAAGAAACAGAGACTGTGTGTGTGTGGGGGGGGGGGGGGAAGAGATCAGGAAAGACACACCCACCAAGAGAACTAACGAATGAACGAGACAGACAGAGACAGAGAGAGAGAGAAACGGGCAGAGATAGACAGAGACAGAGAGAGGCTGACAAGCAGACAGACAGACTGGCAAATAGACAGACAGACAGACAGACAGACAGACAGAGGAAGGAAAGAGACGGGGAAGCAGCACTGACTGCAGGACCAAAGAGACAGTAGCCATACTGTAAGCATAAAATCAGATACAGCTAGAGAAACAACAAAACAACACAGTCACTTCAAGAAAAAAAATGCACAGAAAGAAAAAAACTTGCCTTTTATCATTCTCCATATTTAACAGAGCTGCTTAACATTCCTCACAACAGAGCGAGTTCTAAGTTATCTTCGATGATTCCGGACAATCCCTCCCACAAAATATATATAACAAAAAGAGACAGAAACAAAAAACACACGAAAAGTTTTCATTATAAAAAATTCCCCGAATAAAGACAGTGCATGTAAAATACCACAGAATGCAAGATCAGACCCTGATTCTGTGATCAAGACACCACACCAAATCCACCAAACCCATAACTTTTTCCATACAGATTGGAATGCTCTGCCCACACTGATTTTCCAGAACGAAAGTTTCAATGAGAAAGAGAAAGTCTTACGGTTTGCACAGAGAATAGGAAACCCTATTCTGTTGGACAGACTCTTAGCAGTATAGTACAGTGTCACTGGAACCGGACTGGGTAAGGGGGGGGGGTGTTGAGGGGGTCGGGGGGGGGGGGGGGGGGGGGTCGGGGGGGACGAAGCCTCGCTGCCAATACTGCTTTATAGACACAGACAGATTTCTCCTTAGTTCAAGGGAAAGAGAGACAAAGAGAGACTGACGGAAAGAGGTCGATGGTACTGGTATCCTTTTTTTTCTTCTCCCTTTTGTTTCTTGCGGTGAACCGTTGAGACAAAGAAAGAGACAGTAAGGACATTCACGATTGTTTCCTTACAGACTATTTGTCCAAAAGTAATCCAACCCAACCAAACAACAATTGCTTTTTACAAGCTTTGATTGGTTTATAGTTATTTTTTGTCTAATTAGCTTTTTGATTCTTGAGTTTCAGCCGGAAAAATGAAACAGACAGACCGATTTGATTGTACAGGCTTTGATTAGGTTTATAGTTATTTTTTTTGTCTAAGTAGCTTTTAATGATTCATTCTCAGCGGAAAAAAATCTACTCAAATACTGTATTCAGAACTTTTTTCGCGTACGTTAATACCGTTTCCGCTTTTTGAAAGAGCAGGCCATTGTGTACCGGCGGGAATGGATGACAATATGAACAATAACCGCGTACATGCGGTGACTGGACGTAAAAAAAGCGCACATGAGTGTTTATTCCTTTATACTCGATATAAAAGAATGAATGAATCAATAAATCAATAAATAAATAACCAGATAATAAAACAAACATTGAGATTCTACCCAAAGTATCACTAACGCTTGTCTACTTACTCATCTTATCCACAAACTTTCTACTCTTGCAAGGTTTTTAACTGAATTACAGCATCTGGCTTTACCAGGATACGCCCCAGTATCAAAACCAAACAAAAATCTACTCGCCATCTATGTTCCCATTCTACCTCCAAATATGGCTGTAAATGCTCAAGATGAACTACTGAACAAAAGAAGCAACGGAGTACACACAATGTGTCTCTAAAAAACAGTCTGAGAACACTCACAGACAAACAAGAGGATCAAAGTCTTAGGGGGTACTACAGCTGTCCATGTCAGTTAGGAAACGTTTTCTTTATGCTCATCAATAACATTTGTGGGGAAGAAACTCCCTTGGAGTAAAGACTGTGTGCCAAAAAGAAATGAAAGGACATAAGAGGTGATTGAAAATAATGTAAGACAATGTGTACTGGGTTTCAGGACCCTTTCATATCAATTTGTGTTACGCTTAAGTTACTGTTGTAGATGTCGTTGCTGCTAAAGTTGTTGCGATCATTGTTGTTGTTGATGTTTGCTTTCCAGTGCTGCTATTACATCCAGTGGCCACAACCAGGACTATAACTGCAACAGTCAGCAATCCATATTTTGAGACCACCAGACAGAGGAGACCCCGCACTACCACTGGGCCACTTCAGAGATTTGTTTTCGTTCCTCGGCTACAGCTCCGAAGTTCACCAATGGTGAGATTTTGCGTATGCGACTGTTTCCACCCACCATTAAGGTAGCCGCATTCCGACTCCGGGGATACTTCAGAGATGTTCAGTGGGGCATTTTTGTTTGCTGAAGTATCACTACTTACTGACAATTGTAGCTGCTTGGTTTGCAAATCCGTTCTGATTAAAGTACCCTAATTTGTGAAGATGTCAACCACCATATTCCATCACCAACACTCTTCCATTAACGAAAACTCAAAAACTGCGACATAAAGCTCTACTTACCTATAAAAGTAGAGAAGAAGAAAACAAACGTTCTCAGCTTCAGGCTGAGTCAAGGCTGTGGTAGTACTCTTTTGAAAGGTAGAAAAACGACCTAAAGAAAGCCACCTCAATATGGCGAACTACGTGACCGTTCAACAAACAAATACAGCGTGATAAAAAATTTGTAGAATGGCTAAACTTTGGGATATAGTATGGAAAAACATTGCATTTATTTAAGAGTTAGACTGATCACAAAAACTACCATATGCTTTGCAAGAACCCCCCATTGAATCACTAAATACTGCTTATACAGATGGCAAAGTACATACAGTTAAGCGTGCACAAACCATAGTAACACACGCTCACACGCACGTATGCACGTCCGCACATAAACATACAGAGAAAGAGAGAGAGAGAGTGAGAGAGTAAGAGAGAGAGACAGTCAGACAGACAGACAGATACAGATAGCAAAACAGACAAAAATGTAGAGTGCAACCAAACATACATTTTTCTCTTCCCATACACCAGAACTTTATGTCCCTACCAGTAAAAAAAAAACCCAACCACAAAAACACCAGAACAACGCAAAATACGACTCTATCACAACTATCAATCAGCATGCTGCAAAACTTTTAACTTTTGCACACAGCAAAACCTTTTTTCCCTTTCCACCCAAAAGAAGAATACGAGAAAAACAGAGATACAGAGACTCCACTCTAAATAATGCATCCTCTAAGTTTAGTTTTGGGGGGAAACAAGTTATCCTTCAGTAGTTGTCAATTGGAGGCTACAGTCAAGCACTCGTCTGGGTTGTTGGTCCCCAAAGGAAGTGAAGGAAGCTGTTATCTATGTGGGTCACTAGACTGGAGAGAGAGGAGAGAGAGAGAGAGAGAGAGAGGAGAGATGAGAGAGAGAGAGGAGAGGAGAGAGGAGGAGGGGAGAGAGAGGAGAGGAGAAGAGAGAGAAGGAGGAGAGAGAGGAGAGGAGAGAAGAGGAAGGAGAGAGAGGGAAGAGAGAGAGGAGGGAGGGAGAAGAGAGAGAGAGGGAAGAGAGAGAGGGAGAGAGAGAGAGAGAGGAGAAGGAGAGAGGAGAGGGGAAAGAAACAGAGAGAGAGGAGAGGGAGAGAGAGAGAGAGAGAAGGAAACAGAGAGAGGAGAGAGAGAGAAAGGGGAGAGAAGAGAGAGAGGAGAGAGAGCAAGAAAGAGAGAGAAATGTGTGTATGGGTAATACTAGAGTGAGTAAGTGTGTAACAGTAGACAGTGAGAGAGAGAGAGAGACGAGAAAGATGACAAGAAAATACGAGAGAAGATAGAAAAGCACATGTGTTTTTGTAATCAGTGCCTAGTAGGATAATTAAGGAAGAGCAGAGAAAGAACAGAGAGAGACAGAGAAGAGGAGACAGAGAGAGAAATACAGTGCAACCAAACATAGTTTTTCGTACAAACACCAGAATGACTTCTTAAACACCCCCTTTATGTCCCTACCAGTCAAAAAAGAGACACAGAAAGCACCACAAAATACGATCTATACAATATCAATAACATCCGCAATAACTTTCATCTTTTGCATACAGCAAAACTTTTTCCCTAACCACCCCCAAAAAGAAGAGAGAAGAAGAAGGAAACAGAGATAGAGAGCATCCGTTCTAGAAAATGCATCCTCTAAGATTTTGTTTGGGAGGAAACAAGTTACCCCTTCAGTAGTTGTCAATGAGAAGGCACAAGTCAGAAGCATCGTCTGAGTACTGTCCCAAAGTGGTGAAGGAAGCTTTATCTAGTGGGTTCATAGATGGAGAGAAGAGGGAGAGAGGATGGAAGAGAAGGAAGAGGAGGGGGAGAAGAGAGGAGAAAGAAGAGAGAGAGAGAGAGGAGAGAGGGTGAGAGAGAGGAGAAGAGGGGGGGAGGGAGACGGAGAGAGAGAGGAGGGAAGAAGGAGAGGAGGAGAGGAGGGAAGGGGAGAGAGGGAAAGAGAGGGAGAGAGATGTTCGGTACGCTGTTCTGTGCTGTACTATACTGTGCTATACTGTAGACTAGTTTTATACCTCACTTTCTGCACTGCCAAGCATGTGTGTGTGTGCGCGCGCGTGCGCGCACGCGTGCGTGTGTGTGTGTGTGTGTGTGTTCTGTGAGTGTGTTCTGTGTGTGTGAGTATGTGTGTTCTCTGTGTGTTCTCTGTGTGTGTGTGTTCTGTGTGTGTGAGTATGTGTGTGTGTGTGTGAGGGGGTGCATTATAAGAGAGAGAGAATGTTTGTGTGTCTGTAATGTTCGTGCATGCGTGACTATGTGCTCTGTCTCCATCTGTTTTTTCTGTTTGTCTCTCTGTCTCTCTCCATCTCTCTGTCTTTCTGTCTGTCTGCCTCTCTCTCTCTCTCTCTCTCGCTCTCTCTCTCTCAGACGTACGTTGTCCTCTTCATCCACAGGAGCAGACACACACACACACACATACACACACCTATACAGCCAGCAGGGAAAGCAGACAAGGGGGGGGGGGGGGGGAGGGTTGTTTTCTCTTGACAAACATCGCTAAGCGAGAAAATGCATATCGTCCCAGGCATATTCTCAGTACCCATTGTTGCTACCTGAAATGTCATAACGTTTATAATAGTTCCACATGCTATTAGTGATGTTTAGCATCAAACTTTTGCTCTTTTTTTATCCTTTGACAATATTTGAAAGTGCAGTGTCCATGTCCTCGTTTTTCTCCGAGTTATGTTACAACGGGTGAGTTGTTTTTTTACATTTCTGAATGGCATTTTTTTTTCGTCAGATCATTTTGAATATACGGTATTGGCTTAAAACAGGCATCACATTACAATACAAACATTCTTAAATGGCACTTATCTAAGATCTTCTATAAAACTCGTTGTAAGTAAGAATAACGTTACAATATTTTTTTTCAAAAAACATTTTCAAATGGTATTTATTTAAAATCTTTTTTGACATTGTTTGAAACGAGGTGGTGTTACATTCGCTATTTTATAAACGGCACTTGTCTAATATATTTTGGAATATTGTTTCAAACAAACATGTCATAAAAGCGGCGAAATGCCATATACTTTGCAACAACAAAAAACTTAGACGAAGCAATAGGAGTCAACAACACAGACCAAAAAACCCCCCAGATAATATGCAAGACCAAAAAACATAAGCTTTGGGAATCGACAAAATGACAAAGATCTCTCCACGTAGCAATTTTCAGAAGGTAAAACGTATTCATCTAACCATTTTGTTTTTGAAACAGCCACAAGGCACGCTTAGGGAACACTCACAGGAGTTGTTATTACCGTTTTCAGCAGAACATTAGACTGGTATTTTTGTTAGAAAAATAAAGCCAGCAAAAACAAAAACAAAAAACAAATAAATGGAGGATTTGTAGCTCACCAAACAAAATGTCAAATCGACGATATTATGAAAACAGGATTGTCTTTCTGGTCTTATAAACTTTTCGGAAAAAATATACAGCAAGTTACGAAATATGCATACATATAAAACGAAATCTGTGAAAGCCAGGTTGTCCTTCATTCTATACATTTTATCGCGTTTTATCATTTCTAGCTTCGATTTGTGTGTCTGCGTCGCATCTATCCCTATCTTTAGGGGCATGAGCTTACAAAAAGGAGAGTGGCAGTCCCTTGTCTGTCTCTCTCTCTCGCTCTCTCTCTCTCTCCACACACACACACACACCCACACATTGTGGTTGTAGTGACACCAAGCTAGGCAAATCACGATAGCTAAATGTTAACTCAGCTTAATAGGTCTTATTTTGTTGATACAGATACATAAGACCTCTACTATTCATGAGAGAAACAGACAGTCAGACAGACAAACAGACAGACAGACAGACAGACAGAGACATAAAGAGTGACAGAGACAAACAGACACACAGACTTATAGACAGATATGGAAGAGAAGGAGAGAGAGAGAGAGAGAGAGAGAGAGAGAGAGAGAGAGAGAGAGACAGAGACAGAGAGAGACAGAGACACAGAGAGAGAGACAGAGGGAGACAAGCAGACAGACAGACAGAGAGAGAGAGAGAAGAGAGAGAGAGGAGGAGAGAGAGAGAGAGAGAGAGAGAGAGAGAGAGAGCGTGGGTCCAGCAGGACAGAATACAAATAAAAGCAAAAGACAAATATAACAAAACCACGCGGAGTTGCATCTGTGTTATTTGCCATAATACAGCCAGTGATGTCATCGTTGGTGGATTTAAACTCTTCTCCTCTGAAAAAGGGACATAATAGAATGTATACGCATGCACATCCATGCATGCAAGCAAGCACACACACACACACACACACACACACACACACACACACACACACACACACGCGCAGGTGTACAGTAGACAGATAGATAGGTAGACAGATAGAAACAAAATCAGAAACACGCACACACACATTCTCTCTTTCTCTCTCTCTCTCTCTCTCTCTCTCTCTCTCTCTCTCTCTCTCTCTCTCTCTCTCTCTCTCTCTCCTCTCTCTTCTCTCTCTCTCTCTCTCACACACACACACACACACGCAAGTGTACAGTAGACAGACAGAAACACAAACAGAAACACCCTCTCTCTCTCTCTATCACACACACACACACACACACACAAAACACACACACGCAAGTGTACAGTAGACAGATAGATAGGTAGACAGATAGAAACAAAATCAAAACACGCACACACACATTCTCTCTTTCTCCTCTCTCTCTCTCTCTCTCTCTCTCTCTCTCTCCTCTCTCTCTCTCTCTCTCTCTCTCTCTCTCTCTCTCTCTCTCTCTCCTCTCTCTCTCTCTCTCTCTCTCTCTCTCTCTCTCTCTCACACCACACACACACACACACACACACCATGCGCGAGTTTGAGAAAATCAACAACGAAAGAATACAACAGAAGAAACACTGCAATACACCCACCTACCTACCTGACTTCCACTTGGTTCCACTTAACGCGCCTCCTTGCTCCTCCTCTTCTTCTTCTTCAGCTGTCACTGTGGCAGCGAACAGAGACTGCTTGCTAGGTCCTTGTGTCTTGTGGCAGTGGAATCTTCAGAATGTCTCTATCCTTGTCCAGGCCGTTACAGCAACTGTAAAAAAAACCCACCATACAAGCGTTGAACATGTTTATTACATACTACACGGTGGGGGGAAAACAAAAGTTGCATACGCAAAAAAAATCTCACCACTGGTGAAGTTCAAAGCTCTAAAACCGAGGAATGGAAACTAAAATGATATACTACGTATTTCTTTGTTTATTCTTTTATTTCGAGGATAATGCGATTAAGCACTCATGCGCTTTCGCAAGTATTTCGCAGCAAGCAAGAAATAAACACAAGACCACTTTGTGTAAACAGCAACAGTCGTAATGATTTTATAAACAGTTGTATTCGTGTTGCTGTCTCATCCATTCAAAAGATGTACGTTTATCTCAACACATTATTTTGTATTAAGCTGATGAAGTGAGGAAGTCTGTCAAGAATTCATCTCATCTCATCTCATCTGCCCCAGTAACCCCCACCGGGGTTGTAGGGGCACTGCAGTGATGAACGTTGCACCAGTTGGCTCCATTTGCGGCGGTTGTGTGCAAGTGCCTGGGTTGTCTACAATTAAGGTAAGGAAAACGTATAGTGGGGAGCAATGTTTTTAAACAAATAGTGCTTGGCTATTTAAAAGAATCCCAAAGGAAATAGCAAAAAGAGGAATAATGCAACACACATTCCTTCGGATGAGACTATAAACCGAGGCCCCGTGTGCGAACGCATGCAGAACATCTTGCGCACACGTTAAATTCTGTTCCGCTTTTCGGAAGAGTAGGCCATTGTGTGCGATGGAAACAGATGACAAAATTTACAAAACCGCATACACACGGGAACTGGATGTAAAAAAGCACAGGAGAGCTTATTCCATTATCCTCGATATAAAAGAATAAATAAAATAAATAAATAAAATAAGCAGGAACAAATCCTCTCCATCCCTTCAAAAAAAAAAGAGTAAAAGCAAACAACCCCCCAAAACAACTAATAATTGTAGGATGTACATCATTAACAGACCACACTTGTTAATGGGTTAGAGGGGGAATCCTCCCCCCCCCCCCCTCCCCAATCATATAATGAAACTATAATCGCATACTTTTTGTATACATGTTACATCTGATGGTGGAACAATGACTGCTGCAGATGCTAGGCATGAGATACAGAAAGAAAGTTCTAGAAGTACTTAGTAGAGAAAATCGTGTGCAATAAGAATAAGACATACCTATTTCAAACGTAAGACTTTCCCCTATTGTTTCATCTCATAATTATCTATCCCTGCCTTCGATGACTAAAATTCCCATCATCCTGCCGAAGTGTGTGTGTGTGTGTGTGTGTGTGTGTGTGTGTGTGTGTGTTGTGTGTGTGTGTGTGTGTGTGTGTGTGTGTGTGTGTGTGTGCGTGTGTGTGTGTGTGAAAACTTCATTATTGTTGATTGCATGTGTGGGAATGGATCGATTGGAAGCGCTTTGATTTGTTTTTGCAAGATATAGCGCTACACAAATTCCATTTACCATCATCATCATTATTATTATTATTATTATTATTATATTATTATTATTATTATTATTATTATTATCATCAACAGAGAGGAAGAATGTTGCTTTTTCGCGGTTTTTTGTGTGCATATTCTTCTCAATAACCCACACCCTCCCCCCCACTTCTCACATACAAAACATATCAACTAAAAGAAAAAAAATCCTGCTTTTTTTGTCCTTTGAGGTAAGCAATAAACCAAGTAGTCAGTCAACTTGGAAAACAGGTCAGATACCCTCTGTCAGCGCTGATGATATCCATCCATCCATCCATCCAGACAAGACTACTCCAGTTCTAAAACAGACGCAAAGTCTGAAAAGATTTGGCCTGGAAATGGCAGCAGCAGTCTCCTTCTCCAACGATTGGACCCCTAGACATAGGAACCTTCTTCATTCTGGAGATGGTCTTCTGGCAGTGCAGCGTAGTCTCTCTGTGACCGACTGGGGGAAGGGGTGGTGTGGAGGAGGTGGAGGGTGGAGGGGGGAGGGGGGTTAGTCTGTCACTACTGATTTACAGACATTGACTGACTGTTGCACCAAGGAAAACGAAATACAGAGAGGGAGAGAGAGAGTAGGAGGAGGAAGGAGAGAGAGAGAGAGAGAGAGAGAGAGAGAGAGAGGAGAGAGAGAGAGAGAGAGAAGAGGGAGGAGAGAGAAAGGGGGAGGAGGAAGAGAGAGAGAGATACAAAGAGACAGACAGACAGTCAGGGAGAAAGACAGACAGAGAGACAGACATACAGACACAAAGAAAGAGAGACAGAGAGAGAGAGAGAGATAGAGAGAGAGTGTGTGGGTGTGTTTTTGTGTGTGACAGAGAGACAGACAGACACAGAGGAAGTGTGTGTGTATGTGTATGTGTGAGAGGGAAAGAGAGAGAGGAGGGAAAGTGAGAGAGAGAGAGAGGGAGAGAGAGGACACAGAGACAAGACAGACATTTAGAGACAGGGAGAGAGAGAGAGAGACAGACAGGCAGGCAGACAGACAGACACAAAGAGAGAGAGAGAGACAGAGATAAGAGAGAGTATGTGTGTTTGTGTGTGAGCGACAGACAATCAGACAGACAGAGAGAAAATATGTGTGTGTGAGAGAGAGGAGAGTGTGTGTTTGAGAGAGAGAGAGGGAGAGGGAGAGGACACAGAGATACAGACAGAGACACAGACACAGAGAGAGAGAAGACACAGACACAGAGAGAAAGAGAAGGGTTAGTGGTAAAAATTCTATCTTGATGCGTGCTGCTGACCAAAAAAACCCACCAAGCCAGACTTCTGTGATGATTTGTTTGCCTTTTGTCTGATGAATGTTTTGCTTTGTTAGCTGTGAACTGCTTCGTAGTGTGGTGGGTTTTTTGGGAGGGGGTTTTGTCTTCGTTTCTCGGCTAGAGCTCCGGGAGTTACTAATACTGAATTTATGCGTATGCGACTAATCCCCCCCCCCCCCCCCCCCCCGAGCATTTAGGTAGCCGCATTCCGACTTCGGGGATGGTGTCTAAACACGACGCCTGAGTGCATGCTGGGTTGTTGTTTTCTCCTGTCACCCGCTCCTACCGGCACACAATGGCCTACTCTTCCGGAAGGCTGAACGGGTTTTTCATGTGAGAAGCTGAGGTTTCTGACGATTCGCTCTCCTGCGCCCACTTCGGTTATGGGACACTTTTACATTTTACAAGATGTTGTGCAAGTGTTCGCGCATGGGACCCTCGGTTTATATAGTTCCATCCGAAGGACTTTGACATTCAGTTCATTTTTGTTGTTGTCAAACTGGGAAGAGCGCTTTGATTCGTTGCTTTACAAGATTCAGCTCTATATAAATTCCATACATTATTATTATTATTATTATTATTATTAAGAAAGGGCGATGCTGGTAATCGAACCCAGAGCCTCACGGTTTACTCTTTGGCGGGAAAACGCCTTACTCACCCTGCCCCTCTCTTTCTTTGATAGTGCTATCATCTTCTCCCATCTTCAGTGGGGAAACTCTGCCACTGGAATTCTACCAACGTTTGTCTCTGTAAATGCTGAGGGGTATGATGAAAGAAAGCCGGTACCATGCGTACAGGACCTCTGTAGCATAGCTTCAATCCAGTCCAATCCAATCCAACCCAATCCAATCCAATCTAATCCAATCTAATCTTCTTGTTTATTTATAGCCCCGCTGACGAGAGGGATCATGCCGAAGGGGATGTCGCCTCGCGTAGCATTTTTAAATCTCCGATTAAAACTGTAGCAACTGTATACAGACTAAACGGTAAGAAGGTAAAGGTGTACCCATAACCTATGCGGTCGTAGCGGAGCGAGGTGTCAGAGACCTCAGCTTCTCTAGGGGCCAGCATATTAATAATAATAATAAATAATAATAATAATAATAATGTATGAATTTATATAGCGCTGAATCTTGTAATGCAACAAATCAAAGCGCTCAGATGACTTTTTTTTTTATTGAGGATAATGGAATAACCACTCATTTGCTTTTTTTAATCCAGTCCCCGTGTGTATGCGGTTTGTAAATTTTGTCATCTGTTCCCACCGGCACACAATGGCCTACTCTTTCGAAAAGCGGAACAGAATTTAACGTGTGCGCAAGATGTTCTGCATGCATTAGCACACGGGGCCTCGGTTTATAGTCTCATTCGAAGGATTTTGACATTCAGTTCGATTTGTTTTTTTGTCAAACTGGGAAGAAAGGGCGAGGCTGGGAATTGAACCCAGAACCTCACGGTTAACTTGTTGGCAGGCAAACGTCTTAACCATCCTGCTACCTTCCTTCAATATTGAGGGCGGCGCCCATCTCCTCTCCCTCGCTGCTTTACATTCCCTGACCCTTAAAGAGGGCAGGTACCCATGAGTGAACTGGGGGACTGTACTGAAGCCCAGGCGCGCAAAACGGTCACCCACCCAAGTGGTAACCACGCTCGGTACTGCTCAACATTGGCTGATGGAAAGTGAGCGCTCTGACCACTGAGCTATCCCGTCCCCAAACAGACTAAAACAAGGTTTAAAACAAGGTTTAAAACCCGTCTACTGTCATTCTTTATAATTATCATCAACGCCTTGGCCAACCATGAAGGTCAACCCAGGACGGTCACCATATTGTGGGAGAAACCCACAATAGCATAGTTTCAAGACGTTGAAAGACAAGACTTAGAGACTAAAGGATACTTCATTTACCACCCCAAATCAATCAATACTAAGTAGCATACAGTGGCATACAGACAGCTAAGGACGATCGTGGTCCCTGAGGTGTGTAGACCCTTTCTAAGCAAGTTTGAAAACATATAAGTTATCATGAAAATCATATCTGAAAGAAATTCCCCGTAGAGGACAAAGTGTACCAACAGGAATTTAAAAAAATAAACCCACCGAAGATGAATAGCACTTTAACCACACCCATATGCATCATCCTAACCCCACATTGTTTACAAATGCTGTGTGTGTGTGTGTGTGTGTGTGTGTGTGTGTGTGTGTGTGTGTGTGTGTGTGTGTGTGTGTGTGTGTGTGTGTGTGTGTGTGTGTGTGTGTGTGTGTGTGTGTGTGTGTGTGTGTGTGTGAGTGAG
>CM054153.1:20410109-20412609 GCA_028751875.1 Rapana venosa
GTGGTTGGTGTGTGTGTGTGTGTGTGTGTGTGTGTGTGTGTGTGTGTGTGTGTGTGTGGTGGTGTGGGTGGGTGGGTGGGGGGGGGGGGTTAGGGGAGGACCTGTGTGTGTGCGTTTATATTTTATTTTATTTTATTCTTTTATGGCGAGGATAATGGAACAAGCACTTATGTGCTTTATTTTTACATCTAGTCCCCGTGTGTATGCAGTCGTGTACATTTTGTCATCCGTTCCCACCGGCACACAATGGCCTATTCTTCCGAAAAGCGGAACTGGATTTAACGTGTGCGCAAGATGTTCCCCGTGCGTTCGCACACGGGACGTCGGTTTATAGTCTCATCCGAAGGACTTTTGGGGAGAGTGGAGTTTGGCACTGATGTTAACTCCAAGAGGAAAAATCCGCTTGAACGGGAATCGAACCCGGGTCAGCAGATCACGAGCGCATCACGCTAGCCACCAGGCTATCCCGTCCCCTGTGTGAGTGTGTGTGTGCGTGTGAGTGTGGCTGTGTGGGTAGGTGGGTGTTGTTGTTGTTCTTCTATTTTACGTCTGTTATCTTCTAGTGATATTAGACGGGGAAAAAACGAAAGGGGGGATGGCTTATTCAAAAACATGTGTAAAAATACATCTCACAAAGAAACTTGGCAATGCAACAGGAACAAATAAAAAAATAAATAAAGCATAGATAAAAAACCCAATCATAGACGTTAATGCAAATTAACCAATGTCCTATGGGACTGTGACAAAGACTTTTCACAACTTCAAATGCCAGTTTTAGATTATTGAATATGCTGGTGAGAGAGTTTTCTGAAAAATGGGGCATGAAAGGTTTTTACACTCTGGCAGTCAAAAAGTATATGAGTATTGGTGATATTCTCACCACATAGACATTTACCATTTTGCTGAATTTTGGTTATCAATGCGTTTAGTTTCATTCTATGAAATAAGGTATTGATTCTTCATGACGTGAAAATATTTATACAAGTCTTTGAATGGTTCATGACTGTTAACGTATCGGTATTGATTGCAGTTCTATTTAAAAATCCTGTCATTTTGCTGATTTTTTCGGTGACCTTTCTCCTTGATTTTTGTTCTAGTAAGCTGTACCCCTCTTGTAAGGATAAAGGCACATGCAAGTCTTTTGAATCCAGTCTATGTTTTGCACCTTTTTAAGCAGCTCTATCTGCCCACTCATTTGGAAAGAACCCAGTGTGTGGAGATACTAGGAAGGAACCCAGTGTGTGTGTGAGTGTGTATGAGTGTGTGTGTACGTGTGTGTGTGTGGTGTGTGTATTTATGTTCTTGTGCACAAATGTCATTGGATCGTCACATTACCCCCTGTGTGAATCAGAATCAGAAGTAAAATCTTTATTGTCATCAATTCAGAACTCAAAGACTTATTTGACACCAGCCATAAACGTATTCAACATTTCCTAAAAGATGTAGATTCTAAGATTTGTGTGGTGTAGTGAGGTGTGGTGTGGTGTGATGTGTGGTAAGGTGTGTGTGTATGTGTGTTTCTTTGCATGTTTGTGTGCACACATGTCTTTTGAAATTCAGATGTACGCACGTCTTTTGAAATGTATAAAAGATTTTTGTGTGAGTGTGTGTGCGCGCGCGCATGCGTGCGTGCGTGCGTGTGTGTTAGTGTGTGTTGGGGGTATAATGATGATGATGATGATGATGATGATGATGATGATGATGATGATGATAATAATAATAATACTAATAGTGATAATGAGCATGCAATGCTTTAAAAAAAATAATACTACAACAGCAACAACAACTTCTACTACTACTACTTCTTCTTCTTTGCTGCTGCTGCTGCTGCTGCTACTACCTTACTTCTGCTACTGCTACTTCTACTGTTACTACTACTACGACTACTACCACCACCACTACTACTACTACTACTACTACTACTACTACTACTACTACTACTACTACTACCACCACCACCACCACCCACCACCACCACTACAACAACAACAACAATAATAATAAGAATAATAATAATAACAACAACAACAACAACAACAACAAGAATAAAGAAAACACTAAGACACGAAGCAGTGAGAGAGATGTAAGCTAACTAGTTATACATCCAGAAAGAGGAAAGGAAAAAGGGGGACAGTCCACTCACAGGGCTACAGAAGCCCTGACCATAATCCATTCCTTTATTTTGTGAAGTGCAGGCATGGCGTGGCATGGCAGGCTTAGTGGAGGGATCTACCCGCACGGTGTAATGACGGATGGTCCAGACGGTACCCCAGTCTTTCTTCCCTCCCTCTCCCCCCTCTACATCACTTTTGGTCTGGGCGCTGGCAGGTACACTGACATCGACTCTCTCTGTCTCTTTCTGTCTGTCTCTCTCTCACTGACATAGACTCTCTCTCTCTCTCTCTCTGTCTCTCTCTCTTTCTCTCTCTCACTGACATAGACTCTCTCTGTCTCTCTCTTTCTTTCTCTCTCTCTGTCTCTGTCTCTCTCTTTCTCTCTC
>CM054153.1:20422609-20425109 GCA_028751875.1 Rapana venosa
TGTGTGTGTGTGTGTGTGTGTGTGTTTTATTTTATTTTATTTTTTTTATATCGAAGATAATGGAATAAGCACTCATGTGCTTTTTTACATCCAGTCCCCGTGTGTATGCGGTGTTCTAAATTGTGTGTGTGTGTGTGTGTGTCAGTTTGTCAGTCTGCGTGTCTGTCTGTGTGTCTGTCTGGTTATCTATCTATCTATCTATCTATCTATCTATCTATCTATCTATCTATCTATCTATCTATTTACCTATCTATCTATCTATCTATCTATCTATCTATCTACACACACAACACATATATAGACAGACAGACAGATGGAACGCACGCAGAACATCTTGTGCACACGTTAAATCCTGTTCCGCTTTTCGTAAGAGTAGGCCATCGTGTGCCGGAGGGAGCAGATGACAGAATTTACAAAACCGCATACACACGGGGACTGGATGTAAAAAAAAGAACATAAGTGCTTATTCCATTATCCTCGATATAAAAGAATTTTACAAAATAAAATTCTTTTAAAAAAACATATATATATAGAGAGAGAGATAGATAGGTAGATAGAGAGAGAGATAGAGAGATAGATAGATAGATAAACAGATAGATAGATAGAGAGAGAGAAATAGAAATAGACAGAGATATAGAGAGATATACACACATTCATGCACGCACACATAGGGAGAGAAAACGGGAGAGAGAGACAGACAGACAGACAGAGGTAGACAGACAGACAGAGATAGAGGCAGGGACAGAGTGACAGACAAAAAGACAGACAAAAAGACAGACAGACAGAGGCAGAAACAGAGAGAGAGAGACAGAGAAAAAAGAGCACCTTCTGAGCTCCCTCTGTGAGAATGCCCCCATAATCGCACAAACCATAGTATAGTGTGAAGAATGAACATTTATAGGTCGCTATGAATGGCGTTGTTTACGTCTGATACCTTCACACGTACTTGGAATAGTCTTCTGATATAGTCCGGTACATTTCACACATACACACACACGTACGTACGTACGCACGCACGCACGCACGCATACACACACACACACACACACACACACACACACACACACACACAACATGGGGGTGACGGGATAGCCTGGTGGTTACAGTGATGTTTTCGTGGTCTGTTGACCCGGGTTCGATTCCCGCTCAAGAGGATTTTTCCTCTGGAGTTAACATCAGTGCCGACTCCACTCTCCCCAAAAGTCCTTCGGATGAGACTATAAACCGAGGCCCCGTGTGCAAACGCACGCAGAACATCTTGCGTACATATTAAAACCCGTTCCGCTTTTCGGAAGAGTAGGCCATTGTGTGCCGGTGGAAACAAAAGACAAAATTGACAAAACTGCATACACACGGGGACTGGATGTAAAAAAAAAAGCACATGAGTGCTTATTCCATTATCCTCGATATAAAATATTAAATAGATAAATAAAATAAACACACACACATCACACACACACACACACACACACACACACACACACACACACACACACACACACACACACCACACACACACACACACACACTTAACGACACAATCACATTTTATGATCAGCAACCAGCGTTCCATCTATAAATCGAGACGTGTCTAATATCACATTTTGTGTATGTGAGTTGTAATGTGGTGTGTGGAATACGTGACTTAAAGTGGAGGATTAAAATGTGGTGTGTATTGTTGTAGTGGTTGTGTGTGTGTGTGTGTGGTGGGGTGGTGTGTGTGTATGTGTGTGTGTGTGTGCGCGCGCGCGCGCGCGTGTGTATGTGTATGAGCGTGTGTTTGCTTATTGTGTCTGTGGTGCTGATTGTATGCGAGCTTGCATATGTACGTGCATGTGAATGCGTGTATAAAAACGTACGTGTGTTCTCACCCGTGCAGATGGTAAATTTTTTCTTATATATAAAATAAGGAGAAAATTCCTATGCACATGGAAGATAATGTAAAATAAAGCTTACACGTTAACAATACAGAGCCAAGCAGCTACAGCTTTGTGTCTACCTCAAACTCTGTAAATCATTGTTTTAGTTCACTCTGTAGACATAAATCGCGGACAGAGTACAATGACCACGTGAACAATATTACATAAATACACAGCTTTCCCAATCTGCTACCATGACACATCTAGCAGGCTGATGCAGACATATCAGAGAGAGAAAGAGACAGACAGACAGACAGAGAGACAGAGAGAGACAGACAGACAGAGACAGACAGAGAGACGGACAGGTAGAGAGAGAGAGAAAGAGACAGACAGGCAGAGAGACAGACAGGTAGAGAGAGAGAGAAAGAGACAGACAGGTAGAGAGAGAAAGAGACAGACAGCAGAGAGACAGATAGAGAGACAGACAGGTAGAGAGAAGACAGACAGACAGACAGAGAGACAGACAGGTAAGAGAGAGAAGACAGACAGACAGAGAGACAGACAGGTAGAGAGAGACAGACAGCAGACAGAGAGACAGACAGGTAGAGAGAGAGAAAGAGACAGACAGACAGACAGAGAGA
>CM054153.1:20430109-20442609 GCA_028751875.1 Rapana venosa
TGTGCGTGTGTGTGGGGGGGGGAGGCGTAGGAGGGGTGTTTGTGTGTGTGTGTGTGTGTGTTTTTGTGTGTGTATATAATCATGTGTTTACGTACGTATATATATTTACGTGCATATGTATGTATATGTGTGTGGGTACATGTGTGTACAATTATTTTGTTGTGTACTAAGCTCATGAAGTATGTCTCTACGATGCAGATAGCTGCACTTGTGCAAGACATCAAGATATCGGGGGGAAAGGTGTAAGCAAAATGCTAATGTTAAAGCATTTACAATATTCTTGAAGGTATCAAATAGAGAGAAGAGGTTTAGAGCATCGTATATATAAGACATATGTGAGTTTTTGCTTTTGAATTTCTTTGGCTTTTTGTGGCTGAATGAAGCTGCTGTAAGTGTAAGTATTTTGTTTGTGGGTTTTTTTTGTCTTTTTAACCTGGTATGCAAAAGGATAGTAAATAATAAAAATAATATAATGATAATGATAATAGTAATAATAATAACAATAATAATAATGTGTTAAGTTAGAGCAAGACATCCAACACACACATACACACCCGCACAGAGAGAGAGAAGAGAGAGAGAGAGAGAGAGAGAGAGAGAGAGAGAGAGAGAGAGAGAGAGAGAGAGAGAGAGGAGAGAGAGAGAGAGAAAGAAAGACAGACAGACATACAGGCAAACAGCCATACAGACAGTTGTACAGACAGAGAAAAATAAACAAGAACTAAGAGACTGTCACACAAAAAACCAGTCATTTAAAACTGGTCTGACCAGTACACTGTAACCCTACACTTTCCTTAACAGCCTGAGACACACAAAACAAACCCACACCACCTCCCCAACACCCTACACAAGAAAGGAGATGGCCTGAGTGTGCGTTAGACTTTTACTGTGGAAATGAAAGGATGATGAGGACGTGAAGTGCCTTGTTACTTCCCTTGTAAGGCCGTTTTGGGCAGACATCTTTGAGTTTACATGTAGGTGTTGCTTGATATTGGAGAAACTTTTACTGATGCTCAAAATGCGTCCTTTGATTTGTAGTGCTTGGTGGGTGGTTTTATGTTCCTTGATCGCATGAGACTTTTGCTTCTAAATGTGGATTCTTAAGTAGATGTGAAAAGTTTTAGAACTGGCATACATAATAGGAAAAAGACTCTCTCTTTCTCTTCCCTCTGTCTTTCCCTATCCCCCCACCCCACCCCTCTCTCCTCTCTCTCTCTCTCTCCTCTCTCTCTCTCTCTCTCTCTCTCTCTTCCTCTATCTTAACCTCTGTCTCTCTCCCTCTCTCTTTCTGTCTATGTCCTGCCTCTCTCACTCTTTTTTTTTTAAGTAGCTGCGGATGTACACTTCAGCACACATAGATATACACAAACACACACACACACATACACAAAGATGACAGACATCCACACAGACATACAAAAGTGAGGCACAAACATCGACACAAACACAAAAAGAAACACTTATTTAAAACTGGTCTGAGCAGTACACTGTAACCCTACACTTTCGTTAACAATCCTGAGACACACAAAACAACCCACACCTCCACAACACTCTCAACAAGAAAGGAGATGGCCTGAGTTTGGCGTTAGACTTTTACTGTGGAAATGAAAGGATGATGAGGACGTGAAGTGCCTTGTTACTTCCCTTGTAAGGCCGTTTTGGGCAGACATTTCCGAGTTTAGAGTGTAGATGTTGTTTGATATTGGAGGAACTTTTGTTGATGCTGAAAATGCGTCCTTTGATTTTTAGTGGTAGGTAGGTGGATTTATTGTTCTTGTTTTGGTGAGAAATTTGCTTCTGAATGTGGATTCTTAAGTAGATGTGAAAAGTTTTAGAACTGGCCTACATAAAGGGAAAATGAGTCTCTCTCTCTCTCTCTTCCCCTCGTCTTCTCTCTTCCTCTCTCTTCCCTCTTCATCTCCCCCCCCCCCTTTCTCTCTCTTCCTCTATCTTTCCCTCTATCTCTCTCCCTCTCTCTTTCCGTCTATGTCCTGTCTCTCTCACTCTTCTTTTTAAGTAGCTGCGGATGTACACAAAAGCACACATAGACATACACAAACACACAACATACACAAAGATGACAGACATCCACACAGACATACAAAAGTAAGGCACAAAAATCGACACAAACACAAAAAAGAAACACTTATTTAAAACTGGTCTGAGCAGTACACTGTAACCCTACATTCGTTAACAAGCCTGAGACACACAAAACAACCCACACCTCCACAACACTCTCCACAAGAAAGGAGATGGCCTGAGTTTGGCGTTAGACTTTTACTGTGGAAATGAAAGGATGATGAGGACGTGAAGTGCCTTGTTACTTCCCTTGTAAGGCCGTTTTGGGAAGACATTTCCGAGTTTAGATTGTAGGAGTTGTTTGATATTGGAGAAACTTTTGTTGATGCTGAAAATGCGTCCTTTGATTTGTAGTGGTAGGTAGGTGTGTGTGTGTGGGGTTTCTTGTCCTTGATTGGGTGAGAACTTTGCTTCTGAAGGTGGATTCTTAAGTAGATGTGAAAAGATTTTGAACTGGCTTACATAATGGGAAAATAAGAGGCACACACACACTCTCTCTCCTCTCTCTTTCCATCTATGTCCTCTCTCTCTCACTCTTCTTTTTTTAAGTAGCTGCGGATGTACACTTCAGCACACATAGATATACACAAACACACACACACACATACACAAAGATGACAGACATCCACACAGGCATACAAAAGTGAGGCACAAAAATCGACACAAACAAAAAAGAAACACTTATTTAAAACTGGTCTGAGCAGTACACTGTAACCCTACACTTTCGTTAACAAGCCTGAGACACACAAAACAACCCACACCTCCACAACACTCTCAACAAGAAAGGAGATGGCCTGAGTTTGGCGTTAGACTTTTACTGTGGAAATGAAAGGGTGATGAGGACGTGAAGTGCATTGTTACTTCCCTTGTAAGGCCGTTTTGGGCAGACATCTCCGAGTTTAGATTGTAGGTGTTGTTTGATATTGGAGGAACTTTTGTTGATGAAAAAAATGTGTCCTTTGATTTTTAGTGGTAGGTGGGTGGTTTTATGTTCCTTAATCGGGTGAGAATTTTGCTTCTGAATGTGTAGTCTTAAGTAAATGTAAAAAGTTTTAGGACTGGCATACATAATGGGAAAATGAGAGACTCTCTCTCTCTCTCTCTCTCTCTCTCTCTCTCTCTTTCTCTCTCTCTCTCCTCCCTATATTGCTCCCTCTCTCTTTCCGTCTCCGTCCTCTCTCTCTCACTCTTCTTTTTTTCAAAGAAGCTGCAGATGTACACCCCAACACACACACATACACATACAAAAACACACACATAACACATAGATGTACAGACATCCACACAGACATACAAAAGTGAGGCACAAAAATTGACACAAACACAAAAAAGAAACACTTCTGAGCAGTACACTGTAACCCTACACTTTCGTTAACAAGCCTGAGACACACAAAACAAACACACACCTCCACAACACTCTCAACAAGAAAGGAGATGGCCTGAGTTTGGCGTTAGACTTTTACTGTGGAAATGAAAGGATGATGAGGACGTGAAGGGCCTTGTTACTTCCCTTGTAAGGCCGTTTTGGGCAGACATCTTTGAGTTTACATTGTAGGTGTTGCTTGATATTGGAGGAACTTTTGTTGATGCTGAAAATGCGTTCTTTGATTTGTAGTGCTTGGTGGGTGGTTTTATGTTCCTTAATCAGGTGAGAATTTTGCTTCTGCATGTGGATTCTTAAGTAGATGTGAAAAGTTTTAGAACTGGCATACATAATGGGAAAATGACTCTCTCTCTCTCTCTTCCCTCTGTCTTTCCCTATCCCCCCCTCCTCTCTCTTCTCTCTCTCTCTCTCTCTCTCTCTCTCTCTCTCTCTCTCCTCTCTCTCTCTTTCTCTCTCTTCCCTCTATCTTTCCCTCTGTCTCTCTCCCTCTCTCTTTCCGTCTATGTCCTGTCTCTCTCACTCTTCTTTTTTTTAAGTAGCTGCGGATGTACACTCCAGCACACACACCACACACACACACACACACAGACAACACAAACACAACACACACATACACAAAAGTGACAGACATCCACACAGACATACAAAAGTGAGGCACAAAAGTCGACACAAACAAAAATGAAACAACAGTCATTTAAAGCTGGTCTGACTAGTACACTTTAACACTACACTTTTGTTAACAGCCTGAAACACACACACACACACACACACGTGCGCGCGCGCGCGCACGCACGTACGCACGCACGCACACACACACACACACACACACACACCACAAAACAACCCATACCTCCCCAACACTATCAGCCAGAAAAGAGATGGCGTGAGTTTGGCATTAGATTTTTACTGTGGAAATGAGAGGGTGATGAGGACGTAAAATGCCTTGTTACTTCCCTTTGTGAGGCCGTTTTGGGCAGACATTCTCAAGTTTAGATTGTAGGTGTTGTTTGATGTAGGGTGAGCTTTAGCCGGGATTGGAGTTTTGTCCCTTGAGTTGTAATGGTGGTGGGTGTTCTTTTTCTAGAATAGGTGAGAATGTTGCTCCTGGATGTCAAAAAGTGTGGAAAGTTTACCTGAGTTCGGCATAGGTAATGAGAATATGACAGCCACTTAAAACACCGCCTCTGTCTGCCTGTCTTTCTGCCTGTGTGTTGGCTATCTGTCTGTCTGTCTGTCTGTCTGTCTGTCTGTCTCTCTCTCTCTCTCTCTCTCTCCCCTCTCTCTCTCTCTCTCTCTCTCTCTCTCAGGAAACTACAAGTGAATCCTCCAGTGCACATCTCCCCCCCCCCCACACACACACATACACACACATACCCCCCCTACACACACATTCTTATACGTTATGCAATATTCACTGCAAAAAATGTGCTCCAAGGATGTAAAAAAAAGCCACCATGCTAGATAGAATTCATTACAAATTCATAAGCAGCTTTTTAAATCGGATGGCACTAATGCCCAACTTATGCCTTCTAATGACGTTTCCAACAAATCTGTACATTAGCAGGGATAAGAAATATAAAATCGACATGAGAACTTATCCCTGAATTTTGGGGTTCCATCTTTTGCTACTTGCTTTTGTAAAGCTAGGACCTATACTCGGTACATTACTTACAATCTAACCACAAAAGTGATGGTCTGTGTGTGAACAGTAAAAGGAATGACTTCCAGCATAAAACGAGAGTAGAAAGTACTAATAAACTGCTGCAACACACTTTCCTAAAAAGTCACTATATAAAGACAACGCACATATGTCGGACAATCTCAGTGGGACATGAAGTCACATACATCTCGATTCCAACAAGATTTGTTGAGACTTTCACTGTCTAATCTGACAGATTCATGAGATCGTTAAACTTCATGTTCCTTTTCTTTTCTTTTATTTTTTTTTACTCACTAGTGCTTGGGGAAGTTGGTGATGTCTTTACGTGAATGGTGATATCTCCAATGCTGTGGACTTTGTGATTTCGGACGGTTAGCATAGTTGAGATATAGATCAACGGCTTAAGTTTTAGTCTGAGTAATTATTGGTAATGTACCATAAAGCAGAATTTGTCGTTAATATCAAGCTGCTGGTACTCTGACATCTAAGAGAGTGTTCCCCCCTAACTATAAGGTATTTGCGGTAAAGTCATTCTGAGCTATCATCACTAACATTTTTGTCCAAGCCTTTGTCAGACAAAGAGCAAATTTTTTCCCCATTAATTTCAAGATGCTGGTTACTCTGATACCTAGGAGAGTGTTCCTAATGACATAAAGTTATTCGTGGTGAAGTCATTCTGAGCTGAACACTATCATTGACATGTTTGCAGTTGTTCTGCTGATGGTATTGTTATATGGAATGAACTACTATTATTGACGCTGAGTGATTTAAAGCACTAGCCCAGTATTAAGAGTCCTGGCAATGACTCTGATGGTTACAACTTCTGTGACAGGGTTAGGTGTCGTCAATGATCCTGAACGACATAAAACAGAGTGTAATCTTGGTTCTAAGGGGTTCCTGCCTGTGTGTGATGTAACTTTTCGTCACTGAGTTAAGCTAAAAACAACAACAACAACCAAACAGATATTGGTACGTTATATGGATTGCCACACTTTTCTACTTACAGGACATTCAGGGTGAGAGTTTACGTGGATGGGCTGGGCAGACTGAGTGTGTGTAAAGAACACACACACACACACACACACACACATACACACACACTCACACACACATACACACTCTCTCTCTCTCTCCTCTCTCTCTCTCTCTCTCTCTCTCTCTCTCTCTCTCTCTCTCTCTCTGATATTGTTATCCTAAAGTCATATTTTCGTAATTGACATTTTTGGTTATACAATAACATTTTGTCGTTACTATTGCTTCTCCCCCCTTCTCCCCATTCCCCCACCAAAATAGTAAGCAGTTCGGCAACCCCCTTCATGTATGGGCCAATGGCCTTTGTTTGTGAATAAATCATTCGGTTCGAGTTCTCTCTCTCTCTCTCTCTCTCTCTCTCTCTCTCCTCTCTCTCTCGTCTTTCTGTCTGTCTGTCTGTCTCTCTTTCTCTCTCTCTCTGTCTCTCTCTCTCCATCTCTCTCTCTCTTCTCTCTCTCTCTCTCTCCCTCTCCCTCTCCTCTCTCTCTCTCTCTCTCTCTCTTGGTAGTCTGCTAGCTATCACGAATTCATCAGAACCTTCCTCGTAAAAGTCAATGCCTCAACACCCGCCCAAAACAACAAAAATAAAAAGCCTGTGGTCAGACATTTTGCTGAACTTTTCCTGTCATAAACTATGCAACAAGGATTCGACACCTGGATGAACCCGCCCTTTCCATCCCCAACCTCATGCCAAAAACATCACCCCTACCGTGGGGCAGGCTTCATTTTGCGGAACATTTTAAGCGATTAGCCCTGCCTCTCCTTGGCCTTTTCCTTTCATCCACGGAGCCGACGAGGTTCCATTTGCGAATCGTGCATCTGTCAAGTTAGAAAACAATCTATCAGGTTTTTCATCGTTTGGGGGGGGGGGGGGGGGTGCAGCTGTTGCATGTGGCCAGCAGTCTATTAGAGCTTAATCCTATCAGCGTGATTTTAGCATCAAGGAACCTGTCAAAGCCGAACCAGTTACCCTTACCCCCCCCCCTCCCCCCACTCCCTTACCTTGTGGAGATGCCAGTGGGGGGGGGGGGGGATGGGGGGGCCTGTCAGTATAAAGTAGCACCTCCCTTCCCACCTCCCTACCCCCTCAAATTCTGGAAATTCTGTGCTAGGAATTCCTTGTCTTTTTATCCTTCTCTTTTGTTTTTACCTTGTTCCTTTTATTCGTCCTGTCGCCTCCTTTTTTGTCTATTTTTTACCTTCTTGGTCCATTCTCCTGCCTTTTCTTTTTTTGCCAGAAAGACTTAAAAGAGAACAAATCTCTCCCACGCCGAAGTCGGATGCGCTGGGCCTGACTTGTTAGGTGCTTAGGCCGCAACACTGGTATTTGTTATAAAATCACTCTTTTCCTTCTGTTTTTCTATGTGACTCTTACAGTCATACCGCACATACTAAGGTATCAGCAGAAATAAAAACCACTTTTTGTGAAAGACTAGCCTCTGAATCAAAACTAGTGTGATTTTGAACAAATTTGGTTGGTTTGAATTTTAAAAAATTTTCAGCAAACACTGCACCCCCTCAGTCCTTTATCGTCTGCTAGCTTCTTAACCGCAATATGCATGCGCGGGGTCAACGCTGTAGGAATACAGGTAATCCTCATTATTTCCAACTTTCTCGTGACTACCTGATGTTGCTCTATGTCCTCAATCCCAAAAACAAGTGCACAGTGCATTTTTCCATACTTTAAAAAAATCTGTGAAAATCACCAACATGTTTTGGGACTCGCACTCTAGAGAAGATACTACATGACCCCCAAATTAATACTGGTGTGCAGCCTTAAGATCAGCACAACGCATTTTCGTTCGTATGACAGGTAATAGTTGCTGTCTGAGAGTTCGACGAGGAAGAAGATTTAGTTACCCTGAAGTTTGTGATCACCATGAAGTACACATCAAAGATGAACGGTGACTTGAAATACCTTTTTAGAAAAAAAAATCCATAAACAACAAGGTTGATTCTGAATTTTGATCATAGATAATCCATGAAATACAACAAAAACAATACAAGCATTTTTTCCCCTCCAATTTACGCACTGAAATATCTAGTTTCAATCGTGGAGAGGATTTTCACTCGCAGCTTTATGCAGTTATTGCATCTTTATGCAGTTCTATAACTTGCCCACTAAAATAAATTCATGATATTTTGTAGATAAAGGTTCTGAATAGTTACTAACACTTTATTGTATTCTGTTTAAAAACAAACCAAAACAGTGCTGCGGATTGCGAGGTGTTGATGTTTCATACTTGGGCACACAAGAGGCTATTACTTTCCTGTTGCACTAATGCAGTGTGGTCAATATGTGTTTTTGTCTTCTTCAACAATCCTTTAAGCTAAAAGCATCGAACGACTATATAAAACACACGTATTGGGAACGATCAATATCCTGCAAACATCCGACAAGCCTGAAATAGAAGCAAAATGTCTGAAGTAGACAGAACAGCCAAGTTTGCGAATGTTGTAAAACTATAAATGCAGCAACTTAGCTGTGAGCTATAGGAATTTGTGATCTTTATGAGGATCACCCCTAACTTCTAATCCTCTTGTTTGGAGGAGATGTGTTGTCTGTCTTCCCATGTTTGTACTTTTAAAAAAAAATTTACTTTTGGGAAAGGGTAGCTGGGGAAAGGAATGAGGGAGGGGTAGCTAGGAGTGGGTGTAGGTAGAGGGAGGGAGGGAGGCACAGATTCATTGCTTCCCACGCTAATATTGGTCATTATAATCATGCGTATGCAAACTGGCTACCGGTCACTCTGCACGTCAGAATTTAGTTCCTTGGCGGCTGTGCTAAATAGAGAGACTGGGAGACAGACGCTGCTTCTTCGTGTCTCCGGCAACAGAACACATGACAGAATGCTTCTGGTTTTGAACACTTGTGATTCGATTTCGGCTCCTGTGTGTGTGTGTGTGTATATATCACTATAGCACTTCACCAACAGCGCAGTAACACATACGCACACTCAGCCTGATGCATCGTTTCTCATAATTATAACTTGGCACCTGCCAGCTATCCGCGCTTATGATAGAGTGAGTATGGTTGGTACGGGAAAGTTTTTTAAAAAACCAAACCAACAGCTGCTGGGTTTTGGCTGGCAATAGTTATAGGAGTGAAATTTAGTGACCCTTTTCTGTGGTGTGTGTGTGTGTGTGAGAGAGAGAGAGAGAGAGAGAGAGAGAGAGAGACAGAGACAGAGACAGAGACACAGAGAGACACAGAGAGAGACACGGAGAGAGAGAGAGAAGAGAGAGAGAGAGAGAGAGAGAGAGAGAGAGAGAGAGAGAGAGAGAGAGAGAGAGAGAGAGAGAGAGAGAATGACAATGACAAAGACAATGACAAAGACAATGACAAATTCTTTTGTTTCGAGGATAATGAATAAGCACCCACGTGCTTTCTTACATCCAGTCCCCGCCCGTAGGGATACATCTTAATAATAACCTAACACTATCACAGAGAGAGAATAGAAGACAGAGAGACAGAGAGAGAGAGAGAGAGAGAGAGAGGAGGAGGAGAGAGGGAGAGAGTTAAAACTTTAACTGTACATCGGCCTTAGGTCTCATGCCGAAATCTGAAGTCTGAGAGAGAATGAGGCAGAGACAGAGACAAACAGACAGACAGACAGACAGATAGACAGACAGACAGTCAGACAGACAGACAGACAGAGACTCAGAGCTACCAACACTGTTGGAACCAAGCTTACTGGTGAAGAAAACGACGGTTATCACTATCATTATGAATGCTCAATGTGATATTTTCGTCTGATATACCTTCACACATTATCTTGCCTCGTATTCCTGCCTAGTCCTCCGCATTTTCCCACATATTATCACTTTTCACGACAGTTTAAGCCATATTCGTCATCAATCTCGGAATGAGTTTGTATGTTCACACATCACACAAAACGTAGATGGATTGCAATGCGTGTATTTTCCTTAGTTTAGTTTAGTTAGATTCTTTTATCTCGAGGATGATGAATAGGTATTCTTTTCTGTTTTTTTACATCTAGTCCCTGTGAGGTTTTGTAAATTTTGGTCATAAGTTCCCACCCCGCACTGTACTTGTGTGTGTGTGAGTGTGTGTGTGTGTGTGTGTATATGTGTGTGTATGTGTGTGAGTGTGTGTATGTGAGTGTGAGTATGTGTATGTGTGCACGCGCATGCAGGAACCACATCCACATTAAATCAGATGCAAAAGTGAATTGTAAGTAAAAGAACGAAGAAAAAAATGCCTCGTGTTTGGCTTTCCACATATAAATCTCACCATCAACACTACTACATACGAGGCTTAAGCTCCACACATCATCTCCATAACCCTCTACATCTACCTTACACTCTCTCTTCATCAAACTCCAGCCCCCCCCCCCACCCCCACCCCCCCCCCTCCCACTCCACCCCACCCCCCATCCACGATCACAATGATCAAACGAAGCCATAATAACACCACCTACCCTAGGCGGGCTCAGCAAGCGTGACACATCCGACAGACTGAGACGGACATATCACACAGAAGATTAGGACAAAGCTAGCCACAAGCATGCAATGAGGCAGATGATACCGCAGACAGATAGACAGAGAGAGAAGAGGCAGACGACACCGCACACAGACAGACAGACAGACAGACAGATAGACGACACCGCACGCAGACAGACAGACAGGCAGACAGACAGACAGATAGAGAAGAGGCAGACGACATCGCACGCAGACAGACAGACAGACAGATAGACAGACAGATAGACGACAGCGCATGCAGATAGACAGACAGACAGATAGATAGAGAAGAGGCAGACGACATCGCACGCAGACAGACAGACAGACAGATAGACAGATAGATAGACGACAGCGCATGCAGACAGACAGACAGACAGACAGATAGAGAAGGGGCAGACGACACCGCACGCAGTCAGACAGACAGACAGACAAACAGATAGAGAAGAGACATGTATATCCTGCTTGGTGTCAGGGTTAGAAACAAAAAAAGAAGAAAGAAGAAGAAGAAAAAGTACTATTGTATCAGACTTCAGATTTTAGCCTGACGTGTCAGGTCAACCGTACATCCCTGATACTGTCAAGACTGTTCGGTCACACAAGGTTGGTATCAACCTTTTGAAGTTGTGTGTGTGTGTGTGTGTGTGTGTGTGTGTGTGTGTGTGTGTGTGTGTGTGTGTGTGTGTGTGTGTGTGTGTGTGTGTGCCTGTTGTGTGGTGTGGTGTGTGTTGGGTGTTGTGTGTGTGTGTTGTGTGTGTGTGTGTGTGCGTGTGTGCGTGTGTGTGTGTGTGTGTGTGTGTGTGTGTGTGTGTGTGTGTGTGTTGTAGTGTGTGTAGTGTGTGTGTTGTGTTTTATGTGTCTTTGGGATGGGGTGTTACACATAAAAGATAAAATGAATGACTAATGCTTTTATCTGTTGGATTTTCAGGTTGGAATCACGTTTAAACTGTCCCGAAACACGTTTAAACTATGCTACATAACGCTAAACTGTGTCCTAAATCACGTTTAAACTGTCCCAAATTCCGTTTAAACTGTCCCGAATCCCGTTTTATTGTCCTGAATCACGTTTAACTTGTCCTTATTCACGTTTAATTGTCCTAAATCACGTTTAAACTGCTCTGATTCACGTTTAAACTGTCCTCAATTACATTTCAACTGTGTCCTGAATCAGGTTTAAACTGTCCTGAATCACGTTTAAACTGTCCCAAATCACGTTTAAACTGTCCCGAATCACGTTTAAACTGTCCTGAATTACCTTTCAACTGTGTCCTGAATCACGTTTAAACTGTCCCGAATCACGTTTTAATAGTCCTGAATCACGTTTAAACTGTCCCGATTCACGTTTCAATAGTCCTGAATCACGTTTAAACTGTCCCGAATCCCGTTTAAATTATCTGATGAGTTGGGGGAGGTTTTGGTTTTTGTTTTGTTATGGGTTTTGTTGTGGGTTTTTTTAAAAATAACTCTGAATATCTATTTTTGACTCGTTCTCTGCAAGTCTAGACAATACTACTCAGGTTACATGTGCAGATTTTTTTAAACCATGTTGTTATATCTTTTCGCAGAATGTAGGCTTTCTGATTCTTGACCAGCCTATTAAGTTATGGCACTGGTCTATCCTCTGTTACAGTGGGCAGGCTGTGGCCTGTTAATATATCCAGCAAACTTCGATTTGCCCAAGACATGCAGCATGAAAGTTTTAGTGCAGTGTCCCATTGATTCCTGAAGGACTCCAAGGCAGAACAAAAGAGGTATTACTTAGTCTTTCAGTGCGTGACAGGAAGAGGGGGTGGGAGAGAGAGGGAGAGGGACGGGGGGGAGAGAGACAAAGAGGGAGGGACGGAGGGAGCAGGAGAGAGAGGGGAG
>CM054153.1:20450109-20470109 GCA_028751875.1 Rapana venosa
TTTTATTTATCAGAAAGAACATTAAAACATGACCCAAAATAACAGAGATAAAAAAAATATATGAATAAAAAATGAAGTCGAGACTGCGTAGTACAACGAGTACTCCTTAACTTTCCTAGGGAAAATCTGTTGTTTATTGATTCTCATGCTCACAATGACAATGGGAATGGTCAGATTTGGAATCGTTTGTCTTGTGATATGCAACCTGTGCATTGGTGAAGGAAATAAGTTTTCGTTTTCTTCTTCATTGTTGAACGCTCAGACAGCAGCCAGTGTTGTCTGTCATTATGTTGTCTGTCAAATGAGGTGCAACAAAAAGAAAAGCGTTGCGCTGCCGTTAAGCGTCTGACAAGTCGGGCCCAGCGAGAACGTTTTACTTGCTGAAAGTTTCCAGACTCGGGGATGAGTTCTCATCTCCTTTGAGCCTGTCCACTCTACAGCAAGACCCAGTTTATGACAAAACTGCAGGACATTAAATTTATGATCAACTGGAAGTGGCTTAAACTTTCTCTGCCAGACTGCTTCTCTCTTTGTTTACTCCTCTTTTTTTCAGGTGGTTATAGCGACAAATGTAATCACTTGTGCACGCCCTCCCCATCCACACACAAACGCTGAAATTTGTGCACACGCACGCGCGTGCACACACGCACAACACACATGCGGTCACGCACGCTTTCTCTTGGTATGATTTGCAATATTCAGTGAAAAGATTGTGGCCTGGATATGAAACACGATTAGTGTGCACGCGGCCAGCCATTACAAATTCAAGAGCAGCAATTAAAACTTGGCTGCAATAGCTGCCAGAGATTTTTGTAACCTTCAAACCACCCATTACAAAAAACATCCTCTTGCAACAAGTAGGCTTCATTTGCTGAACATTTTAAGTGATTAGCTATGCCTTCCCCTTTCCCATTTGGCTGACTGCATTTCCATTTATGAATTATGCATCTGTCAAGTTATATAACTATCTACTTGAGTTTCCACCAGACGGGCGTGCTTCAGTATCGAGCAATCTGTCAAAACTGCATCCATTATTTTGACGTTGATCACCGACATGAAGGACATCTGAAGAACAACAAAAAAAGCCAAAAAAAATTCTAAAAAATACCCAAAACCCCATGTGAGTCAGACTACAGATGGTGCACAAAAATACGATCAAGGCAATAACTTTAATAAGTTCAGTTCATGTAACTAGAACAACAACGTTAAACAGTATAAATGACATCCAAATTACGTAACATGCGACTTTAGAACGACTACACTCAAATATAGTAATGATCTATTTTCGTCAAAGTTGTTAATAGAATGTGATAACTCACTATATTTTGTAAAAAACAGTAACAACAACAAAACAAAGAAGCAGGTCAAGGAATGAGCAGCTTACACCATCAAGACGGGATAGCCTAGTGGTCAGAACATTGCCCTCGCAATCTGACAACCTGGGTTCGATTCCCGTTCAAGGGGATATTTTCCCCTGGAGTTAACGTCAGTGCCGACTCCACTCTCCTCAAAAGTCCTTCGAGTGAGACTATAAACCGAGACTCCGTGTACGAACGCACGCAGAACATCTTGCGCACATGTTAAATCCTGTTCCGCTTTTTGTAAGAGTAGGCCATTGTGTGCTGGTGGGAACAGATGACAGAATTTACAAAACCGCATACACACAGGGACTGGATGTAAAAAAGCACAGAAGTGCTTATTCCATTAACTTCGATATAAAAGAATAAAAGAAAAAGAAAAGAAAAGAAAGACCAACACACGTATTTCTGATTATTAGCACTTCATTACTCCCTGCATTCCAGAGCTCGTAAAAACGAATACATTATGCAAAATATGTAAAATAAGTTTCACATTGAAAACTTTCCAAGAATTAGAGGGCATAACTGTCTGTATGAAATATGTAAACACTCCTGACAAAACTTTGAAAGTGAAGCAAAATGTCTTAAATCAACAACAAAAAACACAACTTGACACCCAGGCAAACAGAGAGAGAGAGAGATGAGAGAGAGAGGAGGAGAGAGAGAGAGAGAGAGAGAGGAGAGAGAGGAGAGAGAGAGGAGAGAGAGACAATGACAATGACAAATTCGTTTTATGGTGAGAGAGAGAGAGAGAGAGAGGGAGAGAGAGGGAAGAGAGGAGGAGGAGAGAGAGAGAGATGAGAGAGAGAGGAGAGAGAGAGAGAGAGAGAAGAGGAGAGAGAGAGGAGAGAGAGAGAAGTATAAGCAAACACACATAAATACCGAGACAAATGGTGAATAGGAAGGGGGGGAAAAACTTAGACACAAAAGACTTTTCTGCCCAAAACCTCGTAACCAAACACTTTTGCTAACGAGAGTTATACACAATTATACACATTTAAGATTTTTTGTCCTAAAACATTATATAACCAAACACTTGTGTTAACAGTAATGCAAAAATATGGACATTTAAATTTTGTTGTCCCCAAACATAACCAAACATTTTTGTTAAGAGTAATAAAAAATATATAAACATTTAAAACTGCTCCGCCCAAAACACTGCAACACAACCCCTTTTTAATTAACAGTGATATACCAAGCCATACCTACTCGACACTTTCAACAGGGAAATGAAGTGGTAGTGCGTTTAGCTTTAAACTTTCACTGCAGAAAATTTAAAAAAATGAAAGGCTAATTCAGATGTGAGGAGCCATGTTCCTCTCTTTACATGGGCGGTTGCAGGAGACATCCCCGCCTCAAGAATTCAAGGTGTTGTTTAATCTGGGACAGGGGTTTTTGCACAGAGCACACAGTGTGTGGGCCCTTTGACTCTTGGTGGTGGATGTTCTGTTTGAAAATGAAGGGTGGAGATTTTTCTTCTTTATCTTGGTCAGCGAATGCACAAGCAGGTGTTGGAAGTTTTCCTTGAGCTTGTTATACATAATGAGAAAAATGCGGTCACTTTTAAACAGACATCTCTCTCTCTCTGTCTCTCTCGCTCTGTCTGTCTCTGTCTCTCTCTTTCTCTTCCTTCCTCTATCTCTCTCTCCCTCTTTCACTCTCTATCACTTCCCCATCCCTCTCTCTCTCTCTCTCTCCCTAACTCACTTATAACAGGCAACAAACTGAAAAGTTAGCAAATGAGGTGAACAGTCCCTCTAGTTTTTGGAAGGAATTACGTAGATTGGGTCTTGGAAATAAGAATAGAATTACAAACAACATTACCACAGATGACTGGTTTAACCACTTTAAAAACATCTTTCAGGGTAATAATGATGAGTGTATTGATGAATGTGACATTGTGAATAATTTATCCGAAGAAATAGACCACGTGTTAAATAAAAAGATAACAGAAGAAGAAGTTAGTCATGCTATTAGAAGACTGAAAAACAACAAAGCAAGCGGCATTGACGAAATTTCTGCAGAAATGATAAAAAATGGTGGTCCAAAAGTAAATGTATTTCTGGTAAAGCTATTTAATGTAATTTTTGACCAAGGCATATACCCTCAAGAATGGTCTAAAGCCATAATATTCCTTTGTAAAAAAAAGGAGATCCTGAGAATGTTGAAAATTATAGAGGTTGTCTCCTTAAGTATATAACAAAATTTTACACTACCATATTGAATTTTCAAATTAAAACGGTTAAAGTAATAACCAAATCCAGAATTCACGGGTTTTGGGTCAATCTTATTCCCAGTTATCAATATTTACTTTGAATGCCACTTTTCAAACTATAGACAAAAAAAGGGAAGAAAATTTTATTTTCCCTTTTTGTAGATTTAAAAAGGGGCCTTCAAACAAAGTTGAACAGGGCAGGTTTTTTAAATTTTAAACAAAAAAAGGGTGAAAAGGGTTAAATTTTTGCATCATTTGGGGGCTATGTAAAAAACCCTTATCAGCATGCTTTCGACAAATTTTTAAATTTAAACAAAAAGTTTAAACCCCCCCAAAGGGGGTTTTAAGACGGGGATTTTTCAAAAGCCCAAATTTTTTTCTATGTTCTTTAAATTTCATTACAAACGTTATGAATAAAAAAGGTAAGCAGGGTCAACAACTTTTCCCCAATATTTTTTTGAGTTTTTTATCTGTTTTTTGCTGAACGTAGCTTTAAATGCAACAACCCCTACTGGTTTACAAAATCAATTAAAGGTTTTAAAATTTGTTGTAAAAAAGTAAAAATTAAGTGTAAACAAAAAACAAAACAAAGTTTATGGTTTTTTGGGAAAGGGGGCACTTGGGAAAAAAGGGAAAAAATGTTCTTTAAAAATAAGAATTAGAATTTTAAACAATTTTTGCTATTTTAGGTTTTAAATTTTTTACTTCTATGTTTAGCTAAAAAGAGGAAACATCACTTTGGTTACAAAAGGTAAAAAGCAGTTACTCATTTAAAAAAATTTTTTCAAAATGAAAAAGAAATGACAGTAAATACTTTTTTTTTAAAATTTTTTTAATCCCAAAAACCCAAACCCAAAATACTTTAAATTCAGCTAAAATTTTGGGGGATTGAATTTAAAACTAGATCACTAGAAAAGAAAATTTTTAAATCGCTTTTAAAAGTTTTTTTGGGTGTTCCTGTCAAGAAAACCAAAAAAAAGGGTGTTTGAATCGGGGGCAGGTACCCATTATATTAAATACGTGGGGTTGCATGCGAAAATTTTTGGGTTTAAATTATTAAAATATGGATTCGGGAAAAGATTGCCACCCAAAGTTTTATTAATTTTTGAAATTAGAAAAAAAGGGGAAAAAACAAAGGGAATTGGGGCCCTCAAAAAATCGGGGAAAATTTACCCCTTTGCATAACGGGTTTTAAAAATATCTTTTTTGGTTAAAAAATTTAAAACCAAAGGGAGAAGGAAAAAAAAAATTTGTTTTTTTTTACGTGCCTTTAAACAAAGATTGTAGATTGGTTTTAAAAAAAAACCCAAAAAAAAAAAAAAAAAAAAAAAAAAAAAAAAAAAAAAAAAAAAAAAAAAAGGTGGACGGGCACCATAAAAGACCCCGCAGTAATATGATAGTTACAAAAAACTTAAGTTTTGTTTTGAAAAAAAGGGGAAGAAATTGGGAAAAGGGGTTTCATTTGCTTTTCCGATTTGCAGTCCCCTCAAAAAAAACGAGTGAATGCGCTTAAAACCAAACCAAACAATAAACCCATCCTAGTTAATTTTAAAAAAATGAAGATAAGCGGGTCCCCGTTTGTAAAAAACCAAATAGAAAAAGCAAAAAAAAAAAAAAAAAACCCCCCTTTTTTTTTTTTTTAAAATTTGGCCCGGGTCTAGGGAAAAAATTTTGAACACAAGTTTTTTTTTTTTAAAGGGTTCAAAGAAAAACCTTCCTTTCCCACTTTTGTTTTTATTTTTCAAAAAAAGCTACAAAAACCCAAAAACCTGTTTTAAACTTTTAAATTTTTATCACGATTATTTTTTCATGAAAACCAACAGAAGAATAAGATAACTGTATAGAAATGGATCCTTATATTGATGAAAACTACATTCAAAACATTTGTCGATTATGACGAACGTGAATTGATTTGTGATGAATATTCAAGAAATGGGTGATGTAATTTCTTTATTATTGCTGATATATCATTTCATATTTATATACATTGATAGTAATGTGTTTATAACACTCATGTCATAAAATATGTCCACTCCACACACCCGTCATTCCTTTGTATTGTGGCCTAAGGCCGATGTACAGTAAAAGTCTGAAGTCTGAAGTCTGAAGTCTCTCTCTCTCTCCCTCCCTCTATTTTCCTCCACCCCACCCCTCTCCTCTCTCTCTCTCTCTCTCTCTCTCTCTCTCTCTCTCTCTCTCTCTCTGAATCTTCCTTCTTCAGGTAATGTAAGTGAATTTAAGCGTTTTGTGTGCTGTTTATCATACTGTACTATGCAGTGTATCCCTCTTCATGGTAGGTGGACCACTGTGTGATGTACAGCTTTTCTACTGCTATGGGGTGGTAGAAGTAAGAAGAAGAAGAAGAAGAAGAAGAAGAAGAAGAATGTATGGAATTTATATAGCACTGAATCTTGCAAAGAAACAAACTAAAGAGCTTACATTCAAATCATTTAGAGCTTACATTCAAATCATTTACACTTATGCAATCAATCATGAATAAAAAATGTTTTTACAAGATATCAATATTACACACACACGCATGTGCACGCACACACACGCGCACAGCATGCCTATACATGGTGATGGAGATGAGGGGGGGGGGGAGGAGGAATCGCTGAAGAGTATGGATAGATAGTGTGGAGGGGAAGATCTTAGTAAGGAAATAAATGTGTTTTGAGGCTGGATTTCAAAGTATCGAATGTAGGCTTTTGGCGAAGGGAGCGTTACTTCGGTAGGTGTTACTTTATGCATGAGGAGAGTTAGTTTCTACTGCAAAAGTAATGACCAGTCTAGCTGAGTTCATGTTGAATTGGTTGACAAACTGACTGTGGTAACAATCACACACACACACACACACACACACACACACACACAACACACACAACACACACACACACACACACACAATTGCATGCATCAAGCATGTTCTGCTCAAACACGTCATTCCCCAAAACCAGCCAGTCATAAAACAAATTCTTAAAAAAAACCCACACATTTTCTGAACTTTTTCGGCCATAAACTATTTAACCGAGATCAAACGCATGACTGGACCCGAAATTACCACCCATTACAAAAAACATCCTCCTGCAACAAGTAGGCTTCATTTGCTGAACATTTTAAGTGATTAGCTATGCCTTCCCGTTTCCCATTTGGCTGACTGCATTTCCATTTATGAATTATGCATCTGTCAAGTTATATAACTATCTACTTGAGTTTCCACCAGACGGGCGTGCTTCGGTATCGAGCAATCTGTCAAAACTGCATCCATTATTTGGACGTTTATCACCGACATGAAGGACATCTGAAGGACAAACGCAATCCCCCAAAAATTGTCTAGAATATTTAAAAGGTTAATTAGAGCACAGTTTGTGCACTAAAATGCAATTAAGGCAATAAAAATGTGTTTACTTTAAGGTAAAAGTGAAACGGCAATTCCGAGTAGTAAAAATAACCTTCAATGTATTTTGGATGCAAGCATTATAAGATCCTACACAAATCTGTTCTTGATATATTTTTTTTATCAAAAGCTAAGATTTCGGGATAGTGATAGTTCACTGTACGCTATAAAATAAATCTATGCGGGGGAATGTGCAACTATACAAACAATAATGATTATACTGGTCAGGACGAAAGTTGAATAATGACAGTAACGATAAAGAAGAAGGTAGCCAGAAAAGAACTTGAAAATTTAAAACAACAAAAAATGTGACAAAAAAGAATGGAAGAAAAATGAAAGGGGAGAAAGGAAAGAAATACAGGAATATGTACAAGGTCAGAGAGTAGGGAAAGGCGGGGAGTAAAAAGAGCAAACTAAAAGAACACTTGAAAATATTTTGTATGCAGCAACATGAATTAAAATCAATAAAGGAAGGAAAATCTACAACAACAAAGAATAAATAAATGATTAACAAAGAAAGAGAAGCAGACTGAAAAACGATAAACAACTGAAAACAAGATAGGAAATTAACAACTTTTAAAGATTAATTTTACAGACAGAAAAACTCTTTTTTATAAAAGTATAACATTAAAGAAAGAACACAGAAAGAAGAGCACAACAATCTCACACAAAAAACTTGGAAACGAAGAAAAATATACATGGGCATAATGTTTTTAAAATTCACAGGAAAAGTAAACGTTGCAAGACATAAAGACAAAAAGAAAGTAAGGAAGACAAAAAGAAAGTAAGAAAGAAAGAAAGAAAGAAAGAAAACGAAATCTGAAGATCGAGAAGGCAATTCATTCATTATACAGCTTGACAAGAGCCGTGTGTCGCAATATTCTGAAGAAAAGGGTGAACTCCCTTCACTCTTTTGCACTCGTGCAGTTCCGAGCACACACACACTTACACACACACACACACACTTCTCTGTTTGTCTGTCTGTCTGACTGTCTGTCTGTCTGTTCGGCTACTCGTCTATTATCTGTTCAGTTCTTTGTTTATCCGTCCCACTAACTGTACAACTAAACACTCTCTCTGTCTCTGTCCCTCCCTCCCATCCTCTCTCTCTCTCTCTCTCTCTCTCTCTCTCTTCCATCCGCATCTTACTCTTCTCCATGCTCTGATTAGCTCTTTGTGTGCTTCTAAATGGCTTGTATCTTCGCGCCTTTATCTACTTATGTGCGTCTATGTGTCTGTCTCTGTATCTGTCTTTCTTTGTCTCACTCGGTCACTGTAAAGTAGCTGTTTCGAAACAGTATCTAGTTATCTAACCATACCTTATAACACTCTTACTATACTGTATATAAGTCTATGCTATCTGTACTATATACTATACTCTGCCAGACCATACCATACCATACCATGCCATACCATACCAGACCATACATACAACACCATAGCATACCATTCCATACAATACCATGCAATACCATACAATTTATTTATTATATTTATTTATTTTATTGATACCACTTTAAGTCACCCAGATTTCTCTGTGTGAAATTCGGGCCGCTCTCCCCGGGGAGAGCGCGTCGCCACAAGAGCAGCGCCACCCCTTTTTTTCTTCTTTTCCCTTTCTGCAACTGTATTTGTTTCCTTATCAGAGTGGCTGTTTCTACACAATGTTGCCAGGGACAACTCAATAACATACCACGCAATACCATCCCATACCACACCATACCATACCATACCACACCATACCATACCATACCACACCATACCATATCATTACCATACAACACCCACACCATACCATACCATTACCATACAATACCATACCATACCACGACGTAGTCAGTGCAACTGTTTTCTTGTGTGCGGTGCGGTACCATGTTTTTCAGATAGTGTCACGAAGGCCAGTGCATAACAATCAAAATGGTCCATTTCTTGTGTGTTCATTTCCCTGCGCTTGTGTTGAATTTTCGGGATTTTGCTTTTCTTTTCCTTTTTTTTAGGAGGGGGGGGGAGGGGGGGGGGGGTGCCCGAGGAGGGATGGGTTGGGTTCTTTTAGGTTATAGATTTTTTTTATTCTTGAAGGTATGGTCCTCTGGCATGGTACTCTATAAGCACAGGCGGATGGCGTACATTCCAATTTGCGTCCTGTTTGATTCTCTTCCCTTCCCTGGAGAACTGGAGTCTAGACTCTCAACCCTTTATCCTTTTTTCTTTCTTTCTTTCTCAGAAGCAGGCTTAGTCTGTGTGTGTTGTGTGTGTGTGTGTGTGTGTGTGTTGTGTGTGTGTGTGTGTGTGTGTGTGTGTGTGTGTGTGTGTTGTGTGTGTGTGTGTGTCTTGTGTGTCTGTGTGTGTGTGTTGTGTGCGTGCGTTGTGTGGTGTCTGACCTTACATTTGTGTGTGTGTGTGTCTGACCTTACATGTGTGTGTGTGTGTGTGTGTGTGTGTGTGTGTGTTGTGTGTGTGTGTGTGTGTGTGTGTGTGTGTGTGTGTGTGTGTGTGTGTGTGTGTGACCTGACATTTGTGTGTATGCCTGTTTGCCTGTCTGTCTACTCTTCTCTCTCTGTCTCTGTTTCTGGGCTTGCAACGGAGTAACTTTATGGGCTGGCATAATCGTATTATTTAGTCGCAACAGTTTTCTAGTTTTTGGCAACTGTTCTGAAAATACTATAGCTTGTGAGTACAATCGATTCCCGCCGTCATGATATACGCGTTTCTCGATGTTTGTATGTTGTATACGATACAGCGTTGACATTGTCAAGTAACGTATCATATATTAACTTTTGTTTCCAGGCCTGTACGATTTAATATGTGGTGTTCTGAGGAGCAAGGTAAAATAACTAAGACTTTTGAGCCGTGGTTTGTTCTCTCTCTCTCCCTCTCATATATATATATATATATATATATATATATATATTTATATATATATATATATATATATAATATATATATATATATATATGTCATGAATAAAGTCCTGATTATATATATATATATATATATATATATATATATATTTATATATATATATAAGTGTGTGTGTGTGTATGTATGTATGTATATACAATCAGGATTTTATTCATGACTTTGGAATATGTATAAACCAGAGTGCATTCCTGGGCACATGCCAAGGTGGTATACGCCAGGTCTTGTCAAACCTCGTGAGAAGTTATATTTCCTTACATTTTTCATCTTTCCGATCTTGCCCCTTGAAATGTATCTCGGGGCCAAAGGCCCGATGCACGTTAAACCACTTCAGACTTCACAGTTCTCTCTCCTCTCTCTCTCTCTCTCTCTCTCTCTCTCTCTCTCTCTCTCTCTCTTTCGTATGCCCAAACGTACAGACGCGCAAACACACACACAAACACACACACACACACACACACACATTATCCTCGATATAAAAGAATAAAATAAAATAATAAAAACCAATTTAAAACGCATACACACCCACACACACCCACACACACACACAAACACACACACACTGTCTCGCAAAAAAATGAGCAGCAGTATCTTTCACAACACCAAAGGAAGAGAAGATAGCAAAAAACTTGTTATTTTTGTCAGCAAATTCTACCGTTTATCTAATACCCCAGATCAGATCACACGACACTGAACCCCAAAAACCCAAATAAATGTCCTCAGACTACGGATCAATCCCAGGAATGATTCAGTTCTACCCTACCTCAGTCAGCCAGACGACAGTGATATTACCTTCACTGACTCACATGATGTTTTCCTTCACACGTCTCTCCCTGGTTCTCTGGGACAGTCTGTTGCCTCTTTCTGTCTAGTGTTGATACATATAATCACAGGGATCAGTGTTCAAGCAGTCACGTTATCCGTCTATAAACTGTTAAGTCGTGGATTTGATCGATCTTGTCTGAAGCTGGACTTTTACAAGTTATACCTACCATACCATACCGTACTACACCCTAACATATCACACCGTACCACAACATCCCATACCATGCTATGCTATACTAAACCATACCATACCACATCATACCACACCATAGTGTGCCATACAAATTCACACCAACTTATTACCATACCATACCTTGCAATATCATACCGTATCATCACGTACAGTACCATACCATTGCACACCACACTACACTATACTAAACTATGCTCACTACACTACACTACACTATAATTACTATACTATACTATACTATATTATACTATACTATACTATACTATACTATACTATACTAAACTAAACCTACCCTACCATAACCTACCCTACCCTAACTTACCCTAGCCTACCCAACCTAAACACTGCCCCATCCCATCCTATCCATCCCTACCCAAACCCATCCCCATCCAACCCCACCCTACCCTACCTAACCTTTCCCTACCCTACCCAAACCAACCCAAAGCCTACCCCACCCACCCCACCCTACCCTATACCCTAATCTACCCTAACCAACCCTACAACACCACACCCTCCCCAATCATCCCCTCCCCTTCCCTCCCCTACCCTTCCCTGCCCTACCGTGAAAGAAAATGGCCTGAGCACTCTTTGGAAGGTCCAGACAGACTTTGTTTAGACAGTCATGACTATTTTCTGCTGGCCCTGTCTGCCTTGATGCAGGCTGAGGGGAAATAGAGTTGCTTCTGTCTGGCCTGACCACGGCAGACACGCTCTGGGCTAAAGGGAAGAAACATGGACTGTTTTCTCTTTCCTCCTTTTTTCAAACAGCTACTGTAGGAAATATTATTCCTCTCACTTCTTTAACTCATTTTCAGGATATCAAAGCAATGTACTCGTATATTGGCTCGAAGCTATACTTCTGAAGGAGGTATTAAAGTATTACACACACACTCACTCAATCTCTCTCTCTCTCCTCTCTCTCTCTCTCTCTCTCTCTCTCTCTCACTTGACAGTCTATAGAAAATAGCTGATTTAAATATTTCTGTTGTTTCCTTTTGTCCCCTTGTATTGTGGCCCAAGGCTAAAGTACAATTAAAATGTTCAGAGTTCAGAGAGAGTTCTCTCTCTCTCTCTCCCTCTCTCTCTCTCCCTCTCTCTCTCTCTCTCCCTCACATAGGTAGCACTATCTATCTATCACAATGTTGAGAGAAGAGAGGAAACTAAAACTTGTTATTTTTGTCAGCAAATTTTAGTGTTTATCTAATACTCCAGATCAGATCACACGACACTGAAACCCAAAAACCCAAATAAATGTCCTCAGTCTATGGATCAATCACAGGAATGATTCAGTTCTACCCTACCTCAGTGTGCCAGATGACAGTTATATTACCTTCACTGACTCACATGATGTTTTCCTTCACACGTCTCTCCCTGGTTCTCTGGGACAGTCTGTTGCCTCTTTCTGTCTGGTGTTGATACATATAATCACAGGGATCAGTGTTCAAGCAGTCACATTATCCGTCTATAAACTGTTAAGTCGTGGATTTGATCGATCTTGTCTGAAGCTGGATACACATACCTAGCATACCATACCATACTACACCATAACATACCACACATGTACCACACCATCCCATACCATACTATACTATACTATACCGTGCCATACCACATCATACCACATCATAGTATGCTATACAAATTCACACTATCCTATTACCATACCATACCATACTATACCATACCGTATCATACTGTACCATCACGCACAGTACCATACCATACCATATCATACCATACTACACTACACTACACTAAACTATACTCACTACACTACACTATACTATACTATACTATACTATACTATACTATGCAACACTATACTATACTATACTATACTATATATATTATACTAAACCTACCCTACCATAACCTACCTATCCTAACTTCCCCTACCCTACCCAACCCATCCTACCAAACCCTACCCAAACCTATCCTTATCCCACCCTACCCTACCCTATCTTACCTTGCCCACCCTACCCAATCCAACCCAAAACCTGCCCACCCAACCCAACCCAACCCATCCTACCCTACCCTATACCCTAATCAACCCTAACCAACCCTACAACACAACACCCTCCCCAATCATGCCCTCCCTCTACCCTCCCCTACCCTTCCCTGCCCTACCCTGAAAGAAAATGGCCTGAGCACTCTTTGGAAGGTCCAGACAGACTTTGTTTAGACAGTCATGACTATTTTCTGCCTGGCCCTGTCTGCCTTGATGCAGGCTGCGGGGAAATAGAGTTGCTTCTGTCTGGCCTGACCACGGCAGACACGCTTCCGGCTAAAGGGAAAAAATGGACTGTTTTCTCTTTCCTCTTTTTTCGAACAGCTACTGTAGGAAATATTATTCCTCTCACTTCTTTGACTCATTTTCAGCATATCAAAGCAATCTACTCGTATATTGGCTTGTGGCTATATACCTGAAGGAAGTGTTACAGTATTATACACACACACTCACTCAATCTCTTTCTCTCTCTCTCTCTGTCTTCTTCTCTCTCTCTCTCTCTCTCTCTCTCTCTCTCTCTCTCTCTTCTGCTCTTCTTCTCTCTCTCACTTGACGGTATAGAGAAAATAGCTGATTTAAATATTTTGTTGTTTCCTTTTATCCCCTTGTATTGTGGCCCAAGGCTGAAGTACAATTAAAATGTTCAGAGTTCAGAGAGAGTTCTCTCTCTCTCTCTCTCTCTCTCTCTCTCTCTCTCTCCCTCTCTCTATCTCTCCCTCTCTCTCTCTCTCCCTCAAATAGGCAGCACTATCTATCACAAGGTTGAGAGAAGAGAGGAAACTAAAACTTGTTATTTTTGTCAGCAAATTCTACTGTTCATCTAATACCCCAGATCAGATCACACAACACTGAACCCCAAAAACCCAAATAAATGTCCTCAGACTACGGATCAATCCCAGGAATGATTCAGTTCTACCCTACCTCAGTCAGCCAGACGACAGTGATATTACCTTCACTGACTCACATGATGTTTTCCTTCACACGTCTCTCCCTGGTTCTCTGGGACAGTCTGTTGCCTCTTTCTGTCTGGTGTTGATACATATAATCACGGGGATCAGTGTTCAAGCAGTCACATTATCCGTCTGTAAACTGTTAAGTCGCGGATTCGATCGATCTTGTCTGAAGCTGGACTTTCACAAGTGATACCTACCATACCAACTGTACTACACCTAACATACCACACCGTACCACAACATCCCATACCATGCTATACTATACTATACCTACCATCACACAACCAAGTATTGCCATACAATCACACCTACCTATTACCATAACCATCACCGTATCATACTGTACATCACGTACAGTACCATACCATAGCATACTACACTATACTACACTAACTATAACTACTTCACTACACTACATCACATTCTACACTACACTACTAACTACTATACACACTACTCACACCTACACCATACCTACACCTACTACCTACCACTACCAACCAACACTATACTATACTATTATATACTAAACCTACCCTACCATAACCTACCTACCTAACTTACCCTACCTACCCAACCAAACCCTGCCCACCACCCTACCCAACCTATCCACACTCCTACCCTACCCATACCCTACCACCATACCCAAACCATCTTATCCCACCCTACCCTTGCCCTTACCCTACCCAACCCAACCAAACCTGCCCACCCCACCCTACCCACCCTACCCTACCCTAGCCCTAATCTATCTTACACCAACCCTAACCAACCCTACCACCACCCTCCCCAATCACCCCTCCCCACCCTCCCTACCCTCCCTACCCTCCCTACCCTGAAAGAAAATGGCCTGAGCACTCTTTGAAAGGTACAGACAGACTTTGTTTAGACAGTCATGACTATTTTCTGCCTGGCCCTGTCTGCCTTGATGCAGGCTGAGGGGAAATAGAGTTGCTTCTGTCTGGCCTGACCACGGCAGACACGCTTCCGGCTAAAGGGAAGAAACATGGACTGTTTTCTCTTTCTCCTTTTTTCGAACAGCTACTGTAGGAAATATTATTCCTCTCACTTCTTTGACTCATTTTCAGCATATCAAAGCAATGTACTCGTTTATTGGCTGGAGCTATTACTCTGAAGGAGGTATGTACATTATTACACACACACTCACTCAATCTCTCTCTCTTCTTCTCTCTCTCTCTCTCTCTCTCTCTCTCTCTCTCTCTCTCTCTCTCTCTCTCTCTGTCTTCTGTCTGTCTGTTCTCTTCTCCTCACTTGACAGTATATAGAAAATAGCTGATTTAAATATTTTGTTGTTTCCTTTTGTCCCCTTGATTTTGCCCAAGGGTAAGTACAATTAAAATGTTCAGAGTTCAGAGAGAGTCTCTCTCCTCTCCTTTCTCTCTCTCCTCCTCTCCTCTCTTCTCCCTCAAATAGGCAGCACTATCTATCACACAAGTTGAGAGAAGAGAGGAAACTAAAACTTGTTATTTTTGTCAGCAAATTTAACCGTTTATCTAATACCCCAGATCAGATCACACGACACTGAACCCAAAAACCCAAATAAATGTTCTCAGACTACGGATCAATCCCAGGAATGATTCAGTTCTACCCTACCTCAGTCAGCCAGACGACAGTGATATTACCTTCACTGACTCACATGATGTTTTCCTTCACACCTCTCTCCCTGGTTCTCTGGGACAGTCTGTTGCCTCTTTCTGTCTGGTGTCGATACATATAATCACAGGGATCAGTGTTCAAGCAGTCACATTATCCGTCTGTAAACTGTTAAGTCGTGGATTCGATCGATCTTGTCTGAAGCTGGAAATTTACAAGTGATACCTACCATACCAGACCGTACTACACCCTAACATACCACACCGTACCACACCATCCCATACCATGCTATACTATACCAAACAATATCACTACATACCACACCATAGTATGCCATACAAATTCACACCAACCTAATACCATACAGGAGGCACCGTGGTCGAGTGGTTTAGGCGGTCAACTCGTGATCCAGAGGTCGCGGGTTCGATCCCCGCTCGGCTCGGTGTTGTGCCCTTGGGAAAGACACTTTACTCCTATTTTCCTCACTCCACCCAGGTGTACAAGTGGGTACCAGCTCTGCTGGGGAAGTATCTGGCGACAGACTAGCGTCCTGTCAAAGGGGTGGTGAAAAACCATCAGTTCGCTTAACGCTACAGAAACCGGGATAAGCTCCGGCTCTATGGGCCTTCTGGCTCGAAAGAACATACTACTTTAATACCATACCATACCATACCGTATCATAAGGTACCATCACGTACAATACCATGCCATACCATACTACACTACACTATACTAAACTATACTCACTAGACTACACTAGACTACACTAGACTATACAACACTACACCATACTATACTATACTATCCTATACTATACTATACTATACTATACTATACTATACTATACTATACTATACTATACTATACTATACTATACTATACTATACTAAACCTACTCTACCATAACCTACCCTACCCAACCAAAACCCTGCCCATCCCACCCTACCCTACCCTACCCTACCCAACCCAACCCTACCCAAACCCATCCCACCCTACCCAACCCAACCCTACCCAAACCCATCCCATACTACACTACCCTACCCAACCCTACCCAAACCCATCCCACCCTACCCTACCCAGCCCAAACCCAGCCCACCCTACCCTACCCTACCCTACCCTTTTCTACTTTACCTTGCCCTACCCTACCCAAACCAACCCAAATCCTGCCCCACCCCACTCCACCCTACCCTATACCCTAATCTATCCTAACCAACCCTACAACACCACACCCTCCCCAATCATGCCCTCCCTCTACCCTCCCCTCCCCTTGTCTACCCTACCCTGAAAGAAAATGGCCTGAGCACTCTTTGGAAGGTCCAGACAGACTTTGTTTAGACAGTCATGACTATTTTCTGCCTGGCCCTGTCTGCCTTGATGCAGGCTGAGGGGAAATAGAGTTGCTTCTGTCTGGCCTGACCACGGCAGACACGCTTCGGGCTAAAGGGAAGAAAATGGACTGTTTTCTTACTGCCCTTTTTTCTGACTGCTTCTATAGAAAATGTTATTCCTCTCACTTCACTGACTCATTTTCAACGTATCAAATCATGTTCATTCGTGTCTTGGCGTGTAGGTTTTAATCTAAGGGGAGTATGGGATATTAAAACGTATCATTCACACGCACGTGCTTATGCACGTATACATGCATGCGCACGTACATACGCCTGCACTCATGCACACACTCATCTACACGAATACACACACACACACACAACGCACACACACGCACACACACACACACACACACACACACACACACACACACACACACTGTCAAGTCTGTGTGTTTCTTTGCAGGCATGCAAGCACTCTCACATGTTCTCCAGAATATAAGAATTGGCTGCGGTTTTCTTAATCACTGTATGTGATGACGTAAAATGGGAACGAACAAAAAAGAAAGACATCCAATATATCTGATATACTCATAAGAAACCGCTCGCTTGTATTGTAAGCCCTCCACAACATCTGATTCTAAAGCAGTAAATCCCCACATCAAAGTCGAAGTCAAAGTCAAATTCCAACTTTATTTTCAGATGGTACATTGAATAAGCAGTGCATTTGCTTTTTTTCAACAAGCCATCAAGCCACATAAACAGACAAGCCACAAACTGGCCCCACCATTCTTAAAACGACAGAAAATCCTACAAGACACAAATAGATCGTAGCATTCTATACGACACAGGTCAGTCACATCATCAAGTAAGCCATAGTTCGTCCACAATATAGAAGGGCCTTATCTCTGTCTCTATTACTGGGGAGTCACCGGAACAACGTAAACGTATCTTGGGCAAGTCAAAACTGAGAAGCCCATTCTTTTTTCCAGACGACAGACTTCACAATGGCTACGTATATGCTGCTCTTAACATCGGCTATACCGGCCCTCCATTTTATCCCCAAAAGATGAACGTGACTCTATCATACGTTTAATGTTAAGTGTGCGTTCAAACAAAGAACCTAAGCTTAGTCTCGTCCCAGGGACTTTACAGGGAGCCTAAATTAGAGCTAGAGTTACCTCCAAAGAAAAAAATTCCGATGGGACAGTGACTCAAACCTTGCGTCCTCAGTTTTTAGTCTCATTCGAAAGACTAGCATCCAGACCACCACTCTGGTAGATAAGGGACAAGTTTTGGCTCCTCTCTTCTCTTCTCTGTGTTCCCTTACTGAGTGTGATGCGTACTGTCTGGTCTTCTCCCGTGCATGTCATTTTGCAAGAGGTCTGCCTGCTGGCCTCAGCCGACACATGCCGACTTCAGAGCAGCTCATTTCACTGTACAGGTTGCATGCCGGGCATGCCCAGGCTTCCATAACCCACCTAACGCTGACATGAATTTAGCAGGTCTGCACATGAAGCTGACCTGGGACATCGTAGCAATCCCCTCCTTCAATTGACCAGCTAGACACCGTTACTGAGATTCAAACCCACGACTTCATGGACCCACGGAATTGAAGTCAAACGGTGTTAACCACTCAGCTCTAGCACAGGTCAGTCTGGGTACCAATGGGAATCAAACCTCTGCCTCTACTCTTTCTAGACGAGTGCGTTACCCCCAGACTGCCGATCTAGTCACCCATTCCACCCCACCTCATCCAATAAGCTACGAGTCAGCCATGACACTCTGAAAGACCCCCCCATCCCCTCACCACCCCTCACCACCACCACCACCACCATCAGCAGCACCAATTAATCCCACCAAGCTAACATCCTAACCAGCCCACGAGAAATCGATGCCAGCATCTTGTAAGCCCCATCACCATGTAGGCGACAAATCAGCCCCACTTCTTTCTATCAGTCTTTGACGCTGATCCTTTCTGTCTGGTTAATTCTCAACTGCGGCAAGGAGCCTCCCCTATCTGTCCTCTGACACAGCACAGCTCAGACTTCAGGTCTCATTGGTTTCCAGACTGATTTCCTCCGTTCATTGGCCTTTTTTTTCACCTGGGTCAAGCGATCTGCCAAGTGGTTTCCAGACTGATTTCCACCGTTCATTGGCCTTTTTTTCACCTGGGTCAAGCGATCTGCCAAGTCTCCAAGTATATATACCTATATCGCTTTGATTTGTCTGTGCAAGATATAGCGCTATATACGTTCCATTTATTATAATTATATCCATAGAGAGAAAAAAAACCCCAGTAACTGACAAATTCAGAAGCAAGAAAAACAATTATCTTTAGCTAACTTTGTTTACTTGTTTGTTAAGATTTGACTGTTTTAGTACTTCTTCATTGTGTCGGTGTTTCTTTTCACGCTTCTTTGTTGATGAATTGTCTTGTCTGAGGGAAAGCATATTTTTATTTGTATATCTCTTTTAAGTCACGGCAGATTTTCCCTGCCTGAAATTCAGGCTGCAGTCTCTCCTTGAGGAGAGCAAATCGCCACATAAGCAGCGCCACCCATTATCGATTCTTTATTTTCATGTCTGCACATGTATCTGTTTCCATATCAGAGCGGCTTTCTCCGACAGAGTTTTGCCAGGGAAACACTCTTGTTGCCGTGGGACCTTGGTTTATCGTCTCATCCGAAAGACAAGCATTCAGACCACCACTCAGAGTCTAGTGGATTAGGGGGAGGGGGGGGGGAGTTTCGGGTACAAATGGGGATCAAACCTGCACTTCTGCTTTCTGGGCAGGCGCATTAACTCTAGACCTCAAAGAGTTGCAGTGTATCAAAATGCATTTTCCGATACAGAAAAAGAAAAAAATATTGTTTATGAAACACTATTATCTACAAACATTCTCTCTCTCTCTCTCTCTCTCTCTCTCTCTCTCTCTCTCTCTCTCTCTCTCTCTCTCTCTCCTTTCTTTCTTTCTTTCTTTCTTTCTCTCTTGTCTCTCCACCTCCATTTCTCCCTCTCTTGTTTGCTCTGTCTGTCTGTCTGTCTGTCCCTCCCTCTCTCTCTCTCTCCCTCCATTTCTCTCTCTCTCTCTCTCTCTCTCTCTCTCTCTCTCTCTCTCACACACACACACACACTTTCTCTCTCTTTCCCCTCCCTCCATTTTTCCCTCTTATTCTCTCTCTCTCTCTCT
>CM054153.1:20480109-20485109 GCA_028751875.1 Rapana venosa
GTTCCCTGTGCCTGCACACCAGAAACCAATCCAGCAGGTGGACACAAAACTCGAACAGTCTTAGGTTCAATTCCACCCCAACACACACACACATACACACACTCTCTCGCTCTGTCTCTCTGTCTGTCTCTATCTCTCTCTTTCCTTGTGAATGGGCTTTAACAGCTTATCACAATAAAATATTGTCAAATTGTCAAAATTGTCTCTCTCTCTCTTCTCTCTTATATATCCCTAAGGGCGGGGACTGGATGTAAAAAAAGCACATTTATTTATTTATTTATTTATTTATACCACTTTAAGTCACGAGATTTCTCTGCGTGAAATTCGGGCTGCTCTCCCCGGGGAGAGCACGTCGCTTCAAGAGCAGCGCCACCCTTTTTTTTTTTTTTTTTTTTTTTGTCTGCAACTGTATTTCTTTCCCTATCAGAGTGGCTATTCTCTAAGAATTTTGCCAGGGACAACTCTCTTGTTGCCGTGGGTTCTTTTTCGTGCGCTGCATAATTTTCTGTAACACACGGGACCTCGGTTTATCGTCTCATCCGAAAGACTAGCGCCCAGACCACCACTCATGGTCTAATGGATGGGGGAAAAGTTTCGGGCCCAGACGGGGTACGAACCCGGACTTTTCGCTTTCTAGACAGGCGCGTTACCTCTAGACCACCGATCCACATGGGTGTTTATTCATTATCCTCGAAATAAAAGAATTTGTCATTGTCATTGTTATTGTCAATCAATGATGAAAGCTTCTGCAGAATCTACAATTATTATACTGCAGCTGCTATTTGAGCGTGTTTTAGTTGAATAATTATTGTAGTCATTCTTTGCTTTTTGTTTTACAACAGCGTTTTCTGTGCTTTTTTTGGGTTTTGTTTGTTTCTTTCTTCTTTTATTCTTCTTGATTGAATGTTGAAACAGCAACTAATTGTTTGTCTGTCGTAATTATTATGAGTGAAAATGTGTGTCGTGCACGTTGCTGTTACTTGCCTGAGAAGTAAGGCTCAGTGTATTTGGCTTAGTATTGCTGCGCTGTGCTTTGTTTTAGTTTAGAAAGTCCTGTCTTTTCTGTATGCTTTGTCTTACAGCTGTATTTACTAGGCTTGTTGTTGTTTTTACTATTGTATTTACTGGGTTAGGGGACGGGATAGATAGCTCAGTGGTCAGAGCACTCGCTTTCCCCCCAGCCAAGGTTAAGCAGCATGAAGCGTGGTTACCAGTTGGATGGGTGACCGTTTGCATGCCTTGGCTTCAGTACAGGCCCCCAGTTCACCCAGCTGTAAATGGGTACCTGCCCTCTTTAGGGTCAGGGAAGGCAAAGCAGCGAGGGAGAGGAGATGAACGCCGCCCTCAGTATGCTGGCCCCTTAAGAAGCTGACGTATCTGATGCCTCAACTCCCCTTCGACCACATAGGTTATGGGATACTTTTCCCTTGTATTTATTGACTGGGTTTTCGCTTTACAACTGTATTTACTGTTATTCACTTTAAAGGTGTATTTATTGTGTTTTGTTTTGAAACTGTATTTACTATGCTTTGTTGTACAACTGTATTTTCTGTGCTTTGTTTTGAAACTGTATTTACTGTGCTTTGTTTTACAACTGTATTTACTATGCTTTGTTGTACAACTGTATTTTCTGTGATTTGTTTTGAAACTGTATTTACTGTGCTTTGTTTTACAACTGTATTTACTGGGCTTGTTTTACAGGTGTATTTTCTGGGCTTCATCTTACAGGTGTATTTATTGGGCTTTGTTTTACAACTGTATTTACTGTGCTTTGTTGTACCACTGTATTTTCTGGGCTTAATTTTACAGGTGTATTTGTTGGGCTTTATTTTACAACTGTATTTACTTGGCTTTTTTTACAACCGTATTTTCTGGGCTGTATCTTACAGCTGTTCTGTGTCTTTATTTTATATATGTATCTATCATTTGGTGACTTGTCTATCAGATCAAAGATACATAGACATAGAACTGACTACATGTATACATAAGAAAATTAAGAATACTAAAGACATAAATACACAATGTCGCGCATTGTAATGCACCGATTCAACCACGCTTTAAAAAAATCTTATAACTATGAAACTGAGCTTACACAAGGGTACAAACACGTCAGCAATGAATTAGCATATTTTCCCAGGAAAAAATTGTTGTTGTTAAAAATCTGAGACGGGTAATTCTGAAAACAGACAAATTACGAAGAAACACAGACACCGACACACAGACACAGACACACACACACACACACACACACACACACAGAGGCAGACAGACACACATACACACACCATCTATCTCTCTCACTCCCTCTCTCCTTTTGTTTTTGGGTTTCTTATTAAGATGTGTCCCTACGGGCGGGGACTGGATGTAAAAAAAAGCACATGAGTGCTTATTCATTATCCTCCTAATAAAAGAATTTGTCATTCTCTCTCTCTCTCTCATCTCTCTCTCTCTCTCTCTCTCTCTCTCTCTCTCTCTCTCTCTCTCTCAAGGGGATAGAGTTCAGTGGTAGAGCATTCGACCGCAGATCGAGAGATCCCGGGTTCAAACGGGGACTGGATGTTAAAAAAAAACCCAACCCACATGCGTGCTTATTCATTATCCTCGAAACAAAAGAATTTGATTCGATTTCAAATTCAATTCAGTCTCCTTCATGAAATGATAAACTAACAGAACATACTCAAGATAACACAAAAAAACAGACCACGACACCCGGTAAGCAGTCATAAGAAATCTCGTCAACAGCTGATGGATCGGATCAAGCCGCAATCGGTCATTGTCCTTGCCGATCTGTTAAGTGACCATTCAGTGTCCACTACAGGCTCTGCCGGACCGTCCCGTCTTGTCACACTAATGTGACACTGATCATCTTTGGGGGGTGAGGGGGGGTGAGGGGGGGAGGTTACTGCCGGCGTGGCTGGCTGCCTATCACACCCCCCCCTGTCCTGCACTAACTGTTAGTGCCTGTTATTCTGATCTCTGTACGCTGTTAGTGCCTGTTATTCTCATCTCTGTACGCTGTTAGTGCCTGTTATTCTGATCTCTGTACGCTGTTAGTGCCTGTTATTCTCATCTCTGTACGCTGTTAGTGCCTGTTATTCTCATCTCTGTACGCTGTTAGTGCCTGTTATTCTCATCTCTGTACGCTGTTAGTGCCTGTTATTCTCATCTCTGTACGCTGTTAGTGCCTGTTATTCTCATCTCTGTACGCTTTCCAGCTTGCTCCCTATTAAAGCATTGTTTGTTTGTTTTTTTCTGTCGCTAGAAAACGCAGTTTACCACCATATTTCTTATTAAAACGATGTGTATTCTTTGGGGAAAAGAAACATTTTGTTCTGAATTTTTGTCAAACTGTATCTTATTTTACATCCAGTGGGTTGTTTTTTTTTTTTTATTAAGAATAATAGCTTTTGACGATGGGATGGAAAAAGGAACGAGGCTTCTGCTTTCCAGCTTTGGTCTATCTGTCTATATGTGTCTGTATGTCTGTCTCTCTCTCTTTCGTTCTGTTTTACTATTGCTTTTACCCCCACCAAAATACTAAGAAGTTGGGCAACCCCCTTCATGTATGAGCCAATGTTTTTTTTGTGAATAAATAATTCGAGTTCGAGTTCGAGTTCTCTTTCGTTCTTTCTTCTTCGTCGTCGTCTTCTTTTCTTCTTCTTCGTGTTCTTCTTCTTCTCCGCCTTCTTCCTCTTTTCTCTCTCTCTCTCTCTCTCCCCTCTCTCTCTCTCTCTCTCTCTCTCTCTCTCCTCTCTCTCTCTCCTCTCTTTTCTCTCTCTCTCTCCTAACCCAAATTCGCGGCAAAAAGATCTCCAAAAGAGAAAATACAAAAGACTCAAAAATTCTGCACATACACAGCAAAACGTACTTCACTTAAAAGAAATCAGACAAGCACATCGTCAACACAGAAAAGCCACAGTGTCTCCCCAGCAAAGGAACGGATCAGTATTACCAAAACGATCCTATCCTACCTGCTACGACAAAGAGACGTCACGCTTCTTAACAACTACTTCTGGGTATGTATTTTCTGAACATCTTTCCCGGTTACATGACTGTCTGTGACAGTCTGGAGTCCAGTTCTCCCCTGCTCTTTCTCGTGCAGTTAAGTAAATAGTCTAAAAGCCTCTCAGACGGCACTGATTTTTATTGGGCTGGCTGAGATTATTTGCTGTTTTTCTCCCGCTGAAAAAAACCTGTAATTTTAAAAACAGCGCTTTGCTTTGGTGTTTTTTTCCCCATGATATAGCGCTATATACATTCCATTTATTATTATTATTTTCATTATTATTATTATCATCATTATTAGTAGTAGTAGTAGTATCATTATTATTATTATTATTATTATTATTATTATTATTATTATTATTATTATCGGCATCATATAAAAAATCGGGGACAGGGGTTGTTCTCGTTCGAGACAACTGCTTAAAAGAAACTAGCATACAATTTTAACAAACAAACTTTTGTTGTTGTATTTTCCTCTTCGTTAATCGCACTCTTTTTGTATCGTAGGTAATGATTTACGGTTGTTTCCCCCTCTTTGCTATTCTAACAACTTTGTTTTTAAATAGAAACATCTTTAATGCTATTCCTTAATATTCGAAAACCTTTCTTTTTCACTTTCGAAACACAAATCATCGATGTTTTTGTACTAGGGTTTCAACTTGAAGCAAGATATCTATCTCTACCTTCATAAATGCCATCTTCTGCATCAACTTTCGTCTCCCTCTCTTTACAGCTGTTCCACGTGGATGTCCATCTCCTACAATTTATACTTTTATCTTTATTATGCTGCCACACATAATAAACCACGAGTACCTCGAACAATAAACGACTGACACGTTAAGCCAATAATGACAACCACGTCAATGCTTGGGGAAAAGAGAAATCAGTCAAACGGTCACATCAGAGGTAAGTCCGTCTTAAGCCTGTTCTTTGTTGCACGACAAACCCCAGTCCCCCGCTTATCAACAAAGAAAACAATTGCAGACTGACACGCT
>CM054153.1:20490109-20502609 GCA_028751875.1 Rapana venosa
GAGAAAATTTGAGAGACAGAGGACTGGAGAATGGCTTACTCCTTCAAAACAGCAGTACCTAATGCCCCTCAGCATAAAATATAGTAGAAAGAAGTTTTTTTTTTGTTTTTGGGGGGGGGGGGGGGGGGGGGGGGGCTAAAAATTTAAAGTCTGTAACAGAGTTTGGGGGCACTTTTTTAAATTTTCCAAAAAAAATTTTCTTTTTCTTCATGTAGCTTTTCCCATTTTAATTATAAACCGGGTCTTCTCAGTCTCTCTCTTCTACCTCTCTCCTCTCTCTCCCCTCTCCTCTCTCCCCTCTCTCTCTTTCTCTCTCAGGGTGTAAAAAGAAGAGAGAGAGAGAGAGAGAGTGGGGCCGAAATTTTGGGGAGAGTGTGGTGGGTGGGGGGGGGGGGGGGAAAGGCATGTGGGGGTTTTACGAAAGATCCACTGAGAGGATAAAAAAGAAAGAAAGAGAGAAAAGAGAGAAAGAAAAGGAGAGAGAGAAAAGGAGAGAGAGAGAGAAAAGAGAGAGAGAAAAAGGGGAAAAAAGAGAGAGAAAAGGGGAAAGAGAGAAAAGAGAGAGAGAGAGAGAGAGAAAAGAAAAAGAAAAGAAAAAAAGGGAGAAAAGAGAGAGGAGAGAGAGAGGGGAGAGAAGAGAGAGAGAGAGATTGACGGGTAAACGACAGAAAGACAGAAGAAAAGACAGTGACAGCGACAGACGGGGACAAACCAGACATAAACCCTTTGGGAACAGAGATTGAAAAAAAAAAGGAGGGGTTGGGGGGAAAAAAAAAAAAAAAGTGGGTAACCCCCCACCCCCCCCCAGGGGGGTTTGGGGGGGGAAACGGGGGGTTTTTGGGGGGGGGGGGAAGGGGGGGTGGGGGGGGGGGGGGGGGGGGGGAGGGGGGGGGGGGGGGGGGGGGGGTTTTGGGGGGGGGGGGGGGGGGGGGGGGTGGGGGGGGGGGGGGGGGGTCCCCCCGGGGGGGTTGGGGGGGGGGGAGGGGGGGGGGGGGGGGGGGAAAAAGGGGGGGCAGCAGAAACAAAAACAAATAAACAAAAAAAATTGTTTTTAAATCCTCCAAACCACCCACTTTCCCCCCCCCCCCCCCCCCCCCCTTTCACCCCCCTCCCCCCAACACCCTTTCCCCCTCCCCCCCACCCCAACACCTTTTCCACCACTTCTTTCCTTTCCCCAAATCCACACCTTTCTACTTCTCCCCCCCCCCCCCCTTTCTCCTCCTCCCTCCTCTTTTCTAAAAACCCCCAAAAACCCCTTTCCTCCCTCACCCTTTTCTCTCTGTCCGGGTTTTTTCCCCTTCTCTCTTCTTCTTTTCCCCCTCTCTCTCCTTCTTTTGGCTTCTGTTTCTCTCCCTCCCCCCTTCCCCTTTTCTCACCCCTCCTTTTCTCTCTCATCCTCTGTCTCTTTCCCTCCTCCTCTCCCCTGTCTCTGTCTCTCTCTCCCCTCAACTCTGTTCTGTTCCCCCTTCCTCGGGTTCTGTCTCTTCTCTTTCCTCTCTCTCCCCTTCTGTTCCCTGCCGGTCTCCTTCTCTCCCCCTCCCTTTTCTGTCTGCTGTCTCTCCCCCCTTGGTTTCCTGTCTCCCCTCCCCCTCTGCCTGTCCCTCTCTCTGTCTCTGTCTCTCTCTCCCCCTTTGTCGTCCTTTTCCTTTTTCTTCTCCCCTCTCCCCTCCCCCTTTTCTTCTCTCTCTCTCCTGTCTCTCTCTCCCCTTTTTTTGTCTCTGTTCTCTCTCTCTGTCGGGCCTGTCTGTCTGTCTCTCTCTCTCTCTCTCCCTCTCTCTCCTCCACACACCACACCAAACACCCCCACACACAAAACACACAGCCGCGCGCGCGCCCCGGGGCTCAAACACACACCACACACAAACACATCCCACATTTTCACTCACCCACCCATATTCTCTCCCAAACACTGTATATTTTTTTAATTTTTTTCTTGGTTTTTTTTTCTTTTTTAAAAATTGGGGTGGATGTAGGGGTTTTTAAATTTATTTCTTTAAACATAAACAAATAATTTGAAACGAAAATAACCTAAAATGAGTGTTGGGGGGATCGCATACGTTTTTGGGTTTTTATATTTTGGGATATTACTCTAAAAAACACACAAAACAAAAAACACCCCTGTCTCTGTCTCCCCCTCTTTTCTCCCCCTTTTTATCGTCCTGCTTATAGTCAAAGTATAATCCGATGAAGGTTCATTTTTTTAAATTTTTTTAAAATACTTTTTTTTTGGATTTTGCCTCTTTTACTTAATTTTAAAATGAGTGCCCAAATTTCAATAACTTAAAATTATGTGTAACAATATTTTAAACCATTGAAAATGTGTGGGTTTTTAATCTTTATGCCCTTATTAATTTGGTTGTGTTATTCTTTTTTGGTTTTGGTTGTTCCCTTTTTGTTCTTGTTGTTGTTTTTGTCTGTTTTTTCTTTTTTTTACATCTTTTTTTGGGTTTTTGGGTTTTTCCCCTTCCTTTTTTTGGGTTTTTTTTGTTTTTTTTGGGTTTTGGGGTTTTTTTTTGGGGGGGGGGGTAGGGGGGGGGTATTCTTTTTTAGGATTTTTTTTTAAATTTTGTTTTGCTTTGGGGGGGGGGAGGGTTTTTGGGGGGGGGGGGCCTTTTTTAAAAAAGGGGTTAAATTTCCCCCCTTTTTTTTTTATTGGGGAGACTGTAAAAAAGTTTTGGGGTTTTTAAATTATTAAAAATGTATCCCTAACGGGGGGGGGACTGGTTTTAAAAAAAAGCACATGGGTTTATTTAAATATCCTCAAAAATAAAAAAATTTTGCCCCTCTTTCTCCCTCCCCTCCCCTCCATAAAACCAACGACACTCACTGCAAAAAAAAAGAAAAGCTCAACACACAAAGCAACAAAAGAACCGGAACCGGAAATGGGAACGACGGAAAGACGGTGATGGGGAAGGAGGACGGGAGAAAAAAAATCAACCTGCAGAACACGAAATGACGTCATCAGAACGTGCAGTGACGTGACCAGGACCAAAAGAAAATGCGTGGCACAATCCTTTTTCACGGAGTCTTGATGACGTTATTTCTTTCTTTTTTTTTTTGGTGGGGGGGCCAGACAATGTAAGGATTAGGCTAAAATGGCAAACTGGATTTCCTGTTCCTGTTGCGCAGAAGGTTGTCGTTTCGAGAGAGAGAGCGGTTTGTTTTTATTACCCCTGTTTTTCGAAGGTTGAACAGTTCTGATTATTGAACCCGTTTATCAATAGATGAATGACGATAAGATGAATAATTATATATATGTAACAACAACAAAATATGCTAGCGAAGTTGGTAGAAAATTAACAGAGAGATGACAGACAATATCACTATGGAAGAATACCAACCTCCCCCCCCCCCCCCCCCCCCCCATCTCCCCCTACCCGCTAATTTCGCCACTTTATCAGTGTCACTTTTTTTTTTATAAGCCAGGGTTAAGGAAAGGCAAAGAGATTGGTTTTGCACGCGTGGTACCCACTTACACTGGGGATTATCAACGGCAGAGGTATGTGTGATTCACCTGTAATTTTCGAGATAAGCTATGATATGATGAAGTCTGGATATGTTGCTTCTCGTCAGGATTTGTGTACGTGCGCGCGCGCGCCCGCGCGCGCGTGTGTGTGTGTGTGTGTGTGTGTGCGTGTGTGTGTGTGTGGGTGTGGGTGTGAGTGGGTGTGGGTGTGGGTGTTTTATTGTGACTAGTCGGGAATACTTCTTGTGTTTGTTTAATCGGTGTAATTTTGGTGTGCTTTCTTGTGTCATTTGAAGATTCTTGACGAGATAAAGACTGGGGTCTCTTTCACCGTTCTTGTGTGTGTGTGTGTGTGTGTGTGTGTGTGTGTGTGTGTGTGTGTGTGTGTGTGTGTGTGTGATTTATTTTAGTTTAGTTTAGTTTAGTTTATTCTTTTATATCGAGGATAATGAAATAAGCACTTATGTGCTTTTTACATCCAATTCCCGTATGCATGCGGTTTTGTAAATTCTGTCATCTGTTCCTACGGGCACACAATGGCCTACTCTTTCGAAAAGCAGAACAAGATTTAACGTGTGCGTGAGATGTTCTGCGTGCGTTCGCACACGGGGCCTCGGTTTACAGTCTCATCCGAAGGACTTTTGGGGAGAGTGGAGTCTGCACTGATGTTAACTCCAGGGACAAATATCCCCTTGAACGGGAATCGAACCCGGGTCGTCAGATTGCAGGCGCAATTTTCTAACCACTAGGCTATCCCGTCCCCTTGGGGGGTGGGGGTTATGTGCGTGTGTTGTGTGTGGTGTGTTGTGTGGTGTGTGTGTGTGTGTGTGTGTGGTTTCGTGCGTGCGTGCGTGCGTGCGTGTGTGTGTGTGTGGGGCGTGCGTGCGTGCGTGCGTATGAGTGTGTGTGTGACTCACTCTCTTTCTTTCTGTTGTTTCCCCTCTCTTGTCTCTCTTGTCTGTGTCCATCTGTCTCCCCCCCCCCCCCCCCCCAACCTCCCTCCCCCTCCTCCCTCTCTCTCCCCCTCCCTCCCTCCAACCCCCCCCCCCCCCCCCAACCCCTCTCAAAACCCCCTGTAAATACAGCAAAGTTAAAAAACAAAGACACAAAGACAGAACATTCATTATGCCCCACAAACACAAAAAAAAAAAAAAAACCCAACAAAACTCGAACCGTTTTTTTTACATTTAAAAGTCGGGACACTTCGAGACACAAAAAGGGACTCTCCAAGCCCCCTTCAGTCCACTCCGAAAAAAAACCAAGACTTTTGATTTTAGACACTTCTGGCGAAGTCGCTAAAAGATTTCCCCCCCCCCCCCCCCCCCCGCCCCTCCCTCCTCCCTCTCCTCCCCCCTCTTCCTTCTCCTCTCCCCACTCTGGCCCAAACTGGCATTCGTTTCTTCCCCCTTTTCTTTTACATAAAAACGAAAATTTAAATCCTCCGAACCCCCTTTCAGACGACCCTGTTTTTTTTGGCCGTTTGGGTTTGCTTTCCGCTTGAAGCTTTTCCCTTTGGGGGGCTCTCAACTGCGAATGGGGGAAAGAGGGGGGTGGGGTTTCTGGCTAGGTGTTATGCGGGGTTAGTGTCCCGGGGGAATCGGGGTAGGGTTTTTTTTTTTTTTCTTTCGATTAAAGACAACTTTTTTTGTTGTTTTTTTTGTCTCTCCGAATTTTCCTTTTTTGTTTTTTTGACGTTATCGTTGTTTTTCATGGATTGGGTTTTTTGTGGGGGTGGTTTTTTTTCTTGTTGTTTTTTGGTTGTTTTTTGTTGTTGGTTTTTTTTTTTTGGGGGGGGGGGCAAGCTTTGGGAAATTTTACATTGTTACGATTGGGTTTTCTTCACTGTGGGTTTTTTCTTACGTGTGAAAGTTGGACCGGAAAAACTTTTTTTTAGGGTCGCCGCAAAATTTATTCTTCTGTTTTTTTTTATTTTATTTCCTATTTTTTTTACTTTCAAAATTATTACAGCATTTATACACGAACTCAATTACATACACACACGCGCGCACGCGCGCACGCACACACACACACACACACAACACACACACATACATACGCGCACACACACACTTACCTAGCCTGATATTACTATTTCGAAGAAGGGTGTTAAACTGAAGAACTAACACACTCACAACATACATCATTTGAAAAGTATGCTCATGTATACACATTTTGGTACTCGTCAAAGCCCAGCACAAAAAATATATACACACACACTACGATCAAACCAGCTTAGGGAGGAAGAAAAGACGAACAGGAGGAGGAGGAGGAGGAGGAGGAAGGAAGAAGAAGAAGAAGAAGAAGAAGAAGAAGAAGAAGAAGAAGAAGAAGAAGAAGAAGAAGAAAACAACAACAACAACAACAACAATAACAACAACAACAAGGAGAAGGAGTAGAAGAAGAAGGAGGACGAGAGGGAGGAGGAGCAGAAGGAGGAGGAGAAGGAAGAAGAAGAAGAAGAAGAGAAGAAGAAGAGAGAAGAAGAAGAAGAAGAAGAAGAAGAAGAAGAAAGAGAAGAATAGAAGAAGAAGAAGAAGAAAGAACAAGGAAGAAGAAAGAAGACTAAAAAGAGAACATCTGACATCCCTGACGAGATAAATGACACAGGGGCTAACAAGCCACAGTAGCTGAGCTATTTCTTAGACAAGTGCTGCTGTAAGCCACCAAGTCACCATCATCATCATCATCACCATCATCATCATCACCATCATCATGACCATCATCACCACCATTACCACCATTATGGGCCATCGATACTATTGATCCCATGTGGGTGGGCCGTCGTTCTTTGTCCACCGCAAAAACCTCTCTGTCCGTCCACTCTGACACTCTAATACGACACTGATCAGATTTGGCAAGCAGATCAGCCAAAGGTGGGCCGACTGACCCTTCCCTTTCGCTGCTTGTTTCCTTGCCCCTGGTAGGTAGGTAGGTTGGTAGGTAGGTAGGTAGGTAGGTAGGTAGGTAGGTAGGTCTATAGAGTCGAGCAAAAAGCGGTTCGCAACTTCTTTCATGATGAGAAGTTGTAGAGTGTAAGAAGCACTGATAGTCTTGTATGTCCAGAAATGACTACAGTCCAGGAATAATCTAGTACACTACTGTCCAATGATATATTCCTTTGAACATTCTAGTGCGTACAATCTTATAATCACGAGTTAAGGGCAGTGGTGCTTTTGAGTAGATTTGGCTGGGTATACAGACAAAGCTTGGTTTTCCTATTATTCACAGGTCGTAGAATGGATTGGGGATTTGGGTGGGTTTGGTGTTTTGGGGTTGTTGTTGGGGTTGTTGTTGTTTTTGTGGGGGTTGTTTTGTATGGGGGTAGTGGTTACTTCTAACAGTATTTTTGAATAGATCAGCATAAGTCTTCGAACATAATTCTTGAATTAAGGTGTTTATACTGTAATTGTTATCATACAGCAAATGAAAGCAAACTAAAAAGCGTTCTTTGTGCGAACCAAAACAAAAGAAGTATTCCTGTCAACAGAAAATGAATCCATTGTCTTTGGTGTAATCTGCTGGTTACAGCAGCAAGCATTCTGAAGGAAAGACGATCGAACTATGGAACAGACAAGAATACAAACACACCTCTTTTTGCCGTAAATTTCCTAGTCGCCACTGGGTAGATAGAACACTATTAATTTATTACACACAACAGCACACAGTGAAACGGGGCAACACTGAAAGAAATCACGCCCAGCCTAATCAAATCGGCGCTTATCTAAAGCGGTTTTAGGCAATGTGCTCACTGCAGGCAACAGAACGGAGATGGAAGTGAATACCAGACTGTCACAGAGAACCAGGAGTGCTGCATAGTCTGAAGTCTCTCTCCCGCTCTCTCTCTTTCTGAATCATAAAGGATCTGTGGTCTGGTAGACCCGTAGTTTCCCAATAACGCACACACCTATCCCGTAAGCCTAGAAGACCGTTGGGACAAGACTGAATTTTTTTTTGTGTAACCAGCTTCCAGTAACTCACGCACCTATTACGAAAGTCTAGTAGACCACTGGGGCACCACTGAAGATTTTGTTTTCGACCAGCTTCCAGTATGTAAAGCACGCACCTAAAAATGGACGAGAGAGTAAACAGAGTTCCCGTGTGCAACATGTATTTAGCACATGTAAAAGAACCTATGGCAAGAAAAGTTCTCACTGGCACAATTCGGTAGTAAAATCGTTTCTTATAGGGGAACATATAGGCAGAAAAAGTAAAGGAGTAGGGGGGGGGGGGGGGGGGGGGGGGTCGGGCGCCGTTTTGGAGATGTGCTCTTCCTATTCAGAAATATTTAAAATCTGCGCCGCGCAATGTTTCCACGACTGCCAGTGGTATGCAATCAAATAAATACCATAAACGATTATTCATGCAAATCTCTGCTATGAGAATGAGCCACATAAGGAAATAATAAAACGATAAGAAGTTACAGAAAATTTGCAGCGACGATATAGATAGATAGACAGACAGATAGATAGATAGACAGACAGACAGACAGGCAGATAGATAGATAGATAGATAGATAGATAGATAGATAGACAGACAGACAGGCAGATAGATAGATAGATAGATAGATAGATAGGGAGACAGAGAGATGAGATAGATAGATAGAATATGTGGTGTATAGAGAGAGATAGAGGCAAGGAAGAGAGACAGACAGACTGACAGACAGACAGAAGCAAACAGACAGAAAAATACAGACACAGAAAAAAGACAAGACACAGAAAGAGAGAAACACACAGTCAAGGAACTACACAAAACAAAACAAAATGAAAGATATAAAAAAAATGGAAAAACCTGACAGAACGCATGGGAAAAAAGCGAAAAAGTTGGGGCGAAAAACCCCAAAAAGCCCGATACCAACGATCTAAAAACGCAGAGAAGAACCCAACAGAGGAGAAGGTAACATAAATAAATGCACAGCTGTTATTGCAATCTCCCTGCCAAAAAACCCCTCCTCCTCTCCACTTGTCTGAAGGAATTTTAACTGTCAACTCAGGCAAAGGTGAGACAACAATAGCCTCACAACACAATTCACAGTCGGCATCTGTGTGTGTGTGTGTGTGTGTGTGTGTGTGTGTGCGTGCGTGCGTGCGTGCGTGCGTGCGTGCGTGCGTGCGTGCGTGCGTGCGTGCGTGCGTGCGTGCGTGTGTGTGTGTGTGTGTTTTGTGTGTGTTGGTGTACGTGTGTATGTGTGTGTGTGCGCGCGCGCGCGCGTGTGTGTGTGTGTAAGTGTAGTGCGCGCTGGTGTGTTAGTGTGTGTGTGTGTCTATGTATATGTCTCTCTTTCTCTCTCTCTGTTTGTCTGTCTCTCTCTCCGCCTGCCTGCCTGCCTGCCTGCCTGCCTGCCTGCCTGTCTGTCTGTCTCTCTCTCTCTCTCTCATCTCTCTCTCTCTCTCTCTCTTTCTTTATTTCTTTCTTTCCCTTTTATATTCTTTCTTCTACTCTCTTTTTTTCTTCTCTCCTTTCTCACTGAAACAGATAACTTGAAGAACTCGGTGACTCAATTTCCCTGCAATAATTTAAAACCCCTAATGCAGTTCACCAGGACTTCACAAGTAGAACTACACATACTGTTCAGTTAGCTAGTCTCTCAATGTATGAAAAACCAAAATGATTATATCCTTTTATTTAACCATTACATTCCCGTTTTTTATTAACAAAACATATACAGTAGTTACCATTCCTTTTGTTATACACACAAAGACATATACAGTAGTTGCCATGCATTTTGTTTCTTTTTGTCTGTCTGCAAGGGAGGGTGGGGTTTTAACGGAACTATAATCTGTTTCTTATTTTTTTCTTAATTTCTTCATTCTTTATTTCTTCATATACCACAATAATACACTACACTACACATTATACTCTGTTGATTTTTTCCCCTCTTTTTCCTCTTTTCCTCTTCTCTCTTCTCTTCTTCTCTCTCTCTCTCTTTTCTTTTTGTGAAGGGCAATGGTTATAGTAAATAATGAATCCTTAGCTTCTCCTGAGCTATCCTAATATCTGCAGCTTCTGTTCTATCAGTCAGATACCAAAAACGCTTTCCATCTGAATCACTGACTGTCTCTCTCTCTCTCTTTCTTCTTCTCTCCTCTCTCTCTCTCTCCTCTCTCTCTCTCTCTTCGGCGGTGCCCGTTCCTTACCAAGGATTGGTCTCCATTTTCTGTCTACGTTTAATGCAGTGTAAGTGGATCCCGAAAGATTCCAGACGCTGCTGATTGTATGGACCTGGCCGTGGTGGCTTTTGATGCGCTGTTTGCTGTGGAAGACTGAAGGATGGAAAGTGGGGGGGGGGGGGGGGGGGGAGGAAGGAGAGATGTTCTGGCTGATGCAGCTGCTGAAAAAGAGCGTAGAGATGGGAACATTGTCCTTGTGTCGCAAACATAATTTTTGAAAAGAAGCATGTGAGTTGAAAGTGTTTGTTTATCCTTGTGTCTAAGGAAAATAACTTTATATAAAAAAATGAGATGAAATTGTTCGTTTATCCTTGTGTCCAAAAATATTTCCTATGAAAAGAAGCATGTGAAATGCTGAAAGTGTTGTTTATTTGTTAAAATATTCTTTGAAAAAAAGATATGAGATGTTAAAATTGTGTTATCTTTAATGCAGAAATATCCTTTGAAAAGGCAGCATGTGAGATGTGAAAGTGTTTGTTACCTTGTGTTAAGTAAATACTTCTTTGAAAAAAAAATGATTAAATTGTTCGTTTATCCTTTGTCTGCAGGAAATACTCCTTGAAAAAACGCATGTGAGATGCTGAAAATGTTTGTTTATCTTGTGTCTAAGGAAATACTTCTTGAAAAAAGGATATGAGATGTTGAACATTGTTCGTTTATCCTTGTGTCTGCAAAAATACTCCTTTGAAAAGGCAGCATGTGAGATGCTGAAAGTGTTAGTTTATCCTTGTGTCTAGAAATATTTTTTGAAAAAAAGAGCATATGAGATGTTGAAAATTGTTCGTTTATCTTGTGTCAAAAATACTCTTTGAAAAAGCTAGATGTGAGATTGATAATGTTTTGTTTATCATTGTGTCTAAGGAATACTTCTTGAAAAAAAAGGAATACTGAGATGTTGAAATTGTTTTATCATTTGTCTCAAAAAATATTTTGAAAAAGCACGTGAAATGCTGAAAAATTTGTTTGTTTATCCTTGTGTCTAGGAAATACTTCGTTTAAAAAGGCATATGAGATTTTAAAATGTTCTATTGTGTCCTCAACAATTATTCTTTGAAGAAAAAAAGTATAATTATGAGATGCCGAAATGACGTTGATTCTGTGTCTACATAATTACTTGTTTGGAAAATGATTGAGTTGTGACAGTTCTTGTTTATCTTCTTAGCTATCAATCTGAGCAAGACTTTATCCTCTTAGTCTCCAAAATGATTCCATCTTCGTTTTTAGCTTTTAATCACGTCTCTCCACATGTCGGCGTTACGTTGTAACAGGAATCACGCTTTTGGTACGAAGATTTAACTACTTTATATACTTCCCTTTCACTTCGATCATACAAAAAATCTCTCTGCACAACTTCAGGTTCGCCTCCTTACAAAAAGATTTCGGTGCCATTATTTTTACAACAACGTTTCTTTCGACCTTTCTGTTTGTTTGCTACACTGTTTATTTATTTACACCTCTCTGACAGATGATCAGGGATACCTCCTAGCGCTGTTGGTGCCATGACACTCTTACTTCAAGACCTCATTGACAAACAGGCATCTGGCTGGCTGCCCGGCCGGGAGTAACTGCCACAGCTGGGAAAGCAGGTTTAAAAAAAGAAAAAGAAACGTAATGTATTCAAAATCAAGTCAACCCTCAAGTAGCGCAGTGCTATCTTCCTATCTTTTTATTTTATTTTATTTTATTCTTTTTTTTAAAAATTGTTTTGTATCCAGGATAATGGAATAAGCACTTATGTGTGTGTTTTTACATCCAGTCCCCGTGTGTATGCGGTTTTGTAAATTTTGTCATCTGTTCCCACCGGCACACAATGGCCTACTCTTACGAAAAGCGGAACAGGATTTAACGTGTGCGCAAGATGTTCCACATGCCAAGCCTTGAAACGAGCAAGGGAAAGTTAAGTAATCGCGAAAAAAAGCCAAGTAAACAAATCATGCCGTATGGGAAGCACGTGAACATTTTTTTGTTTGCTGGTACCAATGGGCATATCCTGGAGAGAACGAAAGACCAATGAATTTGTCAAGAGTCAAATAACACGGCTGGCAGGTCCACAGGAACCCCTTCTCACCATCGTCAAGAAGAAAAAGCTGACATGGTTCGGCCACGTCACCCGCCACAACACTCTGCCAAAAACAGTACTGCAGGGAACACTCGAAGGTGGCAGAAGGAGGGGAAGACAGAACAAGTCATGGATGGACAACATCAGAGAATGGACCAGGATGAATGACTCGGCACTACTGCGCAGAGCCGAGGACCGAGATGGATGGAGGAGGCTTACCACGGCATCGTCTTTCGTGTCTCCCCCACGACCGCCAAGTTCACGGGTCTGATGATGATGACCAATGGGTAAGTGGGAACTGGCACCCTCTGGAACTGGGTTGAATTATGGTGGAGTTAATCAGTGTGAATTTGCCTGAAAAGTGGTGAGGTTTATCCAGCTGGTTATCAAGGTTTTATTTAGATAGTGTAATTATGTCGACTCCTGAAGTTGTCATTTTGCAATTTAAAAAGTTTTGATAAATGCCATGTATGATTAACCATACGTGTTCAAAGTGTTTTTTGTTAAACAACACTCTCTCTCTCTCTCTCTCCTCTCTCTCTCTCTCTCTCTCTCTCTCTCTCTCTCTCTCTCTCGCTCGCTCGCTCGCTCTTTCTCTCACTCTGTTTATCTCTCTATTTTATCTCTCTCTCTCTCTCTCTCTCTCTCTCTCTCTCTCTTTTTTATCTCCTCTCTCGCTCGCTCGCTCTTTCTCTCTCTCTCTCTCTCTCTCTCTCTCTCTCTCTCTCTCTCTCTTTATCTCCCTCTTTATCTCTCTCTCACTCTCTCTCTCTCTCACTCTAGGCTCAACATGGTTGAACTATATTGT
>CM054153.1:20507609-20520109 GCA_028751875.1 Rapana venosa
TGCTATCACTATTTTTTTGCCAAGAGATGTTTCTTTCAACCTTTGTCAGTCTGCTTCTTCTTTTTTATTTTACAGTTTTTGTGCATTCAGTCTATGATTTTTCTTAATGCTGTTAACTCCATGAAAGCGTGTCATCTTAAAAATAATAAACATCACAAAAGGATTGGCAACTGCATATCAAGAAAATAACATCTAGGAATACAATGGCACACGAAAAGCACAATCCAATTAATTCAAAAGTAATTCAGCACGTGGGTAGTACAGGGCAATCGTTCTCTTTAGCTAGCTAAGCAATCACTGCTATTTGAGAAGTAAAGGTAAAGGTGTCCCATAACTTATGTGGTCGTAGGGAAGTAAGGCATCAGAGACCTCAACTTCTCAAGGGGCGAGCATATTAAGGACGGCGCCCATCTCCTCTCCCTCGCTGCTTTACCTTCCCTGACCCTGAAGAAGCAGGTACCCATCTACAGCTGGGTGAACTGGGGGACTGTACTGAAGCCAAGGCACACACACGGTCACCCATTCTGTCTTAGAACCTTCAACCTATCCTTTTCTCATATTCCCCAACCAAAGTAAAAAGTTGGGAAGAATGGAAGATCTAGAAACTGTTCCAAAAAATAATTTTTAAAAATATAGTCAAAAAAACACTATTTAATTTACATGAAAATCCCAGTCCAGTTGTCTCTTGGGTTGTCAAGTTTGCAGACAGTGCTCGGTGACTCCCGGAAATGTTATTCTGTGAATTACAGTTAAAATAAATGTCTCTGTTTGTCTGAACCTCTCTCTCTCTCTCTCTCTCTCTCTCTCTCTCTCTCTCTCTCTCTCCTCCTCCTCCCTCCCCCCCCCCCCCCTTCCCCCCTCTCTGGAACCAGTTCAAACTGTTTCATAAAAGAAGCACACAACATTCTCACTCTTCACTGACACTTATTCTTCCTGCTTCTTCAGGTAATCACCCATAAACAAAGAAGCTAAGGACAATGGCATTGCATCATGTAACAACAGCACCACAAAGCTGGCCGTTCTGGGAAAATCACAACAGAGGCCCACAGAAATAGGCTGACCTTACCAGGCACCCACCCCAACATGCAATGACGTGATCCATTCATTTCAAAGAGTTCTGGTCACCTTATTCTTGTCTTGACATTTCCCTGAAAGAACAGGTGACAAGACATGACAGGCAAGCAGTAATTTCAAAACACTAATTTAGGCAACATCATGTTGTTATATGAAAGGCCAGCTCTCCATTCTATAATGCTAATTTAATGAGCACTAGAATGATCCTATAATGATAATGATAATGATAATAATAATTATAATAATAATAATAATACATGGAATTTATACAGCGCTATATCTTTCAAAAAACAAATCAAATCGCTTTCATTCATCCTAGTCTTTCACAAGCAGCCAGTTACAATTAATCCCCCCCCTTAACCTTAATTCTCTCTGTGCCAGGAGGCACACAAGGCTTGAACATCATTACAATTAATAGCTTTTGCAAATTCAAATGTAAAAACACATGCGCGCGCGCGCACACGTGCATACACACACACACACAAAGGTTGTACACTCCGGCAGGGTGATGGGGGATTTGGTTGTTGAGGGCAGGGACAGAAATGAGATGAAACAAGAGGAGAGAATTTTAGGTTTTAAATAAATGTGTCTTGAGGCTGGATTTAAAAGCATTATACGTAGATTCATGGTCATACTGAGATGCAAAATTGTTAGTGACATGATTCTCTTGCAAAATGACATTTTTTACATTGTAGAACAGTACGTTTGTAAGTCTACAAAATAAAACGTATTTAGTTCAAACTGTTCAAAATCAAAACGTTCCTGTTTTAAGTTCTATGAACTAAACACCTTGCTGTTTTAGCTCTGTAAAATGATCACCTGTTTTATGCTCTGTAAACTGAAATTTTGACAGTTATAAAATCTCATAAAATCAATACAATCACGTTTTGAAACTCTCCAAAGTTATCTTTTTTCTGGTTTGTATCAGAAAAAGACCAAAATTAATAGTTGCTGATAGAATGCAGATTCTTATAACTTTATAACAAAAAAACCCCAAACAACTGCCCTAAAGTGTATAACCCATTGGTCAATATTTGCAGAAGGGTCCACATTCATGTCAGCTAAACAAACCAAGCAGCAGCAAAATCTAGACAAGCGTGGAACTGAGAAGACATGCTAAAAACCCTCTGATGCAGCATCAACGAGAAAACGCGGGTTACACGAGGAGATAAGGAGACCCCTGATATTGTTAGTGTCACATTAGTGTGTCAGGCAGAGGACACGAGGAAAGATTTGTGCTGCAGGGTAAATGTTACCGCTGACAGAAAATTACAGCTATCGGCAGTTTGAATACCTCTGATCAGAAGTTTACGACATAGTTGTCGTCTTAGAAACTTACTTGTTAAGAAAAGCGTTTTTAATTTTTGTGTGTGTTTATTTTCTTAGATGTTGATTTGCTTCTTCTGTCAATACTATAATGTACAGCACTTTTCTCGCTAATTGATAATATCTGTTTTGTATATAACGTGCTACAATCGTCATATATTATTGTTATTATTATTATTATTATTATTATTATTATTATCATTATTACTAATACTACCATCATTACTCTCTGTCTCCCTCTATCTCTCTTGGTATGTCTGTATCTCTCTCTATGTATGTGTCTCTCTGTCTCTCTGTCTCTCTCTGTGTTGATAGTCCCTAATCAGGGCAAGGGCTGGATGAACAAAAGTATGCCTATACTTACTCTGTTACCCTTGAAAAATAAAGATTCATTCATTCATCAATTCATTATGTCTGTCTGTCTGTCTGTCTGTCTGTCTGTCTGTCTGTCTGTCTGTCTGTCTGTCTGTCTGTCTGTCTGTCTCTCTCTCTCTCTCTCTCTCTCTCTCTCTCTCTCTCTCTCTCTCTCTCTCTTCCTTCCTTCCTTCCTTCCTTCCCTCCATCCCTCTCTGTGGAACTAGTTCAAACTGTTTCATAAAAGACACACACAATTTTCTCATAGTTCACTGACACCTATTCTTCGAGCTGTTTCATGTAATCACCCATCAACAAAGAACCTTCAGACAACGTCATTGCATTCTGTAACAATAGCGCCACCACCCAAAGTTGCCTGTTCTGGGGAAATCACAACGGAGGCCCACAGAAATAGGCTGACCTTATCAGACACCCACGCAACATGCAATGACGTGATCCATTTCAAAGAGCTCTGGCCTGGTCACCTTATTCTTGTCGTGACATTTCCATGAAAGAACTGGTGACAAGACATGACAGGCAAGCAGTAATTTCAAAACACTAATTTAGTCAACATCATGCCCTTATATGAAAGGCAAGCACGCCATTTTAAAACACTACTTTATTCAGCACTACAACAATGATACTAATGGCCATGAAAGACGTGCAAACTTATTAGTGACATGACTTTGTTGCCAAAACGCCATTTTCTATAAAAACGAAAAGAAAACAAAATAACAAGAAAATCAATGTAGACCAGTTCGTATCCAACTCTACAAAATGTACTTATTTAAAACTTTACACAATGAAAGTGATCTTGTTTGAAGCTCTATGACAGTAACACCTTGCTGTTTTAGCTCTGCAAAACTATCACCATGTTGTTTTATAATGTGTAAAACTAACACTTGACAGTTGTAAACTCTCCAAATTTAAAACACTAACGTTTTGAAACTCTTCAAAAAAATAACACTATACCGTTTTGTAAAAACAGTTAAAAAGCAATAGCTGCTGTTACAACACAGATTTTTGCAACTTCATAACTGATAAAAATAAGAATCACTGCCATAAAGTGTATAACCCAGGTCAATGTTTGCAGAAGGCTCCACATTCATGTCAGCTAAACAAACCAATCAGCAGCAAAATCTAGACAAGTGTGGAACTGAGAAGACATGCTAAAAACCCTCTGATGCAGCATCAACGAGAAAACGCGGGTTACACGAGCAGATAAGGAGACCCCTGATGTTGTTAGTGTCACATTAGTGTGTCAGGCAGAGGACACGAGGAAAGATTTGTGCTGCAGGGTAAATGTCACCACTGACAGAAAATGACAGCTATCGGCAGTTTGAATACCTCTCATCAGCAGTTTACAACGTAGTCATGGTCTTAAGAATTTGCTTGTTACGAAAAGCGTTTTTGATTTTTTGTGTTTTTTCTTAAGATGCTGATTTGCTTCCTCTGTCAATACTATAACGTACAGCACTTCTTTTCTAGCTAATTGAGCATATCTATTTTGTATATAACTTGTGCTACAATCGTCATCTTCTTCTTCTTCTTATTATTATTATCATTATTATCACTACTACCATAATTTCTCTCTCTCTCTTTCTCTCTCTAGTATTGGGTTATTATTATTAAAATGTATCCCTAACGGGCGGAAACTGGATGTAAAAAAGCACATATGTGCTTATTCATTATCCTCGAAATAAAAGAATTTGTCATTGTCATTGTCATTGTCATTATCTCTCTCTCCTCTCTCTCTCTCTCTCTCTCTCTCCTCTCTCTCTCTCTCTCTCTCTCTCTCTCTCTCTCTCTCTCTCTCTCTCTCTCTCTTGGTCGGTCTGTTTCTCTCTCTTTATGTATCTGCCAACGCATCTGGACCAGCAAAGAGTGGCCTGAACAGTGGACCCAATCCATCATAGTTCCACTTCCAAAGAAGGGAGACCTGAAGAAGTGCCAAAATTACAGAACAATCAGTCTGATAAGCCATCCAAGCAAAGTTATGCTACGCATTGCCTTGAACAGACTGAAACCACAAGCAGAAGAAATCCTATCAGAAGAACAGGCAGGATTCAGACCAGGTCGAAGCACTGTCGAACAGATCTTCAACATCGGAATGCTCATAGAGAAGCATCTCCAACATCAGCTACAGCTCTACAACAACTTCATTGACTTCAAGAAGGCCTTCGATCGAGTGTGGCAAGAAGCTCTGTGGCAAGTCATGAGAGACTATAGCTTCGACGAGGACCTGATTCAAGTCATCCAGGCGCTGTATGACAGCTCCCACAGTGCAGTCCTCATGGGTGGAGAAATCGGGGAGTTCTTCCGGACTTCAGTTGGAGTTCGACAAGGCTGCCCGCTATCCCCCGTTCTTTTCAACGTGTTCCTGGAGAACATCATGCAGGAGGCCCTCCTTGGCTTCAAGACCACAATCACAATAGGAGGAAGGCCAGTCTGCAATCTTCGAATCGCAGACGATATTGATCTCATGGGCCGCAGTGAAGAAGAACTCCAGGATCTCACCACCAGACTGGAAACATCAGCCAATGCCCACGGTATGGAGATCAGCACGGAAAAGAGCAAGATCCTAGTGAACAGTACCACACCGACCACTCCCACCAGCATCAAGATGAGTGGCGAGACACAAGAGGAGGTGGAAACTTTCAAGTACCTTGGAGCAGTCATCACCAAAGAAGGCACGAGCACACAAGAGGTGAAGATCAGACTTGCTGTGGCACTCTCCTCCATGACTAAGCTGGCGAAAGTGTGGAGAAACCACAACATCAGAACCCACACTAAGGTCAGACTCTACAAGGCACTCGTCACATCCATTGCCTTGTACAGCTATGAAGCATGGACACTTACTGCCAATTTAGAACGTCGCATTCAAGCCTTTGAGATGAAGTGCCTCAGGCGGATCCTGAACATCACCTACAGAGACCGCAAAACCAATGACTACGTCTGGCAGCAGATCGAGGCAATGGCTGGCAAACAAGAACCATTGCTAGATACAGTCAAACGGAGGAAACTGAAGTGGTTTGGCCACACAACAAGGCATAACAGCCTGTCAAAGACAGTCCTGCAGGGAATGGTGGAAGGAGCAAGGAGGCAGGGACGACCACGCAAAAGCTGGATATCCAACATCAAGGAGTGGACCGGCCTCACTGTACCAAGCCTCCTGAAAACAGCCCAGGACAGAACCATTTGGCGGTCCACTTGCAGCGTCCGTGCGGGTACCCCAACGGTTGTCCCGACCAAGGGATGAGTGAGTGAGTGAGATGTATGTGTCTCTCTGTCTCTGTCTCTCTGTCTGGTGATAGTCCCTAATCAGGGCAAGGGCCGGATGAATAAAAGTATGCCTATGCTTATTCTGTTACCCTTGAAAAATAAAGATTCATTCATTCATCAATTCATTCTGTTTGTCTGTCTGTCTGCTCTCTCTCTCTCTCTCTCTCTCTCTCTCTCTCTCTCTCTCTCTCGATCTCTCTTCCTTCCTCCCTTCCTTCCTTCCCTCTATCCCTCTCTGTGGAACTAGTTCAAACTAGTTCATAAAAGGCACACACGATTTTCTCATAGCTCACTGACACCTATTCTTCGAGCTATTTCATGTAATCACCCAACAACAAAGAACCTTCGGACAACGTCATTGCATTCTGTAACAATAGCGCCACCACCCAAAGTTGCCTGTTCTGGGAAAATCACAACGGAGGCCCACAGAAATAGGCTGACCTTATCAGGCACCCACGCAACATGCAATGACGTGATCCATTTCAAAGAGCTCTGGCCTGGTCACCTTATTCTTGTCGTGACATTTCCATGAAAGAACTGGTGACAAGACATGACAGGCAAGCAGTAATTTCAAAACACTAATTTAGTCAACATCATGCCCTTATATGAAAGGCAAGCACGCCATTTTAAAACACTAATTTAATCAGCACTACAACAATGATACATGCAAGACGTACAAAGTTATCAGTGACATGACTTTGTTGCCCCAATTTTTTTTTTCTATAAAACGAAAAGAAAACAAAAAACAAGAAAACCAATGAAGACCAGTTCGTATTCAACTCTACAAAATGTATTTATTTCAAACTGGCCACAATCAAAGTGATCTTGTTTCAAGCTCCATGACAGTAACACCTTGCTTCTTTAGCTCTGTAAAACTATCCCCATGTTGTTTTAAAATGTGTAAAACTAACATTTGACAGTTGTGTAAACTCTTCAAAATTAACACTATACCGTTTTGTAAAAAGAACAGGTAGAAAGCCATAGCTGCTGTTACAACACAGATTTCTGCAACTTCATAACCCATATAAAAAAACATAACAACTGCCCTAAAGTGTATGACCCATTGGTCAATATATGCAGAAGGCTCCATATTCATGTCAGCTAAACAAACCAAGCAGCAGCAAAATCTAGACAAGCGTGGAACTGAGAAGACATGCTAAAAACCCTCTGATGCAGTATCAATGAGAAAACGCGGGTTACATGAGCAGATAAGGAGACCCCTGATGTTGTTAGTGTCACATTAGTGTGTCAGGCAGAGGACACAAGGAAAGATTTGTGCTGCAGGGTAATTGTCACCACTGACAGAAAGTTACAGCTATCGGCAGTTTGAATACCTCTGATCAGCAGTTTACGACATAGTCATGGTCTTAAGAACCTGCTTATTACGAAAAGCGTTTTTGATTTTTTGTGTTTTTTCTTAAGATGTTGATTTGCTTCCTCTATCAATACTATATCGTACTGCACTTCTTTTCTAGCTAATTGAGCATACCTATTTTGTATATAACTTGTGCTACAATCGTCATCTTCTTCTTCTTCTTCTTCTTCTCATTATTATTATTATTATCATTATTATCACTACTACCATAATTTCTCTCTCTCTCTCTCTCTCCTCTCTCTCTCTCTCTCTCTCTTCTCTCTCTCTCTCTCTCTTGGTCGGTCTGTTTCTCTCTCTATGTATGTGCCTCTCTGTCTCTGTCTCTCTGTCTGGTGATAGTCCCTAATCAGGGCAAGGGCTGGATGAATAAAAGTATGCCTATGCTTATTCTGTTACCCTTGAAAAAATAAAGATTCATTCATTCATCAATTCATTCTGTCTGTCTGTCTGTCTGTCTGTCTGTCTGTCTGTCTCTCTCTCTCTCTCTCTCTCTCTCTCTCTCTCTCTCTCTCTCTTCCTTCCTTCCTTCCTTCCTTCCCTCCATCCCTCTCTGTGGAACTAGTTCAAACTAGTTCATAAAAGACACACACGATTTTCACATAGTTCACTGACACCTATTCTTCGAGCTGTTTCATGTAATCACCCAACAACAAAGAACCTTCGGACAACGTCATTGCATTCTGTAACAATAGCGCCACCACCCAAAGTTGCCTGTTCTGGGAAAATCACAACGGAGGCCCACAGAAATAGGCTGACCTTATCAGGCACCCACGCAACATGCAATGACGTGATCCATTTCAAAGAGCTCTGGCCTGGTCACCTTATTCTTGTCGTGACATTTCCATGAAAGAACTGGTGACAAGACATGACAGGCAAGCAGTAATTTCAAAACACTAATTTAGTCAACATCATGCCCTTATATGAAAGGCAAGCACGCCATTTTAAAACACTAATTTAATCAGCACTACAACAATGATACATGCAAGACGTACAAAGTTATCAGTGACATGACTTTGTTGCCCCAATTTTTTTTTCTATAAAACGAAAAGAAAACAAAAAACAAGAAAACCAATGAAGACCAGTTCGTATTCAACTCTACAAAATGTATTTATTTCAAACTGGCCACAATCAAAGTGATCTTGTTTCAAGCTCCATGACAGTAACACCTTGCTTCTTTAGCTCTGTAAAACTATCCCCATGTTGTTTTAAAATGTGTAAAACTAACATTTGACAGTTGTGTAAACTCTTCAAAATTAACACTATACCGTTTTGTAAAAAGAACAGGTAGAAAGCCATAGCTGCTGTTACAACACAGATTTCTGCAACTTCATAACCCATATAAAAAAACATAACAACTGCCCTAAAGTGTATAACCCATTGGTCAATATATGCAGAAGGCTCCATATTCATGTCAGCTAAACAAACCAAGCAGCAGCAAAATCTAGACAAGCGTGGAACTGAGAAGACATGCTAAAAACCCTCTGATGCAGTATCAATGAGAAAACGCGGGTTACATGAGCAGATAAGGAGACCCCTGATGTTGTTAGTGTCACATTAGTGTGTCAGGCAGAGGACACAAGGAAAGATTTGTGCTGCAGGGTAATTGTCACCACTGACAGAAAGTTACAGCTATCGGCAGTTTGAATACTCTGATCAGCAGTTTACGACATAGTCATGGTCTTAAGAACCTGCTTATTACGAAAAGCGTTTTGATTTTTTGTGTTTTTTCTTAAGATGTTGATTTGCTTCCTCTATCAATACTATATCGTACTGCACTTCTTTTCTAGCTAATTGAGCATACCTATTTTGTATATAACTTGTGCTACAATCGTCATCTTCTTCTTCTTCTTCTTTTTTCTTTCATTATTATTATTATTATCATTATTATCACTACTACCATAATTTCTCTCTCTCTCTCTCTCTCTCTCTTCTCTCTCTCTCTCTCTCTCTCTCTCTCTCTTGGTCGGTCTGTTTCTCTCTCTATGTATGTGCCTCTCTGTCTCTGTCTCTCTGTCTGGTGATAGTCCCTAATCAGGGCAAGGGCTGGATGAATAAAAGTATGCCTATGCTTATTCTGTTACCCTTGAAAAAATAAAGATTCATTCTTTCATCAATTCATTCTGTCTGTCTGTCTGTCTGTCTGTCTGTCTGTCTGTCTGTCTGTCTGTCTGTCTCTCTCTCTCTCTCTCTCTCCTCTCTCTCTCTCTCTCTCTCTCTCTCTTCCTTCCTTCCTTCCCTCCATCCCTCTCTGTGGAACTAGTTCAAACTGTTTCATAAAAGGCACACACGATTTTCACATAGTTCACTGACACCTATTCTTCGAGCTGCTTATTCTTCGAGCTGCTTCATGTAATCACCCATCAACAAAGAACCTTCAGACAACGTCATTGCATTCTGTAACAATAGCACCACCACCCAAAGTTGCCTGTTCTGGGGAAATCACAACAGAGGCCCACAGAAATAGGCTGACCTTATCAGACACCCACGCAACATGCAATGACGTGATCCATTTCAAAGAGCTCTGGCCTGGTCACCTTATTCTTGTCGTGACATTTCCATGAAAGAACTGGTGACAAGACATGACAGGCAAGCAGTAATTTCAAAACACTAATTTAGTCAACATCATGCCCTTATCTAAAAGGCAAGCCCGCCATTTTAAAACACTAATTTAATCAGCACTACAACAAGGATACTAATGGCCATGCAAGACATGCAAAGTTATTAGTGACATAACTTTGTTGAACAAAAATCCATTTTCTATAAAAAAAAAGAAACAAAACAAAAAACATAGAAATCCATATAGACCAGTTCGTATTTAACTCTACAAAATGTATTTTTTTCAAACTGTCCACAATCAAAGTGATCTTGTTTCAAGCTCTATGACAGTAACACCTTGCTGGTTTAGCTCTGTAAAACTATCACCATGTTGTTTTATAATCTGTGAACTAACACTTGATAGTTGTGTAAACTCTCCAAACTTAAAACACTAACGTTTTGAAACTCTCCAAAAACAACATTATACCGTTTTGTATAAAGAACAGGTAGGCAGCAATAGCTGCTGTTGCAACACAGATTTTTGCAACTTCATAACTAATTTTAAAAACATAGCAACTGCACTAAAGTGTATAACCCATCGGTCAATGTTTGCAGAAGGGTCCACATTCATGTCAGCTAAACAAACCAAGCAGCAGCAAAATTTAGACAAGCGTGGAACTGAGAAGACATGCTAAAAACCCTCTGATGCAGCATCAACGAGAAAACGCGGGTTACATGAGCAGATAAGGAGACCCCTGATGTTGTTAGTGTCACATTAGTGTGTCAGGCAGAGGACACGGGAAAGATTTGTGCTGCAGGGTAAATGTTACCACTGACAGAAAATTACAGCTATCGGCAGTTTGAATACCTCTGATCAGCAGTTTACGACATAGTCGCCGTCTTAAGAACTTGCTTGTTAGGAATAACGGTGTGTGTGTGTGTTTGTGTGTTTGTGTGTGTGTGTGTGTGTGTGTGTGTGTGTGTGTGTGTGTGTGGTGTATGTGTGTGCGTGTGCGTGTGTGTGTGTGAGTGAGAGTGTGAGTGTGTGAGTGTGTGAGTTTATCTTCTTAAGACGTTGATTTGCTATTTCTGTCTTGCTAACTGAGCCTACCTATTTTGTTTTATAGCCTGTGCCACCACCACCATCACCATCATCGTCATCATTTCTCTCTCTCATGGCTTTTTCACTTTCCTTTCAAGTAACACCTATTTTCCATCTAAAGTTAACTGATAATGCAACCCCATGTGACATACTGGACATACTGATTACCAGCTGGAATCTAGATATGTACATGAAACAGTTACGTATAAAAGTCTAAGTCCTAAAATAATGGTAAAAGATTTTTTTAGCAATGCCTATAGCTTTGGTGCGCCCAAGTTACACGGGACTACGGGATAGGTGAAAGTTAGCTTAAAATTATTTTCATTCCGTTTAGATGTAGTTTTGGTGGGAAAATCTAATAATATGTTGAACCCAAAACACTGTCTGAGCTGTTCTTGCTTGATTAGCCTGTGTTTTAAGTCTCAAGTTCGCTTTGTCTTGCTGCTAGTCTCAAACAGCATAACCATCAGAAATACGCTACTCCTCAGGATGTTCTTTGCCCCAAAGGTTAAGAAAAAAAGACCTTAAAGTAACGAAGGACCTTGTCCCAATACATACATACATCCCATGGCCACACACCTCTACAAAACATTGACCATCTATACGAGAGATCAGAGGAAACAGTCAAAGGCGCCGTAAACTCTCATCAGTGTCAGTTAATGCGCTAAAGTATGAGACAGAAGGGATGTTAATAGTCCACAGGGTGGCATAAGAAATCATTATAGGGGCTGCTACATCTGCTAGAGGCGTGGATGAATGTGGGGGTGGTGTTAAAGATAAGCTTTGTGGGGAGATGTTCGGGAAGATCACCGCAGGCCGTAAGTCACTATTCTTCTCACATCAAATGTGCTGGTCTCCTTCCTCATTAGTTGAAGCTTGTGTTTCTGTGGTTTTGGTTTTCTTTAACCTTGCTTTCTTCCTGTTAGTAGTGGACATCTCGTATGTCTTGGTTTGTTGTATTTTGTCTAGCTCTGTTTTCCCTCTCTGTCTCTCTCTCTCTCTCTCTCTCTCTCTCTCTCCTCTCTCTCTCTCTCTTCTCTCCCCTCTCTCTCCTCTCTCCTCTCCCCCTCTCTCTCTCTTCTCTCTCTCTCTCCTTGCTCTCTCTCTGTGCCTCTCTCCTCTCTCTGTGCTCTCTCTCTCTCCTCTCTCTTGCCTCTTCTCTCTCTCTCTGTGCCTCCTCTTCTCTCTCTCTGTGCCTCTCTCTCTCCTCTCTCTGTGCTCTCTCTCCTCTCTCTCCTTCCTCTCTCTGTGCCTCTCTCTGTGCCTCTCTCTCTGTGCTCCTTCTCTCTCTCCTCTCTCTGTGCTCTCTCCTCTCTCGTCCTCTCTCTCTCTCTCTCTCTCTCTGTGCCTCTCTCTCTCCCTCCTCTCTCTGTGCCTCTCTCTCTCCTCTCTCTCTCTCTCTGTGCCTCTCTCTCTGTGCCTCTCTCTCTCTCTCTTCTCTCTGTGCCTCTC
>CM054153.1:20522609-20535109 GCA_028751875.1 Rapana venosa
AAAAAAGAGGGTGGCGCTGCTCTTATGGCGACGCGCTCTCCCCGGGGAAAGCAGTCCGAATTTCACGCAGAGAAATCTCGCGACTTAGAGTGGTACAAATAAATAAATAATAAATAAATACAGAGAGTGTGGGTTCGGAAATATCCTAGATGATTCTTCCCAGGAATTAACGTTACATGCTACTAACACCACTCCTCTGAAAGTTCTTTGGACAATTATGAACCAGTCTTGTTTGTTATTCTTTTATTTCGATGATTATGGAATAAGCACTCGTGTGCTTTCCTTCTTTTTTTTTTACATCCACTCTCTGTGTGTATAAAGTTTTGTAGCTGCTGCTGGTATCAATGTTCTTTCTCACGGGAGGGCTTGGAGGTTAGAGTGTTGAACATGTGAACTAACTGAGAGTGTGGGTTTGAATATTATAGGTTACCTTTTCGTGGAATTAGTATCTGCATGTTGACGTCTGCAGATGATCTTTTGCAAGCTAAAAAAAAAAAAAAAAAAACCCAAACTGTGACACCTTTCAAATAAGCATTCTTTATCTTTGTTCTCTGTCTGTCTGTCTAGCTGACTGACTATATAGCTGTCTGTCTGTCTGTCTCAACTTTTTCGGTTTCCCTTATCTTTCTCTTCATTACCTTTTTACCTTTAACTTGCTCTCTATTTCTCCCTGTGTCTTACCCTCCTCTCCTCTCTCTCTCTCTCTCTCTCTCTCTCTCTCTCTCTCTCTCTCTCTCTCTCTCTCTCTCTCTCTCCATCTCCTGCCTCTCTCTCTTCCTCCCTCCCTCCCTTCTCTCCCTCTCCCCTTCCCTCCGTCTCTCCCTCTCTCCCCTTCCCTCCCACTTCTCCCTTCCCCTCCTACCCCCCCAATAACCACTTCAGGACCATTACCGCCTAGTCCTTCACACACACAAAAAGAGCTGTCAGACAATGGGAACGTGCCATGCAACAACAAAAGAAAGAGAACAGAACTTGAACCCCGGACATTCGCAGGAAGTCGTAAAAGAAGCTCAAAGGAAACAGGCTGACCGACCGAGACCCCGAAGCAGAAAGTAACATGATCTGAGGGACGGGGATAGCCTAGTGGTCAGAACATTGCCCTCGCAATCTGACGACCCGGGTTCGATTCCCCCCGTTCAAGGGGGATATTTTCCTCTAGAGTTTAACATCAGTGCAAGACTCCACTCTCCCTCCCCCAAAAGTCCTTCGGATGAGACTCTAAACCGAGGCCCCGTGTGTGCGAACGCACGCAGCAGAACATCTTGCGCACAGGTGAAATCCTGTTCCGCTTTTCGTAAGAGTAGGCCATTGTGTGCCGGTGGGAACAGATGACAGAACTTACAAAACCGCATACACACAAGGACTGGATGTAAACAAGCGCATAAGTGCTTATTCCATTATCCTCGATATAAAAAGTTTTTTTTTTAATTTAAGTCGTTGAGCCCTGGTGCTATATTGTTTTTTGGACACCGGGGTTTGGGGATAGTCTGCTGGTTAGATCGCTCAACTCTTGAACTGTCTGTAGCTGAGGGTGTGGGTTCGAATATCATGTGAAAGTGTTGTTTTCCTTATTGTGTTACTGACACCATTTTCCTTGAAAATCATTCGAATGAGAGTTTTAACCACACCAAAAACCCACACAAAATTTCATGTGTGAACGTGTGCAGATGGTCTTTTGCAGGAGTATCACTCTCACATGAGATCATCTTTTTTCTATTAAAAAAAAAAAAATTAAGAGGATAACAGAATAAACACTCATGTGCTCCTTTTTTTGCATCCAGACTTCTTTTTTTTTTAATTCTTTTATTTCGACGATAACGGCATAAGCACTCATGTGCTGCTTTTTTTCCATCCAGTCCTCGCATTTTTGTAATAAAAAAACTTGCCATCCATTCACACCGATGCGCAATGACCTATTCTTCCAAAAAGCGGAACAGATTTTAACATGTGCGCAAAATGTCTTGCGTGCATTTGCACACGGGACCTTCATAAAAAATGAGGCAAACGACTGGTACAGGTACATTACACGAGTACCTAGCCTAGCCAAGACTGTCCTACAGGGAACAGTACAATGGGGGAGAGAGACAAAGAGGCAGACAGAGAAAACGATGGGGAAGACAGCATCAGAGAGTGGACTGGCTTTAAGCGGAACGATATACTGCGGAAAGCTGAGAACCATGCGGAGTGGAGGAATCTGGTTGCAAAATATTCATTAATATGTCCTACACCCTAACAGTCTACCAAACTATGAATAGTGAAATAATGATGAAAATTCTAACAATGATATAAGTATCATCTCTCTCTCCCTCCCCACTCCTATCTCATTTCTTTCCTTTTTATCTCTCTCTCATCTTTACTATATCCTCCTTCTCTTTCTTTCCGTATCTCTTTACTCTCTCCTATCTCTCTACTCTCCTCTCTCTCTTCTCCTTCTCCTCTCCTCTCTCTCTCCTCTCTCTCTCTCTCTCCTCTCTCTCTCCTCTCTCTCTCTCTCTCTCTCTCTCTCTCTCTCTCTCTCACCATTCACTCTATCTCCTCCCTCCCTCTCCTCTCCTCTCTCCCTCCCCCCTCTCACACCCACCCTACCCCCCCCCCTCCCACACCACGCATGCATCATTTTCCCCATTAATGCCACTGCCTCACAGAAAAGAGCTGTCAGACAAACTGGAAATGAGCCGTGCAACAAAGGGCCACAGGACCCGCAACCTAGATGTTCACAGGAAGCCATCAAGGATGCTCACAGAAGCAGAGCCCAGAGAATGGGCCACTGGAGCACGAGAGAGACAGGATGCGGCTGGCTGAGCCTGGAGGATCCCATGGTTCTTCCCCTGCACTGCCACAGTTGCTTCTTCTCTCGTTGGTTATATGGTTGGCGTTGCTATGAAAGCTTCTGTGCTAGATATTTTTCACGTCCAATAATTATGGCTGACTTTAGTTTTTACGTTTTGTTATACTGCTTCTTCTCTTGTAGGTTATGTTTGGCGTTGCTATGAAAGCTTCTGTACTGGATATTTTTCACGTGCAATAATTATGGCTGACTTTCGTTTCTATGTTCCATTATACTGTGAGTGTTTGTTCTTCTCTTGGAGATTATATGTTTGGCGTTGCTATTAAAACTTCTGCACTAGATATTTTTCACGTCCAATAATTATGGCTGGCTTGAGTTTCTACGTTTCGCTATACTACTTCTTCTCTTGTAGGTTATGTGTTTGGCGTTGCTATTAAAACTTCTGTGCTAGATATTTCTCACGTCCAATATTGCTGACTTTGTACGTTTCGTTATACTGCTTCTTCTCTCGTTGGTTATGTTTGGCGTTGCTATTGAAACTTCTGTGCTAGATATTTCTTTACTTCCAATATGGCTGACTTTTTACGTTTCGTTATACTGCTTCTTCTCTCGTAGGTTATATGGTTGGCGTTGTTATTACACTTCTGTGCTAGATATTTTTCACGTCCAATATTGCTGACTTTAGTTTCTACTTTTCGTTATACTGCTTCTTCTCTCGTTGGTTATATGGTTGGCGTTGCTATTAAATCTTCTGTGCTAGATATTTTTCACGTCCAATATGGCTGACTGTGTACGTTTCGTTATACTGCTTCTTCTCTCGTAGGTTATATGTTTACGTTTGGCGTTGTTATTAAAACTTCTGTGCTTGATATTTTTCACGTCCAATATGACTGACTGTGTACGTTTCGTTATACTGCTTCTTCTCTCGTTGTTGATTATTTTGGCGTTGCTATTAAAACTTCTGTGCTAGATATTTTTCACGTCCAATATTGCTGACTTTCTACGTTTCGTTATACTGCTTCTTCTCTCGTAGGTTACATGTTTGGCGTTGCTATTAAAACTTCTGTGCTAGATATTTTTCACGTCCAATATTGCTGACATTACTTTCAATGTTTCGTTATTCTGCGACTGTTACTTCTTCTCAAAGACCTGTTGGAGATTATATGTTTGGCGTTGTTAAACTTATGTGCTGCATATCTTTCACTTCCAATATTGCTGACTTTAGTTTCTATGTTCCGTAATATTGTGAGTGTAGCTTCTTCTCAAAGACATATTGTAGGTTATATGTTTGACGTTGCTATTAAACTTCTGTGCTAGCTATTTTTCACGTCCAATATTGCTGAATGTAGTTTCTATGTTTCGTTCTTCTGTGAGTGTTACTTCTTCTCTTGGAGATTATATGTTTGGCGTTGCTATTAAATCTTCTGTGCTAGATATTTTTCACGTCCAATATGGCTGACTTTAGTTTCTACTTTTCGTTATACTGCTTCTTCTCTTGTAGGTTATATCTTTGGCATTGTTATTACACTTCTGTGCCAGACATTTTTTTTTACTTCCAATATGGCTGACTTGAGTTTCTTTGTTTCGCAATACTGTGAGTGTAGCTTCTTCTCAAAGACCTCTTGGAGGTTTTATGTTTGGCGTTGTTATTAAACTTCTGTGCTAGATATTTTTTACTTCCAATGTTGCTGACATTGTTTCTATGTTTCGTTATACTGCGAGTGTTACTTCTTCTCAAAGACATATTGTAGGTTATATGTTTCGCGTTGGTATTAAACTTTTGTGCTAGCTATTTTTCACATCCAATATTGCTGACTTTTGTTTCTATGTTTTGTCCTACTGTGAGTGCTGCTTCTTCTCAAAGACATATTGTAGGTTATATGTTTGGCGTTGCTATGAATCATCTGTGCTAGATATTTTTCACGTCCAATATTGCTGACTTTGTTTCTGTGTTTCGTTATACTGTGAGCGTTGCTTCTTCTCTTGGAGATTATATGTTTGGCGTTGCTATCAAAACTTCTGCAATAGATATTTTTCACGTCCAATATGGCTGACTTTAGTTTCTATGTTTCGTTATACTGCTTCTTCTCTTGGAGGTTATATGTTTGGCCTTGCTATTACACTTCTTTGCTACATATTTTTCACGTCCAACATGGCTGACTTTGTTTGTATGTTTCGTTATACTGCCAGTGTTGCCTCTTCTCTTGGAGATTATATGTTTGGAGTTGCTATAAAACTTCTGTGCTAGTTGTTTTTCACGTCCAATATTGCTGACTTTAGTTTCTATGTTTCGTTATACTGTGAGTGTTACTTCTTCTCTTGGAGATTATATGTTTGGCGTTGCTATTAAATCTTTTGTACTTGATATTGTTTACGTCCAATATTGCTGACTTTGTTTCTATGTTTCGTTATATTGTGAGTGCTGCTTCTTCTCTCGTAGGTTATATGTTTGACGTTGCTATTAAAACTTCTGTGCTACGTATTTTTAACGTCCAATAATTATCGCTGACTTTAGTTTCTACGTTTCGTTATACTGCTTCTTCTCTCGTAGGTTATGTTTGGCGTTGTTATTACACTTTTGTGCTAGATATTTTTCACGTCCAATATTGCTGACTTTAGGTTCTATATTTTGTTATACTGCGAGTGTTACTTCTTCTCAAAGACCTCTTGGAAGTTATGTTTGGCGTTGTTATTACACTTCTGTGCTACATGATTTTCACGTCCAATATTGCTGACTTTGTTTCTATGTTTCGTTATACTGCGAGTGGTGTTGTTTCTTCTCTTGGAGATTTGATGTTTGGCGTTGCTATTAAATCTTCTGTGCTAGATATTTTTCACGTCCAATAATTATGGCTGACTTTCGTTTCTACGTTTCGTTACACTGCTTCTTCTCTCGTCGGTTATGTTTGTCGTTGTTATTACACTTCTGTGCTAGATATTGTTCACGTCCAATATTGCTGACTTTAGTTTCTATGTTTTGTTATTCTGCGACTGTTACTTCTTCTCAAAGACCTGTTGGAGATTATATGTTTGGCGTTGTTAAACTTCTGTGCTACATATCTTTCACTTCCAATATTGCTGACTTTAGTTTCTATGTTTTGTCCTACTGTGAGTGCTGCTTCTTCTCAAAGACCTATTGTAGGTTATATGTTTGACGTTGCTATTAAACTTCGTTGCTACATATTTTTTACTTCCAATATTGCTGACTTTGTTCTATGTTTCGTTATACTGTGAATGTTACCTCTTCTCTTGGAGATTATATGTTTGGCGTTGCTATTAAAACTTTTGTACTAGATATTTTTCACGTCCAATATGGCTGACTTTAGTTTCTATGTTTTGTTATACTGCGAGTGTTGCTTCTTCTCAAAGACCTCTTGTAGGATAGATGTTTGGTGTTACTGTTACAGTTCTGTGTTAGATATTTTTCACGTCCAATATCGGTGACTTAAGTTTCTATGTTTTGTTATACTGCGAGTGTTGCTTCTTCTCAAAGACCTTTTGGAAGTTATGTTTGGCGTTGTTATTAAACTTCTGTGCTAGACATTGTTTTTACGTCGAATATTGCTGACCTTGTTTCTGTGTTTCGTTATATCGTTTTTTGTTTCTTGTATATCTTAATCTTGTACTGGATTTCGGGGGTTAAAACATTCTTTAATATATATACATCATAAGCAGGCAATGATACAGCAGAGAGGGGTAGGGGAATCAAACTACAGCTAATCTTAAGCCTGATTTTTTTCATATTATTTTTTTCTGGCTTGGAAATGTGTGACAGATACTTTTAGTCAAGTTTCTTTATGTTTGTTTTTATCTTCTACTATTTGTGTTAATTACCTTTTATCAAAACAGTCTTTCCCAGTTTACATTACGTCATTTTACTTAGTGATGTTACAACAGACTCGGTGTGTGTGTGTGTGTGTGTGTGTGTGTGTGTGTGTGTGTGTGTGTGTGTGTGTGTGTGTGTGTGTGTGTGTGTGTGTGTGTGTGTTTGTGTTTGTGTGTGTGTGCGTGCGTTTGTGTGTGCGGTGGTGGTGGTTGGGGGGAGGGGGGGTTAGAAGGGGTATGCATGCGTGAATGTGTGAGTGGTGGTGTCACATTTGTAGTGTGTGTGTGTGTGCGTGTGTGTGTGCGAGTGTGTTGTGTGTGCGCGCGCGCGTTTGTGTGTGTAGTGGTGGTGGTGGCTTGGGGTGGGGGTGGGGGGTAGAAGGGTCATGCATTCGTGAGTGTGTGAATGGGGGTGTCGCTTTTATTGTTGTGACAATAATGGTTTTAACTCAGCTGCAAGAAATGCAAAATTAACAGCTGGCATTTTTCTTTTGCATATAAACTTGCTATCACATTCCTCGTTAATTTGTTTTGAAAACCTGAGCTCCAATCTCAGACATCTTTTGCGTGTTGACGCTTTAATGCATGAATAAATAATTTTGCCCCAGATCTTTTGTCCCTCCCCCCCCCCCCCCTTATTTTACAAGCTATAAAAACTCAAACAAGATATATTATCTTAAAATACGATATTGTATTATTTGCTACTAATTTGTGACATTACTTACCATTATATGTTACATGACTTGCTAATACCTGTCACACTATTTGCTATCATCTGTGATGGTTCCTTTTACAATTATATGTGAATTATTTGCCATTACCTCTTACATTATCTGCCATTCTATGTTACATTATCTGCCACTATGTCACCAGCCAGTATCGGTTACACGACTTGACATGATCTTGACAGTACTTGCTATTATCTGCTACGTTATTTACCATGATCTGTGAGTTATTCGCCACAATCTGTTACATTATGTGCCACTTTTTCTTTTATCACTTGTCATTACCTGCCCGAACAGCCCTCCACTGGACACCAGAGGGAAAACGCAAACGAGGACGACCCAAGAACACTTGGCGTCGGACTGTCGAAACAGAGCTGAAGACCTTCCAACATACCTGGGGAACCATTCGGAAGCTGGCCCAGGACAGACAGCAGTGGAGAACATGTGTTGCTGCCCTACGTGCCAATAAGGCACAAAGGCATTGATGATGATGATGATTACCTGTTCCATTATTCGCCATTATCACTTAATGGCAGCTATCGCCATGAACACAGCTAGCCTCCTCCTCCTCCTCCTCCTCTCCTCCTCGCTCCTCATTTTACACGCGCGTGTCACAATCGGTGCTAAACCATGATATAGGAAGCGAAATGTTTCTCCATGATGAGAAAATTGTTGAAACGTGTCGTGAATGCTTCACATGCACAAGGAGAGCAACATTTTACAGGGCTAAAAACAAAACAAGGAAGAGTGCAGGATTGTTTTTTTAAGAAAATATAATTATTTTCTAGTGTTTAAAGCGTTCCAGAGTCAAAACGCGTGCTGACGTGCCCTCTCTCTCTCTCTCTCTCTCTCTCTCTCTCTCTCTCTCTCTCTCTCTCTCTCTCTCTCTCTCTCTCTCTCTCTCGCTCTCTCTCTCTTTATGTCGAAGATGGTTGGATTGATAGCCAGACTGAGAGAGAGAGAGAGAGCCAGAGAGCCAGGCAGACAGACAGAGAAAGATAGATAATGACAATGACAATGACAATGACAAATAATTTAATGTGTTAGGCTTTGGGCCCATTCACATGGGGGAAGGGGGATCGAAAGGTCCGATAATTACATACACAACCGAACAATTTACATTCACGAGATCTTCGCGAATGGAAGTCCGATCGCGGTAATGTTCATAGCCACATTACAACAATAATATGGACTGTCACTGTCATCACTGCCTGAAGAGGAAGGTGAAGGTGGTCAAAGTCGTGTCTCTATCGGTGTGGCCACGATGTCTGCTGTTTGCCGGGTGGTGTAGACAGGTTTCCATGTTGGCCTTTTGCCTGACTGAGTCTGTCTTCTCTTGAACTAAAGCTGGTATTCATTCTACGCAGAGAAAGATAGAGAGACACAGAGAGAGACAGAGAGAGAAAACGATACAAAGAGACAGAAAAAGACATATATAAGAAGGAGACTATGATGATCATCTCTATATATCAGGATAATAGATAAGCATTAACATTTCTTTAAACAGCAAGAGAGAGACAGACAGACAGAGACAGAGATACAGGCCAACAAACGGATAGACAGTGCCAGACAGACAGACAGAGATAGTGGACGAGAGACAGAGAACCAAAAAAATTGACAGAGGCACACACACAGGCACACACACACACACACAAACACACACACACAACACACACACACACACACACACACACACACACACACACACACACATACTGCGCCCGCGAGCATACGGCTACATACCGACAGACAGATAGTCTAACAGACAAATGAAGAGACATACAGAGACAGAAACACACAGAAAGACAGTGACAGAAACTTGATTGTGATAAGAAACAAAGAGAATATGTAAAGAGGTGAAGGTAAAGGTGTTTCCATAACTTATGCCGTTGTTGGGGAGCGAGGCGTCAGAGACCTCAGCTTCTCCAGGGACCAGCATATTGAGGGTGGTGCCCATCTCCTCTCTCTCTCTCTCTCTCTCTCTCTCTCTCTCTCTCTCTCTCTCTCTCTCTCCTCTCTCTCTCTCTCTCTCGCTGCTTTACCTTCCCTGTCCCTAAAGAGGGAAGGTGCCCAATTACAACTAGATGAACTGGAGGACTGTACTGAAGCCATGGCGCGCAAACCGTCACCCATGCACTTGGTAACCACGCCCAACGCTGATTAACCTTAGCTTGGGGGGGAAAGCGAGTGCTCTGACCACTGAGCTATCCTGTCCCTTAAGAGACAAAGGGAGACAGACAAAACAAACATAGGCATTTACACACTCGTGTGCATGACATAGTTTGCATGTCCACTGGGGCCGCTACATAGCACCATGAACATGGAATCCCTATTACGCCTTACAAGATCCACAACAGAGTCGTTCTGATGTTGTGTTCGTATAATAATTATGTGAACGAATGTACACTTCAATACAGCTGCTTTTTAAAATGCCTGGTGGTCTAGCCACACACTTTTCTAAATCCATTTACTTCTCTGCTGTTAAAGCTTGGTTGTGTTGAATTGTTCACCAAAGGTCGTGGGGTGTTGTTTAAAGTAACACCACTTAGCAGTGTGTTGCATAAACTTAACGTAGTTTGATACCAATTTTATAACTCGTTTTTTATTATTTTTTGCTTATCAGTTTTCATTTCCACAGGGAATGAGCTGTTTGTTTGCTTTGCAGTTGTTGTTTTTTGGGGGGATGTTTCGGGATGCTGTTTTTTTTTTTTTTTTTGGGGGGGGGGGGGGGCTTTTTTTCCTTCTTTTTTGTTCCTTGAAATATACTTGAAGGTTATCATTGAGGACATTTTAGCATCTGCCACCGATTCTTGATGCAAACCATTATGACAGCCACGTTCTCTTTTCGAGGATGGCAGAATCATCAAGGATGTAGTACTGTCTGAGTATGTCTGCGTTTATAGTACTGTCTGAGTATGTCTGCGTTTTGCAGATAGTTCATTTTCCGTTGTTTCTTTATTTTCTTTGTTTCTGATGGGTTTGGGGTTTTTTTGTTATCGGTTTCGAGGTCATTGTACAGGATATGGAAAGACATTAACGGTCAGAAGACATCGCGCGGGGTCAGACACATTTACGACTGCAAAAAAAGATGGACGGGGCAGTTAACCTAGTCTTCTAGTCATTGCCCTTTGAAAACATTACTTCCCTCTGTCTCTTCTATTATTTTTTGTCTGTACGCTGAACACTCTCACACCGTCATTCTCAACAGTTGGTCTCCTGTCTCTGTCTGCTTTTCTGTCCGGCAGACTTGCTCTCTCTCCTCTCTCTTCTCTCTCTCTCTCTCCTCTCTCTCTCTCTCTCTCTCTCTCTCTCTCTGTCGGTCGGTCGGGCGTCTCTCTCTCTCTCTCTCTCTCTCTCTCCTCTCCTCTCTCCTCTCTCCTCTCCTCTTGGAAGGGAAAGGTGGCAGGATGGTTAAGACGTTCGCCTGCCAACAAGTTAACCGTGAGGTTCTGGGTTCGATTCCCAGCCTCGCCCTTTCTTCCCAGTTTGACCCCCCAAAAATCGAACTGAATGTCAAAGTCCTTCGGATGAGACTATAAACCGAGGCCCCGTGTTCGAACGCATGCAAAACATCTTGCGCACTCGTTAAATCCTGTTCCGCTTTTCGGAAGAGTAGGCCATTGTGTGCCGGTGGAAACAGATGACAAAATTTTAAGAAACCGCATACACACGGGGATTGGATGTAAAAAAGAACATGTGTGCTTATTCCATTACCCTCGATATGAAATAAATAAATAAATGAATGAATCTCTCTCTCTCTCTCTCTCTCTCTCTCTCTCTCTCTCTCTCTCTCTCTCTTCTCTCTCTCTCTCTTTCTTATTCTTGGGAAATTGACCCTGATACTGGCCTCGCCATTTTTAAGTGCAAAGATCGCGCACATTATTGACAGGTTTCAGCAGACGTGATCACAAGAGTTGTGGCTTCTTCTCTCTGTGTGTGTCTATGTTGTTTTCATGCAATCTAGTTCTTGTGTGGAGTTTTCAACTGTTTATGTCCTTTTGTTTTATGTTATATACTTTGGTCTCGTTCTCTCTCTCTCTCCTCATCTATTCCCTCTCTCTCTCTCTCTCTCTCTATATATATATATATAATATATATAATAATATATATATATATATCTCTCTGATGGCAAAATTGAAAAAAAACTGTATACACACGGGACTGGATATAAAAAAGCACATGAGTACTTATTCCATTATCCTCGAAATGAAATAAATAATAAATAAATGAATAAATTTCACACACACACACACACACACACACACACACACACACATACATCTTCCACCTCCTCCTTTTTTCTGTTAAAAAAAAAACCCAAACCGTAAGAAAATGGAACCCACTTCCTCCCTCCCCCCCCTTTTTCCCCGGATTTAAAAAATAGAGGGGAATAAATTAAAAATTATACATAAGAAGAAGAGAATAAATAATATATATATAATATATATTATATATATAATAATAAAAGTAATATAATAAAAATAAATATAACTACAATAGGGTTTTGGGGGGCTAGGAACCTATGGTTAACCTTTGACTTTGCTATGAAAATACAAGGTTCGAACCACCACCGAGACACACACGGGGCTTTTTTCCCCTCTGGAGTTAACATCATACCAAAAAACCACTCCCCCCAAAATCTCCCGGAGAGACTACAAACTAAGAAGCCCCTGGTGCATCGAAAACAATCTTGCACACACACACTAGAAACCACCGCCTTTTTGAAGGAGTGAGGCCGTTTTCCGGCACTAGAAAAGGGTGCGGACAAAAAAAAGAAAAAACACCACACAGGTGTCCCCTGATAAACCTCCTCTCCAGACAGAATGCGGGTCCTTTTTTGTGGGGGAAACGGTCGCAAACGGAAAATTTTTTTCACGTGTGGGGTGTGAGTGTGTGTGTGTGGGTTTTTGGTGTGGTGTTGCGCGTGTGTGGTGCGTGTGTGTGTTTTGTGTTGTGTGTGTGTTGTGTGTGGTTTTTGGTGTGTGTGTGGTGTTTGGTTTTGGGGTTTTGGTGAGTGTGAGTGTGTATAATATACAATATATATAAAATTTAAAAAATTTTATATATAATATTAAAAATAGTTGGGATTTATACTATCATCTATCCCCATCTGTCGTCTGTCTTCCCTTTCACAAACACACACACACCCTCCTCTCCTCACA
>CM054153.1:20550109-20555109 GCA_028751875.1 Rapana venosa
ATATGACAACATTTACAAAACCGCCTGCACACAGGGACTCGATTTAAAAAACCCAGCTCGAATGCTTGTTCCATTATCCTCGGATAAGACAATAAACCGAGATCCCGTGTGCGAACGCACGCAGAACATCTTGCGCACATGTTAAAATCCATTCCGCTTTTCGGAAGAGTAGGCCATTGTGTGCCGGTGGGAACGGATGACAACATTTACAAAATTGCATACACACGGGGACTAGATGTAAAAAAAAAGGCTGATTCCATTATCCTCGTAGTAAAAGATTTTTTTTAAAGAACAAATAAATCCTCGAAATAAAGGAATGAAAACTATTTATAAAAAAGTACTCAGAGAAAAAATTTCAAACAAACAAAACACACCAACAATCAAGCAACAACCTTTTCGTGCTGTTTATCTCCCCCAGCCAGCAACAACAACAACAACAACAACAACAACAAATCCTCCCAGCACTAATAAACATCAACCAAAGGGTAGATGAGTACAGATATTGCTATTTTTGCACACAAATTGAAAAAGACCCACCTCGTAACATCATTTCAATACACACACCAAAAAAATAATGACAAAGACAGACAAAGAGAAAAGAGTGCTCAAAAACAAAAACAAAAGCAAACAACAGCCCCCCCCCCCTTCCCACATACAACCCCCCCCCCCCCCCCCCCCACACACACACACACTTTTAAAAAAGCAGCTCTATAAGACCAGAGGACTAGTTTTTACATTTCTCTGAATTACTTGCCTGATTGTCATTGTTATGAGTGTAGTCAATACATAATTATGTGTGTGTGTGCATGTGTATGTGTGTGGGGGGGGGGGGGGAGAGTGGGTGCGTGGGTGTGTGAAATAAGTCTGTCTTCTAGTCAATGGTCTTAAAACATTGAATTCATATATTGGTGTATGGTGTGGGTGTGCGTGGGTGTGTTCGCACATGCACGTACGTGCATGTGTACGTGCTGCGTATGTGCGTGCGTAATAATAAGTTTGTATGTCTTCTAGTCAATGGGTTTAATATTGTGTTCACAATTGATGTGTGTGCGTGTGTATGTGTGTGTGTGTGTCAAGTCAAGTCAAGTCAAAATTTTATTTCCAGATGGTACATTGAATAAGCAATGCATTTGCTTTTTTCATCAGTGTGTGTGCGCATGCGCGCGTGTGTGTTGTGTGTGTGTGCGTTTGTGACATTTTTATTTGAAGTCATTTTGGAATGTTTTAACCAATAAGAAATATAGCTTTTTGGGTCTTTGAGATTTTTGATGCGTATCAATCTGCCTGTCAGTATTGTAATTGCCCTTCATGGAATGATTAAAGTGTTTTGACTTGACTTGACTTGACTTGACTAGCTAAAACTCTATGAAGTTCTACGGCAAAGACTTCCATGTAATGTTCAGATGCGATAGTTCTCAGTAAAAAGAAAAATACAGAGAGAGAGAGTGAAGAGGAAAAAAGTTAAAAGGAGGAGAAGAAGGAAAATAGGTAAGTTACAGGAACAGACATGAGAACAGGCTGGTTCAGGAATAGACAGACAGACAGACAGACACAGAGAGAGAGAGAGTGAGAGAGAGAGAGAGAGAGAGAGTGTGTGTGTGTGTGTGTGTGTGTGTGTGTGTGTGTGTGTTGTGTGTGTGTGTGTGTGTGTGTGTTTGTGTGTGTGTGTGTGTGTGTGTGTGTGTGTGTGTGTGTGTGTGTGTGTGTGTGTGTGTGTTGTGTGTGTGTGTGTGTGTGTTCTTCTTTAGTTCTTCTTTAATTTAACGTCTTTTCACATTACGTGATATTAGACAAATGTGTGTGTGTGTGTGTGTGTGTGTGTGTGTGTGTGTGTGTGTGTGTGTGTGTGTGTGTGTGTGTGTGTGTGTGTTGTGATTGCGTGTGTGTGTGTGAGTGCGTGTGAGTTGCGTGTGTGTGTGTGTGTGTTTGAGTGGGTGTGGGTGTGTGTGTATGTGAAAGAGAGAGAGAGAGAGAGAAAGGCAGACAGAGCGGTAGATAGAGAAGGAGGGATGGAGGGATTGAGACAGACAGACAGAGCAGAAGAGAGAGAGAGATTGAGTGATTGAGACAGACAGACAGACAGACAGAAACAGAGAAACAGAGACATACACACACAGACAGATACACACAGAAAGCAAGACAAAAATACGGACATGGATAACAAACACTGAACAGAGAATGACCAGATTTAATCAATGAAAGCGAGAGCCTTGGTTAAAACCAAAGCAGCAGCATCTCTCCACCAAAAAACTAGGGACACTGTACAGAAACTCCTCTGACCTTTCCAAAGCACTGCCGTTAACAGCCTTAGCATCCTCATCTACCTTGTCTTCTCCCCTAAATTTGCTCGCTCCGTGATTCGATTTTACCATAACAGCAGTGGACAACTCTTACCCAAAACCAAAACACAAAACATGAGACTAAGACTGCTGAAAGAATGGCTTACAGCAACGAACAAACAAGTTGGAAAAATGAGGACGCAGATTCGTGTAAAATGATAGGAAAATGTGTGAGGGGGTTTTCTACCCCAAAAAAACAACAAATTTTTCAATGTTTTTAAGAATAACAAAAGAAAAGACAAAGAAAAAGCTGAGAGACAAAACAATAATGTAAAAAAAAAAGAATGGATGAAGAAAATGGACTGGGTTTGTAGATAATTGAAACAAAAAAAAAAACCACACAAAAAAGAAATTGGGAAAGGGAGGGGTGCTACATTCTTATAGTTCAAACCAGAGCACAAGAATGAGATATGGGTTTTAAAAAAAAAGAAAAAGAAACAGAGAAAAAGAAAGAAAAGAAAAAAAAGAAGAAAAAGACAAGGAAAAAGGGAAGACAATTACACATAAAAAAATAAAGGAGTGCATAAGCAAGGTTGGCTGGGTCTGTAAATGAACAAAACAATGGAGAGGAGGAGGGGGTAGAAGACATATACATTCTAACAGATCACACCACAGCGCAAGAGTGAGAGATGTACAAAGCAAAGACAAGAAAATCGGATCAAAACAAGGCAGTGCTCAAAGGGAAGTTGACTGGGTGTGTACATAAAAACCAAACCAAACAAAAAGAGTGGAGCGGGGGGGGGGGGACAGGTGACAGATGCTCCTTTCTTATAGCTCGAAACCAAAGCTCAAGAATAAAAAGCATAAAACAGAAAAGGGAATAGAAATAGCTTAGAATAGGAGGGTACATAAGGAAATCATACGTAAGGTTGGCTGGGTCTGTACAATGACCAAAATAAAACGAATAATATGGAAGCGGTAGGGAGGCCTGACATCCCTATAACTCATACCATCAAAAGAGACATAAAAAACGCCCCCACTCCCCACCCCCACCCCTCCCCCACTCGATTAAAAAATCCCATCAAAACACACCAACAGCATTACTCTGACCTATTCAAATCCGTTCTCCCCGTGCAGTATTGACAAAAGCAGACCTGAACAAACAAAGAGACCTTCCCGCGCCAAAACAAAACAAACAAGGAAATAGAGGGACTATCAGGTCTTTTCCCCCTGACACCGCTAAAGAAAAAACAAGCAGCAGCAGCATTAGCAGTAGCAGTAGCAGTAGCAGCAGCAGCAGTGGCAGCAGCAGTGACAGTGACAGCTTTATGCAGCAACACAATCAGGAACACGACAGGGGGTCCGGCTGCAAACTATGGACATTCATCAGTGCAACCTGCGTGTGTATCTCCCGCCCGGCATAACACAAGAGTAAAAGCCCATTCTGCGGACAAAAATGAGAGGAAAATGTATTCATCGATTTCTGATGCAACGCATGCATTTTATACCCCAAGGGCAGGGGAGAGGTGAAGGGAGGGGGAGGGGGGGTGACTACACTGCAATGATAGGTGGGTATCAAAGTGTTTTTTAATAAAAGGTGGGATTGAAAGTAAAGGTAAGGAATATAGTAGGGTTTGTGTATCTTGTAGCTTGATGGGGTGCATACGCAGCAACATAGAAATTGTCCAAAATCAGTGAAAACTGAAAATGGAATAAACATGAGTTGACGAATAGGAATAGATGAATGTAAAGTTGATGTGGAAAAAGAAAGGAAATGGGATAGGCACAGGAGTAACTAAGTACGAGCTGACAAAGATTTGTCTGTCTGTCTGTCCTGTCTGGATGTGGACACTCCATCATCCAGCAAAAATTGACAGAGGTGAACGATAGATTGAACCTGCTGACGTGCACAATTTTTTTTTAGCTAACAGAACCAGTATATTCAAGTTATGAAAGAAAAAAGGTACCCAATCCAATGCACAATGATTCAATGAATATGAGCCGACAAGGTTGAGGAAGAAAGACAGTGAAAACACTCATTCTATACAGTTAAAAACTGTCAAAGGAGGTGATACCAGATCTTAAACAACAATGAAATAAAAAGTACAACACGACTTTGCATAAACATGAATTTCCTTACAAAAAAAATTAGACCTATATATTTACATAAATAGTGGATTTACTTTTTCAGTTCATAAACAAAATATTTTAACTCATAACCTTATATTGCTGTTTAGCATACAATGCGGACAACACGCCCATATCCAAACCACATTCATAAACTTGAAGATATCACAGCGTGTCTTTTATGAACCTGATCGAGGTGAGCCACAATCAATAACTGATTTTATAAGCCAGCTGAAAAGTATAAGCCATGAAGATCTCCAAAGGACAACGAAGAAGAACACCAACAATCGCTTTCTATACAGCTGCAAGACAGCGAGAGTATCTGTCCGCACTGATATCGTAGATAATAATAATAATAATGATAATAATAATAATAATGTATCGAATTTATATAGCGCTGAATCTTGTAAAGCAACAAATCAAAGCGCTCAGATGACATGATTTTTTTATTACTTTATATCGAGGATAATGGAATAAGCATTCAGGTGCTTTTTTTTACATCCAGTCCCCGTGTGTATGCGATTTTGTAAATTTTGTCATCTGTTCCCACCGGCACACAATGGCCTACTCTTTCGAAAAGCGGAACAGGATTTA
>CM054153.1:20562609-20565109 GCA_028751875.1 Rapana venosa
TCAGGGTCCATGATTCACAGGCATACAGAAATATGGATATGACAAGGGAGCGCATTAGTCTGATCTCGGAGATAAGTGAGATATTTTTATCTCTCCAGATGGTGTTTAGTTTTGACAAAGCTGTTATTGTCTGTGCAGTCCTGCATACTACTTCTGGCTTGGATCCCTGGTCTGATACAATGGCTCCCAGGTACTTGAAGCTTTGAACTGTTTCCAGCTTCTGGTCATTAACCCTGATATCAGTGCTAATGCCGTTGGTGTTATTAGTCATCAGTTTGGTCTTCTCTGCACTGATTTCCATGCCGTATGTTTTGGAGGTCTTATTCAAGTGTTCTTTTAGGCTGGCAAGCTCTTTTTCTGATCCTGCTATTCCATCAATGTCATCTGCGAAGCGGAGGTTTGTGATCGTTCTGCCACCAATGCTGACTGATCCTTCATGATGTTCCAGCGCATCAGCCATGATTCTCTCAAGGAAGATGTTGAAAAGAGTGGGTGAGAGTAGACAGCCCTGCCTTACTCCAACTGTTGTTCGAAACCATTCTCCAATGTTGTTGTTGTAGTACACTGCACTGGTGGCCTCGCTGTATCCTCGATATAAAAGAATAAATAAATAAATAAATAAACACGGTATGGCTGCGATGTATACAAATAAAACGATGTGGAAAAAAGTGTCAATAAAGACTTTCTTTCGTTGTTCCTCGGCTAGAGCTCTGAGGTAGGTTCACCAATGGTGAGATAGATTTTTTCGTATGGAACCGTTTTTGCCCACCATGAAGGTAGCCATATTCCGACCTGAGAGGAGAATAAAAATATGAAATTAAAAAAATAAGAACAATAAGGGACACTACTCTTGTAACGACACGTTCTCCCAAAGGAGAGCAGCCCCGAATTTCATGCTGAGAAAAAAAGTAATCTTCCTGAGTAGAGAGGTAGTATACAGCACAGTACATAAGTGTTCTTGTCACTTGTGCGCGAATGGTCCGTGTGTGTTTCTGTAACACGATAGGGAATACCGTTGTGTGAAGATGCTGACAGAAATACAGATATAGATGGGCAAGACCTGTAAACTATAGATACAGACTCCGATCTGTTTAGAACGACGCAACATGGTACACACACACACAAAAAAACTAATGAATGAGCAAATAAGTGCGTTACTGATAACACTCAGCTAAAAAGCGTGTCCATAAGCCCACGATCAAAACTGACTGGAATATTTACTTCTGACCATACACATGGAATACAAACACTGTTCTTAGTTGAAACAGACAGACAGGCAGACAGACAGAGGTCTGTTAACTAGGTTAAGAAAATTAAAAAAATCTCAGCACCAGCAATCTTTCTCCAGGACCCCATACCTACCGTACGAAGACCAATCTAGCATTATGACTACAGCAGGTGGAAATTCATGCCGGCAATAAAGGCTCACCCGAGAGACTGGAACATAAAACGCCTATATCGAAGCCTACTGACCCAACAGACCGGGCACTGGCTCATACCACTGGCAATGGGCTGAGACACTGATTCTTGTATACTGCCCCTACCGAGCTGCATAGTCATTCAGGAGAGACATCATTTTGCACAGCTGTAGAATAATGCAGTGTTGCTGGGTTTTCTTTTTACTTACAACTCGTACAAAGGTTTAGAGTACCTTTCCATTTCTACTGCAGCCGAAAACTGGAGGTTGCTTTGTGTTTGGTATGGTACTTACAAGATAATGAAGCTCTCCTTGTATACATATTGGATTTGGGGAATGGAGGTAGCCTAGTGGTTACAGAGTTGCGCTAGTGCTCCGACGGCCAGGGTTCGAGCCACCGCTGAGGCACCCGTTCAAAAGGATTTTTTTCCCGCCTGGAGTTAACATCAGTGCTGACTCCACTCCCTTGGAAGTCGTTCAAATTAGACTATGAAGCGAGGTACGTGTGTGAATGCTCGCAGACTACCTTCTGCACGCGTTAAAATACTTCCACCTTAGGGAAGAATGGGCAATACAGTATATCTGTGTATCTGTCTGCCTGTCTATTGATCAATCTATCCATCTCCCTACTTTAGTCAACACGAGACAAAGTTAAAACTTGTAAGAAAACGAACCTATTTACTTTAAAAAAAATTTGCCATCGACCTTTACGGAACTTTTCTCTCAAATGAATGTAATCACGTCTGCTTCAAACAGACAAAGATACAGAGATCGACACACACAGGCAAACCAACAACAACAAAAAAGATTTCTGACAGCAACAGAATCCCTTACTCTCGAGAACAAGAGCAAAAAAGCCGCTCCCTTCACCTTGTCTCACAAACACAGCTGCGAAAAAGCCAAAGGGCTGAGCAAATTACGCCAGCTGTGATGGCCCCCCCTAGGAACTCCAGGCATAAAACGGTCGTTCAGGAACCCAGTGACTCGATAACCCTTAACGCCATTTCCTCCAAAACTTGCCATAGTGCCAGACTTCCAGTCTTTGGTTTTTGCGAGGCAGAGACCCCCGTTCTGATGCATTCT
>CM054153.1:20570109-20572609 GCA_028751875.1 Rapana venosa
CTTGACAATGAAACACACTAGCTCAAGACACAAAGGCTTATAAAGCGCATGGTAATGGCTATGAAATAACAAAAAGTCTCAGAGGGCATTACAACTTACAGCAATTTCAAACACCACCTTGCTCCCAAGCACAATATAGGCTTGTCAATCCTGTTTCCCCAGCAAAATGAAGAAAATAAGTCATGCACAGATATCCAATTATCAGCCAAGCTTGAAACATTCTGTTCTAATAACGATCAAAAATTTTAAACAGCACATATACATGGGCTCTGAACTGAATCTTGACAAATGGAGGATTACAGTAGCTGGACATAGTTATTAGCTACACAGCAAAACGGACGTGACATGACAGACAAATATTGACCAATGTTGAACAAAATATGAAATAAATGGGACAAGTACGATGAAGACAGACAGACTGAAGCGATCAGCCGACGCTACACGAAATCAAATGAAAGCACAGTACAGTGCGCTTTCAAAGCCTCATGATTACTTTGTAATCGCAATGGCAAGACTTAAGTTCCAATACATACTTCATCTGAATTTTTTTTTTTAATATCAGAAGTAATTTCAACGTTAACATACACTACAGCTCAATTGTCTTCCATTGCTTATAGCGCTTCAAATCCAAAGACGACACACAAATGTAGCTGAAAACTTACAGACGGCTTTCTATTTTTTTCTTCAACCATAGACAAGTTATTTTCCCACGGGCTGATAAATTATTCAATACCGCAAGTCTGGAGCTAACCTACATTTCAAAACTTAGCTGCTACAGCGAAAGAAAAAGATTCTAATCTCCTTTTCTTTTAACCAAGTTGTGCATATTGATGAAAAAGATATCGGTGAACGATATCGTTCTTATAGTGGAAAGACGAATGAACTTGTTGTAACATGAACCAACAGTATTGAAGATTTTATTGTGTTCAGTATCTTTATGTGACCTGCATGGCGCATATAAAAGATATAGTTTTCAGCAAAAGTAGGTGCCATGACACAACTCTATGCACATGTTTGTCATAATTTCCTCCTGTGGGGATGCCGGGGTGTCTGTCTGTATCAATAGCACCACCACCCTCTGAAAATTTGGTAACCCTCAGAGGACGTAAAGCTTTAACTTCCAGACATTTCTGTCCTATGAATTCCCTCTTTTCTATCCCTCTCTTTGTTTTTGGTTTTTCCTCTTCTTCATGCCGCCTCCTTCTTATCTTTTTCTGTCTTTTAAATCTATTCTTCTACCTTTTATTTCCAGAAAGGCTTAAAAGATAACTTCCTCCCACGCCAAAGTCGCATGCACTGGGCCTGACTTGTCAGGCACTTCACGGCAGCTCAACGCAATTTCGCTCATAATAGAGCAGAAAATATCAGTTGCTGTCTGAGCGTTTGACAATGCAGACGAAGAAGAAGAAGTGATATATTCCTGTGGCTTGCACCATCAATGCTTCGAACCAATATCTTAAAAGAAAAAAAAATTGCAGACAGAAATACACAGAGAAAAAGGTGTTTCGGCAAAAAACAAATAATTCCTACAGACAACCATAACAAGGAAGACAGACCGGTCAAACAAGCACAAACATGCAGAAAGAAAAGAGAGAGAGGTGCTGTATGGAAAACAATCCATCACTCAAGCACCTTGCCTTGATGGTCGCGCCTCGAGAGCCAGGCTAAGAGCACAGCTGCAGCAGAAGAAGAGGCAGGGCAGAGAATTTATGCCGGCAATAATGGTCGCCCTGGGGACCCTCCACATAAAATGGATGTTGTGGAGCCCAGCCACTCGATAAAGCTCGCACCGTTTCTGTCACAGAATGGGGAAACAGGGGGGAAGTAGCTTTTCTGATACCGGAAAAGTAAAGTTGGGTTTGGGGTGGTTTTTTTGCAGCAATATCTCGTGTAGGAAATACAAAAAAAAGTATGTGAGGCTGTGGAATGATTCAATTCTTCTTCTCATAACATCTTTTCACTTGTTTGTGCGTTAGTTTCTTTTTTTCTGAGTGAAAAAGCTATGGTTCTTGAATTTGAGTAAAGTAAGGTTTATGGCAGGCCTGTCGAGTCATTATTCTACAAGCCTTGCAAAATTGTCATGTTTAAGATTTTGCTTCGTTCCTCAAAACTTTACAATGGGTAGCAGATTGCAGTTGATTGCATTGACATACTGGTTCAAAGCAAAGCATGATGTGATGTGATAGACAAGTAATAACTTTTTCTTGTGCTTAATATAAAGAAAATGAGGTCAAGCAACTTCAAGAAAGAAAAAAAAATTTGCAGTCATTTCATTTTTACAAAAGAAGGTAAAAGTTATATTGTGCTAAACCTTTAAAAAATAGGCACTATACTGACAAGCTTAGATTCAATATTCAACAGAGAAAAGACCTTCTCCACTTACTACTGAATTGTTCAATACAGCAAGTCTAGTTCTTACCAACCTTTCCTTACATAGCTGCAACAGTCAAACAGTAGTCAACCTTGTGTGCATGTTGATCTAGCAGTAACCGGCCTGTCT
>CM054153.1:20577609-20580109 GCA_028751875.1 Rapana venosa
TATGCACACACACGCACACCACACACAACAAAAACAGCACAACACAACACACACTCACTACACACACAAGCACACAAACAAACACACGCGCGCGCACACACACCCACGCACGCACACACTTGGGACACAAACAGCTCATAAGGTATGCACACACACACACACACTAACTCTCTCTCAGGGGACACACACACATACACACACACTTGAGACAAACACACACACACACACACACACATACACACACACTTGGGACAAACACACACACACTTGGGACACACACACACACACACACACACACACACACACACACACACACACACACACACACACGAACATAGAACACACACACGAACAGAGAACACACACACACACACACACACACACACACACACACACACGAACATAGAACACACACACGAACAGAGAACACACACACACACACACACACACACACACACACACACACACACACACACACACACGAACAGAGAGAACACATACACAACACAACACCCCCAAACCCCCACACCACACCCCTCCCCACACCCCCTGCACACACACACACACACACACACACACACACACACACACACACACACGAACAGAGATCACCCCCACCCCCAACACACACACACACACACACACACACAACCCCCCACCCCCACCCCACACACCCCTCCTCCCACCCCCAGTCCCCCCCTCCCACACACACACCCCCATCTCCATAAGGCAATACAAACACCACCACAGCCAGGTCCCTTGTAAAAGGAAAGCAATACCGCTAGCTCCAATGCCGTGTTTGCCTTCTGCAGCAGCAATGACAATGACAATGGCAATGACAATGACAATGTGTGGCGGAGCAGTGGGTAAGAGTGTGTGTGTGTGTGTGTGTGTGTGTGTGTGTGTGTGTGTGTGTGTGTGTGTGTGTGTGTGTGTGTGTGTGTGTGTGTGTGTGAGTGTGTACGTGTGTGCGCGCACACACTGCTGGCCTAATGAATCACCCAGGTGGGTCTTTTGTACGTACGGCAGCATCCCACCTTTTCACACACACACACACACACACACACACACACACACACACACACACACACACACACACACACACACACAAGGCTATTTCCCCCTCGGTTAATGTTGCTTCTTCGATCTCTTGAAAAAGCGCGCTTTAATGAATGATGCATGTTCAACAGCTAGAATAAACATTTGCTCAAATAATGACAGGGCGCTAATGATACCACGGCGCACCGTGTCACAAGCCCCCATTCAGATATCCCATCGACTCTCATCACTGCTTGAAAGTCATAAAGAAAACAAAAATACTACTACTACACAGGCGAAGATCTTGCAAAATCTTCATTAGTGCTCGCCTCCGCCCCCCCCCCCCCCCCCCCCATCTCTCTCTCTCTACGATCCTGGAGACCGTACATGTGTTTGAATTATTGTTGTGTTGTGGTTTTGCTTTGCTACTCTTAACCTTTACTGGTGTGTGTGTGTGTGGGGGGGGGGGTATGTGGATGGATGTGTGTGAGTGTGGATGGCTGTGTGTGTGTGTATGGGTGTGTGTGTGTGTGTAGATGGGTGAGTGCGGGTGTGTGTGAGTGTGTGTGTGTGATGTGTGTGTGATGTGTGTGTGTGTGTGTGTGTGATGGGTGTGTGTGTATGTGTGTGTGTGTATGAGTGTGGATGGGTGTGTGTGTGACGTAGATTGTTGTCGGCTTTTAAAATACTGTGTTATTTCTTAATCTGTATTGTTTAATAATGCATGCTGTGTAATTATAACTTTAAAATGCCACTCATAATTTCTCTAGTTGAGACATTAAAGTATTCTTGCGTCTTGAGACTGCGGGATTGTTTTGTGTTGTGTGTGTGAATATACTGGAGAACATTAATCCTACGGTAAAAAAAACACCTAAAAATTAAAAATTAAAACTTTCTAGTTAATGTCTCGTGTGAGTCTTCTTCCTTTGACCGTCTTTTAGTTAGTTGATAATAGGTTTTTAAAGTTTATCTTGCTTGTTTGTTTTTTGTTGTTGTTGCCATATCTCCCGTTTTATATTGGCGCCTGTCTTGCCCATATGGCGAGGTATTTAAAAACAGTCATGCACGCAAACTTCTCATCCAGTGTGCATTTTCCATCGCACAGTGATTCTCAGGTGGGATGATGAGTGAGTCAGAGTGCGCATTCTGGGTAACCCCCAGAGTGTTAAGCTGGGGAACGCACAACAATACCAACATTACATTGGCGCCTAATTCTTCCATTGCAATGAATCACCGACAAAAAACCCTGATCATTTAAGAATAATATACGGCTATCTTTCTGGTACAAAAATAATACTACTAAAGAGTAAACTGAGCCAAGGAATAGGATGGTTTTCTTTTCATGCGAAGGTGCATGTTCTAAAGAATCGAAATGTTCTTGTATGCTGACCAATAAACATTTGGGGTGCACACGTTACACGAGTGTGTGTGTGTGTGTGTGTGTGTGTGTGTGTGTGTGTGT
>CM054153.1:20605109-20607609 GCA_028751875.1 Rapana venosa
GAGAGACACACAGAGAGAGAAAGACAGAGAGAGACACAGACAAAGAGAGACACACACACAAACAGAGAGAGAAACAGACACACACAAACACACACACACACACACACACACACACACACACACACACACACAGCCGGAGAGAGTTGTATTAATATGACAATAGCTCATGAGATCTGAAACATTTTGACTTTACTAAGGGTTTTCGTTCATTTGTTCGTCTTTGGGGTTTTTAAAGGGATTTTTTGATTTCTTTGTTTGTTTTTCTAAATCATACAACATGGTAGACTGGAACCGAAAGACAAATACTTTTTTGATGTGAATTCAGAGAACTATACATAACATAATGAAAAACCTCACTGATTCTACACCATTGCTGATGGTCTTCGTAGGTTTTTCTTTCTACTCCATAACAACGGAAGGGGAATGGATAGGCTTTAACCGTGTGTGCACAACGACAAGTATACAGGCGGAACCTCCTCGTGCAAACAGGCGTCCAAGTCTTAAGGACTTCCAGAAGGGTAGAGTCACAACCACGGTGAACACGATGACGGAAAATATTCCTTCTGACAGACAAATCAGCACTGACTCAAACCCACCACCCCACACTGCTTCACTTTAGGAATCTGTAGCTCTAACCACTATTCTTTGTCTACGTGTAATTCCCCAATGAAAAAAAAAACCCTCTCACAGTGAAAACAGCATACTCCTCCAGTCATACTGTAGCTCTGTAAGCTCTCAACGCAAAAAGTATAAATCAGAAGTCGCAGTTGGGACATTTCCATAACCGCCTCAGTGCAGTAAGTATACTATTACTACTAGTCTTCTGCTGTGAATACTAATGCATCTCGTAATGGCAGACTCCCACCAATTTATTGCCATTCCTTGTCTGCTACGTGTAATTCCCCAATGAAAAAGAAACCCTCTCACAGTGAAAAAACAGCATACTCCTCCAGTCATACTGTAAGCTCTCAAACGCAAAAAGTATAAATCAGAAGTTGCAGTTGGGACATTTCCATAACCGCCTCAGTGCTGTAAGTATACTACTACTACTACTAGTCTTCTGCTGTGAATAATAATGCAGCTCGTAATGGCAGACTCCCACCAAGTTATTGCAGTCCCTTGTCTGATGACTACATAGTACTTGCCCCTGGGTCGCTCTATGACAAGCCATGATCACTGGTTTTCCCCCGTTGTCGTTCAGACACTTTTCATGCATGGAGTTCTCTCTCTTTTCTGTCTGTCTGTCTCTCTATCTGTCTGTCAATCTATCTGTCTGGCTGGCTGGCTCTCTCTCTCTCTCTCTCTCTCTCTCTCTCTCTCTCTCTCTCTCTCTCTCTCCTCTCTCTCTCTCTCTCTCTCTCGCTCTTTCTCTCTCTCTCTCTCTTGCTCTCTCTCTCTCTCTCTCTCTCTCTCTCTCTCTTCTCTCTCTCTCTCTCTTGCTCTCTCTCTCTCTCTCTCTCTCTCTCTTTCTTTCTCTCTCTCTCTCACGCGCGCGCGCGCGCGCGCGCACATACGTTAAAACCCGTTCCGCTTTTCGGAAGAGTAGGCCATTGTGTGACGGTTGGGAACTGATGACAAAATTTACAAAACTGCATACGCACGCGGACTGGATGTAAAACAAAGCACGTGAGTGCTTGTCCCATTATCCTCGAAATAAAAGAATAAATAAAATATATCTCTCTCTCTGTGCATGACGTTCTCTCTCTCTCTCTCTCTCTCTCTCTCTCTCTCTCTCTCTCTCTCTCTCTCTCTCTCTCTCTCTTCCCTCTCTCCCTCTCTCTCTCTCCCTCTCTCCCCCTCTCTTTCTCTTTCTCTCTCTCTCTCTCTCTCTCTCTCTCTCCTCTCTCTCTCTCTCTCTCTCTCTCACCCTCTCTCTCCCTCTCCCTCTCTGATATGACATTACCTAACCATTAGCAGCAGTATTTAATTTTGATGAACATCATTATCGAAATGTTCGTTTTACTTATGATGCTCGATGACTATTCGCGTATGAATTTATTTCAGAGCGTGCTGAGGTTATTCTTTCACTCTCAATAAAAAACAATCCAATTCAATTCAATTCTCCTTCTTTCTCCTAACAGTGAGGTAATTATGTCAAATAAGAACGCAAAACATTTAACTGTGATGAGACTGGCGACCAACCAACCAACCAACCAACCAGCCAGCCACCTCTCAAATATACAAGGGAAACGATTCAAAGCAAAACAGATGCTGGCAGGTTTGAAAGCAAAATCTTATAAACGACTGTCTGAGAGAGTCTGTCAAATACTGGGAAGCTGTTCTGTCATTGGTGTGAGAACTGGCTGTCAGAATAAGCGTCTAGGGTGTTTTTTTGTTGTTGTTGGGTTTTTTTCCAGGATCAAGTCGTCTTTAAGTTGGCCTTCTATGCTATTTTCGTTCTTGAGTCGCCGCCATCTCCTTTTCTTAAAACTATTTCCAGACTGTTACGTTTATACATACGCTCTCTGTCTGTCTGTCTGTCTGTCTGTCTGTCTGTCTG
>CM054153.1:20612609-20620109 GCA_028751875.1 Rapana venosa
AGAGACGTCTTGTCAGAGAAATGATTGGCTTGCAAGTTAGAGACACGTGCACAAGAGAGAGAGACAGAGACAGAGAGAGAGAGAGACAGAGGGACGGAGAGAGAGAGAGAGAGAGAGAGAGAGAGAGAGATAGGAGGGAGAGAGATAGGAGGGAGAGAGGGAGAGAGAGAGAGACAGAGAGCAAACTGTATTTTCCAAAGGTAACGTAATAAACATTACATTGTTTCCCTTCCAGCGAGAAAGAGAGTAGGAGAGATAAAGAAAGGGGGAGAGGGTGGATACAGAAGGAAAATTGTACAGAGAGGGAGACTGTGAGAGGGGGGGGGGGGAGAGGAGAGAGAAGAAAGAAAGAAGAAAGTACTGAGATGGGGGGGGGGGATGAGGTTGGAGAGATGAGGAAGAAAGAGACAGAAAAATACAGAGAGAGAGAGAGAGAGAGAGAGAGAGAGAGAGAGAGAGAGAGATTTCTTCTTTTATTTCGAGGATAATGGAATAAGCACTCATGTGCTTTTTTTTCATCCTGTCCCCATGTGGACGCAGTTTTGTACATTTTGTCATCTGGTCCCACTGGCACACAATGGCCTACTTTTCCAAAAAGCGGAACGGGTTTTAACGTGCGCGCGAGATGTTCTGCGTGCGTTCGCACACGCGACCTCGGTTTATAGTCCCATCCGAAGGCCTTTTGGAGTGAGTTGGAGTCAGCACTATGTTAACTCAAGAAAGAGAGAGAGAGAGAGAGAGAGAGAGAGAGAGAGAGACAGACAGACAGACAGACAGACAGACAGACTGACAGACAGAGACAGAGAGAGATCCATTAAAGATAGAGAAAGATAGATTTAAAAAAAAACAGAAAGCGAACCACTGTAATAAATTATCCTTAACGAAGAAGATAAAAACAGAACATCAGAACAATAAAAGACAGAACATCAGAACAATAAAAAAAAAAAAAACAAAGAATTGATGCCCCAATACGCCATCAGAATACAGACAAAACTAGAACCAGACATTTAATGCATGTAGAAAATATTTTTTAAATCCAACAACAACAACAAAAACGAGCAAATTGAAATTAACCAATTCAAGAAATCTAACTAAATCTGAAAGAAAACAGAAAAAACAGAGACATGGGGGAAAAAGAAGCGGCACAATAGAACAGAAACAAAACCAATTTGGATCGAAAGAGACGTCTGCTTCTCTTTTATGTGGAGTTGCCATGTTTTGTTGTTGTTGTTGTTTTTTCAACACTGTTCTGTCCGTTTCACTTAAGCCTGCAAGCATTGAAATGTCACTCTAAATTGCTGCAGCTTCTAAAGCTGGTCAGATCGAAAAATCATTTGGAACAAAAGAAGTAATGCGTTCCCCCTCCCCCCCCCCCCTCTCTCTCTCTCTCTCTCTCTCTCTCTCTCTCTCTCTCTCTCTTGTCTGTCTCTCTGTATTGAAAATTTAGACACGTACAATAATGTATCGAATCTTGATGTGCATACCACTACTGCCATGGTTTCCAAGTCACTGTAATCGCGTCGCGTTCAACATCGTTACTGCGCCGCATCGCTATATGGCTTGATTGCTAAATAGCAATACATGTTGTTCATTGTTCATTGTTCTGTCTCTCTGTCTTTCTCTCTCCCTTTCCTCTCATCTGCTTTGTTTTTTGGTAGTTCCTAATAAGGGCAAGGGCTGGGTGGAAAATAAAAAGGCGTGTGAGTGCTTATTTCTAACCTTTGGGATATAAACTCATTCTTTCGTTCGTTCTTTCATTCATTCATTCATTTTCTCTCTCTGTCTTTCTCTGTCTCTCTCTGTCTGTCTCTGTCTCTGTTTCTCTCTCTCTCTCTCTCTCTCTCTCTCTCTCTCTCTCTCTCTCTCTCTCTCTCTCTCTCTCTCTCTCTCTCTCTCTCTCTTTCTCTTTTCTCAAAGTTTAAGAGGTTTCAGAAACTTTACTGGAGTGCAAAAAAAAAGTTGTCTGTCTGAGATTATCGCCATCGTTACATCAAACTCACTACCAGCCTCATTCCTCTTCCTCACCCACGCTCTTGTCACTGTCTGATCCCTCTCACTGCTCTTTCCAGAAAGAAACCGAAGCTGCTTGCCCGAACTACTGCTCTCTGTCTTATGAGCGAAAATCCGTTGCGCTGCCATTAAGCGCCTGACAAGTCAGGCCCAGCGCATCCGACTTTGGCACGGGAGAGAATTGGTATCTTTTAAGTCTTTCTGGGTGGGAAAAAAGAGGCAGGAGAATGGACCAAGAAGGCAAAAAAATAGACATGAAGAAGGTGACAAGAGAAGAAAAGGATAAAGGCTGACACAAAAACAGGGATAGCAAAGAGGGAATTCCCGGCACAAAATTTCCAGAAGGTGGGGATGCTATTTATACTTACAGGCCGCCCGGCATTCCCACAGGGCAGAACGAGTACTGTTTTATACTGTATTGTATTGTATCGTTTCGTATCGTAGTGTAGTGTAGTGTAGTGTAGTGTAGTGTAGTGTAGTGTAGTGTAGTGTAGTGTAGTGTAGTGTAGTGTAGTGTAGTGTAGTGTTGTGTAGTGCAGTGTAGTGTAGTGTAGTGTAATGTAATGTGTGTAGTGTAGAGTAGTGTAGTTTAGTGCAGTGCAGTGTAATGTAATGTAAGGTAGTGTAGTTCAGAGTAGTGTAGTGTAGTGTAGTGTAGTGTAGTGTAGTGTAGTGCAGTGTAGTGTAGTGTATTATAGTGTAGTGTAGTGTAGTACTGTAATGCCGTAGTGTAGTTGTGGAGTGCAGTGCAGTGCAGTAGTGGAGTGGAGTGTAGTAGTGGAGTGTAGTAGTGTAGAGTTGTGTAGTGTAGTAGCGTAGTGTAGTACTGTAGTGTCGTAGTGTAGTGCAGTGGAATGTAGTAGTGGAGTGGATTTGAGTGGAATGGAGTGGAGTTGAGTGGAGTGGAGTCGAGTGTAGTGTAGTGTAGTGTAGAGTAGAGTAGTTTAGTGTAGAATAGTGTAGTGTGGTGTAGTGTAGTGCTTTGTAGTATGCTGTATTGCTTTGTAGTGTAGTGTGATGTGGTATGGTGCGGTGCGGTGCGGTGCAGTTTAGTGTAGTGTAGTGTAGTGTAGTGTAGTGTAGTTCAGTGCAGTGAAATGTAGTGTAGTGTAGTGTAGTGTCGTAGTGTAGTATAGTGTAGTGTAGTGTAGTGTAGTGTAGTTCAGTGCAGTGCAAATTGGTGTAGTGTAGTGTCGTAGTGTAGTATAGTGTATTGTAGTGCAGTGCAGTGTAGTGTAGTGTAGTGTAGTGTAGTGTAGTGTAGTGTAGTGTAGTGTAGTGTAGTGTAGTGTAGTGTAGTGCAGTGCAGTGCAGTGTAGTGTAGTGCAGTGCAGTATAGTGTAGTGTAATGTAGTGCAGTGCAGTGCAGTATAGTGTAGTGTAATGTAGTGTAGTGCAGTGCAGTGCAGTGCAGTGCAGTGTAGTGTAGTGTAGTGTAGTGTAGTGTAGTGTAGTGTAGTGTAGTAATGTAGTATAGTGTAGTGTAGTATATACTACTTTCAGTCACAGCAGACTTACCTGCATGATATCCGGACTGCTCTCCCAGGGGTGGATGTATCGCTACAAGAGCAATGCCACCCATTTCTTCTTCTTTTTTTTTGCTTTAATTTTTTCTACCTCTATGTGCTCTTGTTTCCCTGCAAAAAGGGGGTAATTTCCTACAATTTTTTTGCCAGGAACAACTCTGTTGCTGCTGTGGGTTCTTTTACATGCGGCGCTGAATACGTGTTGTACATGAGACCTCGGCTTATTGTTTTATCCGAAAGACTAGCACCCAAACCACTACCCGGTGGAGAAGAAATTTTCAGGCTTAAACGGGGGATTGAACCTACATGTTTGTTTGCTTTTATCTTGGTGTGTTCATTCTAGATCATCAATACATTACACTAAACCATCAATCCACTAGACCCCTGAATTCTAACCATCAATCCACTAGACCCCTGAATTCTAACCATCAATCCACTACACCCCTGAATTCTAACCATCAATCCACTAGACCCCTGAATTCTTCATAGTTGGGACGGGATAGCCTAGTGGTCAGAACATTGCGCTCGTGATCTGACGACCCAGGTTCGATTCCCGTTCAAGGGGGATATTTTCCCCCTGGAGTTAACATCAGTGCATACTCCACTCTCCCCAAAAGTCCTTCGAGTGAGACTATAAACCGAGGCCCCGTTTGCGAACGCACGCAGAACATCTTGCGCGCACGTTAAATCCTGTTCCGATTTTCGTAAGAGTAGGCCATAGTGTGCCGGTGGGAAACAAACGACAGAATTTACAAAACCGCATGCACACGGGAAACTGAATGTAAAAAAAAGCACATAGGTGCTTATTCCATTATCCTCGATATAAAAGAATAAAATAACATAAAAATAAGTAAATAAATAAAAATAGTAAGAGACCTCACTGAACAACTGGTGTCTGGGTCACGTATACTGGGAAAGAGAGACAGACAGACAGACAGAGAGACAGAGACAGACAGACAGACAGACAGAGAGACAGACAGACAGACAGAGAGACAGACAGACAGAGAGACAGACAGACAGACAGAGAGACAGACAGACAGACAGAGAGACAGACAGGCACAGAGAGAGACAGAGACAGACAGGCAGAGAGACAGAGAGACAGAAAGGGACAGAGAGACAGACAGACAGAGAGAGAGACAGAAAGACAGAGAGAGAGAAGAGAGAGACACACAGACAGAGACAGAGACAGAGAGAGACAGAGAGAGACAGAGAGAGAAAAGATAGGATAGGGAGGAAAAAACGGCAGGAGGAAGACTTGTGGGCGTAGGAAGTAGACAAATTAATTTTGGAGTTTTCTTTTGCCGGTTTATTGCTGGGAGCCATGATCGACTCGGCTTTTCACATGGGCACGGTATGGCCATGCCCCCACACTCCGACTGTGGGCTTTAGCACGCAAGGGGGTGGGGTAGGGGAGGGGAGAGATAGGGGGGGGGGGCGGCAGAGAGAGAAGGGAGAGAGAAGGGAACTCGAACTCGAACTCGAACTCGAATTATTTATTCACAAAAAGGCCATTGGCCCATACATGAAGGGGGTTGCCGAACTGCTTAGTATTTTGGTGGGGGTAAAAGCAATAGTAACGACAACAATGTTACTGTATAACAAAAGTCAGCTACAAAAATATGACTTAGGATAACAATATATCTCTTATTCTGAAAGCTTTACACAAATATAAAGTGAGGCTGCGCACAACCTCAGGATGACTTGATGCCAGGAGTAAACAGAGTCTAAATAAATTAGGCGGTCTACTATATTTAACAGGGAGAGACAGACAGACACAGAGAGAGAGAGAGAGAGAGAGAGAGAGAGAGAGAGAGAGAGAGAGAGAGAGGAGAGAAAACCGAGACAGAGAGAGGCGGAGGAGGGGGAGAGGGAGAGAGATAGAGAGGAAAGGGGACAGAGAAGGGAAGAGAGAGACAGAGACAGAGATTCAGGATTTGAATGGTTAAGGCCAACAGTTTGTATGCAAGGGGGGGGGGGGGGGGGGGATACATTTTTGACAGAGAGACAGACAGACAGACAGACAGAGAGACAGAAAAATAGACAGACAGAAAAGCGGGCAGCCACACACTGAAACAGAATGCTCTCTCTCTCTCTCTCTCTCTCTCTCTCTCTCTCTCTCTCTCTCTCTCTCTTTCTTTCTCTCTCTCTCTCTCTCTCTCTCTCTCTCTCTCTCTCTCTCTCTTCTCTCTCTCTCTCTCTCTCTCTCTCTCTCTCTCTAAGTTAACAGCTTAAGTCACAATAAAATATTGTCATTGTCATTGTCTCTCAAAGTTAAGAAGGCTCAGCTCAGAATTTATTTATATTTTTTTTACTGCATTCAACAAGCTTTCTGTCTCGTCTTCATTGCAGTCATTGTTCTCACATCACCTCTGATCTATTTCCCTACATCCATCCCCTCACACTTTGCCTTTTTGTGTGTGTTTCACTGTCTATAGCCTCCTTGCCCTTTCCTTTACTCGACTTCACCCTTAACTTCTTGAGAAGTCAATAGGATGCTGCACTTTAAAAAAAAAAAATGTTCCGGTGTGTCTAGTAGGGCAAATAAAACATGGCAGAGTCCATCTTTCTTCAGATCATGAACTTTATACTGTAATTGAGAAACTCTCCTGGAGAGAGAGAGAGAGAGAGAGAGAGAGAGAGAGAGAGAGAGAGAGAGAGAGAGAGAGAGAGAGAGAGAGGAGAGAGAGAGAGAGGGAGAGGGAGAGAAGAGAGAGAGAGAGAGGCAGAGAGAGAGGGAGAAGATGGGCGCCGCCCTCAATATACTGGCCCCTTGGAAAAGCAAAGGTTTCTGACTCATCTCGCTCCCCCCAACGACCGCATTATTATAGGTTATGGGAACACCTTCACTTTAAATTCAAAAAACCTGATACTTGCTCGAACTTTGCAATATTTGATACATGGGTGTGTTTTTTTAAAACAAAAAATGTTATTCATTCGGAACAACACAGCACCAAGACACCCCCAATAAAAAAAAAAAGTCATTATTTGCTTGCACCTGCCTACAGAAAACTCTTGCTTCTTTTTTTTTTAAAAGAAATCCCTTCAAACAGACTATAACCCCTAGCCTTAGATTTTAATTATTTTTATTTTATTCTTTTATATCGAGGATAATGGAATAAGAACTTATGTGCTTTTTTACTTCCAGTCCCCGTGTGTATGCGGTTTTGTAAATTCTGTCATCCGTTCCCACCGGCACACAATGACCTACTCTTACGAAAAGCGGAACAGGATTTTAACGTGTGCGCAAGATGTTCTGCGTGCGTTCGCAAATGGGGCCTCGGTTTATAGTCTCATCCGAAGGACTTTTGGGGAGAGTGGAGTCTGCACTGATGTTAACTCCAGGGCAAAATATCCTCCTTGAACGGGAATCGAACTCAGGTTGTAAGATTGCGAGCGCAATGTTCTAACCACTAGGCTATCCCGTCCCCCTCTTAGAGACGATGTCTACTACGTGTGTATTATAAAGAAAAGAGATAAGTACGCAGAATGAACCCTGAGCGTAGGTGGAAGATACATTACTTCAATTGTTTTCTTGATTATTGCTTGGAAACTACGTTCGAGTCAGCTTTTCCTCAAGTACACGCAATGACGATGCCGCCAGCTCATGTCTGTGTTGTGTTGTGTTGTGTTGTGTTGTGTTGTGTTGCGGTAAAGCACGCTGGACCAGGGAACGAGAGAGAGAAGGGAAAGAGAAGGAGTGGGGAAGACAGACAGACACACGCTCTGAGACAGAATTTTTCAGGTACCCATTGTACATTTACAAATGTGTGTAGGGGTGGGGGTGGGGTGGTGGGGGGGGGGGGTGTTTGTAAGTGAATGAGTGAGTGAGTGTGTGTGTGCGCGTCAAAGTCAAAGTCAAACTTTTATTTTCAGATGGTACATCAAATAAGCAGTGCATTTTGCTTTATTTTTCATCAAGCCATCTCTCTAAAGACAAAAAAGAGAGAGAAAAAAAGATAATATA
>CM054153.1:20622609-20627609 GCA_028751875.1 Rapana venosa
AAAAACTCTCCCAGCAGGATTCTTCTTCGCTTTTCAACAAAGCCTTTCGAAAGCTGGTAACATGAAAAAAAAAAAAAAAAGTGGTGCTGGACCCTCCAGAGCTTTTGCCTTATCCGGCTCTGGAGTCTTCGTGCCGCTATTTCTGTCTCAGGGTCCGGAGATGAGCACACCAGATGGCTCCCAAACGTTTGGCCTTTTATGTTCCACACACACACACAGGTGGAAATCAGCCCTCGTTCATCTCTCCGCCACAAAAAGAAGGAAGAGGGCAAGAGCTGAAAGAAATGGGGGTTAGGCTGGTGATGGGAATTGTCATGAACTTAACGCGGAGAGGATTGAGGTTTGAATAAAGACAGAGGCAGAAAAACTGACAAACTGACTGAAAGGGGTAGGGGATAAATCCAGGAGAGAGAGAGAGAGAGAGAGAGAAGAGAGGAGAGAGAGAGAGAGAGAGAGAGAGAGAGAGAGAGAGAGAGAGAAAGAGAGAGAGGAAGGGAGGAAAGAGAGGAAAGGAGGGAGGGAGGAACCAATTCATATGAGTAAAAAGAGAAACGAGTAAGAAAGACATGACAACAGAAACAAATAACAAGGCAAATGAATACACACAGCAGGCACACATAGAAAATAAGGGAGAGAGAGAAACACGAAAATTAGAAAAGTAAACGTTCTTCACACTTCACAAGACTGCACAATCACATACTTATGATTTTTATCTATCTCATATTTGTCATTTTATGAGGAGAAATAAGTTTTTCAAACAACTGCAACCAAACTGCAGCAGAATCATACCGACGAGCCTAGTAGAATACCTACAAGCCTGTACTGTTCCCCAACCTTAGTCTGGCTCCACATCACATTCCAGTGACTTCGTTATCAAAACTAGGTACCCGCTAGAAGCAAGGATATGCCTGAAAGGTTAGGAAGGCAATACATTTCCACAAATACCAAGCCACAAACTAGTTCTCCATTAACTTGTCATTACTTTATCACTGACATATGATATTGGCTGTACGAGGTTATAACAAACTGGTCAAAGTTCGTCCTTGCCAATGATTCCCTTTCCCCTTTCCAATATATCACCAATCAGGTAAAACGACAAAACTGACACACAGAAAAGGGACAACCAGTTATAAGGACTTTTTTTTTCAAACCGACACTTTTTTTTTTCTATCTAACTTCATAACCAACTTCAAACCCAATTTCGTCAATTCCTCACCATCATTTTTATTTTTATCCACACAAGTTTTCTGTGATGACTCCACCACCAACCCAACGCCCTAAACCCCCCAAGCTAGTCAACAACAACCCAATGAATATTCACACAGTAACTAGCACCCCCTCAGGGCAAAGCCCAGCAAGGAGGTCATAACCAGCCTGTTAGCCCCAGATGTGATAGGTCGTTAAAGCCCTCCCCTTCACAACTGCTCCTCCTGCTCGACAGCTTCGTTAACTAGCTGCCTACGACGTGACCACCATCCAGCATCAGACACTCCAGTTCTGTCCTGAGGCAGAGCGACTTCTCACTCCTCGCTCCTCTCTCCTCCCCCCAGCTCGCTTACGTGCTGTCTGCTTGCTGCTGAAGCCTGCGGACATGATTAAGTTGTGGGGCTCTGTCTGATAGTATGCTTGGCAGTTGCGGAACTCTTGCTTCCTGGCGTGTAATCTGTGACAGCCGATATGCCTAGCTCTGGCGGCTGTTGAAACGTGTGTTTTGTCTGTGTGTGTGTTGTGTGTGTGTGTGTGTGTGAGTGGTGTTGTGTGTGTGGTTGTTGTGTGGTGTGTGAGTTGCGGGGCAGTTTTAGCGAGCTGTCAGCGGTCGTTTACTGCAGTCTGGGGATTCTGATATGTAATTTTGTGTGTTTTGTGTGGGGTTGTGTGTGTGTGGGTGTGTGGTGTGTGTGTTGTGTGTGTGTGTGTGTGTGTGTGTTGTGTGTGTGTGTGTGTGTGTGTTGGAGTGTGGTGTTGTCTGAGTTGTGTGTTTTGTGTATTTGTGTGTTGTGTGAGATAGTAGGAGAGAGAGAGGAGTGTGTGTGTGTGTGTATGTGTGTGTGTGTGTTGTGTGTGTGTGTGTGTGTGTGTGTGTTGTGTGTGTGTGTGTGTGTGTTGTGTGTGGTTGTGTGTGGTGTGTGTGGTGTTGGGTTTGTGTGTGTGTGTGTGTGTGTATGTGTGTGTGTAAGTGTTGGTGTGTGAGATAGATAGAGAGAGAGAGAGAGAGAGAGAGTGTGTGTGTGTGTGTGTGTGTGTGTGTGTGTGTGTGTGTGTGTGTGTGTGTGTGTGTGTGTGTGTGTGTGTGTGTGTGTGGTGTGTGTCTCTCTCTCTCTCTCTCTCTCTCTCTCTCTCTCTCTCTCTCTCTCTCTCTCTCTCTCTTTCTCTCTCTCTTTCTCTCTTTTCTCTGTGAGTGAGTGAGTGAGTGTGTGTGTGTTTGTGCGTGTGTGTGTGTGTGTGTGTGTGCGTGCACACATATGCATGCATATTTTGTGCAAGATGTAAGCAGGTAAATATAATAATATAATAATATGATAATAATAATAATAATAATAATAATAATAATAATAATAATAATAATAATAATAATAATGTATGGAATTTATATAGCGATGAATCTTGTAAACATACAAATCAAAGCGCTCAGATATTTTTAAATATCGAAGATAATGGAATAAGCACTCATGTGCTTTTTTACATCCAGTCCCCGTGTGTATGCAGTTTTGTCAATTTTGTCATCTGTTCCCACCGGCACACAATGGCCTACTTTTTCGAAAAGCGGAACAGGATTTAACGTGTGCGCAAGATGTTCTGCATGCGTTCGCACACGGGGCCTCGGTTTATAGTCTCATCCGAAGGACTTTGACATACATATATGTACATGACGAACACACAAACAAGCACAACTGCCAGACAGGAAGTCTGCACATAATAATAAACAGACAACAACACACACGCAAATAGCCATCAATATGCACAGACATGTCCGAGATCCAAGACACCAGACGGCATGGGGGGAAAAAAACAAGACAAAGATATGCGAGACAGAAATGGAGGATGACAAATCTATCCCAAAAAATACTGACAGGCGAAGAGAATGCAAAACATAGCAGATGATGAAAAGAGATAGACTGCTGGTCTCCATTCTTCGCCCAAAGCTTACTTACGACACTTTTAAATCCAGCCTCAAAACATTTATTCCAAACCTCAGATTTTTTTTTCTCCTGTTTCATCTCATATCTGTCCTTGCTTTCAACAGCCGAAATCCCCACCACACTGCCAAAGTGTAAAACAAAACCTTTATGCGCGCGTTTGTATATGTGTGTGTTTATTTATTTTTTAAATATTTTATTCTTTTATATCGAAGATAATGGAATAAGCACTTATGTGATATTATACATCCAGTCCCCGTGTGTATGCAGTTTTGTAAATTCTGTCATCAGTTCCCACCGACACACAATGGCCTACTCTTACGACAAGCGGAACAGAATTTAACGTGTGCGCAAGATGTTCTGCGTGCGTTGGCACACGAGACCTCGGTTTATAGTCTCATCCGAAGGACTTTTGGGGAGAGTGGAGTCGGCACTGACTTCTCGCGTGTGCGTGTGTGTGTGTGTGTGTGTGTGTCTGTGTGTGCGCGCGCGCGCGCATGCGCACACACAGGCGTGTGCGTATGTATGTACATTTGAATTTAACATTCTTAATTGTTTTTGGTTGTATGTGTAAGAATGTGTTGAAAGCAAGCGCTTTGATTTGTGTTTACAAGATATAGCGCTATATAAATTCTATTTATTAATTATTATTATTTATTATTATCATTATTATTATTATTATTGTTATTATTATTATTGTTATTATTGTTATTACTATTATTATTATCATGAAGACCAGGGGGGACAATGTCGACTACGTAGTGTGAAGACATCATCAACATTCTGAGATAAGCACACAAACTGACACACCTTCTTGAACTGAGTCCCTGGCGACGCACACAGCGCTACAATTTGTTAGGGGCAAATTCCACAGTAAGGGAAGATTGATGACGCTTGAGGGTAGCTTCCATGTGAAGCACCCGGGAATGAATATCTAACATCTCAACCGAAGCAGAAAGTGATAGATATTCCAGACAATACTTCTACTTAAGCGTGGACCTGTGTACATAGACACAAGTCTGTGAGCGCACGAACAGAAAGATTCCTGAAATATTTATCACTTCCCGCGACATTTGAGACCCTATCCACAAAGCTCATCCCCCTTTTTATTTTTATTTATTTATTTATTCTTTTATATCGAGGATAATGGAATAAACACTCATGGTGCTTTTTTTACAACCAGTCCCCGTGTGTCTGCGGTTTTGTCAATTTTGTCATGTGTTCCTACAGGCACACAATGGCCTACTCTTTCGAAAAGCGGAACAGGATTTAACGTGTGCGCAAGATGTTCTGCATGCGTTCGAACACGGGGCCTCGGTTTATAGTCTCATCCGAAGGACTTTGACACTCAGTTCGATTTTTTGTCAAACTGGGTGAGGGTGGGAATCGAACCCAGAACCTCAAGGTTTACTTGTCGGCAGGCGAACGTCTTACCCATCCTGCCACCTGATTGATGACGCTTGAGGGTAGCTTCCCTGTGAAGCACCCGGGAATGAATATCTAACATCTCAACCGAAGCAGAAAGTGATAGATATTCCAGACAATACTTCTACTTAAGCGTGGACCTGTGTACATAGACTCAAGTCTGTGTGTCGGACAGAAGTTCCTGAAATCGTGTATCACTTACCCTGCACATTTGGACCCTTTTCCACAAAGTCTCATCCCCTTTTTATTTTTCCTTATTTGATGATCTTTAATATCGAGGATAATGGAAAAACACTCCAAGGTGCTATTTTACATCTAGTTCTAGGTGTATGCGGCTTTGTCAATTTTTTTCTTTCGTTCACATCAGGACATCCAAATGGCCCTATCTTATCGAAAAGCGAACAGGAAATTACGTGTGCGCAAGATACCTGCATGCGT
>CM054153.1:20635109-20642609 GCA_028751875.1 Rapana venosa
TTCCAATCTGTCTGGGGACTCGGTGCAGATCACACCAGCTGGCCCTGAACATGTTGGCGCCACTTGGCTTCTGTGTTCTACAAGCAGAGAATCTTCCCCTTGTTCAACTCTCCACAAGGAGAAAGGGAGCAAGGTTGCTGATGGTAGAAGTGGAGATTTGGTGACGTAAGGAAAAGATGAGTGCGTTTGCATTTTGTCATCCCTGCTTTGAGGCTTTGTCTTCTACAACTCTGCTTAGAGGAAAAAGGATGAAGAGAGAGAGAGAGATAGTATAAGGAAAGAGGAGGAGATCAGAAAGAAGAGGCTGGTTAAGGTACAAACTGAGAGAGACAGACAGACAGACAGAGACAGACAGACAATACAAGAGAGAGAGAGGAGAGAGTAGGAAGGGAATAAGAGCAAAGGTTAAGCTAGAGAGTAAGGGGGCAGAAAAAGTAAAGAAGAAGAAAAAGAGGAGAGAATGAAGTTAAAAGAATAGAGAAGGTATAGGAAGAGAGGAAGAGAAGGAGAAAAGAGAGAAGAAGAGAAGAAGAAGAAGAGAGAAGAAGAAAGAAGAAGAGAAGAAGAAGAGAAGAAGAGAGAAGAAGAAGAAGAAGAAGAGAAGAAGAAGAAGAAGAAGAAGAAGAAGAAGAAGAGAAGAAGAAAGAAGAAGAAGAAGAAGAAGGAAGAGAAGAAGAAGAAGAAGAGAAGCAACAACAACAACAACAACAACAACAACAACAACAACAACAACAACAACAACAACAACAACAACAACAAGAAATGTACGTGTGTAAAGAAAACGTTTTAGCAAATAACATCAGCCCCATCAACAGATTAATACATGGGTGAGGGAGGAGGGGGAGGGGGAATAACCTAGTGGTTAGAGCAATGCGCTTAAAATTTCTCAGCCTGGACTCGAGCCTGAGTTCAAGCCAGCACTGAGACCCCTGTTCAAGGGGATATTTTTTCCCTGGAGTTAACATCAGTATTGACACAGAACATCTGCGCACATGTTAAAACCCGTTCCGCTTTTCGAAAGAGTAAGTCATTGTGTGCCGGTGGAAACGGACGACAAAATTTACAAAACTGCATAAACACGGGGACTGGATTTTTTTTTAAAAGGCACGTGAATGCATACTCCATTATCCTCGAAATAAAAGAAAATAAATAAACAAAATCTTCACTCCCTCAGAGGCCCTTCTGATGAGACTATAAACCAAGGCACCATGTTTGAACATACACAGAATATCTCGCACACATGTTGAGGTCCGTTCTGCCTTAAAGAAGAGAAATCCATTCATGCCAGTAAGGTAAAAAGGTAAAGGAGTCCCATAACCTATAAGGTCGTAGGGGAGCGAGGCGTCAGAGACCTCACTTCTCTAGGGCCAGCATATTGAGGGCGGCGCCCATCTCCTCTTCCTCGCTGCTTTACCTTCCCTGACCCTAAAGAGGGCAGGTAGCCATTTACAGCTGGGTGAACTGGGGGAACTGTACTGAAGCCAAGGCGCGCAAACGGTCACCCATCCAACTGGTAACCACGCTCGACGCTGCTTAACTTGGCTGGGGGAAAGCGAGTGCTCTGACCACTGAGCTATCCCGTCCCCAGTAAGAATGAACGACAAAAACTTTTTTTTTAAATGTACCCACACTGGTCTTGTGTTTAGACATCATCCCTGAAGTGGTAATATGGCTACCTTAATGGTGGGAGGGGGGGGGGGGGAACCCCAGTCATATATGCAAAATCTTACCGTTGGTGAAATCTCAAACTTCTATCCAAGAAACAAACAAAATCTAATCAATACACCGGCAGATAACACACACTGAAATAAGGCCACAGAGAGAAACCAAACTAACCCAGGGCCAGGCCCACGAAGAGAGAAACGTAGAGACTGAAACAGCTAAGTGTTTTTTATATCCCCTTTATTAGAAACATCATCCCAGCCATGTGATTACAGGAAGAGACAGAAGCCTTTGAACTCTGCTGATCACCAGTCATCCACACTATCCATTGAACCAGCAGGCACAGAGAGACAGTCCCTTTACCATCCATCCAAACAGGCTCGCATACTTTACAGTTTAAAGCTAGGTCTGGCCATCCCTCGGTCTGTCTGTCTGTCTGTCTGTCTGTCTGTCTCTCTCTCTCTCTCTCTCTCTCTCTCTCTCTCTCTCTCTCTCTCTCTCTCTCTCTCTCTCTCTCTCTCTCCAAACTCATCACTCTCTTTCTGGTGCTCCGAATATACAAAATGATACACCAAAGCAAAAAAAGTCTTGAGACACGAGACAAACTCTACCCATCCTTAACACACTGAATGCCAAAGACTTAAACTTATGATGGCTCAAAAGGGGTTCAACGATCAAAGCGCTTTTAAATAGCTGACACAATCAGACAAGGGCTCTGCAGGCCACAAGCGTTTTCCCTCATCCAAAAATGGGGAGGGTTTTCATGTCTGTTTAGCCCCTTTTCCCAATCTGTCTGGGGACTCGGTGCAGATCACAGCAGTTGGCCCTGAACATGTTGGCGCCACTTCGCTTCTGTGTTCTTACAAGCAGAGAATCTTCCCCTTGTCCAACTCTCCACAGAGAGAAAAGGGGGCAAGGTTAGTAAAGTGGAAGAGAGGTTTGGTGATGTCAGAGAATAATGGCTGCTTTTGGTTTATGTAATCTTTGAGAGCTTTTCCTACTACTGTTCTTGTAGGGAGAAATAGGTGATGCGTGGAAGCAGTGGCAGTTACATGGGGGAAGAAGGGGGAAATAGATGGTGGAAAGGCGCTTACTAAAAGAAATAGAGAAAAATACACAAAAAGAGAGTGAGAGAGAGAGAGGGGGGGGGGGAGGGGGGAAAGAGAAGTGAAGAGAAGGAGAGACAGACAGACAGAGAGTATGTGGGTGTGGGTGTGTTTGTATGTGTGTGAATGAGAGGGGGGAGAAACAGAGAGAGGAAGGAGAGAGCGAGAGAGAGAGAGAGAGCGAGAGAGAGAGAGAGAAGAAATCAGACAACAGACAAGAAGAGAGAGAGAGCAGAGGTTTGAAGGAAAACGGGCAGAGAAAGTATAGAAAGGAGGAGAACAAGTTTTGGGGAGAGAAAGTGAAATGGGAAGATGACAAGGAGTAGAAAATGAAGTACAAAAAGAAGAAGAAGGAAAAGAAGAAGAAAAAGAAATCTACATCTGCAAAGAAAATGTAATTAACAAACAACATCAGCCCCCATCAACAGATCAATCCACAGACAGATAACACGCAGATGGAACTGAAGATAGACAATCCTTTCACCATCGATCCAAACACATGTTCTTGTTCCTAGATAGATGGCTTGATGAAAAAAAAAAAGCAAACGCATTTCTTATTCAAAGTTCCATCTGGAAATCAACATTTGACTTGACTTTTTAAAAATTGACTTAAACTAAGGCCAAAATAACAAACAGAAACAGAACAGGGCCACCAGACACAGAAAGACACAGACACAGAGACTGACATGGCCAATGCTTTTATAGCCCTTAACCACAGCGCATCATGCCAGCAGCCCAGTGATTACAGGAGGAGACAGGAGCCTTTGAACTCTGCTGATCCCCAATCATCCTCAGCTCACCCTGCATTGAACCAGCAGGCACACAGAGACAATCCCTTCACTACTGATCCAAACAGGCTCACATATTATTACAGCATCCAGATCAGTTAGCTGTCCAAATCATGAGAGAGGGGAGAGAGAGAGAGAGAGAGAGAGGAGAGAGAGAGAGAGAGAGAGAGAGAGAGAGAGAGAGAGAGAGAGAGAGAGAGAGAGGGGGGGGGGGGGAAGCTTCGTTTCATTTTGATAGTAATGGTAGTGATGGTGACGATGACGACAATATTTTTACGATGATAATAGTAAAATGATGATGACACAGATGATGATGATGACACAGATGATGATGATGATGATGATGATGATGATGATGATGATGATGATGATGATGATGATAGCAATGATGATAGTCATGGAAGGGAAGGATAAAGGATTATAACAATAGAAGTAGCGCACGCACACACACACACACGCACGCACGCATCCCTCACACATGCACATCTCTCTCTCTCTCTCTCTCTCTCTCTCTCTCTCTCTCTCTCTCTCTCTCTCTCTCTCTCTCTCTCTCTCTTTCTCTCTCCCCCTCTCTCTCTCTCTCTCTCGTCCGAACATGGGGTCTCCATGTCTGTTTTACCCTTTGCCAACCTGTCTGGGGGGTCAGTGCTGATCACATTGTTTAGCCCTGGAGGTTTGGCGCTGGTTTGGCTCGTGTATTCATAAAGAGTGAGCAAGAGGGAATAAAGAAAAGGAAAGAGTGAGACTGGGGAACAACAGAGATAGAGGAAGAGACAAACAGACAGACAGAGATAGGGACAAAAACAGATAGACAAAGAGACACACAGGATAGAGAGATTAACAAGAGGTAAGGATGAAAGAGGAGAGAGAGAGAGAGGGGAGAGAGAGAGAGAGAGAGAGAGAGAGAGAGAGAGAGAGAAGGAGAAGAGAGAAGGAGAGAGAGAGGAGGGAGAACAGACAGACAGACAGACATGCAGACTGACAGACTGACAGACAGACAGAACGGAAGAGAGAGGTGGGAGAGATTGCCCTCGGAAAATGAAACAGGCAAAGGAGCTGGAGCCAAAGTTAACAGACATGGACATCTGAAAAGGAGGGGTTAAAAGATGGAACAGAAAAAAGGAAGGGGACATAATATGAGGAGAGAGACAGAGACAGAGAGAGAGAGGAATATATGAGGAAGGACCGAGGGAAAGAGGAGAGAAGAGAGAAAAAAAGGAAAACATTGCGGGTTTGGGGGGGGGGGGGGTTGTTAAAAATACTCAAAAACAAGAGACAAGGATTACTGTCACACAGAAAACACAAAGAAGACAGTAACAAACACAGACCGACGAACTGACACTGGAAAGGAAATAGACGAAACGAAGAAAGCAAGACGGACCGAGGACAGTGACAAAGACATGGGCAGAAAAGGACACGAGCCTTGACAGAGTAAACATTGCCCGTACTTCTTTTGGGAAAAGTGCGTAACCCTGGGTGATGATGACTGTCTAAGAAGTTTCGGAACCTGCTAGTCTAAACGCTGTCTGATCGTTCAAAAACTCACGCAAAACAGAGGAACTTGTAATCTTCTTGTTGTTTAATCGTTCATGCTTACGATTTGAAAATGTCATTGTCAGCAGCCCTGCTTACGGTTTAGAGATGTCCTTGTCAGCAGCCCTGCTTACGGTTTAGAGATGTCCTTGTCAGCAGCCCTGCTTACGGTTTAGAGATGTCCTTGTCAGCAGCCCTGCTTACGGTTTAGAGATGTCCTTGTCAGCAGCCCTGCTTACGGTTTAGAGATGTCCTTGTCAGCAGCCCTGCTTACGGTTTAGAGATGTCCTTGTCAGCAGCCCTGCTTACGGTTTAGAGATGTCCTTGTCAGCAGCCCTGCTTACGGTTTAGAGATGTCCTTGTCAGCAGCCTGCTTACGGTTTAGAGATGTCCTTGTCAGCAGCCCTGCTTACGGTTTAGAGATGTCTTGTCAGCAGCCCTGCTTACGGTTTAGAGATGTCCTTGTCAGCAGCCCTGCTTACGGTTTAGAGATGTCCTTGTCAGCAGCCTGCTTACGGTTTAGAGATGTCCTTGTCAGCAGCCTGCTTACGGTTTAGAGATGTCCTTGTCAGCAGCCCTGCTTACGGTTTAGAGATGTCCTTGTCAGCAGCCCTGCTTACGGTTTAGAGATGTCCTTGTCAGCAGCCCTGCTTACGGTTTAGAGATGTCCTTGTCAGCAGCCCTGCTTACGGTTTAGAGATGTCCTTGTCAGCAGCCCTGCTTACGGTTTAGAGATGTCCTTGTCAGCAGCCCTGCTTACGGTTTAGAGATGTCATTGTCAGCAGCAGAGGACACTAATACTATAATAACGGTGGATCGGTGGTCTAGAGGTAACGCGCCTGTCTAGAATGCGAAAAGTCCGGGTCGGGTGTGTGCGTGGTTCGTACCCCGTTTGGGCCCGAAATTTTCCCCATCCATTAGACCATGAGTGGTGGTCTGGGCGCTAGTCTTTCGGATGAGACGATAAACCGAGGTCCCGTGTGTTACACCAAATTTTCAGCGCACGTAAAAGAACCCACGGCAACAAGGGAGTTGTCCCTGGCAAAATTCTTAGAAAAAAGCCACTCTGATAGGGAAACAAATACAGTTGCAGACCAAAAAAAAAAAAAAAAAAAAAAAAAGGGTGGCGCTGCTCTTGTGGCGACGCGCTCTCCCCGGGGAGAGCAGCCCGAATTTCACGCAGAGAAATCTCGTGACTTAAAGTGGTATAAAAATAATGTGTTCGAGAAAGAATATCGCTTTTGTCAAGTTCAATGATATTACAGCAACGCAGTTGGGTATAAAGATGTTTTTGATGATGGTGTCAACGGTATTTATCATAAGCACGTGTACTCATATATATTTACATGATATGGCAAACAATTCTTAAGAAGTAGCAAATAATATATCAAATAGTTATTATGGTCTGAAATCCACACGCAAGCCCCCCCCCACCCCCCCCCCCCCACCCCACACACACACACACACACAGATAGACAAAGAGAAAGAGAGAAATAGAGAGACAGAGAGAGACGTATCCTATCTTATCTTATTCTTTTATATCGAGGATAATGGAATAAGCACTTATGTGCTTTTTGACATCAAGTCCCCGTGTGTATGCAGTTTTGCAGATAGCGACAGACACAGACAAAGACACACAGACAGACACACAGACAGAACACTGAACACTGAAAGTAATTTATTGCCATTAACAATACAGTCTATTTGGCAAGGAGCATAGTATGAACACAAGTTAAACAATATGCTTTTTGCAACAAGGAAATAATGAAAACCGCACAGAGAGAGAGACAGAGAGAGAGAGAGAGAGAGAGAGAGAGAGAGAGATGAGAGAGAGAGAGAGAGAGAGAGAGAGTGAGTGAGTGACAGGCAGACAGCGAGAGACACAGAGAGAGAGAGAGAGCAACAGAAAATTTCTTTGCCCCTGGGGGAAGAGTGTGAACAGCACAGCGCACTCAAATGGAGTTAAAATCCCATTTCCAACCCAGACCCTTTCGCACATTTCCTTCAACATCTCCACTTCCAATTCAAAAGCAAGCTGACGCCATGATCTACACACTTCGTCCCTCAAAACCCTCGTGTGCTCGTGGTGCAAAAAATAAAGAAACCTGCGTCACTACATTAACTGTACTTAACTACCAGAACATTCAATTCAAAACTTTTTTTTGAAAAAAAGCAAACAGACGAAATGCACCTCTACACGGGGACAAAAAAGCACGGATTGACTCTGCAGTGTTATCATACGTTCTCCCTAAGGGGGGAAGTTCAAAGTTTTACTGGAAGGACGCGTGTTGCCAATACAATTTTACACTCTCAAAACTTGATCATAGGAACAGGGCCAGGCCGATACAACACAGTTACTGCATACATCCCAATTCTCTCGACCCCACCTCCCTCCCTCCTCCCCCCTTTCT
>CM054153.1:20647609-20652609 GCA_028751875.1 Rapana venosa
ACTTCCTCCACTCACCCGCGGTCTTCTGCTTTCGTTCCACTCAAGGCCAGTCCACTCTCTGATGTTGTCTTCCCATCGTTTTCTCTGTCTGCCTCTTCGTCTCTCTCATCCACTGAGTTTATATATCAAATTCGAAAAGAAAGAAAAGAAAATCGCCAAAACACAAACCATCCCTATTCGTCCGTTAATGTCCCCCCCCCCCCCCCCCCCCCCCCCCCCACCCTTAGCATCTTTCTTTGTGTTAAAACACTCTCTGTCTCTCTCTCTCTCTCTCTCTCTCTCTCTCTCTCTCTCTCTCTCTCTCTCTCTCTGTCGCTCTCTCTCTCTCTCTCTCTCTCTCTCTCTCTCTCTCTCTCTCTCTCTCTCTCTCTCTCTCTCTCTCTCTCTCCCTCCCTCCATTTTGGTTTTTTGTGTTACCTATTTTTCTCACTAAAATACTAAGCGGTTAGGCAACCCCCCTTCATGTATGGGCCAATAGCCTTTTTGTGAATAAATCTTTCGAGTTCGAGTTCTCCCTCCCTCCCTCCCTCCCTCTCTCTTTCCCTCCCTCTCTCTCTCTCCCTCCCTCCCTCTCTCTCTCTCTCTCTCTCTCTCTCTCTCCTCTCTCTCTCTCTCTCTCTCCTCTCTCATCTTCCTTATTATCCCCTGTCCATATGTCCATAGAAGAAATCGAAGTACTTGGACCCTGCATCATTTAAGCACCGCGCAATGCATCAAAATGCTTGCGTGTTATCTTGGTCCCATACTACTAGAACAAGTGTCAGAGTATTTTTGGTAAAGAAATGATCATTTTAGCGCTATTCCGGTGCAACGTCAACAACTGTGTGTGTGTGTGTGTGTGTCTGTGTCTGTGTCTGTGTGTCTGTGTGTGAAAGTCAAATGTTTGTGTTGAGATCATACATTGAATAAACAGCACAGTTACTTTTTTCATGTGTGCGTGTGTATGCGCGCGCGCGTGCGTGTGTGTGTGTATGTGTGGTTGTGTGTGTGTGTGTGTGTGTGTGTGTGTGTGTGTGTGTGTGTGTGTGTGTGTGTGTGTGTGTGTGTGTGTGTGAAAGTGCAAGTCAAAGTTTTATTTTCAGATGGTACATTGAATTAGCAGTGCACTTGCCTTTTTTCGTGTGTGTGTGTGTGTGTGTGTGTGTGTGTGTGTGTGTGTGTGTGTGTGTGTGTGTGTGTGTGTGTGTGTGTGTGTGTGCTTGTGTGTGTGTATGTATGTGTGTGTGCGTGCGTGCGTGCGTGTGCGTATGCCTGTGATTTGGTTGTTGGAGACAATCAAAGCTGTATCTTCTTTCCAAGGCAAATCTTGTCGATGACGTTTGTCCTTTCTTGCATGCTCTATGTGGGTTTGTTGTTTGTGGTGGTTATTGTTGTTTGTTTGTTTGTTTGGGGGGTGGGGTGGGGCTATTAAACTGGGGATGGGGGTCCGGGTCTCACTGTGAATGATGTTGACTTTAAAGTAACATCCTGCAATATACATAATAATGATGTGAGAGAGATTGTCAGCTTTACACTGCGTGACCTACAGATATTTGCCTTACCTGGAGTGTGCCTCTAGAAGAGAAAGACTCTTCCTTAGCCATCTCATATCGTCATAATCATGACGTGCGTTTTGTACATACGTCACCCACATGCCCTTCCCACAGGGGGAAAAAAAGGAAGAAATATCGTAATTAATCAAAAACCCACAGAATGGCTGCAAGGTCATCGACGAGTCACTGCGTACGGGATTGTAGTTCATATACGCTGCTCCACACTTGGGTCATTATAGAGAGTAGGGGGGACATCGGCTTAATGGCATTGTGAGGGTAAAGAGGTTTTGTCTTATAAAACAAAAACAAAAAGATAGAGTAGAAAAAAAAAGAGAGGATGAGGTGGACAGAAGAAACGAGATGAATTAGAGTGGGGAGGGAAGAGAGAGAGAGAGAGAGAGAGAGAGAGAGAGAGAGAGAGAGAGAGAGAGAGAGAGAGAGAGAGAGAGAGAGAGAGAGAGAGAGAGAGAGAGAGAGAAGAGACTGCCCATTTACGCTTTACTTGTTTTCAGTTCGGAGTAAGAAGGCCTCTTGTATGCACGCAAACTAAAACTGTTGCATGTTCCATATTTGTTTGTGTGTTGTGTGTGTGTGTGTGTGTGTGTGTGTGTGTGTGTGTGTGTGTGTGTGTGTGTGTACGTTTTTGATGTATAATTTGTCTGATTATCAAGTTGTTCTACCTGAAATGTAAGCTTACTCTTGTCCCTGTCTACAATCATTATGAGCTGGCTATGTACTTGCATGAGTAATTCAAAAAAACTTATAGCATACCCATAATGTTACAATTTTTAGCGTAGAGCAAAAACTACTGCAAGGGGTTATGTGTTCGTATATCGTACTAGCGGCTGAGTAGATTTTTTTTATCATAACAAAAACAAAAGACTTGTTAATATACTCTTTCAAACGGGGCTATGACATGATGAGTACACACGCATACATACGGGGACTGGATGTAAAAAAAAAAAGCACACACAAATTTATTCCATTATCCTCGAAATAAACGAATAGAATGAATAAATAAATGAAATGAAGTCTCTGTATTTTCCTGCGCCTGCGACTCAAATCATTACTGAACATCAGTAAATATGTCACAGCGCACTCTCCCCAAAAGTCCTTCGGATGAGACTATAAACCGAGGTCCCGTGTGCGAACGCACGCAGAACATCTTGCGCACACGTTAAATCCTGTTCCGCTTTTCGTAAGAGTAGGCCATTGTGAACCTGTGGGAACAGATGACAGAATTTACAAATCCGCATACACACGGGGACTGGGTGTTTAAAAGCACACAAGGGCTTATTGTGTTATCCTTGATATAAAAGAATAAAAGAAAGAAAAAGCGCAAGGTCATTTTAGTGTACTGCAGTCAAAACCATAACGCTTTTCGGGAACGAACCTGGTCCCGTTAAATTCTGATTGTGTCTGTCTACATATCAATCTATAGCTAAACTTCAGCAAGAACTGTCATGTATATCTGTCACTCAGTTCAAACAAAAAATTTCGTCTCTTTCAAAATATCACCCTCAGACTAAAAACAAAACAAAACGAAAAAAATCCCAGTTAAAAGCTACACCTAAGGCCATGCTTAATGTGCGAAATAATAATCTGTCCATCCTTAGCATCTTAAAACCCAATTCAAGAGTGATGCCTTGTGGGGAGGGAGAGAAGAGAGACAAAGACAGAGAGAGTCTTTATTCTTTCTTTATTCTTTTATTTCGAGGATAATGGAATAAGCACTCGTGTGCGCTTTTTTTTCACTCAGTCTCCGTGTGTATTCAGTTTTGTAAATATTGTCATCCGTTCCCACCGAGAGAGAGAATTCTGAACTCTGAACAGGTTTAATGTACATTGGCCTTTGGCCACAATACATACAGTGGGCAAGGCAAAAAGGCAAGTGAAGGAAACGAAATGCAAAAAAAGGACATTGTCACATTTTCCATCTAAGCCAGCTCTCCTGGTGGCATCACACCAAGTACATCATCCAAATAAACAAAACAATAAGACGATAAACCTTGAAAGCAAAACACGACGCCAATGCGTATCACCGAGAGAGAGAGAGAGAGAGAGAGAGAGAGAGAGAGAGAGAGAGAGAGAGAGAGAGAGAGAGAAGAGACAGAGAAAGAGAGAAAGACAGACAGACAGAGAAAAGAGAGAATCTGAACTCTGAAAAGGATTAATGTACACGGCCTGGCCACATACAAAGATACAGGGCAAAGATGAGAGAGAGAAAGAGAGAGACGAGACGAGAAGAGAGAGAGAAGAGAGATGAAGACAGAGAAAGAGAGAGAACAGACAGACAGAAGACAGACAGACAGACAGAAGAGAGAAAGAGAGACAGACAGACAGAAGACAGGCGGGAGAGCTCCCAATGGGCGTTCAGCCGATCACAGCCTCTCTGAGACAGAGAGACAGCATAATCATACGAGTGCTCTGTGTGTGAATGTGTGTATTTGTGTGTGTGCGTGCGTGCGTGCAAGTGTGTGCGTGCGTGCGTGCAAGTATGTGCGTGCGAGTGTGTGTGTGTGTGTGTGTGTGTTGCCTGTGCCTGCAAGGGTTTTGTTTCAACCGGTCCTGGGGTCTCCTCCCATCCCATTCCGCCTTTCAATCATCCCCCCGCGAGCCAAGCTGTCTCAGGGTCCAGTGACGATCACACTGGACGCCCCAAAAACATTCGGCGCCGCTTGACTCCCGTGTTTACACAGTAGAGAGAGAGAGAGAAAGAAGCTGTCCTTTGCTCGCTCAACTCTCCACCAGGGAAAGCAGAGCGCTAAGGGGATTGGGGGTATTGGGGCACAAGTTGTGAGGCTGAAAGTGGTGAAGGTGGTGGGGTGGTGGGGGTTGTGGGTGGTGATGGCTGTGTGGGTGGGGAGGGTGGGTGGGTGGGAGGGGCTACTGGCGTTGGATTGTGTCATCCTTTTGAGTTTTTTTCAATCTGTGTTTGACGAGGGGAAAGAGAGAGGGGGTGGGAGGAGAGAGGCGAGAGTAGAGAGGGGGAGGAGGGGGTGATCATGCATCTTTTGAAGGGTAGTTGTGCATGGACTGAAGAGAGAGAGAGAAGACAGAGAGAGAGGGAAGTGAACTGAAGGGTAGTGTGAAGAGACGAGAGAGGCAGAACAGACAGACAGACAGAGACACAGAGAGAGAGACAGAGAGAGAGGGGGGGGATCAGTGCATCACTTGAAGGGTAGTTGTGCGATGAGTGACTGGAGAGAGGGAGAGAGAGAGACAGGACAAAGAGAGAGAGAGACAGAGAGAGAGGGGGGGGACATCAGTGATCACTGAAGTATAGCTGTGCAATAGTGACTGGAGAGAGAGAGAGACAGACAGACAGACAGAAGACAAGAGAGAGAGACAGAGAGAGGGAGGGGCATCAGTGCATCGCATGAAGTGTAGCTGTGCAATGAGTGACTGGAAAGAGATAGAGAGACAGACAGAAGACAGAGAGACAGAGACAAAGACAGACCGATGAAG
>CM054153.1:20672609-20685109 GCA_028751875.1 Rapana venosa
AGGGGCCAGCAACTTGAGGGTGGCGCCCATCTCCTCTCCCTCGCTGCTTTGCCTTCCCTCATGTCGGTAAATAGGGCAGGTACCTATTTACAGCTGGGTGAACTTGGGGCTGTACTGAAGCCAAGTCGCAAGTAGGTCACTCATCCACACTGGCATCCACGCTCAACATTGCTTAACCTTAGATTGGGGACAGTGGTGTTCTAACCACTGAGCTATCCCACCTACGATGTACGTGCACGGCGAATGCAGTAATCGCTTTGTTCATAAGATATGAATGAAAATAAATATTTGTAGGCCTAATTTTTTCATGCATTTGCAATATCTAAAGGTGGATGTTTTCACACTGATGATGACACAACTTAAATGGGCATTCTCTTCCTTATTTTACTCTTAAAATAATGCATGAATGACCTACATCCAAACATGCATACAGGCACAAACTGGCACTCACCAAACTTTGTAATTTAATCATTAAACATCGGCAGATTTCCAAGCTCATTGCCAAGCTGACTTTTCTTAGCTTTCAGTGTATAACTATTACACTCCGGTCAATCCAGCAGTCCATCAAATACACAAACAACAGTTCCATCACAACCCTCCCCACTTCAAAAGCTTGGTGAAGCAAGTCAATTATCCATTTTGGATCAGAAGGGAACAGCCAACAAAGTGGAGACCAAAACAAAAAAGAGAGAGAGAGAGAGAGAGAGAGAGAGAGAGAGAGAGAGAGAACAGCTCATTTGCATGGCCTGAGAAATGGCCAGCCAATCAATTGGCTCCCTGCACCACTAGAAGCATGCTGGGTAATATGCCGGCTCCCAGGAGGGTGGATGCTCAGAGTAAGTCGTGACACACGTCACACACACACACACTGCACTGAAATGTTGCTTTCTGATGTGGCCCAACCCTCTCTCTCTCTCTCTCTCTCTTGTTTTTGTTGGGGGGGTGGGGGGCTGTTTTGAAAAGGGTTATTTCCCCTTGTTTCTACTGTGAGAGTGTATAAGTGTTGGTTTATTATTAAGATGTATCCCTACGGGCGGGGACTGGATGTAAAAAAGCACATGAGTGCTTATTCATTATCCTCTAAATAAGAGAATTTGTCATTGTCATTCTCTCTCTCTCTCTTCTCTCTCTCTCTCTCTCTCTCTCTCTCTCTCTCTCTCTCTCTCTCTCTCTCTCTCTGTCTATGACTCTGTCTCTGTGTCTCTGTCTCTATCTGTCTCTGTCTGTCTCTTTGGGTCTTTGTCTCTATCTGTTTGTCTGTCTCTCTATCTATCTATCTACCTATCTCCCTCTCCATTAAAAAAGTCATCTCACATAGCTCACACACACACACACACACCACACACACACACACACACACACCACACACAGGGTAGGGGGGGGGGGGGGGGACAGGATAGCCTGGTTGGTTAGAACGTTGCGCACTGCGCTCGTGATCTGATAACCTGATAAGAGTAGGCCATTGTGTGCCGGTGGGGACGGATGACAACATTTACAAAACTGCATACACACGGGGACTGGATGGAAAAGCACATGAGTGTTTATACCATTATCCTCGAAATAAAAGAGTAAAATAAATTAATAAAAAAATATTTAAAAATTTAACCCGGGTTCGAATCCTGTTCGAGGGGATATTTTCCCCTGGAGTTAACATCAGTGCAGACACTGCTCTCCCCAAAAGTCCTTCGGACGAGACTATAAACCGAGGCCCCGTGTGCAAACGCACGCAGAACATCTTGCGCACACGTTAAATCTTGTTCTACTTTTCAGAAGAGAAGGCCATGTAGGAACGAATGACAAAATTGACAAAATCGCATATACACGGGGACTAGATGTTTTTTAAAAGCACACGAGTGCTTATTCCATTATTCTCGAAATAAAAGGATGAACAAAATAATAAATATATCAATGAATGAATGAATGAATAAATAAATATAATAAATAAATCTCCTGCATGAACAAGCCTTTATTCATTTTCTGTCAAAAGCATGGTTCTTCATGAGTGCATGTGTCTGTATGTGCCTGCGTGTCGGAGATGTGCCTTCGTGCGTCCAAGCGAACGTATGTCAGCAAACATGTCTACGGATATAGTGGTATCTATTTCATGTAACCTCCATTTTTGTTTTCCAGCGGAACACGATAACACAAGAGAGAATGGTTTGAATAACTTCTGAAGTCTGACGCTGTATTTCATTTCATTCAGTTAAAAAAAAAAGATGTATAGGTGTCTGTAAACTTATCCTGCTTTCAGCCTTCAGAAAATGACAGGCATTGAAAGTCAACATCCTGTAGCTAATCCCTTCGCTTGTGTGCCAAATGCGCCTGTCGAAACACACACACACACACACACATACTCTCTCTCTCTCTCTCTCTCTCTCTCTCTCTCTCTCTCTCTCTCTCACACACACACACACACACACACACACACACACACACACACACACACGTGTTATTGCAACACCCAAGCGCTTTTTTTTCTACATGACTTTAATATGTACTGTGCGCACACCAAGGGTGAGGTACATTAAACAAGTTCCTAGCTCCGAATATCTCTCTATCTCTCTCTCTCTCTCTCTCTCTCTCTCTCTCTCTCTCTCTCTCTCTCTCTCTCTCTCTCTCTCTCTCTCTCTCTCTCGCTCTCGCTCTCATTCTCTCTTTCTCTTTCTCTCTCTTCAGCCATCAAAAATGATGGATGTCAAAAGTTTAACGTCCTGTAACAAAATCCTCTCCTTGTGTGCCAATGTGCCACTCAAAACTCTCTGTCTCTATCTCACACACACACACACACACACAAACACTACTCTCTCTCTCTCTCTCTCTCTCTCTCTCTCTCACACACACACACACACACACACACTCACACTCACAAACACACACAACACACATACACACACACACACTGCGCCACACGAAGCTACACACCCACACACTACCACTCAACCTCTCTCTCTCTATATATATATATATCTCACACACCACACACACACACACACACACACACACACACACACGAACAACGGCACGCACGCACGCACACACCACCACACAACACACACACATCCCACACACACACCACACACTAACACATCGCGCCATCTCTAGCTACACACACCACACACACACACACTACAACCCCTCACTCACTCATACACACACACACACACTAACACCCCAACCTATACATACAACCACACCCCTATTCATTTCTACATGTCATTGAATCACAACACAACATGCTACACACATACCAACCTATACATACATACAAGCTATCGCCCCTTTTTTTCTGATTTCTCTATGGTGCTGAATTCACGGCCATGGTGTGGCTTACACTGCTCTATCTAGTCGTGCATGTCTGCTTATCTGTGTGTGTTAGTTGTGTGTTACTGTGTGTGCTTAGTGTTGTGTGTGTGTGGTGTGTGGTGTGTGTGTGTGTGGTGTGTGTGTGTGTGTGTGTGTGTGTGTGTGTGTGTGTGTGTGTGTGTGTGTTGTGTGTGTGGTGTGGTGTTTGTATGTGTGTGTGTGTGTGTGTGTGTGTGTGTGTGTGTGTGTGTGTGTGTGTGTGTGTGTGTGTGTGTGTGTTGTGTGTTGTACATCACTGTGTTGTTTCACGTATGTTTTGTCTGTTTTTGCAAAGGTCTTCTGCACTCTTCCTTGTTAAACTGAGAATATGAATAAGATTTTGGGGGGTTTTTTTAATTCTTTTATATCGTGGATAATGGAATAAGTACTTATGTGCTTTTTTACATCCTGTCCCCGTGTGTACGCGGTTTTCTAAATTCTGTCATCAGTTCACACCGGCACACGTTGGCCTACTCTTACGAAAAGCGGAACAGGATTTAACGTGTGCGCAAGATGTTCTGCATGCGTTCGCAAACGGGGCCTCGGTTTATAGTCTCATCCGAAAGAATTTCGGGGAGAGTGGAGTCTGCACTGATGTTAACTCCAGGGGAAAATATCCCCTTAAGATCGCTACGTAGCACAGCCGCCAAGGATGAAATTCTGACGTGCAGAGTGACAGCTAGCCAGTTTGCATACATATACTTACGGGTAGGAAACAATGAATCTGTGCCTCCCCAACTGACCTTAGATACCCCTACCTCCCTGTATCTACACCCACCCCCAGCTACCTTTTCCTGCTACCCCTTCCCCCCTGTATTCCCCTCCCAAGCTACCCCTCCCCCTCCCCCCAGCTACAACTCCCCCCTTGTACTCCACCCCTCCCACTGTATTCCCCTTCCCAGCTACTCCACCCCTCCTGTATTCTCTTCCCAAGCTACCCGCCTCCCTGTATACCCCGCCCCCCTCCAAACTTACCTTCCTCCCGACCCCCTCCCTCCTCTATTTCCTTTCCCAGCTACCCTTTCCCATAGGTAAAATTGAGAAGAAGAAAAAAAACATTGAAAGATAGACAACACATCTCCTCCAAACTTCAGAGGATTAGAAGTTAGGGGTGATCCTTATAAAGATCACAAATTCCTGTAGCTCACAGCTAAGTTACTGCATTGATAGTTTTACAACGCTTTATTGAAACTAACAGTTCCAAACTTTAAAGGTATTTTTTCCTATATTAGTTCGGATATAGCAAAAATGCTTGTTCTAAATACTCAGTTTCACCCTGCCCTCGTTTATGACAGGTAAACAGTAGAGTCTACAATTCTATATAAAAATTGCTGCTTTATTTCCATCAGATACAAACTTGTATCTGGACTTCTGAGCAATGTCAAACAATGAAAAGGAATGTAACTGTTTGTGATAGCTTATGAATGGGAGGTAATATTGCCATCAGATACAATGACGGCTTTACTTCGCACATATCATGTGTCCAAAACGCTAAATACAGTTGAGCAACGTTTATACACAGCATAACTTCACACGCGTAAAATAACGTACACCTTGAAAAGAGTTTAGGGGGATTAGGAGGTCTTCATCTTAAATTGAAGTGGAAGTTGTTACAGTTATTGAAACTAAGTAAGGTGAAAGTCAAAATATGACATTCATGGTCAATAGGGCTTTAAACAACACGAAATGAAATAATAATATCAATGATAATAACAATAATAATAATATGTAAATTATATCGCGCTTTATCTTGTAAGAACATATCAAAGCGCTTGTGTTCAACCTATTATTATACATATAACCAAATCACCAAATAAATTTACAATTTGAAATTCTCTCTCTCTCTCTCTCTCTCTCTCTCTCTCTAGCTCACACACACACACACACACACACACACACACAAACACACACACACACACACACACACACACACACACACACACACACACACACACATGAAGGTTATACACTTTGGCCGGGTGATGGGAATTTTGGTTGTTGAAGGCAGGGACAGATATGAGATGAAACAGAACGGGAAATCTTAGATTTGAAGGTCTGGAGGCTGAATTTAAAAGTGTCATTAGTAGGCATTCAGTAAAGAGAAAGAAGGTCATTCCAGATCAATGGACCAGAAATAGAGAAAGATAAACACACACACACACACACACACACGCACGCACGCACGCACGAACACACACAACACACACACACACACACACACCACACACACACACAAACACACTTTCAACGCATACATGCAAACGCACAGCCATTCACACACGAACTTACTAGGTCGCACGAGTACATGATATGATATTTAGACACGTTATGTTAAGATGCAGATACGGTGAGAGAGAGAGAGAGAGAGAGAGAGAGAGAGAGAGAGAGAGAGAGAGAGAGAGAGAGGAGAGAGAGAGAGAGAGAGAGAGAGAGAGAGAGAGAAACACAGATATACATAAATTATCGAGAGATATAAAGGACTTAGAATGATTTTTTCCCTGTTCAATAATAAAAATGTATGGATTGTTTGAATCTAAGCAGCCCTCCACCTTTCATTTTATTGTCTAGATCATATGGCACCACTTCGCTGCTCAAAATCCTCGTTTTTTCAATAAAATCCCAAGGTTTTCTTCTTCTTCGTCATCGAACGCTCAGACAGCAACTACTGTTGTTTGTCACATGAGCGAAAATGCGACAAATCAGGCCCGGCGCATCCGACTTTGGCATGGGAGAGATTTGTTATTGTATAAGTCTTTCTGGAAAAAGGTAGGAGAATGGACCAAGAAGGCAGAAAATAAGACAAGAATGAGGTGACAAGAAGAAAAGGAACAAGGCAGAAACAAAGAGAGAGATAGAAAAGAGGGAATTCCTAGCACAGAATTTCCAGAAGGTAGAGATGCTATTTATACTGACAGCCCCCTTCTCCCCCCCCCCCCCCCTCCCCGCATCCCCACGGAGTAAATCCCAAGGTTTGAAGCCCCGCCGATCACAGAAGTGGAATTAGACATATAAACTTATAAATGTTAAAATGTCATATTAAATCCATCCCCTAAGTCTGAATGTTCCTACAACCTTAACGGTAGGTAAATGGCCGCATACATAACATCTCTCCATTGGTGAACCTGGGAGCTCTAGCAGAAGAAGAAAAACCCACGATTAAAACAAGGTTAAAACCAGCTCTTCTGTCGTTCCTGGTATCAACGCCCCAGCCAACCATAAGGGTCAAACAAAGATGGTAACTGCGTTGTAGGAGACCCCCATTAATGACACGTAGAAATGAGATGAAACCTGAAAAGAAACCACCCAAAACACAAATCCCAAAAATAGAAACAAAAAAATAAAATTTGTTCCTTATAAAGACTGACATGTTAACCATATCAACTTCCTTCCATATTTTCTGCATTCTTTTCTGACAAAATCCGCAACATTCGCTCTAGCTTGGATCAGACTCCTTTCCAGCCTGCAATTTGTGATCCTCAATTTTCTGGCACTCCTCTCCTGTCCTTTCATCCAGCAAACGAGAAAGAAATCGAGACAATTCTGAAAGGAATGACTCTAAAATCATGCGACCTCGACCCCATACCTGCTTCTCTTTTCGCGCAGTGCCTGCCACAGCTCATACCCGCTATCACAAAGATAGTAAACTCATCTCTTGTTTCTGGAAATGTTCCTTCAGCTCTCAAAACTGCTTTAGTCACACCATTACTCAAAAAGCATGACCTTGACCCTAACATTCTGAAGAATTACAGACCTGTTTCCAACCTACCTTTTATCTCTAAAGTCCTTGAAAGAGTAGTTCTGAAACAGCTCAACAACCACCTTCTCTCCAACAGTCTTCTTCCTGCGTTTCAGTCTGCCTATCGTGCCAACCACAGCACTGAAACCACCCTAGTTCACACCTTAAACATACTTCTACTTGCTTCTGACTCAGGGAAAATCTCCCTCCTCACTCTACTCGACTTATCTGCAGCCTTCGACACTATTGACCACTCTATCCTTCTCTCCCGTCTTCAAGAAACGTTTGGTGTTACTGGTACAGCCCTCACCTGGTTTAGATCATACCTGACTGACCGATTCCAGACAGTCACAGTAAACAAGATTCAGTCAGTACCTGCCAGACTGGAATGTGGAGTCCCGCAGGGATCAGTTCTGGGCCCTGTTCTTTTCACTCTCTACACCGCTCCACTGTCACATATAATTAACCGTCATCAGATCAACCATCACTTTTATGCAGATGACTCTCAGATTCTAAGCAGTGACACTCCTGAAAATCTCCCTTCCCTCTTGATGAATATGACCTACTGCTTTCAAGATATCCAAAACTGGATGATAGAGAACAAGTTACAACTAAACGCTGATAAAACTGAAGCCATGCTTGTAGGAACCAAAAACAAACTCTCTTCCATTACAACAGCTTCAATAGAATTCGGCAATGCATCAGTCCCTCTATCCACTGCTGTAAAGTATCTAGGGTCATTATTGACAACACACTCTCTATGCAAAAATTCATCACCCAGACCTGCCAGTCCTGCTTCTATCAATTACGACGTATTAGTGCAATTCAAAATTACCTGTCCACAGAGGCAACATCAAAACTCGTGGCATCTCTCATTCTTTCACGTCTGGACTATTGCAATTCTCTGTTGGCTGGTCTGCCAGCATCATCTATCCACTCCCTTCAACGTATTCAAAACTCTGCAGCTCGACTAGTCCTCAGAAAGAAAAATCTGAGCACATTACCCCTCTCTTGCGATCTCTCCACTGGCTGCCTGTGCCACAAAGAATAAACTATAAGATCAGTACTCTCTGTTACAAATGTCTCCACAAAACAGCACCTTCCTACCTCTGTGAATGTCTCCACCTGTACACCCCTTCTCGTTCCCTTCGCTCTGCTGCAGATTCCTTGTGCTTACAAACACCTAGATTCAACCAGTCCACTGTTGGCCGTCGCTCTTTCTCTGTTTCTGGTCCATCGATTTGGAATGGCCTCCCTATCTCTCTTCGCCAAAGGCCTTCTTGTGACTCTTTTAAATCTGGCCTCAAGACATATTTGTTTCAAACCTAAGAATTTCCTCTCCTGTTTCATTTCATAGCTATCCCTGCTTTTCAACAGCCAAAATTCCATCACCTTGCCAAAGTGCGCGCGCGCGCGCGCGCACGCGCATTTGGACTTGTTAGAACTATTACTCGCTATTGGTTGCATGACTGTGTAAGAATGAGTTGAGTGCAAGCGCTTTGATTTGTCTGTGCAAGATTCAGCGCTATATAAATTCCATTTATTATTATTATTATTATATCATCATCCTCTTTGACTGTGTCTTTATCTTGAAGACGTTCATTTTCAGTGTCTCAAAAAGTTCATGTGTCCAGAGTATTTTAATTACGCTGTCACTTTTGCGACATTTTACGAAACAAATCCACCCCACCCCCCACCCCTATAATAAGAATAAATGTTAATAAACAAACATGAAATGAAATTAGCAGGCCACTACAAAGGCAGTGCGACCAAATTGTTCGTTTCATTATATTTTCATTTATTTAGCTTGCACCCTGCATGTGTAACTGTTTTGCTTTAAGGGTGACAGTTTCTACAGAAACTTTGCAAGTGACCACTGTCTTCAAGCTGTGAATTATTTTACTGCATATGAACCTTGTTTACTTGTGTTTAGATTGACAAACACGACGTCAGTATGACTTCTCTTTCAAAGGAATCTTAAACAATTACATCCCTTTTTTTTGGTTTCAGACTGCTTCACAGTCCAGATCAAAGCTCCCATCTGATGGAAATGAAGCAACACTTTTTTTTATGACATTGTAAAAATTGCTGCTTACCTGTCTGAAACAAGTGATGGGTGAAGTTAAATTCTTGCAGACATGACTTTTTTTTAATTTGTAAAATGATATAAAAAAGACACCTTCAAAGTTTGGAATTGTTACTTTGATATTATATCATAAAAAATTAGGATGCCGCAACTTAAATTGTGAGTTAGGATTTTGTGATCTCCACGGGGATCATCCCTAACTTCTGATCCTCCGAAGTTTGGAGGAGATGTGTTGTCTATCTTCCCATGTTTGTGCCGGGGTTTTTTGTTTTTGTTTTTTTAAGGGAGGGATATCTGGAGGAGAGAGAGAAAGAGCAGAAAGGAGAGGAAGAGGTTTCTTGCATGAGGGGTAGTTGGAGGGGGGGGGGAGAGGGGCAGCTTGGGGGGGATAAAACGGGGAGAGGGGCATTTTGGGGGCGGGAGAGGGGGGTGTAGAATAGAAGGTTAGACTGGGGAATAGAGGGAGGTGTACACTGGGGGAGGGTTGGAGGGTAACTAGGGGTGGGGGGAAATAGGGGAGGAGCAATTACAGGGCTGATTCATCTCTTCCAGGGATAAACCAGTTCTCATTATCTTTGTGCCTGTCTGTGTAGTTGTTTCCTTATAATGGGGGCATTTTCTACAACTTTCTTCAAGCTGTGAATGTTCGTGTGTTTAGAGTTGCAACAGCTATGTGTGCGTGATAAAGCTTTGATATGATTTATAGGTGTAGAGGAGAGAATAGGGGATGGAGGGGAGGTAGGTGTAATTTAGGGTGGAAGAAGAGGTAGAATAGAGAGAGGAGGTAAGCTACTTTTTTTTTTAAATGTATTTCTTCTTTTATATTGAGGATAATGGAATAAGTACTCCTGTGGTATTTTACGTCCAATCCCCGTGTGTATGCGGTTTTGTCTATTTCGTCATCTGTTCACACCAGCACACAATGGCCTACTCTTTCAAAAAGTGGAACAGGATTTAACGTGGGTGCAAGATGTTCTGCATGCGTTTGCGCATGGGAGCTCGATCTATAGTTTCATCCGAAGAACTTTTGGGGAGAGTGGAGTCTGCACTGATGTTAACTCCAGGGGAAAAGTCCCCTTGAACAGGATGCGAACCGGGGTCATCAAATTGTGAGTGCAATGTTCTAACCATTTGGTCAGGGGATGGAGGGGATATGTCAGGGAGGGGGAGGGGTAGATTTTAGGGAGGTAGTAGGTGAAAAGATATGGGGAGGAGAGGGTTAGGTTAGAGAGAAGGAGGGGAGGTAGGTTAGGGGGAGGAAGGGTGGGTATTGGGGTATTTTAGGGGACGAAGAGGGGATAGATAGGGAGGAGGGCGGGGGATTTTAGGAAAGGTTACATTTGTCATGGTCTATGAAAAGTAGGCCATATATATTTAAGAACAAATTAAGGGGGAAAACAGAGATCAATAGAGTGTTTCCCATGCCAGTATTGTAGAGGAGGATCTAAGTTGTGTATGCCAAAAAAAAACCGTCACTCTATTTTCAGGTTTTTCCCAATATCCTTGCATTACGGCTGGACTAGTTAGAAGTAAAACTTTAAGGGTGTTGTGTGTTTTTGTGTGTGTGTGTTGGTGTGTGTGGGTGGTGTGTGTGTGTGTGTGGTGTGTGTTATGTATTTATTATAAATGCTTTATGTATGTTGTGTGTGTATGCATTAGGTAGTATGTGTTGTACGTACGTATGTACTTTGTAGTATGTATGTATGTATGTATGTATGTAGGGATGTATGTTCTATCTATTATTAAACTTTTTATATATGTGTCATGTGTGAGGGTGTATGTATGTACATGTATGTAACGATGTAGTATGTATGTTCTCTTCTATCTGTCTCTTTAACACACACACACACACACACACACACAACACCCACACACACAACCCCACACACACACACAAAAACTCTTCTCTCTCTCTCCTTTTCTTCTTCTTTTCTTCTTCTTTTCTTTTTTCTTTTTTTCCCCTTCTTTTTTTTTTTTTCTTCTTCTTTTCTTCTTTTCTTTTCTCTTCTTCTTCTTCTTCTTCTTCTACTTCTTTTACTTCTTCTTCTTTTTCTACTGCGACCCATGCGCGTGTATGTGTGTGCTTGTACGTGAATGCACTCGCATGTTCGTGTGTGTGTGTCTGTCAGTATGTCTGTCCCTGAACATATCTGTGTCTCTATAGTCATATGAAACAGAGAGATTGGAGAGAGAAAACACCAGACAGAAGTCTCCGCACGTTTCTTTTTTTTTCTTTCTTTTTTTTTACAGCAATCCCCCACAAAGTAAGGCCCTCGAATAAAGAAAGACACCCCCCACACTAGTATCTACATACACCCTATCATTTGCACGTCTTCGCACTTGGCGTCAGTAACTTAGCATACCGCCAGCCCAACACATTCAACTTGTTTGCCGAGAATGTCAATCCCAGCCCAACCCTCCTCTCTTTCTTTCTTTCTTTTTTTTCTTCTTTCCCCTCTCTCCTCTCATTTTCTCTCTCTCTATCTCTCTCTCTCTCTCTCTCTCTCTCTCTCTCTCTCTCTCTCTCTCTCTCTCTCTCTGAAGCCTGAAGTCTCTCTCTCTCTCTCCTCTCTCTCTCTCTCTCACTCTCTCAAGTCTTTCTCTCTCTCTCTCTCTCTCTCTCTCTCTCTCTCTCTCCTCCTCTCTCTCTCACTCTTTCTCTCTCTCTCTCTCTCTCTCTCTCTCTCTCTCTCTCTCTCTCTCTTCTATTTCTCTCTCTCTCTCTCTCTGTTTCTCTCTCTCCAGGCTACGACAGCCGACTCGAGTTACTTTTGACTTGCATTTAATGCATTCCCCTTTTTTCTATTACGCTCTATGATAAAGGGAAAGGGGAGGGCGGGGGGGGGGGGGGCATTTCTTGAGTTTTAAGGAGATTGAATGTCTGTTACGACAGAGTGTATTGAGAGGATATTTTTTTCTTTCTTTTTTTTTTTTGGGGGGGGGGTAGGGGGGATGTCACAAGATCCCAAGGAATTACAAAGACAGTTTTGCAAGGCACTGTCCAAGGAGGAAGAAGAAGAGGCAGACCAAGGAAGAGCTGGGAGGATAACATCAGCGAATGGACAGGCCTAGAACTCAACAAAACCCTGAGAAAGGCAGAACAGAGAGAGGAATGGAGGGAACTGGTTGTTGAGTCTTTGAGGGTGCCCCCACGGTCGTCAGACTACGGGACAGATAGATAGATAGATAGATAGGGGGGTAGGGGACTTGTATTAATGTCTTGATTAGTAAAGTGTGCTTACCAGTTTTGGCGTTGTTGTGGGTTTTTTTTAGCGATAACTATGTTGAAGTATTACTATGTTTAACAACTGTGCAGCGTGTGTGTACTTGTGTAAG
>CM054153.1:20687609-20715109 GCA_028751875.1 Rapana venosa
CTCTCTCTCCCCCCTCTCTCTCTCTCTCTTTCCTCCCTCCTCCTCTCTCCCTCCCTATCTCTCTCCACTCTCTCCTCTCCCCCTCCCTCACACTCCCTCTCCCTCCCTCCCTCTCTCTCTCTCTCTCCTCCCTCTCTCTCTCCATCCCCCCCTCCCCCCCTCTCCTTCCCTCCCCCCCTCTCTCTCCCCCTCTACCTCTCTCTTTCCCCCTCTCTCTCCTCCCTCTCTCTCCCTCTCTCTCCTTACCCTCCCTCACCCCCTCTCTCCTCTCTCTGTGTCTCTCTCTCTCTCTGTCTCTCTCTCTGCTGCTCTCCCTCCTCCTCTCTCTCCTCTCCCCTCTCCCCTCTTCCCCACCCTCTCTCTCTCTCTCTCTCTCTCTCTCTGAGAGAAGATTCGTTCCCTCGGGATGGTGATGCGTGCATCTAATTAAGCGGCTGACACAACAGTCACGTCTGCTTTGTATCAGTGACGCTCCTGAAAGCATCCAACGAAAGACTGCCCTACGTTGTCTGAGAGACGATGTCAACCTTCAAACCCCACATTCGCTACTAACTTTGGTGTTCTCTGTTCGTGTCTGGATAAATCTCACTCCGTCTGCTTTTTTTTTTTTAATATAGAAAATTTTAATTACTTCATTTCATGCTGAAGCTTTCTTTTTTGTTGTTATTTTTTTAATCATAATTACTTATCTGTACTCAAAAACATGCAACAAAAGTTCGGGATAGCCTAGTGGTTAGAACATTTGCGTTCTCAGTCTGACGACCCGGGTTCAAATCCTGTTCAAGAGGATATTTTCACTAGAGTTAACATCAGTGAAGACTTCACTCTCTCCAAAAGTCCTTCGGATGAGACTATAAACCGACCGAGGCCCCGTGTGCGAACGCGCGCAAGAACATCCTGCGCACACGTTAAATCCTGTTCCGCCATTCCAAAGAGCAGGCCATTGTCTGCCGGTAGGAACAAATGACAAAATTTACAAAATCTCATACACACGGGGGCTGGATGTAAAAAAGAAAAAAAGCACACGAGTGCTTATACCATTATAAAATAAAAGAAAGAAAGAAAGAAGGAAAGAAAAAAAAGAAAAGAAAGGAAGGAAGAAGAAAGGAAAGAAGGAAAGAAAGGAAGAAAAGAAAGAAAGAAAGAAAGGAAGAAAAGAAGAATGAAAGGAAGGAAGGAAGGAAGGAAGGAAGGAAGGAAGGAAGAAAAAAAGAAAAAGAAAGAAAGAAAGATAGAAAGAAAACTGGACAGTGCTACAATCACCGCTTGACCCTTTCAAAAACATATTTACGAGTGCATTGCAATCCTGTATCCTACGATAATTGTTAATGCTACGCGCGCTACATCTGACCTTCAAAAAAACATCTAAGAAAAAGATTACTTTTTACTTTATTTTACCTGATTCGTGTCTTTTTTTTTATTACTATCAAAACCTTTGTTTTTAAGTGTATTTCTTAATTTCACAGCTTCACTCTCCTTACCAACGAAACAACTCTTTACTAACATGACTGTACAGATAGAACAGTCACGTTTTAAAATATGGAGCTAACTCTTTCAGCCTCTCAGTTAATGCAACCGGTGGGTGTTTTTTTTACCCAATATTAAGGTAGATGCATTCCGACTTCGGGGAAGTCTGGTGAATTAAGGGTGGGGATTCTTATGACAACAACACACACATACACATACACACACACACACACACACAATCAGAGAGAGAGAGAGAGAGAGAGAGAGAGAGAGAGAGAGAGAGAGAGAGAGAGAGAGAGAGAGAGAGAGAGACAGACAGACAGACAGACAGACAGACAGACAGACAGACAGACAGACAGACAGACAGACAGATTCTTTTATATCGAGGATAATGGAATAAGCACTTATGTGCTTTTTTTACATCCAGTCCCCGTGTGTATGCAGTTTTGTAAATTTTGTCATCAGTTCCCACCGGCACACAATGGCCTACTCTCACGAGGAGCGGAACAGGATTTAACGTGCGCGCAAGATTTACTGGGTGCATTCGCACACGGGGAGAGAGAGCGAGAGAGAGAGCGAGAGAGAGAGAGAGAGGGAGAGAGGCACAAAGAATGACTGAGAGATAGACAGACAGACAGACAGGCAGGAAGGAAGGAAGGAAGGAAGACAGACAGCAGACTTAAAACAGACAGACAATTGGAAACAGAAGCAGATAGGAAGAATAGCACAATAGAGAGGAAAAAGAGTTGAGGACAGACAGGACAGGACAGAAAAGACAGGACAGGCAGAGAGAGACAGAGAGTAAACAGACGAGACGAGTTATGAGAGGCAGAAGAGATAGGAAGAGATATGCAAGAGAGAGAGAGAGAAGAAGAGTTGAGACGAGAAGAGAGAGACGAAGAAGACGAGAAGTCAGAGAGAGAGAGAAAAAAGAGAGAGAAAAGAAGAGGGGGGGAGGGGACAGACAGACAAAGAGACGAACAGACAAACAGGCAATTAGAGAAACAGGGACAGATAGGGAGAGATCGTCTAAACGGACAAAAAAGAAAGAGAACTACTGACAAATCAGAAGAAAACTAGATACATACCAGCTGGTCTTCCTCCTCCCTCCTTCCACTATAGATCGTGTGTGCTTTTTGCTGGCGCCAGTACCAGTAATCCTGAAAATAGAGAGAGCAATGCCAGACACAAATCATAATGCAGTTTGTAGACCCGAAGCATTCGATTAAATTTATAGCAAAATACAAGGAAGGGCTACAAACCTAACGCAACACGATGCAATGGTCATTTTTTCAGTGAAAAGATGAAAAACGTTGATTTCAGATACTGTGTGTAGTTATTGCCTTCCAACACATTACATGTTTGGGGGTGTTTTTTTGCCTCTAAACGCATTCTGTGTGTACTTATTGCCTTCAAACACATTACACGCGTTGTTTTTGCCTTTAGAAGCATTATGTGTGTAGTTATTGCCTTCAAACACATTACACGTGTCGTTTTTTGCCTTTAAACGCATTCTGTGTGTAGTTATGGACTTCAAACACATTACATGTGTAGTGTTTGCCTTTAAACGCATTCTGTGTGTAGTTATTGCCTTCAAACACTTTATACGCGTTGATTTTTGCCTTTAAACGCATTCTGTGTTTAGCTTTAGCCTTCAAACACATTACATGTGTAGTTTTTGCCTTTTAAACGCATTCTGTGTGTAGTTATTGCCTTCAAACACTTTACACGTATTGTTTTTGCCTTTAGAAGCATTATGTGTGTAGTTATTGCATACAAACATATTACGTGTATAGTTTTTGCCTTTAAACGCATTACGTGTGTAGTTATTCCTTTAAACAGAGCACTGTGTTGTGGCTTTTGCCTTCAAACAGACATTGTGGTGTGTGTGTTGTGCGTTACTGTATGTGTGTGTTTTGCGCTTTAGAGCATTCGGTTAGCGTCGCCTTCAACAGTCTCGTGTAGTGTGTGCGTTAAGCATTGTTGTGTGTTTCAGCCTTCAAACACATTACATGTGTAGTATTTGCCTTTAAACGCATTATGTGTGTAGTTATGGCCTTCAAACACATTACATGTGTAGTATTTGCCTTTAAACGCATTATGTGTGTAGTTATGGCCTTCAAACACATTACATGTGTAGTATTTGCCTTTAAACGCATTATGTGTGTAGTTATTCCTTTAAACAGAGCACTGTGTTGTAGCTTTTGCCTTCAAACATAACAGTGTGTGTGTGTGTTTTGTGTGTGTGGTTGTGGTGTGTGTGTGTGTGTGTGTGTGTGTGTGTGTGTGTGTGGGGTGCGCGCGCGTGCGTGCGTGCGTGCGTGCGTGCGTGCGTGTGTGCGTGTGTGTGTGTGTGTGTGGCTTTTGCCTACATGCCTACACTGACAGTATTTATAGTTTTTTCCTACAAACACAAACACCATGTGTATCTTTACCCTCCAACACTATATGCATTATTAGTTCGCCGTAGAAGCACTCACAGGAGCTTTAGTATAACCCAATATTCCACACACTCCCTTTTTTCTTCGCTAGTGTCATACTTCCTGGTTCAGTCATCTTTCATCTCCACTTTTTTTTCTTTCGTTCCTCGGTGAGAGCTCCGAGGTTCACCAATGGTAAGATCTCGCGTATGCGACCGATTTCGCCCACCATTATGGTAGCCGCATTCTGATTTCGGGGATGATGTTTAAATATAACACACGTGTGCATGCCTCTTTTATGTTTTGTTTTTTTATCCGTTTCTGCTGGCATGCAATGGCTTACTCTTCCGAACGGCAGAACTAGTTTTAATGTGTGCACAAGATTTTCAAGGGGACGGGATAGCAGTGGTCGGAGCACTGCTCCCAGCCAGTAAGCACGTCGAGTGGTTACCATTGGATGGTGACGTGCAGCTTGGCTTCATACATTCCCCCAGTTCACACTGTAAAGGGTACCTGCCCTATTAGGTCAGGGAAGTAAAGCAGCGAGGAGAGGAATGGCGCCCCCTCATATGCTGCTAAGAAGTGAGGCTCATGACGCCTTTGTCCTTACGACTTATAGGTTATGGTACTCCTTTACACTCTTTACCTTTTACAGATTTCGATCGTCGCATGCGGAACTCGGTTGTGTCTTTTGGGATTAATAAATAAATAATAATTTATAATTCAATAATAATATAATATAATATAATCAATAAAGATAATTAATGTAGAATTTTATACGCTGAATCTGTATAGCAAAAATCAAAGCGCTCAGATGACTTTTTTTTTTATATCGAGGATAATGGAATAAGCACTCGTGTGCTTTTTTTACATCCAGCCCCGTGTGTATGCGGTTTGAAATTTTGTCATCTGTTCCCACAGGCATCACAATGGCCTATCCTTCGAAAAGCGGAACAGGATTTAACGTGTGCGCAAAGATTTCTGAATGTATAGACACTGGGTTCGGTTTAATAGCCCCGATAGAAAGAACCAATCAAAGCGCTGTCTTTTGACGATGTATATGAATAAGCACTAGATGTACTTTTTTACATCCGGTCCCTATGTTGCTGACGGTTGGGGTCATTTGTCATCTGTCCACGGACACAATTGGCCTTCTTTCAAGCTCAGATCAACGGTGCCCGATTTCGCGTGCTTTCGCACGGGGCCTCCGGTTTATTCCAATCGAAGGACTCTAGAATTTGACCGTATTACTAGAACTAATTGAACTCTCACGGACTTGTTGCACGCAGGGCAGCAGATTCACTACGTCACACTTGAGAACAAGCTTCGCTTATTCTTCAAGACGCGTTTAGATCCCGGTTTGCCAGAGACTTGCCCGACTCCAGGATAGTTTGGCTAAACATTACGGTGTAGTTTTTCGCCTTTAACGCAATTATGTGGTAGCTTGTTTCAACAAATTCATCACGTGTGTTTTTCCGTTTAAAAGCATTCTGTGGTAGCTTTTAATTTCAAAACACATTACACGTGCATTGTTGCCTTTAGAAGCGAACTGCAAGTAGCAATGCCTATCGAGAAGGCACCACCACACCGTAACTTACATCCACATGTCACCGGAATCGGTGGTTAGGGTTTAAAAGCGCATGCTAGAAAGCGACAAGTCGGTTCGAAAGTGTACGGTGGTTAATCCGTTTGTGCCCGAAACTACCCCTAGCATAGAACGTGAGTGGTGGTAGTGGGTGCTAGTGTTCGGATGAGACGAGAAAGACCGAAGGTCGTGATGTTAAATAATTATTCATAGCAGTAAAAGAACCACGGCAACAAGAGAGTAGCCCTGGCAAACCTTTGTAGAGAAAAACAACTCTGATAGGCTAAACAAATACACACGCAGACAGGAAAAGAAAAATAATGGGTGGCGCTGCTCTTGTGGCGACGCGCTCTCCCCGGGGGAGAGCACCCCGAATTTCACGCAGAGGAATCTGCCGTGACTCGAAGTGGTAGACAATCCTCACCATGAAGCCACCAACTTACCTCACATCTTCACAAAGTCACCACCATCATCATCATCATCCTCATCACCGATCATCACAAGAGTACGAGAGAAAGAAAAAAAATCTCCGGTCAGGTCAAGTCAAAGTCATGAACACTTTAAATCATCCCACGAAGGGCCATTACTTATTATTTATCATTTATTATTATTATTTATCTCTGGTTCCATAGATTTCTGCTTCCCTGGTCTCAAGCTGACCTCGAGTTTCAGTTTCCCCTCCGCGCACGAGCGCCCGAGTTCGTGTCAATATCCTCCTCAAGGTCTTGATAGTTTACGAGTGTCATTGGAGGGACGAGCATGGTCACAACCCTAGAGGGAGGGTATCTGATTCATCATTGCTCCACGAAAAAACAAGTAAGTTCTTGCTGTCCTCAGCAAGGCGTCTTAGCAGGTGGTGCCCTGCCTGTGTCAGATCAGAACTGGCACTGCTGGACATTGCAAGGAATGAGTGAACGAGAAGTTAGGATCTCTTCTGGTTGCAGCCTTCTGTCTTTTTAGAGTATGTCGGAAGGAACATTGTGGGAACAAACATCGTAAAATAAAGGCAGTTTATAAAAAAACTTTTAAATCACAAATATATATGTATTATTATTATTATGTAGTATGTATATATGTATTATTATTATATATGTTTATATGTATATATATATATGCTTGTGTTTGATGTGTGTTTTGAGAGAGAGTAGTGTGTGTGTATATTATTGTTGTGTTTTTTATTGTGTGTGTGTGTTGTGTGTGTGTGTGTGTGTGTTAGCATGTGAAATTATGAATGTTGTTCCGTTGTTGTGCGTTCCCCAGCTTTACACCCTGGGGGTCACCCAGAATATGCACTCTGACTCTCTCATCCCACCTGGGAATCACTGTGAGGTAGGAAGTACCCCGGATGAGAAGTTTGCGTGTATGACTCTATTCAAGTACCTCGCCATATGGGCAGCCATATTCCGACTTAGATAAATTTTTCTCCTTTAAAGGAGAGTGCAGGTTGTAACTTTAAGAGCTTGTCATGGCTGAAGGCAATCTCAACACAACATTTTTTACAACAGAACAACATTTTAGTGCAGGCTTTGGCAATTAGCCGACATCAATAACTGACACAGCTTTTCGCCTGGGCCAGAAATTATGAATGAATGTGGGGGAGTTGTAAAAAAAGCAAAGATAGGGCTGATGGCATACACCCATAACACCGCTATCGTCCTCAGATAACCTTTTTTCCCCCCATATACTCGAGTCTGCTTCAAATCACAGCATCCTCAAACAGCTAGGCCAATACCTACGTGCGTCACAACCCTCACACTGGATCTCCCCATGGGATTTAAGAACATTCATATGATCCTTACTTATCTTAGGTCTTTGATATCGAAAGATTCCCAACCCTACCCCACAATCACACAAACACACACCACACACACACACACAACACACACACACACCACACATCAGTCACTCACTCTCTCTCTCTCTCTCTCTCTCTCTCTCTCTCCTCTCCCTCTCTCTAGATACATAATTTATATTATATATATAATTCTCTCTCAATCACACACATACAAACACACAAACAAACAAACAAACAAACACACACAAACAAACAAACACACTCACTCACTCTCTCTCTCTCTTTCTCGATATAGATATAGATTTCTCTCTCTCTCTCTCTCTCTCTCTCTCTCTCTCTCCTCTCTCCTCTCTCTCTCCCCCTCTCTCTCTCTTTCACACACACACACACACAAACACAAACACAACAGAACACACACACACACACACACACACACAACACACACACATACTCAGAATCAGCCTTCTCCATCCAAACTGAAACCGCCTCCTCCTCGTTAGCAACCAGTCTTGCAACTTGATGTCTTCTTCTCCCCAAGTGTTATCTCAAAAACGAAGTCAACAAGCAAGGAATAGAGCGGATTGCACAAAGCCGGGAATGGCATGCGAGTCAACATGTGCCAAACATTGGCCATTTTATTTACCGGCTCGCCAATATCCCGATCCGCCATTTCAGGAAACTTGTCCTATACTATTTGTTACAACAACAACAACAATAACGACAACGACACAAGTGTGGGGGGGGGGATGGTTATTAACTGCAGAATTTATGGTGTTGGGTTCAATTAATCCTCAACTTTGATTAACTTTCCTCAGAGGGGCTGTTGTTGAAGAGATTCCATAGGCGGGAGAAAGGGAAAGTGTGGATGAAAGGATCTAAGTCGTATTTCACTTGTAATGTCAGTGTGTGTGTGTGTGTGTGTGTGTGTGTGTGTGTGTGTGTGTGTGTGTGTGTGTGTGTGTGTGTGTGCGTGTGTGTGCGTGGTTGGGGGTGCGTGGGGTGTGGTGCTGCGTGTGTGGTGTGTGTGTGTGTGTGTGTGTGTGTGTGTGTGTGTGTGTGTGTGTGTGTTTGTGTGTGTTGTGCTGTGTTGTGTTGTGTGTGTGTGTGTTTTGTTTTGTGTTGTGTGTGTGTGTGTGTGTGTCAGGGTGTGGGTGTGTGTGTGTTTTGTGTGTGAGAGGAGAGAGAGAGAGAGAGAGAGAGAGAGAGAGAGAGAGAGAGAGAGAGAGTGTGTTGTGTTGTTTGTGTGTGAGTGTGTGAGTGTGTGTGTTTTGTGTGTGTGTGTGCGTGTGCGCGCGCGCGTATCTGTGTCTGTGTCCTTGTTGTTGTTATTGTTATTGTTGTTGTTATTGCTGCTGCTGCTCTTTCCATTTCCTGTCTGTTCACTCAATGTGATATTTGACTCTGTGTTGTGTGTGTGTGTGTGTCTGTGTGTGTGTGCGTGCGTGTGTGTGTGGTGTCTGTTTGTGTGTCTGTGTGTGTGCGTGCGCGTGTGTATCTGTGTGTGTATCTGTGTGTGGTGTGTGTATCTGTGTGTATGTGTGTCTCTGTGTGTGTGAGTGTTCCTTTGGATTGTTCCTTTTGGCTGGTTGGCTCCTCAATTGGTTTTGCTTTTGTCACAGAACTGGTATACAGTATCCACGTTCAATTAAGCACGTGTAAAGTAACAGTGGAAAACAACACTCCTATTGCCACACCAAAACAACAACGCGCCCTGTAGCTTGTAAGAGTAGCAGCAACAGTAGCAGCAGGACCAAAACTCCAAGAAGAAAATCTTGATAGGTTATTGTCATTGCCGTTGTTCTTGCAGTTGTCATCATAACAAAATGATCACCACCATCGCTAAGGAGTAGTTATTGTAAATGCGATAACTGATAATGATAACCAGAGGCTGAATAGACTACAAAAGCAGGAACACTAAACTGTTATTTTTGCAGTGTATCCTGAACAATAGAATTCAAAATGTCTTTCGTGGGTGTAGCAGATAATAGGATGTATGAAGCAAAACAATGAGACAATGAATTTATAGTTTGCATTTTGGGGGGCATAGAACTGAGTCAAATTTGATTGGTTGGCGTTTGATGCTCATTTCATATACAAAGGTGTACCATTTCCTTTAAAAATTGATCAAAACAACGATCCAACTCAAGCAATACCTTTACATTACAGTTAACAGCTTACGATTGTTACGTAGTTCCATGTATACAATATCTGCTTTTGATACAGTTTTCAGGCGTTCGCTTGATCAGATAAAATTCCATATATCACTGCAATAAAAATAAAACCCAAGCCAAGGCTATTCTTTTATGTAAAAGGGTAAGCAACCCCATTCTTCATCTCGTCGGTGCAGGGACAGTTGCAACTGAAAGGTCAACAGCCTCCACCACGTAGTAAATACATCAGGAGACAGACAGAGAGACAGATAGATGCAGTGTGTGATTATCCAGCGAGCAAGTACCGAGTCCAACTACAGCCAAATCGTTTCAGTCCCGTCGAGCTAGCTATACGTCGAGTTGATTTAACGTACACACCCGACAGCTCCCAAAGCCACAAAGAGATGAAAATGATGCAGCTGTCCCGGCACCAGACTGAGTGATCGCCTTCTGTGTGGTCGGGGGCTGTTAGTATGGCACTTCCGAGACAGTTCCCATCAACTTACCATGCCACCGACCTTAGCATACAGTCATCGCAATAACGTCGAACGCGTTTGCATTTTTCTCTCTATCTAAGCTCCAACTTGACAAACGTGGAGTGGGTGATGGGGGGGGGGGGGGGGATAGTTTTTATGGCCTGAGATTGCAGGATCACCGAAGGTGAACTTTTGGCTGATGCTACCTTTACGGGATAGCTCAGTGGTCGGAGCACTCGCTTTCCCCCCAGACAAGTTAAGCAGCGTCGAGCGTGGTTACCAGTTGGATGGGTGACCGTTTGCGCGCCTTGGCTTCAGTACAGTTCCCCCAGTTCACCCAGCTGTAAATGGGTACCTGCCCTCTTTAGGGTCAGGGAAGGTAAAGCAGCGAAGGAGAGGAGATGGGCACCGCCCTCAATATGCTGGCCCTAGAGAAGTGAGGTCTCTGACGCCTCGCTCCCCTACGACATTATAGGTAATGGGACTCCTTTACCTTTTTATACCTTACCTTTAAGGTAAGGTAGCTGCAACCCGCTGTCTTGAGTCATGCTTCTGAAACCTTACAATGTGGTTGTAGTGATGGGGGGGGAGGGGATCAAATTCTGCTTTACATAATGTTCTCAGGTGTTCGCTTGATCAGATTTTTAAAAAATCAAAAGTGAAGTGATCACTCCCTGATAACATAACAAGTAACACTTTATTCTTCCTTCCTTCCTTTCGGATGAGACTATAAACCGAGGCCCCGTGTGCGAACGCATGCAGAACATCTTGCGCACACGTTAAATCCTGTTCCGCTTTTCGAAAGAGTAGGCCATTGTTTGCCGGTGGGAACAGATGACAAAATTTACCCAAAAAAACCCGCATACACATGGGGACTGGATGTAAAAAAAGCACATGAGTGCTTATTCAATTATCCTCAACAACAACAAAAAACCAACAAAAATCCAAAAATCTGAGCGATTTGATTTGTTGCTTTACAAGATTCAGCGCTATATAAATTCCATTATTATTATTATTATTCATTATTATTATTATTAATATTATTGTTATTATTATTTATCCCAACAGTTGAAAACATCAGGCTGTAACAGAAGACGCCATACGAATGAAACAGTTCTGTTTCATATGCAGAAAATGATTTTCAAAATACATGAACGCAGATTTTTGGTGGATGTCAAAGAAAGAGGCATTTGATTTTTCAGGTTTGGAATTGATCAGTTACACGATTTTACGTTGCATAATGGGAAATAACCGATACAATAATAATAATAATAATAATAATAATAATGTATGGAATTTATATAGCGCTGAATCTTGTAAAGCAACAAATCAAAGGGCTCCGATGACATTTTTTAATATTTATTTATGCAAGTGTATGCGGTTTTTTAAATTTTGTCATCTGTTCCCACCGGCACACAATGGCCTACTCTTTCGAACAGCGGAACAGGATTTAACGTGTGCGCAAGATGTTCTGCATGCGTTCGCACACTGAGGCCTCGGTTTATAGTCTCATCCGAAGGACTTACACGATCTGTGGTAATTGCATCCCCTTATGCTTATACATCGACCCATCACATTCTGACACATACCGGTTGTTTTGTTATTGTGTGTATACGTAATGCCGATTTGATCCACTGACTATAATTATTTATGAGTGACTGCATGAATAATTTTTGAATTTATAAAAGTACCTAGACAAAACCACAAAATATTTCCTTCGCGCGCGCCTCTTGTGTGTGTGTGTGTGTGTGTGTGTGTGTGATGTGTGTGTGTGTGTGCTGCGTACATGGGTGTGTGTGTATGTATGTGTGTGTAAGTGTGTGTGTGTGTGTGTGTTGTGTGTGTGTGTGTGTGTGTGTGTGTGTGTGTGTGTGTGTGTGTGTGTGTGTGTGTGTGTGTGTGTGTGTGTGTGTGTGTGTGTGTGTGTATGTCCGCATGCGCGCATTATATTTTTTTCTGAACTCTTTGTTTCGAGAATGATAGAGTAAGCACTCATCCTCCGTTTACATATAGTCCCCGTGGGAATGCAGCTTTGAAATGTTGCCATCCGCTCCCGTTGTGTGTATGTGTGTGTGTGTGTGTGTGTGTGCGTGTGTGGTGTGTGTGTGTGTGTGCGTGTGTGTGCGCGCGGCGCGCGTGCGTGTGTGGTGTTGTGTGTTGTTTGTTGTGTGGGCGTGGTGTGTGTGTGTTACTCCGAGCTGTGTGTGTTGTAAATCTTTTAACTTACCCTTACTTTGCTAAGTACTACAAGACTCTAATGAGACACGTGGAAAAAGACAACGAGGAAAAGCTCTTAATAAATTGACAACCGGGCGAACACAAACACCGGAGAGAGACAGACTACACACACACACACACACATCACACTCACACACACACTCACACACACACACACACACACACGAAACAGAAGAAACAGACGAGAGACAGGGACAGATACAGACAACAACAGAGACAAGAAAGAAGACTACAAGCAATGCGATTCAAACTACTATCCCTCCTCTCCACACCCTCTCTCTCTCACCTGACCCCATCCCGTCCCTCCTCATTGTCACTTACTCATTTTCTCTTCACTCTCTTCTCTCCTCCCTCCCCCCCCCTCTCTCTCCCTCTCATCCCGTCCCCTCCCATATTGCACTTTACTCAGATTTTCACGTTAATGAAACGCAGAATAAAAATATATAATAAAAACAACCACAACAACAATAACAACAACAACAATCAACGTGTGAATGAATAGGAGCTGGAAACTTAATTCAAGCATGGAGGTTGCTTGCTTCACTACATGGAAATGGAGAGATAACAACAAGTTGATAAATGGCCTAGGGAGGTGGAGGGGGAGGATGGGGGAGGGAGAGGGGTAAATAAAGAAAGCAATCGGGCGGTATAATGTATCAGCGCTGACACAGACGGATAGGTCCAGTCATTCGTTTTCAAACAGCAGTTTATCCCATGAAAGAAAAACTGACCTTTCACTGGTCAACAACAGAAAGCCAGGTCACACACACACACATGCGCGCACATGCATACACACACACGCGCACAAGTGCGCACGTACTCACGCATGCACGCTCATACAGACATATACGCGTAAGCATACACGCACACGCACACACAACGCACATACACACCATGCATGCATGCATGCACTGCATCATCACTCTCTCTCTCTCTCTCTCTCTCTCTCTCTCTCTCTCTCTCTCTCTCTCCTCTCTCTCTCTCTCTCTGTATCTCCCTCTCTCACACACCCCCATACACTCACTCTCTCTCTCTCTCCTCGCTCTCTCTCTCTCTCTCTCTCTCTCTCTCTCTCTCTCTCTCTCTCTCTCTCTCTCTCTCTCCTCTCTCCTCTCTCCTCTCTCTCTCTCTCTCTCTTTTATCACATTCTCTTCTCTTCATCTCCCCTCAGCCCCCTCTCCCCCTACACACACACACACACACTTTCCTAACATTTTTTGGGAACAAAAATGTCAATGTGATCTCTCGAATTAGTTATGCTGCCTTCATTCATAACAAGCCATCATTCCTTTTTTTTTTTTTTTGTCTTCGCCTCTAAGAAAGATCAAGAAGCGAGTGAGTGGCACTGAAAGATTCTCAAAAGAAACCCATCCATTTAAACATGAATTGCTGCTCCTCCTCCTCCTCCTCTTCAAATCATCCCATCCTTCAAGCAGAAAACAGTTCACCTTTGATACATCAACAGCAATGATTCAACGTTGGTTTTGGGTTTTTTGCTCTTATTTCTCATCAGCAGGTTCTGATGTGAAAAACCATTCTCTGTAGAATTCGCGCCTTACTCTTAGTCGCATACGAGGGAAAATTGGGGTTTTTGTAATGAGAGAGAATCGAGGAAAAGAAGAGTAAACACGTTTCTGCTAGCTAAGTTGATAGGCCTTTCACTTGAATAATCATAAGACTTTTAGAAAGAATGCCGTAACATGACCGATCGTCAATTAAGTCTTTTTTACACTCTCACTCTCTCTCTCTCTCTCTCTCTCTCTCTCTCTCTCTCTCTCTCTCTCTCTCTCTCTCTCTCTCTCTCCACACACACCCACCCACTCACGCACAACACACACACACACACACACACACACACACACACAACATGGAAAAGAATAATCTTGCGCACACGTTAAATCCTGTTCTGCTTTTCGAAAGAGTAGGCCATCGTGTGCCGGTGGGAACAGATGACAAAATTTTAAAAACCGCATACACACGGGGACTGGATGTAAAAAAGCACATGAGTGCTTATTCCATTATCCTCGATATAAAAGAAAGAATAGATAAAAGAAGTATGCCTAGGTTTAGACATGGTGTATCAGATAAGTTATTCATGATTTTAGATACCTAGAACATTCAGTTGACGACCTCAGATTGCTATGCCCGTCATGCAAGCAAGCACCGGAGGATGAGGTACATTTTGTGTGGTGTTGCTCAGTATTAGACAGAATTATATCCCCGTAAAATATAGTAGACAGCCTTGTCTATCTAGACTCTTGTTTACTCATAGAGTCTAGTAATCCTGAAGTTATGCCCAGCCTTACTTTATAGTTCTGTAAAGCCTTTACACTAAGAGATACTGCGTTATCTTAAGTAATGTTTTTTGTAACTGACTTTTTTGTTATAAGGTAACTTTTTGTTGTTGTTGGTGGGGTTTCCCACTAAAATACTAAAAAGTTCAGCTTTTCATGTACAGGCCAATGGCCTTGTGAAGAAATCGTCTCGATTCGTCTCTCTCTCTCTCTCTCTCTCTCTCTCTCTCTCTCTCTCTCTTTCTCTCTCTCTCTCTCTGTCTCTCTTCAATTCGAAGATGGGTACTACTAATCTAAACAGACTTCATGCATTAACCGCGTATAGAGGTGCGACAGTAAGGTCAGGACAGAGCAGCCCCATCACCCCAGCGTATAAATCATACAGAGCTCAGGTGACAGCTCCGACAGTCCAGCAATGGCCAGAATAAAAACGGTCACGAAGTACTATGCCAACAGCATTAACGCTCCCCATCCGTATAGCCATTGGTGTTCAGGGGGGAAAGGGCCAGTGAGAATCTGTATAATTTTCGCATCAAGAAACGGAGGACTATCTTTATTCATTAAAGGAAGTATGGGATCAGTAATTATAAGGAAAGACAGAACGGAAAAATCAAGAGATCTGGTTTACAAAATTATTCGAAGCCATTCCACAGTGATTTTTTTAGATATATCTTTTTTTTCTCTAAATATCAGGGAGATGTGGTAGACAAAATTATTCGGAGCCATTCCAGAGTCAATTCTTACATATATCTTAATAGTAAGTCGCGTGAAATGTACATGTTCCCAATGTGTAATAATACCTTACTCTCAAAACTGACGGTAATCAGAAATACATCATTACATATTTTCAAAAATCTGAGTTTGAAGATGATCCGTACGAGTCAAAAGAATATTTGTGGGGGCAGAACACTATCATCGGATGTAGTGAAGATTGGTTCTGTGCAAAATAGATTACAAAAGTACACAAGAAAAGTAATGCTGTTTAACTACATCCACAGATACAAGTTTTGCCTTTTAAACAAATCATCTGAAATCCATGACTTCTTGCAAAAAATAGGCAACAAAGCTTCCGTCCTTTCCTGACATTCAAATACAAGTTTACAAATTTAAAAGTACACTGATATAATCATTCGTAAACAATGTTTAAACAGGCGGATGTAGCAAATCTTTCTGATTGTAAAGGGTTTCTACAAATTAGATACTAAAGGAATGACAGATACAGGATACAATTCCACCTTACATTTCTCATACAGTTTTAAAGGTTTCTGTGGTGAAGATTACTGTATCATATAAACCGAGTATGATAGTAGTAATATAAAACCCATTTAACTTCTCCGCTGTTTTCAAAGAAAAGACTCAGTAAACAACACAACAAAACAAAGACACAGCTTTGCCACACTTTCAGAACCTCAAACGCACACTTCTTTTCTTTGTTTAAAAGCATGGTTGTAAAGGTTGTTTGTGTTTCCCTTAGCTTTGGGGGACGGGATAGCCTAGTGGTTAGAACATTGCGCTCGCAATCCGACAACCCGGGTTCGATTCCCTTTCAAGGGGATATTTTCCCCTGGAGTTAACATCAGTGCCGGCTCCACTCTCCCCAAAAGTCCTTCAGATGAGACTATAAACCGAGGCCCTGTGTGCAAACGCACGCAGAACACCTTGCGCACACGTTAAAAGCCCGTTCCGCTTTTCGTAAGAGTAGGCCATTGTGTACCGGTGGGAACAGATGACAATTTACAAAACCGCATACACACAGGGACTGGATGTAAAAAAAACAACAAATAATTGCTTATTCCATTATCCTCGATAAAAAAAATAATAATTTTCCTCTTAAAAAGCTTACACTACCCCCAACTACCCGCACCCACCCGCATCCCCAAGAGCCAAAGCGGCTTCACACGGTTTCATACTGAAGCTGTTGCTGCCTGGGGAAAGACCAGTGACAAAAGTCTGCCACACGTGAAAGCACGCGAGCTGTTACCCGGCGTTTTAGAACAGAAAGAAAGCAATCTGTGCTGCGTTTCTCCTTTTTTCCTTTTAAATCTCTACCAAACCCATGGATGTCCCGAACAATGCAAGAGGATAGGAGGGATTGTTCCATAGTGTTTCAGCACGGGCTGTTGGTTGGCACAAAGTCAGCATCGACTAAGTGCAGTAGTAGTAGTGGTAGTGGTAGTGGTGGTAGTGGTAGTGGTAGTGGTGATAGTAGTAGTAGTAGTAGTATATTTAGTAGTAGTAGTATAGTAGTAGTAGTAGTAGTGTAGTAGTAGTAGTAGTGGTGGTGGTAGTGGTGGTGGTAGTGTAGTGGTAGTGGTAGTAGTAGTAGTATAGTAGTATAGTAGTAGTAGTAGTAGTAGTAGAAAGTAGTAGTATAGTAGTAGTAAGTGGTGGTGGTGGTGGTGGTGGTGGTGGTGGTGTGGTGGTGGTGTGGTGTGTCGTAGTAGTAGTAGTAGTAGTAGTAGTAGTAGTAGTAGTTGGCACAAAGTCAGCATCGACTAAGTGCAGTAGTAGTAGTAGTAGTAGTAGTAGTAGTCGTAGTCGTAGTGGTAGGGGTAGTAAGTAGTAGTAGTAGTAGTAGTAGTAGTAAAGTGGGTGGTGGGTGGTGGTTGGTGGTGGTGGTGGTGGTGGTGGGGTTTTGGTAGTAGTAGTAGTAGTAGTGGTAGTAGTAGTAGTAAGTAGTAGTAGTAAAGAAAGTAGTAGTAGTAGTAGTAGTAGTAGTAGTAGTAGTAGTAGTAGTAGTAGTAGTATAGTAAGTATTAGTAGTAGTAGTAGTAGTAGTAGTAGTAGTAGTAGTAGTAGTTAGTAGTAGTAGTAGGGAATGGTTTGTGCATTTTTCCAAAAACACAAAGCCTTTTTCTCTCTGCTCAAGTTCTAAGTTTTCAAAGCAAAATGCCTTCCCCGGCACCAGAACCAAACTAACAACTATGTCTGTGATGCCTTTCATGCGCTGGTTCCATTTACGGAGAGAAAATTGTCACGTAAGACATAGTAAACTGAAGGAAGGTGGCAAGATGGTTCAGACGTTTGCCTGCAAACAAGTAAGCCGTGAGGTTCTGGGTTCAGTTCCCAGCCTCGCCCTTTCTTCCCAGTTTGACAAAAAAATCGAACTGAATGTCAAAGTCCTTCGGATGAGACTATAAACCGAGGCCCCGTGTGCGAATGCATGCAGAACATCTTGCGCACACGTTAAATCCTGTTCCGCTCTTCGAAAGAGTAGGCCATTGTGTTCCGGTGGGAACAGATGACAAAATTTACAAAACCGCATACACACGCATAAAAAAAAAAATTTAAGTCATCTGAGCGCTTTGATTTGTTGCTTTACAAGATTCAGCGCTATATAAATTCCATATATATTTTTTTTTTTGTTATTATTATTAAACTGCTGTTCTGACAGGGTTGTGTGTGTGTGTGTGTGTGTGTGTGTGTTGTGTGTGTGGTTTTGGTGTGTGTGTGTGGGGTGTGTGTGTGTGTGTGTGTGTGTGTGTGTGTGTGTGTGTGTGTGTGTGTGTGTGTGTGTGTGTTAGTTTTAATGCTCTTCTTCTTCTTCTCCTTCTTCGTCGTCGTCGTCGTCGTCGTCGTCGAACGCTCAGACAGCAACTGTTCTTGTCTGTCATATGAGCGAAAATGCGTCGCGCTGCCATTAAGCGCCTGACAAATCAGGCCCAGCGCATCTGACTTCGGCGTAAGAGAGGATTGTTATCTTTTAAGTCTTTCTGGGGGAAAACGAAAAGTCAGGAGAATGGACCAAGGAGGCAAAAAAACAGACAAGAAGGAGGTGACAGGAAGAAAAGGACTAAAGCAAAAACAAAGAGAAAGATAGAAAAGATAGAATTCCTAGCATAGAATTTCCAGAAGAGGAGGATGCTGTTTATTCTGACAAGCCCAGAGCATCACAACAGGGAAGCTGCTGTTCTACTGTGTACATATGTATCCAACTCGAGTCAAGAGACACATGGCTGCAATTTGCACAATTATAAACGAACACACAGAAAGAAAGAAAAACAAATGGAAGACAAAAACCGCAAGCCACGGTTTCTTGCAAACAAAATGTCACAACGGTAGTAAATACAAAATCCATTAATTTCTCCGCTGTTTTCATTGAAAAGACTTGGAAACAAAAACAAAGACACAGCCATGGCTCGCTTTCAGAAGCTAAGTTGTTTTGTTTTGTTGTTTTTTACCCAAAAATTATGGGCTTTACAATTTTACTAAAAAACGAAAAATAACTGAAAACAATTGAACAGGGAGCTATTTATCGAATAACACAATCCTTTTACTGAGAAAAATATAAGAAAAAAAATTAGGGAAACTAGAATAATCATATTTAAGCCTTGGAGCATTTTTAAACAAACAGAAAATGAAATGACAAGATAATGGAGAGAAAGAAAAGTACGCAAAAAGTTTTCGCATCAAAAACAAAAAGAAAAAAAAAGCAAGAAATCGCAGAATATAAGTAAACAGACAACGGAGAACCACATAAAGAAGATGAAACTAGGACGAAGCATGGACGAGACATTAACAACAATAACAAAGAAAGAAAGACACAAAGAGAAAAAGAAAGAAAGAGAATAATCAAAGAAGAAGAAACAGTAGCGCTTAGGTTTTCGTGATCTAATCTAACGCAGTTATCAAACTAAACCAACTTTTCGAATCAAAGTTCTGTTTGCTTTGGTTACAAAGGCCCTTACAACGAAGCTGCCAACAGCACTTTCCTTAAAGCTCTCTTTTCTGTAATGGAAAATAGTCATTAAAGGAAGAGATAATCAAAGTCAAAATACATCTCTCTGTCTCTGTCTCTTTCTCGTTTCATTTCATTTCATTTTACTCTTTTATTCTGAGGATGATGGAATAAGCACTCACGTGCTTTTTTCATCCAGTCCCCGTGTGTATGCAGTTTTGTCAATGTTATCATCCGTTCCCACTGGCACACAATGGCCTACTCTTCAGAGGAGCGCAACGGGTTTTAACGTGTACGCAAAATGTTCTGCGTGCGTTCGCACACGGGACCTCGGTTTATAGTCTCATCCGAAAGACATTCTCACAGATAGAGAGAGACAGACAGAGAGACAAAGACAGACAGACAAAGACAGACAAAGACAGAGACAGAGACAGACAAACAGACACACAGACACTAACACACGCAGAGATAGACAGAAAGAAACAGGGGTAAAAACAGAGAGATAGAAGAAAGGACATTGAAAGACCGAAACACACAAATAAATGAGTGAAAACCCATTACTGTGTAGGGAAGGATAAAAGGTTCAGGCTAGGCTTAGTCTTCTAACCTGTCTTTGTGGACACACTGGCATCAAAACAAATGATCAAATGAGCATGTAAACACTTCCAAAAAGGATTTTCCTTTGTTTTGATTTTCTTTTCTTTCTTTCTTTCTTTCTTTCGTTCATTCAGAAGAGAGAGAGAGAGAGAGAGAGAGAGAGAGAGAGAGAGAGAGAGAGAGAGAGAGAGAGAGAGAGAGAGAGAGAGAGAGAGAGAGATTCTTTTATATCGAGGATAATGGGATAAGCACTTATGTGCTTTTTTACATCCAGTCCCCCTGTGTATGCGGTTTTTATAAATTCTGTCATCCGTTCCACCGGCACACAATGGCCTACTCTTACAAAAAGCGGAACAGGATTTAACGTGTGCGCAAGATGTTCTGCGTGCGTTCGCACACGGGGCCTCGATTTATAGTCTCATCCGAAGGACTTTGGGGAGAATGGAGTCGGCACTGATGTTAACTCCAAAGGAAAATATCCCCTTAAACGGGAATCCAACCCGGGAGGGAGGGAGAGAGAGAGAGAGAGAGAGAGAGAGAGAGAGAGAGAGAGAGAGAGAGAGAGAGAGAGAGATACAGACAGAAGGACAGACAGTCAGAGACAGAGAGAGAGGAGAGGAGAGAGATTAAAGAGAGACGAGAGACAGAGAGAGAGTGAGATAAAGAGAGAGTGAGAGCGAGAAAGTGTTATAGAGATAAATTCCACACACGCGCGCGCGCGCACATGCACGCACGCACACACACACACCGCACGCACGCGCGCACGCACGCGCACACACACACACACACACGATCGATCTTGGGAACAAAGAAATGAAAGTACCAAAAAAAAAAAAGGACAACGATGAAAGAAAAACACAAAACACAAACACAACAAACAAACAAAACCTAAAACGCAATAACGAGAATAAAAGAAACCAACAAAGCGTATAGAAAAAAAGAAGAAGAAGAAGAAGAAGAAGAAGAAGAAGAAGAAGAAGAAGAAGAAGAAGAAGAAGAAAAGAAGAAGAAGAAGAAGAAAAGAAGAAGAACAGAAGAACAAGAACAAGAAGAAAGAACAAGAAAAGAAAGAAGAAGAAGAAAGAAAAGAAAAAAGAAAGAAAGAAAGAAAGAAAGAAAGAAAAGAAGAAGAAGAAGAAGAAGAAGAAGAAGAAGAAGAAGAAGAAGAAAGAAGAAAAGAAAGAAAGAAAAAAAGAAAGAAAGAAAGAAAGAACGAAAGAAAGAAAAGAAAGAAAAGAAGAAGAAGAAGAAGAAGAAGAAGAAGAAGAAGAAGAAGAAGAAGAGAAGAAAGAAAGAAAGAAAGAAAAGAAAAGAAAGAAAAGAAAGAAAGAAAGGAGGAGAACAGAAGAAGAAGAAGAAGAAGAAGAAGAAGAAGAAGAAGAAGAACAAGAAGAAGAACAAGAAGAAGAACAAGAACAAGAACAAGAACAAGAAGAAGAAGAAGAAGAACAAGAACAAGAAGAAGAACAAGAAAAAGAAGAGGAGGAGCATTAAAACTAACACACACAAAAACCCGTCAGGGGAGGGAATAAGAAGGATTAGCGATAAGAAAGCAAGCCCAAGGCACTATGAACCCAGCCAGATAACAGTGAACTCCCCCTGGTCTGTCTTGTCTGCGCCACCTCTGCTCGGTAATTAACCCAGAGTTTTACGCTGCTTTGGCAAGATTTCGGAATCTTTTGTGTCGTTTTCTGTGTGTATTTGTGGTGAAGAAATGTTGTTTTGTGGAAGTGTTTTTGTTGTTTGGGGTTGGGTTGTTGTTGTTGTTGTTTGGTGGGAGACGAAGGAAGAGATGAAGAGGAAAGGATGCAGAGAGGTGTGTGTGTGTGTGTGTGTGTGTGTGTGTGTGTGTGTGTGTGTGTGTGTGTGTGTGTGTGTGTGTGGTGTGAAGTGTGTGTGTGTTGTGTGTGTGTGTGAAGGGAGAATGTGTAGTATTGTGTGTGTGTGTGTGAAGGGGAATGTGTATGTGGTGTGTGTGTGTGGTGTGTGTGCGTGTGTGTGTGTGTGGTGTGTGTGTGTGTGTGTGTGTGTGTGTGTGTGTGTGTGTGTGTGTGTGTGTGTGTGTGTGTGTGTGCGCGCGCGTGTGTACGAAAATAGCACAAGACAAAGAATACAGATAGAAAAAGAACACAACATTTGTCAGGAAAAACATCAAAGAAATTTCGAAAACTCACAACAGAAAAATCCACATTTAGCTAAATATAAAAATGACGGCAAAGAATCGTCAAGAACACATCTTTAAAAAATGAAGAACTGTCAGTATGGCTTGACGATCCTAACTCTTTACTTGTTCTATGTTTCTTTGAGAGAAAACGCAAGAAAAGTTTGTTCTTCTTCGTCGGTGGAATTCAAACCCAAGTCAGATAATGTTCAATATTTGTGTTTTTAGCAACGCTTCAGAGGCCATCGATCAGTGTTCGACATTTACAAATTGTGTGATCGTTGCTGTTTGTCAACAGTCTTGCCAATCACGTCGTTTGCTATTAACGGTGTTGTTTTTTTTAACTGATATCAGCTTGAACAAACTTTTGATTTTCAATTATTTTTTTTCCTTTTGCTTGTTGGGTTGATTTTGTTTTATTTTCTTTAACTTTTCTTCTTCTATTTTATTCCTTTCCCCAAAACTAAATTTCAGAATGTTCCTTATTATCGGAAAGAAAATTACACACGCGTAGGTGTGTTTGCCTGCGTGTATGTTTACGCGCGCGCGAGCGCGCGCGCACTTACACACACGAAAGCGCCCACGCACATGCATACACGCACACACATGCATGCATGCATACATACATACATACATAAACAGGAAGAAAGGAGAGAGAGAGAGAGAGAGAGAGAGAGAGAGAGAGAGAGAGAGAGAGAGAGAGAGAAGAGAGAGAGAGAGAGAGAATGCGAATGGTTTATTCAAGAGAGAGAGAGAGAGAGAGAGAGAGAGAGAGAGAGAGAGAGAGAGAGAGAGAGAGAAGAGAGAGAGAGAGAGAGAGAGAGAGAGAGAGAGAATGCGAATGCGAATGGTTTATTCAAGAGAGAGAGAGAGAGAGGAGAGAGAGAGAGAGAGAGAGAGAGAGAGAGAGAGAAGAGAGAGAGAGAGAGAGAGAGAGAGAGAGAGAGAGAAGAAAGAAAGAAAGAAAGAAAAGAAAGAAAGAGAAAGCGGGAGAGAAAGAGACAGACAGACTGACTGACAGACAGACAGACCGACAATCGGACAGACAGGCAGAATAAAAGACCAAAAACCGAGACAGACAAACAAAAGGAGAGGAGGGAGGGAGGGAGGGGGATAGACATATACGCCAACAAAGGCAGACAGAAGAAAACAACAACAACAACAACAACGAGAATAGACACAAACTCAGAAACAAGATTATCACAAAACAGCACACACACACACTCACACACACACACACACACCTCTCTCTCTCTCTCTCTCTCTCTCTCTCTCTCTCATCTCATCTCTCTCTCTTCTCTCTCTCTCTCTCTCTCTCTCTCTCTCTCTCTCTCACACACACACACTCACACACACACACACACACACACACACACACACACACACACACTCACACACACACACACATACATACAGAGATATCAACGATCAAGGCAGAGGTCTATTTCTTTTCGCCCCATTCGGGGAGGGGGACATAGGGGTATCACAAACACAAACAGCCCTCCAACAAGTCAACAGCTTGCCCAGATCGAGTTCCCAGCACACAGGCAACATGAAAGCCGCTGATAAAGCCGCAACCTGAAGAACAAGAAGAGGAGAAACAGCCCACCACCAGCAGGATGAAGCCTGAGAGAGACGCAGGAGGGGTGGAAAAAGAACACGTAGATCATGATATATAGCGAGTCAAACATTACAACAACAAAAAAGTACTAAGGGAATATGTACGGTCATTTTGTTCAGCTGCAGTATATATACTATGTATCTATGTGTGTGTGTGTGTGTGTGTGTGTGTGTGTGTGTGTGTGTGTGTGTGTGTGTGTGTGTGTGTGTATATATATACATACATACATACATACATACATGCATACATACATACATGCATGCATACATACATACATACATACATACATACATACATACATACATACATACATACATACATACATACATACATACATACATACATAGATAGATAGATAGATAGATAGATAGATAGATAGATAGATAGATAGATAGATAGATAGATACAGATATAGACATGTGTGTGTTTGTGTTTGTGTGTGGAGAGAGAGAGAGGATAGATAGGAAGATAAAAAGAGAGAGAGAGAGAAGAGAGAGAGAAGAGAGAGAGAAGAGAGAGAGAGAGAATAGATAGATAGATAGATTAGATAGATAGATAGTTGTGTGTGTGTGTGTGTGTGTGTGTGGTGTGTGTGTGTGTGTGTGTGTGTGTGTGTGTGTGTGTGTGTGTGTGTGTGTGTGTGTGTGTGTGTTAGAGTACTCACATAAGCATTGCTTGTTGTACCGATTTCATGTATTGGTGCCACGTTGTTTTGAACTAAATAGAATGTTCTTTAAACCAGTATGAACAGTTAAAGCTATTTTTCTTAGTTTTAAGGGCTTAGTTAAGTTTACTAGAACCCTCCTGAACAAACCACTAAGAAAGTCTACCCTTGTTTTTTTGTTCCTCGGTTAGAGCTCCGAGGTTCACCAATGGTGAGATTTTGCAGCATATGCGACCGCTATTCACCGTCACCGTCACCAATCCCTCAGATTCCGAATCCTTTGGGGCGCCTTCGAAGCTTTGTCAACCATCTTTCTCCAGTCCTCTCGTCTCTCAGCCGCCCTCAGGGTGTCTCTAAGCTCCATGTCTGTCCACTCTCGAATGTTGTCCTCCCATCTCTTCCTTTGTCTGCCTCTTCTTCTTCTTCCTCCCCTCACTGTACCTTATAGGGTTGTTTTAGCCACCAGAGGAGCAAGTGACATGACCAAACAACTTTCAGTTTTCGTTGTCTGACGAGTGTTTGAAGGTCAGTATAGGGCCCGATTTCATTGCGGATGCGTCTCTTGACTTCTTCATTCGTGATGTGGTCTTTGTACGAGATGCCTAAGGGTCTTCGGAAGCACCTCATTTCTACAGCTCTTACCCACCACTAAGGTACCCGCATTCCGACTTCGAATGTCGGATAAATTAAACTACTCTTAACGATGTGGCCGCATTGATATGTCTTCAGTGGTTGGCGGGAGGGGGGGGGGGGGGTATAGGCAATAATTACGATTTGACTGGATAAACCGGAGCTACTTAGTCCAAAGTAAACAAACTGCTTAATGAATTGAATGTCTCATAAAGAAGCTACTTAATGATTTATTTAAACCGAGCTACTAAGTCTCTTACAGACAAACCGCTTTAGAAACTGTTTAAACTGGGCCTAGTTCGAATCTTGGAAGTTATTGGTGTGGGGTAGAAATGTAAAGAAATTTATCGTTGGGATTCTATCTGACAGTGTGAAATTCTGTGCGGGGTAAAATAAATTCTCTTTTCTGTTAATCTTCTTGTTTTTGCTAGGGGTACGGGATGGCCTAGTGGTTAGAACATTGCGCTCGCAATCTGACAACCCGGGTTCGATTCCCTTTCAAGGGGATATTTTCCTCTGGAGTTAACATCAGTGCAGACTCCACTCTCCCCAAAAGTCCTTCGGATGAGACTATAACCCGAGCGAACGCAACCAGAGCATCTTGCGCACACGTTAAATCCTGTTCCGCTTTTCGTAAGAGTAGGCCATTGTGTGCCGGTGGGAACAGATGACAATTTACAAAACCGCATACACACGGGGACTGGATGTAAAAAAGCACATAAGTACTTATTCCATTATCCTCGATATAAAAGAATAAAAGAAGTTAATTAATTAATACCTTCTCTTCTTTTCCTGTCGTCTGTTTCTTGCTTATTTTCTGCTTTTGTGTGTTCGTTTCACTGTCTTTCAAATCCAGATTAGATATCTCTGTTTTTGTTTGGGTTCTTCTTTGTTTAAAAAGTGTTATCTACGTGTTAGATTCTGGTATCAAGATTATGAGTCTCTCTCTCTCTCTCTCTCTCTCTCTCTCCTCTCTCCTCTCTCTCCTCTCTCTCTCTCTCTCTCTCTCTCTCTCTCTCTCTGTCACACACACACATACACTAACACACACACGCGCGCGCGCGCGCGCGCGGACGGAGAGACAGAGACACACTTAAAACAGTGGTAACACTAAACCGATCAGCCATGAATCGATCAAACCAGAAATACAGAAAAATATTACCCAAATAAAACAACAAACACCAAATCATACAAATCTCGTTAACACCCAGTGCAGGAAATTTACATTCATATCAATCAACCTGTCAATCAATCGATCTTCATAACACCCCATTTTTCAAAAGGCACGGGAAGTGGGGAGGGGGGGGGGGGGGAGTAGGGCAGAGACAATCAATACTCATTTCAGATCAGAGCCAAACCCCCTGACAAAGGGGAACAACAAAAAGGGCACAGCTCATTTGCATGGCACGCGACATGCTCAGCCAATCAATGGGCTCGGTGCAGCGCCAGGAGCATGCTGGGTATTGCACGCGCTCGGGCGGGTGGCCTTTTCAAAGAGAGTCGTGGCAAGAAGAACGGTTATAGTCTCTGCGGTATGGGGGGGGTCTCCGAAATTGAAAAACTCTTGAAGGAAGTAGGTGTTGTTTTCCCCCAACGTGGGGACGCGCGTGCGTGCGTGCGTGCGCAGAGACTCGCTGGCACGCATGCGCACGCATGCACGTAAGTACACGTACACGCACGCGCGCGCGCACACACACACACACACACTAATATCCCTTTTATATGAACAGACGTAAAATTGAGGACCAACACACACACACACAACACACACACACACACACACACACTCACACACAACAGATGTTCATGCACCAGCACACACATGCATATCTCTCTCTCCCTCCCTCTCCTCCTCTCTCTCTCTCTCTCTCTCCTCTCTCTCTCTCTCTTAAGATTGTTTCCATCTGCACTCAAGCAGTTGTTTGTTTTGTTTGATTTTTTTCTTTCAGTGAACATGCTCATGTAGTACCAGTATTGTGTTTCTTGATCGTGTAATATATTATGTCAGAATAATGTTTTATGTTTCCCCCCCATGAAAGGGGCTGTTGGCCTGTATTCATTAACTTTCAGAGTTCTCTCTCAAAGAAAAGATATGACTGTTCTCTTGGATCCAATTTTTACATTGAAAGGTGTGCTTTATTTTTAAACAATAGTCTGATATCACCGTATACCATTATATAGGACTATATTTGTGTACTTCTGATTAGTACTGCTCGGGGGCTTTCCTGCAATTTACTGGATGTTTTTGATTCACGAATAATTACGGGGACAAGCTATAAGACTAGGCTAGGCCTAAAATCTTCATCTTCAAGATCATTCACTTATTCCATCATTCTCTCTCTCTCTCTCTCTCTCTCTCTCTCTCTCTCTCTCTCTCTCTCTCTCTCTCTCTCTCTCTCTCTGCTTCCATGATGTGGATGCCATGCCATGTTGATTATTTCAAATGTTTTGAATATGTCATGTTTTGACTTTTTTTTTCACTGCCCCCTCCCCACTGTCCCCATGTGATTGGGCTTACAGGAGCCTACCACATTAAACCATTTTCAAGTTTCAAGTTTCTCTCTCTCTCTCTCTCTCTCTCTCACTCTCTCCTCTTTCTCTTCTCTCTCTCTCTCTCTGCTCTCTCTCTCCTCTCTCTCTCTCTCTCTCTCTCTCTCTCCTCTCTCTCTCTCCCTCTCTCTCTCTCTCCCTCTCTCATCCTCTCTCTACTCTCTCTCTCTCTCT
>CM054153.1:20720109-20722609 GCA_028751875.1 Rapana venosa
AACACAGTCCCTGGGCGTCTGCAGTTAAAAAGGCGAAGCTTTCTGACACTAAGCTGTGTAAATAAAGGTGTAATCCTTCTGCTGCGTGGTTTCTGGACGTGCTCAGTGGCTAAGGTGGTGACTGTGCTGACTGTTGAGTTGGTGGTGGTGGTGGTGGTGGTGGTGGTGTGTGTGTGTGTGTGTGTGTGTGTGTGTGTGTGTGTGTGTGTGTGTGTGTGTGTGTACGTGTGTGTGTGTGTGTGGGGGGGGGGAGGGGGGTGGTGGGTGTGTGTGGTGTGTAGGTGTGTGTGTGTGTGTATGTGTGAGTGTGTGTGTGTGGGTGCGTGTGTGTGTGTGTGTGTATGTGTGTGTGTGTGTGTTGTGTGTGTGTGTGTGGTGTGGTGTGTGTGTGTGTGTGGTGTGTGTGTATGTGTGTGTGTGTGGGGGGTGGGGGGTGCGTGCGTGCGTGTGTGGTATGTTGTGCGTGCGTGCGTGCGTGTGTGGTGTGTGTGTGTGTGCGTGCGTGTGTGTATGTATGTTCGTTCGTGCTAGATCTGTGTTTGTTTGCTTTCTTTGTTTATTTGTTTGTTTTAGTTGGTTGGTTGGTTGGTTGGTTGGTTGGTTAGTTAGTTAGTTACCTAGTTAGCTAGTTAGTTAGTTCGTTTGCTCGTTAGTAAGTTTGTGTACTTACTCACTCACTCACTCACTCAAAGGCTTGCTTGCTTGCTTGCTTGCTTATCTAAATTGTTTTATTTCTGAGATAATGAATAAGCTCCCACGCGCTTTCTTTTTACATCCATTCCCTTTGTGCATGCCCCTTTTGTACACACACACTCACTCACTCACGCACTCACTCACACACACCTACACCCGCACCCACCCACCCACCCACACACACACACACACACACTCACACACACTCACCTACACCCACACACACTCACACACACTCACCTACACCCACACACACACACTCACACACACTCACCTACACCCACCCACACACACACTCACACACACTCACCTACACCCCACACACACACACACTCACACACACTCACCTACACACACACACACACTCACACCCGATGTCCGATCCCACATCCATCATAAATATTTTGACCATTTACAAATTTATACAGACGGATCACGTCTAGATAATCAAGAAACAGGTTCTGCTTTTGTTATACCAGCTTTAAAAATTGAAAAATCATATTATGTTGGTAGATATCACTCGATATTTACAGCAGAACTTGTAGCAATACTAATGGGTATTACTTATATTCTTGATTTGCCGTTGTGTATATTTCAAATTCTTGTTTGCGTTGATTCTAAATCGGTATTGTATGCTTTAAAATCCCCAAGTTTCAAGAAAACTTCGAAAATCATATTAGAGATTAAGCATGTCATACATCTCTAACCTTAAAGGGCATAAGTGTTAATTTTTGTTGGGTGCCTTCACACACTGGTTCTTTCCAAATGAGTGGGCGGATAGAGCTGCCAAAAAAGGTGCAAAACATGGACGGGATGCAATAGAATTGCATGTGCCTTTATCCTTACAAGAAGGGTATAGCTTACTAGAACAAAAATCATGGAAAAAGGTCACTGACAGTAATCAGCAAAATGAGAAACTTTTAACTAGAACTGCAATTAATACCGATAATTTAACAGTGGTGAACCATTCAGAAGTTAGTACAAGTGTTTTTTACGTCAAGGAGAATTAATACTTTATTCTATAGAATGAAACTAAATGCATTGATAACCAAATTCAGCAAAAATGGTAAATGCCTGTGTGGTGAGAATATCACTAATACTCATATACTTTTTGACTGCCAGAGTGTAAAACCTTTCATGCCCCATTTTTCTGAAAACTCCCTCACCAGCATATTCAGCAATCTAAAACTAGCATTTGAAATTGTGAAAGGTCTTTGTCACAGTCCCATAGGACATTTGTTATAGTTACATTAACGTTAATGACTTTTTGTTTGTTTGTTTGCTTGTTAATGATTCTTGTTGCATTGCCAAGTTTCTTTTCGAGTTTTTTTATATTATTTTTATTATTATTATTTTTTTTAATAACACATCCACCTCACCCCTTTTTTTGTTTGTTTGTTTTTTTTGTTTTTTTTTCCCCCCGTCTAATATCACTAAAAGTGAACAGACGTAAAATTGAAGTCAACAACAACAACAACACACTCACACACACTCACCTACACACACACACACACACTCACACACACTCACCTACACCCACACTCACACACACTCACCTACACACTCACACACACTCACCTACACCCTCCCCCTCCACCTCACACACACACTTCCCCTACAGCAGCCTCTCTCTCCTCACTCTTCCTTCTCTCTTTCTCTCTCTCTCTTCTCTCTTCTCTTCTCTCTCTCTCCTCTCTTCTCTCTTTCTCTCTCTCTCTCTTCTCTCTCTTTCTCTTCTCTCTCTTCTCTCTCTCTCTCTCTCTCTTTTCCTCTTCTCTCTCTCTTCTCTCTCCTCTCTCTCTCTCTC
>CM054153.1:20745109-20750109 GCA_028751875.1 Rapana venosa
TGACACTAAAAGTTGTCAGTAAAACAATAAGAGGGGGAGGGAGAGAGGTGAGGAGGGTTATGTTTGATAATGAAGAGGGCGTGTTTAAGTTATGTGTTTGTTGATGGCTTTCTGCTATGTCAATCAAAATAGTCGTGTCGTGTCCGAGGCTTTGTTCAGAGCACACATTGCAAACGTGTTCGTTACTTCAGCAAACAGACTTTCTTGCAAACAAGCAGATAAAGAAACTGCTGCTAGAAGGACTTCAAGAGTGGAATCGGTGGTCTAGAAGTAACGCGCCTGTCTAGAAAGCGAAAACTCCGGGTCAGAAGTGTGCGGTGGTTCGAATCCCGTTTGGGCCCGAAACTTTTCCCCCATCCATTAGACCATGAGTGGTGGTCTGGGCGCTAGTCTTTCGGATGAGACGATAAACCGAGGTCCCGTGTGTTACACAAATTTATTCAGCGCACGTAAAAGAACCAACGGCAACAAGAGAGTTGTCCCTGGCAAAATTCTTACAAAAAAGCCACTCTGATAGGGAAACAAATACAGTTGCAGACAACAATATAAAAAAGGGGGGGTGGCGCTGTTCTTGTGGCGACGCGCTCTCCCCGGGGAGAGCAGCCCAAATTTCACGCAGAGAAATCTCGTGGCTTTAAGTGGTATAAATGAAATGAAATGAAATTTCTAGACTGCACCTTCATGACTGGCTATGTTAATCTCATGGGAAAGACTGTCCTTCGTGTAAAGAAAACAAACAAAACTGTTGCCTTTTGTTAGATTTTATATAGGAATGATACGTAGGTGAAAACCCTTAAAGCCCTGAACATAAAGTTAGCCTGAAAAATAAACGAATTAGAAATTAGAATAAGAAATAGCAGTACTATAGCAAAACAATGCCATCGATAAACGATAGGAAAAATTAGTCAGATATTCCATTCATAGAACCATTCAAATGTGATCGGTCACAACAATTTCTTTCAGATGAGACGATAAACCAACGTCCCGTGTGTAGTATGCATTTAGCACACATTAAAGAACCCAGGGCACAAAAAGAGTGGTTCCTGGCAAAAATTGAGCTGAAAAAACACACTCTCATAGGGAAACATACATGCAGACAGACTAACAAAAAGTGGGTGGCGCTGCACTTGTGGCGACACACTCTCCCCAGGAAGAGGAGCGAGGGAGAGAATTCTGCAGAGGCTAAAAGTAACATACAGTACAATACAATACAGCCCAACATATTCTGAACGAACAGACCACCATACACATACACACACACACTAACACACACACACACACACACACACACACACACACTCTCAGCAGTTCATAACATCAGTTGCTGAGATTATAATATATTCTTCCCCAGTAAGACCACTACTGTAGATAGTTGTGATAATATAAATATACGTACATTAAAGAGAGAGAGAGAGAGAGAGAGAGAGAGAGAGAGAGAGAGAGAGAGAGAGAGAGAGAGAGAGAGAGAGAGATGTTGGTCTGAATGCGGGTGTGTCCTTATCACCAAGTAGTGAATGGACATTAAACAAAAACAAAACAAAAAACAAACAAAAACACACACACATGACAGAATTTACAAAACCGCAAACACACGGGGACTGGATTTTTTTTTAAAAAGCACATAAGTGCTTCTTCTATTATCCTCGATATAAAAGAATACAATTAAATAAATAAATAAAACACACACACACAATACACACACACACAACACACACACACAAAAACGAAGACTATGACTCACACACGCGCGCGCACGCACTCATGCATGCATAGCGCAACCGGATACCCATGGATTGCAGCAGACACACCGACACACCGACACACAGACACACAGACACACCGACACACAGACACACCGACACAGTGGCTTGGCACAAAAGGCTATTGACCCTCCGGCTGCACAGTCTCCAGTGTACAACCCCGACAAAACATCACCCCCAGAGGCAGGCTTCTGACAGCCGTCAAACTGTTGTGTTGTTGTGGTGGTGGTGGTGGTGGTGGTGGTGGTGGTGTGGTGGTGTGGAGATGGTGACTGTCAGTTTGAAATGACTTTTCATTCCAAAGTTTGTGGAAGCTCTTGTTCCTTTCCTTCCAGCTCTCTCTCTCTGTCTCTCTCTCTCTCTCTCTCTCTCTCTCTCTCTCTCTCTCTCTCTCTCTCTCTCTTCGTCTCTCTCTCTGTCTCTCTCTCTCTCTCTCTCTCTCTCTCTCTCTCTCTCTCTCTCTCTCACATACACACACGCACACGCACGCACACACACACACAACACACACACACAAACATACACATAGATAGATAGATAGATAGATAGATAGATAGATAGATAGATAGATAGATAGATAGATAGATAGATAGATAGATAGATAGATAGATAGATAGATAGATAGATAGACAGACAGATAGATAGATAGATAGATAGATGCATGCACACGCACGCCCGCACGCACACATGCACATATGCACTCAAGCATACACACACAATCGTGTCCACGCAAGCAACACAAGCAAATGCGTACACATGCATATAAGCATACACACACACACATGCAGCCACACAGACGCACACACATACACGCGCGCTCTTACACACACACACACACACACACACACACACACGTATGCACATACTCACTCACACAATCCGTATGTGTGCGCACGCATAAAGAGACAAACGGAGAGAGACTGACAGACAGACAGGGACACACAGAGAGAGAGAGAGAGAGAGAGAGAGAGAGAGAGGAGAGAGAGAGAGAGACAGAGAGAGAGACAGACAGACAGACAGACAGACAGACAGAGAGAGGACAGATAACAAACAGACACGCAGACAGACTGAGACACCGACAACAGAGACACAGACACGCTAAACAAACCTACTACACACCAAGGGGTACCACAGACACACTCCCTGACAAGAGACAATGACAGAGAAACACAACCATTCTAACCAGACAAAAAGCAAGAGAGGGAGGGAGGAAGGGAGAAGAGGAGAGAGTAGGAGGAAGGGGCAAACAGCAGACTTTTCCATCCATTTTGCAAAGCACTGGCATTCAACTTTAATGCCGCCGCTGACTATGACTGATCCTCCGTTGTCAAAAGGTGACTTCCGAAAGAAAAGGTCTCCCAGCAGGCAGCCAGCTCTGACAGACACGCTGCAGCTAGAGTGGTGAAGGACTTCGCCAATAGGGGCGTGATGATGTATAAAAGAGAGAGAGAGGGAGGGAGGGGAAGGGGAGGGGGGGGGAGGGGGAGATGGGGAGGGGGAGGGGGAGAGGGAGGGAGGGAGGGGAGGAGAGGGAGGGGGGGAGGGGGAGAGGGAGGGGGGAGGAGAGGAGGGAGGGAGAGAGGGGAGAGAGAGGGAAAGAGAGGGGGAGGGAGAGAGGGGGAGGGAGAGAGAGGGAGGGAGAGGGGGGAGAGAGAGGGAGGGAGAGAGAGAGAGGAGGGAGAGGGGAGAGGAGGGGGAGAGAGAGGGGGAGGGGGAGAGAGAGGGGAGAGGAGAGGAGGAGGAGGGGGGAGAGAGAGAGGGAGAGAGAGAGAAGAGAAAGGAGGAGGAAGAGAGAGGAGGGAGAGAAGAAAAGAGAAGGAGGAGGGGAGAGAAGGAGGAGGGAGAGAGAGGAGGGGATGGAGAGGAAGAGAGAAGGAGGAAGACAGGAGAGAGATGAGTGAAGAGAGAGAGGAGGGAGAAAGGAGAAGGAGGAAAGAAAGAGCGAGAGAAGAGAGAGAGGAGAGGGAGGAGGAGAGAGAGAGAAGAGAGAGAGAGAGAGAGAGAGATGAGATGAGAGAGGAGAGCGTTGTGAACTCTTGGAGTGTATCGCAATTAATGTATAAAAGAATAGAGAGATAAGGACAGAAGAAGAGACAGAGACTTAGACGAAAGACAGAGAGAGCAAAAAGAGCAGAGATGGAGGGGGGGGCGTGCGAGTGAGGAGAGAGAGAGAGATTGTGTGTGATTATTCATTCATTATATTTTATTTATCTCATTCGAGGATAAGGTGAATAAGCACCGTGTGACTTTTTTACCAGTCCTCGTGTGTAAGCAGTTTTGTAAATCTGTTATCCATTTATGTGTAAGTGTGTGTGTGCGCGCGCGCGCCTGTGTGTGAATGAAGATGAATGAATGAATGAATGAAATTAATTAATTAATTTCAAAATAAAATAAGAAAGAAACCAACGAATGAATAGATGGTAGAATGAATGAACGAACGAATGATGAATGAATAAATGAATCAATGAATTACAAAACGCATTAAAAAAACATCACTCTATTATACATGATCGTAACGCTTAAAGAAAAGGAAGCAGGAAGACAGACAGACAGACAGACAGACAGAAAGGCAGACAGACAATGAAGAAAACAGTGGGCAAAAACCATGACACACAATGAGATAAATATAAAGGACATAGAAGCGCTTTGATTTCTTTTTGCAAGATATAGCGCTATACAAATTCCATTTATTATTATTGTCGTTATTATTATTATTATTATTATTATTATTATTATTATTATTATTATATTATCAGAACAGAGACAGTCAAAGCATTTTAGTGCAAGCTGACACGTTAAGGAACCCAAAACATTCTTCAATCAGTTCCAAAACTCATTTTTAAAACGAAGTCTTGGGAGTAGGGGGGGGGGGGGGGGGGGGGGTGGGGGGGGTGGGAACGACAGAAACTCTTATCACGGCACAGATGTAATTCCATTAACTGCAGTCCTTTCAGTGTGTGTGTGTGTGTGTGTGTGTGTGTGTGTGTGTGTGTGTGTGTGTGTGTGTGTGTGTGTGTGTGTGTGTGTGTGGTGAGTGTGTGTGTATTTTTTAATTTTATTTATTTACTTATTCTTTTATATCGAGGATAATGGAATAAGCACTTATATGCTTTTTTACATCCAGTCCCCGTGTGTATGCGGTTTCGTAAATTTTGACATCTGTTCCTACCGGCACACAATGGTCTACTCTTTCGAAAAGCGGAACAGGATTTAACGTGTGCGCAAGATGTTCTGCATGCG
>CM054153.1:20757609-20760109 GCA_028751875.1 Rapana venosa
CGCCTGGCTTTCCAATAATCATGTAAATGTAATCAAACACTTGCCGGTAATCATGTAAATATGATTAAATGGAGACAGGAAAAAAAAAACTTTTAAAAAATCGACGAAAACAATGCTGCAACATTAAACATTTTCTGTCCCCCCTCCCCAAATAAAAGTTGAAATTGGGCTAGTGTGTGTGTGTGTGTGTGTGTGTGTGTGTGTGTGTGTGTGTGTGTGTGTGTGTGTGTTGTGTGTGTGTGTGTGTGTGTGTGTGTGTGTTTTGTGGGGGTGGGTGTGTGGGGTGTGTGGTGTGGGGTGTGTGTGCGAGGTGTGTGGGTGTGTGTGTGTGTGAGTGTGTGTGTGTGGTGGTGTGGTGTGTATGTGTGTGTGTGTTGTGTGTGTGTTGGTGTGTGTGTGTGTGCGTGCGTGTATACATGTGCGCGTGTATGTGTGTGTGCGTATGTGTGTGTGTTTGTGTGTGCGCGCGTGCGCGCGTGTATACATGTGCGTGTGTGTGTGTGTGATTGGGGAAGGGGTTATCCGTGTGTGAGTGTCTGCGTGTGTCTGCATGTCTTTAAGTCTGTGTTGTTGGTGGCGGTGGTATTGTCGACGCTATTGCTGTGTCATTTGTGTGTGCACGTGTGCGCTCGCGTGTGTGCATGCGTGGTTTTGTCCATGCGCGCGCGTACGCGTGTGTGTGTGTGTGTTGTACAGGACAGTGGCTGAGGAGAGGGTTATCAAATGACTTAACCAGCTCTCCTTTACACTTGTAGTTTGTCAAGAATTCGCCTGTGGAGAAATACTGAAAATTCTGGTCTGGTTTTGTCAAAAATTGTTGAACGAAAAAGTGCCCAATTTCTTACACCACAGCTCTCTCTCTCTCTCTCTCTCTCTCTCTCTCTCTCTCTCTCTCTCTCCCCTTCTCTCTCTCCTCTCTCTCTCACAACACACACACACACACACACACGTACATACACACACGCACGCATACTACACATAAACATACACGCGCGCGTGCGCGCGCGCACACACATCTATAAGCGCTTCGATTTGTTTGTTTTTTACAAGATTCAGCGCTATATAAATTCCATATATTATTATTATTATCTATTTAGCTAGCTAGCTATACACTCTCTCTCTCTCATACACAGAGAGAGAGACAAGGATGGCAGAATTTACAAAACTGCATACGCACGGAGACTGGATATAAAAAAATTCAAACGAGTGCTTTTTCCATTATCCTCGGAAAAAAAGAATAAAGTAAATAAATAAAATGAATAAACTAAATAAATAGATAACACACCACACACACACACACATACTACACACACACTACACACACACACTCACACGTACACACACACACTTTTGGTCTCCATAATTTTGTTAACAGCACACCGTCTCAACAACAACAACAACAACAACAACAAAACCGGCTCAAAAATGAACAGGCCAATAAATTTGTTTTCAGTTCACTTCAGGCTTGATCGTCCTGTTTTTCTTTTCTTTTTTTTTTTATATATCTTTGGTTCTTCCAAGCTGCAAGAAATGACATTCTACTTCTTTGATTTAGCATAAGACACTGACCTTTCCCGCTTCTAAAAGATTAGCATCATACGTGCTACTTCTCAGACCAGTTTATTTCCTTAGAAGTATGGCCACAAGTAATGTCGAAAGTCAGAAGGACCTATCGACACAAGACGATCCTGCTTGCAGTGTCAGAGGTAGGTGGGGGAGGGGGGAAGGGGGGGGGGGGGGGGTTGTTGTTGTATTTTTGACGGGCGTTATAGTCGAGTGGTCAAGACCCTTTCACTGTAATCCCACGGTGCGCCCATGAAGTCATGGGTTCCAATCTCGTTTGGCGGGCGTTTGGTGAATTAAGAGTGCAGACATGCTAGTGCCCTTCTTTTTTTTACTCTTTCGTGTGTGTGTGTGTGTGTGTGTGTGTGTGTGTGTGTGTGTGTGTGTGTGTGTGTGTGTAAATTTTTTATTTATTTATTACTTTATTTATTCATTTATTGTTTTATATCGAGAATGAAGCACTTATGTGCTTTTTTTACATCCAGTCCCCCGTGTGTATGCAGTTTTGTCAATTTTGTCATCCGTTCCCACAGGCACACAATTGCCTACTCTTCCGAAAAGCGGAACGGGTTTTAACGTGTGCGCAAGATGTTCTGCGTGCGTTCGCACACGGGACCTCGGTTTATAGTCTCATCCAAAGGACTTTGGGGCGGAGTGGAATCGGCACTGATGTTAATTCCAGAGGAAAAATCCTCTTAAACGAGAATCGAACCCGGGTCAGCAGATCACGAATACATCTCCCGTCCCCGTAATATATAAGCAAGCAAGCAAGCGCTCGCACGCACACACACACACACCACACTACTACACTACACACCCACACACACACACACACCACACACACACACACACTCAAAACCATGTCCAAAAGAACTTCCTCCCTTTCTTGCTTATAATAACGAAACTGGGCACTTTCACAAATCATGTGCTGACATAC
>CM054153.1:20765109-20797609 GCA_028751875.1 Rapana venosa
AAAAATAAACAGACATGAGGAAACAATTTTGAAGAGAGATGACGAAAACAGCGGGAGATAGAATTCTCGGATAAAGGTTTATTCGTTTTACATCGGCCCACAAAAGTCACAAAATCTTTTACACTGGGTATAAATTTCGTCTGCTTGAGACAACGATCGCGAATCCAGAAACCACAAAACAGATGCATCTGTTTGAAGTGACCGTGAAATGTTCACATTACGAGTTTGCACCCGAAAACGTTTGCAGAGGGCTCTAAGACACGCGCGCGCGCGCGCGCGCGCGCGCGCGTGTGTGTGTGTGTGTGTGTGTGTGTGTGTGTGTGTGTCGTGTGTGTGTGTGTGTGTGTGTGTGTGTGTGTTCTGTGTGTCTGTGTGTGTGTGCTGTGGTGTCGTGTGTTGTGTGTGTGTGTGTCCGTGTGTGTGATGTGTGTGTCGTGCGTGTGTGTTCGTGTGTGTGTGTGTGTTGTGTGTGTGTGTGTGTGTGTGTTTTGTGTGTGTGTGTGTGTGTGTGTGTGTGTGTGTGTGTGTGTGTGTGGGTGCGTGGTGTGTGTGCGCGCGCGCGTGTACATAGCAGTAAATAGGAATGAAGACCAACAAGAACTAGGGAAAAAACAAAGCATCTAACCTGACAACAGTAACAGCAGAATTAATGACTTACTCCACATCAAACCAACACACACACAAATTGACAGCAGAGGAGGACGACTGCATTGAACAAGAGGAAGAAGAAGACAGCGACGACAACGAAGACGACAACAACATAAAGAAGACGAAAAACAACAGAGAAAACTGCAACAATAATAACCAAGACAAGCAACGAGTCACAAGACCAAAAAATCACACAGCAACACAATCACAACATCACAATTGAAAGACACCAACAATGATACAACTGACAACACGCTACAACCACGACATCCACCAAGAAGAAAGAAAGAAAGACGACACGCAACAGACACAGACAGACAGACAGACAAGACGGACGGACGGACGGACAGACAGACAAAGAAAGACGACAGACACAGACAGACAGAAGGAAGAAGAGGGAGGGAGAGAGGGACAGGAAGGAGAAGGAAGGAAGGAAGGAAGAAAGGGAAGGAAGGAAGGAGGGAAGGAAGGAAGGAAGGGGGAGAGGAGAGAGGGAAGGAAGGAAGAAGGGGAAGGAAGGAAGAAGAGGGAGGGAGGAAGGAAGGAGAAAGAAGAAAGAAAGAAGAAAGAAGAAAGAAAGAGAAGACAGACGGAACGGACGGACGGAGAAAGCGGACAGAAAGACAGACAGGAAGGAAGGAAGAAGGAGGAGGGAAGAAAGGAAGGAAGGAAGGAGGGAAGAAGAAGGAAGGAAAGAAGAAGGAAGGAAGAAGGAAGGAAGGAAGAAGGGAAGGAAGGGAAGGAAGAAGAAGAAGAAAGGAAGAAGGAAGGAGAAGGATAAAGAAAGAAAGAAAGAAAGAAAGAAACAGAAAGAAAGATGACAAACAGAAAAACAACGAAGAGAGAAAGAAACAACCAAAAATATGAAGCCAAGGAAAAAAGACCATGTAACAGCAGCAACAATCCACCTATAACAACACTTAACGCGACACAATAGGAACACGTCCACAAACAAGTAACCACTGACAAGTTCAGATTTGTATCCCTATCAGAAGCACAAGCGCGCACGCGCGCACACCACACACACACACACACACACACACACATCGCACTCACACATACACACATACACATACATACACACACACATACACACACACGCACACATACACTCACACACACACATACACACACACACGCACACGCACACACACACACACACACGCACACATATACACATACACACACACTCACTCACACACACACACACACACACACACACACACACACACACACACCACACACACACACACACACACACACACACACACACACACACAATCTTGCTGAGAAAACAGCACTGCTGGTTACAGCATTTTTTCACAGACGCGACAACTTCTTGCAGAAAGAACAACTACAATGAAAACACAAAACTAAACAGTGGTTACGAGGTAACGCACCTGCACTTGAGAGCTACAATCGTGGGTTCGATTCCCGTTTGTGCCCAAACTTTTCCTCCCATTCATTAGACCTTGAGTGATAGTCAGGGTGCTAGTCTTTCAGATGAGACGATAATCCCAGACCCCGCGCGCAACATGTATTCAGCGTACGAAAAAGAACCCTCGACAACAGCAAGAGAGTTGTCCCCGGCAAAATTCTGATCGGAAAAAGCCACTCTCATCAGAAAATAAGAACACATGCATACGCATGCACTCAGCGCACATAGAAGAACCCGCGGCAACAAGAGATTTGTCCCATCGCAAATTTTTTTCAGGAAAAAAGGCTACTCCCACAAGGAAGCAAATGTACATGAAGACGGAAAATTTGGTCCTAAGAATGGGTGGCGCCGTTCTTGTGGCGACCCGATCTTCCCGGAAAGCAGCCCAAGTTTCACGCAAAGAAAACTGCTGTAACTGAAAAAAGAGTACAATACAACACAATAACAAACAATACGATACAGTACGATACAATGCAATGCAATACAACACAACACAATACAACACAATAACAAACAGTACGATACAATGCAATGCAATACAACACAATACAACACAACACAATACAACACAATAACAAACAGTACGATACAATGCAATGCAATACAACACAATACAACACAACACAACACAATACAATACAACACAATACAACACAACACAATACAATACAATAACAAACAGTACGATACAATGCAATGCAATACAACACAATACAACACAACACAACACAATACAATACAACACAATACAACACAACACAATACAATACAATACGATACAATACCCACAACACAATACAATACGATACAATACAATACAACACAATACAATATGATACAATACAACAATACAAACTTGGCTACACAAACAAAAGACAAACTCTGGGACACTTACCCAGCCACTCAGTAACTCACAACTGATCGTGCCGGCTGTTCCTTGCAAAGGGATACTCCTGCAACAACCAACAAAACACACAAAAACCCCACATTACATCTCAGTCAAGTTTACATACAAGATCAATCTCGATTTTAGGCTTGACATCTCCTCTAAAAAAAAACTTCCTCCTGGGTTCGTGGAATACTAGTAGTACTGAACTTTCAAGACACTGCAGTGTCTTGGGCAACATTGAACCTAGTGGACCTCATTTTCTTTCTTCGGGTCTTCCAGTGCATACTGGGTACTCTCCAGTCATCTCTGCCATCTACCTACTACAGACTTTTTTACACACACACACAAATAATGGATACGTTTTTGATGCGGTCTGCGTGCTTTCGCAAACTGGACCCGGGTTTGTGGCTACACACAAAAGACTTGGGGGTGAGCGAGTGGTGGGAGGGTCAGTATCAATGTTACCTCCAGAGAAAAAAACCATAATTCTCTTGAACAGAGGCTTCGAGGCGAAAATGGATTCCTCGTCATCAGTTTCTGTCACATGGTGAGTTCGAGACGCTCTTACCGCTGGGCGATCCCGGTCGTCTAAGATCAGTCACCACAAGCTTTGGAGAAAGGGAGGCAGGTCAGAGTGGTGGTGTTGAGCAGTACAGGACAGTCAAGTTTTGAAGAAAGGAAAACATTGCTGTCTGCGAGCTCCAGCCAGACAACACTGCGTGGTGAGTTCTGTACAGCGTCCTAACAACTCTGTAAAGGTGTTACGGGACAAGTAAAAGTGATGAAGAAGTCAAGTCACTGTCTGGGGACATAATTATCCTGCCCAACCAAAAAAAGTAACTCACTGGAGACATATCCTGTCAAAGTAAACGTCAAGTCACCTTGGGGACATATCCTGTCCGATTAAGAAATCAAGTCACCCACCTTGGGGATATATCCTGCCCAATTAAGAAATCAAGTCACCCACCTTGGGGATATATCCTATCCAATTAAGAAGTCAAGTCACCTGGGGGACATATCCTGTCCAATTAAGAAGTCAAGTCACCTGGGGGACATATCCTGTCCAATTAAGAAGTCAAGTCACCTGGGGGACATATCCTGTCTAATCAATAAGTCAAGTCACCGCCTGGGGACACATTCTCTCAAATCAAAAAGTCAAGTCACTGCCTGGGGACACATCCTCCCTAATCAAAAAGTCAAGTCACCTTGGGAGCATATACTGTCAAACAAAGAAGTCAAGTCTCTCCCTGGGGACATATCCTGTACGTATAATACCACAGCTGCGAAGAAATCCTCCCAGCGAAAATGATTGACACCTGTACAGCCCAACGCGCCCGTTAAGCCTCTGAATACATAACTATATGCGAGGTACAACGACATTGTGTAAAGCAAGCCACACTGCAAAGCAGATTTGCAAACATGCATATATGCCCACAAACACACACGTGAACATGTTTGACGGGGAAAAAATATGTAAAGAGAGAGCCATAGAGAGAGACAGAAACAGACTGTGCTTGTCTGAGTGCGCGTGTATGGGTACACGCGTGCGCATGTGTTACTGTGTGTTTGTGTGAGTGTGTGAGGGGGGGGGGGGGTATTTTGTGTGTATGTGTGTGTGTGTGCGCTCGCGCGCGCGCGTGTGTGTGTATGTGTGTGTGTGTGGTGTGTGTGTATGTTTGTGTCCGCGTGTGTGTGTCCGTGTGTGTGTGTTGTGTGTGTGTGTGTGGTGTGTGTGTGTGTGTGTGTGTGTGTGTGTGTGTGTGTGTGTGTGTGTCTGTGTGTTTGTGCGCGCGCTACTTACAAGCATTTGCGTATGCGCATAATACCTATACGTCAGCGGCGAGACGCATTTTCGCTCATATGACGGACAACAATAGTTTCTGTCTGAGCCTTCGACGAAGAAGAAAAATACCTATATGTGTGTGTGTGTGTGTGGTGTGTGTGTGTGTGTGAGTGTGTGTGTGTGTGTGTGTGTGTGTGTGTGTGTGTGTGTGTGTGTGTGTGTGTGTGTGTGGTGCGTGCGTGCGCGCGTGCGTGCGTGCGTGCATGCGTGCGTGCGTGCGTGCGTGCGTGCGTGCGTGTGTGTGTGTGAGTGTGTGTGTGCATGTTTGTGTTTGCGCGTTATGTGTGCGTTCGTGTTCGCCTAAGTGTGTATGATTATGTCTGTGAGAAAAAACAGCACTGACACTAACAAAAGCAGCACAAATCTGCTACGTACACTACGGAAACAGGTTCTGATATAGATCAACCTGTAAGAGAAGAGACAAACACTAACCACAGAAACAGGAAAGAACAACACTATAAAGAAGAGAAAAACAAAACCCAACAAAACCTGTACCCCCAAAAAATAACACCAGTAGCAAGACAAGACCCATTCCTAACTCTATGCTTTCGTGTTTACTCTACGCTCATTTTCTCAGGGAAAATAATGAATAAACAATAGAGCGACAGGTAATTAGCTCTTGGCTTTAACAGCTTGCCACAGTATGCTTGGGTGTGTCAGTGTTATTTTTTCAGCACTACATCACGTCTTGCCAGCAGAAAGACAGACAGAACAAACCACTACTCCCTGTCAAAATAAACAAACAGAAACTGTGTCGAGAGTTAAACGAGGGTAGTGAGAAAGAGCTTATCTATGAAAAATACTGAAGTGTTTACTTCTTAATTTGTATGAAAAATACTGGAGTGTTTAGTTCTTAATTTGTATGAAAAATACTGAAGTGTTTAGTTCTTAATTTGAATGAAAAATACTGGAGTGTTAAGTTCTTAATTTGACAACCACTTTTTGTTAGTAAGGTAAAGGTGTCCCATAACCTATGTCTGTGGTCGCAGGGGAGTGAGGCATCAAAAACCTCAGCTTTCAAGGGGCCAGCATATTGAGAGCGGCTCCCATCTCCTCTCCCTCGCTGTTTTACCTTCCCTGACCCTAAAGAGGGCAGGTACCCATTTACAGCGCGCAAACGGTCACCCATCCAAGTGGTAACCACGCTCGATGCTGCTTAACCTTAGCTGGGAGAAAAGCGAGTGCTCTGACCACTGAGCTATCCCGTCCCCACTTTGCTAGTACATTTTATTAAAAAATATTTTGCCTTTCTCAAAAAAAAAACGGTAAATCTGCATAGTCATATCCGTTCAATAGTCTTTCTAAAAAGGTTGAAAGGCATTTTTGGGGGGAAAAATATTTTGCCTTTCTCAAAAACCGGTAAGTCTGCATATTCATATACGTTCAGTAGTCTTTCTAAGGAGATTGAAAGGCATTTCTTTGATGTTAACCATTGCGATTCAACTGGTTTCAGCTACCTCATGTCTACCGACAACCAGGCAATGTTCTCTCTCTCTCTATCTCTAGAGGAAACAGCAAGTTGGGGAAATAATACTGATCTTCCTTTAATGAGAACGCGCCCTCTGCAGTCGCACCCAGGATTGCAGTTCGGGTTTATTCGCGTGTAAATCCGCTTCCTGTGATAACGACGGCTAAAGCATGAGACAGACAGGCAGTAGGCATTGTGCGGCTGGCAGGAATGAAGCCAGCAGCGTTTGCCAGCCAGTTATCATTTTTGCATCAGGGCCTAATCTGCACACACTATCTGGGAAAGCTGCCAGCGAAATCTTTATTAGCAATACTGGAAGAGGAACATGTTCTTTTTTTTTTACAAATTCCTGTCCTTAATCTTTCATATGACGGTGTCTTCTCCGAGCTTCTGTTACAGTTATTCCTCGTACTGTCCCCGAAGATGGAATGCAGTTACCTTCACGGTGGGCAAAAACGGTGGCGTACGCAAAATCTCACCATTAGTGATGTCAGACCTCTAAGCTGAGGAACGAAAAAATTGAATTGGATATACGATACAAAAGACAAGGTACGACAATGAAGTGACCGGGGTTTTAACCCTGAATGGTTAAAGTGGTATATTAAAATACATTTGTACACATTGGATAACAAAAACAAAATGCCAATAATTGTACAGAAGAAAAAAATTGCAATTTTGAGACACAAAGAAGACAACAATGACAACAAACACAAAAAAGCAATCACTGGAGAAAGTGAATAATTACAGTGACGCTATCATTTTCTTTGGACAACTTCCACTGGCAGTCCATAACAGTGATATGATGAACAAGAAAACTCTAGAGAAAATGTATCAAAAACCACACAACTCGCTAACTTCTTGTTGGTGCACCGAAAGGACAAAACCAAAACCCTATACGACAAACGCAGCAGCATTTTTTTCATACACAAACTTTCTCCAATGAGTGTGCATATGACAGTGGAAAAACTGGACGACCAGCGGGCATCAGACTGAGAGAACGGATCATCATCAATAAAATTGAATGCTCCATGAAAGCTTTGGTGGAACGCTGCATAGGCTCTGTACACAACATTCCCACTTCTTGTTCTTGTTCTTGTTCTTGTTCTTGTTCTTCTTCTTCTTCTTCTTCTTCTCAGACAGCAGCTACTGTCATATCAGCAAAAAATGCGTTGCACTGCCGTCAAGCGCCTGACAAGTCAGGCCCGGTCCATCCAACTTCGGCATGGAAACACACACATAATTCTTGGCATGTCCACCGAAACTAAACAATACCAAAAGGAAACCAAGCACTGGACGGAATGGAAAGAAAGCCATCTTTGAAAAAAGAAATCGGGCATGATTAAGTATGCTGTGCATGGCAACGATGTCAACGTCAGCCAAATAGCAAATGGGTTCATGAAATCTCCATATTATGTCTCATTTTTTATCACACCTTTTATAAATAAAGGATTCCTGATCAAGCACGTTGACAACCTGTCAGTAACATTCTTCCTTCAATTCTAGAATGCTCCTCAAAACATCTCCACGAGAGCTTTCCACTCCAGTGTCCCTTCACATTTTGGTCTGATTTAATGTATCGCTGGTTATCTGCGAGTGCATTCTATTTCTTTCCCACACAACTCCAAAGTGATAACAGTTTTATAACTGCTGAACTTCTTTCAGAAAGCACTCGTTGGCTGCACCCGAAATCTAGACGCACTGCCACGTCAAGAAGACACAGTGTGTAGACCACTCCTCAAGATATCACCTGGGAAAAGGCCAATTCTGAAATACTATGCAAGTAGCTGCTTGAAATTCTCTCGAGTATTTTTGGGTTCCGGGTCCAAGCCCCTGAGTCATCATTCATTGTCAAGAGGGAAGGAATATTAAGAGGACAACAAGGAAACGATGCTTGAAAATAAACATTAAGACATTTACATCCAGATAAAGTCAATATCTCTCTCTCTCTCTCTCTCTCTCTCTCTCTCTCTCTCTCTCTCTCTCTCTCTCGCTCGCTCGCTCGCGCGCTCTCTCTCTCCCTCTCTCTCACTCACACACACATGAATATGCATACATATAGATAGATAGATAGATAGATAGATAGATAGATAGATAGATAGATAGATAGATAGATAGATAGATAGATAGATATATAGATAGATAGATAGATAGATAAAGAGAGAGAGATAGATAGATAAGATAGATAGATAGATAGATAGATAGATAGATAGATAGATAGATAGATAGATAGATAGATAGATAGATAGATAGATAGATAGATAGATATACATGCGCGCGCGTCCACATACACACACACACACACAGACACACACACAGACACACACACACACAAAACACCCTCCCCTTCCACCCACCAAAACACTCCTCCTTCCATGCCTTAATTCCAATGTCGCTTTTTTTTTTCCTAGTTATCCATTCTAGTTCTCATCACACCCTCCCTGCCTCACCCCATTTCAGGCTTAAACAGCCAGCCCCTTAAAGAGCTGCTGGGATCACAGAGTCCTCTGACTGCCACCAGAGAGAAGAAAAGAACAGAAGTTTTGAATGACCCGCGTATCGATATTGGGGCTATTGGAGGCGTTGGGAGATCACTATGTCAGTACATTAACCCGTGGCGCGTGAAAGGGGAGAGAAGTTCGTTAAAACAAAGGGGTGATCTCCCTTATTTTTTCTTGAGAGTACTTGCTCTCTGTCTCTCTCTGTCTCTGTCTCTGTCTCTCTCTCTCTCTCTCTCTCTCTCTCTCTCTCTCTCTCTCTCTCTCTCTCTCTCTCTCTAAGTCTCTATCTGTATTTCTCTCCCATTCTCTCTCTCTCTCTCTCTCTCTCTCTCTCTCTCTCCCTGCCTCCCTCTCTCTCTGTCTCTCTCTCTCTCTCTCTCTTTCTCTCTCTCTCTCTGTCAATCTCTCTCTCCCCATAGGTCACCGTATTAAGAAATACCATCACACAGCAAGCAAACCAATAACGCAAAAAAACACCTTAAGCACACATTAGGCAGGTGAAAATCAATCACTGACAGAAAACGAAAACGAAGACATAATTCCTGCCCGTAAACACGGTCGTATGGAACATTCCCACTATTCTCAGATCTTCGTCTGACCAAACAAAGAGCTGAACATTTCAAAGAGAAGACATTAACTTAAAGGATTCTCTAAAAAAAATATATATATATATATATATAAATTCAACACATCACAACACATGGGTAAAGATGAAAGGCAGCAAAGCAAAGCCAGAGAGAGAAAAAAGAAAATGGAAAGGGGGGAAAAACCCTACATTACACACAACGACATATGTGGAAGAACATGGGAACGAGACAAACATCAAGAAAAAAAAGAGAAGACGAATGAATGAATCAATCAATCATTTAAACCATTACAATGGTAAATGAAGGATGAAAGAAACTAAAGATAATAAAACAAAAAAGAAGGTAAAACAAAAAGAAACACACAGCAGAAAACTAAAAAGTAGAAAGAGGGATACTAAGACACAAACAAAAGGAAACAAACAGAAAAATAACGACAAGAAACAAAGATAATCACTGAAATGACTTTCTTTTAAACTAGAAGAAAGAGACACGAGAGTACAGCAGGCTGGCAGGCTGGCAGGCAGACAGGCGTGCACGCACGCACGCACACACACACACACACAAAACCACACACACACACACACACACACACACACACACACACACGCACGCACGCACGCACGCACTCACTCACGAGAGGGAAAGAGAGCGAGAGAGAGAGAGAGAGAGAGAGGCAGGCAGGCTAACAGACGGACAGTCAGACAAAGACAGACAAAGACAGACAAAGACAGACAGAGACAGACAGAAAGAGAGACAGACAGACAGACAGACAGATAGATAGATAGACAGACAGAGACAGAGACAGACAGACAGAAACAGAAACTGAGAAGGAAAAAACAGAAACCGAGAAAGAATGAACAAAGACAGAAACAAACATAACCAGCAAGCAAGCAAACAAAACCAGAAGACCACTCATCAACAGACTGAAGCAAAGCCTACTTGACTGACGCATCGCAGTAAATCCAGTCTACCCCTCTAATCCCATTCCTTTTGTACTTCAGCGTCAGACCAAAGGCTCCTACCGCAGACTACCATTTTACACGGCATGGGAAAGAAAAAGAACCAGAAAGAAAACAAAAAGGAACTACTCACTGCAGAAACTGGATATGCGCATACTAAAAACTCCTTGCTTTTGTTCGGCTTCTAGATTTTCTACATTCCTTGGAAAGAGAAGGACAGATCAATTGACAACAGAAAGAGACGAAACGAAAGACCGACCGACAAACAGACAGACAGAAAGACAGACAAACAGACAGACAAGCATTTTGAGATAACAGACACGCAAGCAGGCTGACAAAAACGCAAGAAGAGAGACCACAACGTAGACACTAGACTAGACACATCTCCAAAAAGAAAGAAGGACTGAATGACTGTGGTCATGAATCATAAGATATGAATGAATGGATGAATGAAAGCAGGAATAAAGAGTATATGAAGGAAGGAAGGAAGGAAGGAAGGAAGGAAGGCAGGAAGGAAGGGAGGCAGGGAGGGAGGGAGGACGGAAGGAAGGAAGGAATGAAGGGAGGAAGGGAGGGAAGGAAGGAAGGAGGGAGGGAAGGATGGGAGGAAGGAAGGAAAGAACGAAGGAAGGAAGGAATGGAGGTTTTTATTTTTTTTTAAAAGAAAGAAAGAAAGGCGAGAAACCAAAACGAAAAACCACGTAAGAAGAAGAAGAAGAAGAAGAAGAAGAAGGAGGAGGAGGAGGAGGAGGAGGAGGAGGAGGAGGAGGAGGAGGAGGAGGAGGAGGAGGAGGAGGCGGAGGAGGAGGAGGAATGGAATGAGGAGGAGGAGGAGGAGGAGGAGGAGGAGGAGGAGGAGGAGGAGGAGGAGGAGGAGAAGAAGAAGAAGAAGAAGAAGAGGAAGAAGAAGAAGAAGAAGAAGAAGAAGAAGAAGAAGAAGAAGAAGAAGAAGAAGAAAGAAGAACAAGAACAAGAACAAGAACAAGAAGAAGAACAAGAACAAGAACAAGAAGAAGAACAAGAAGAAGAAGAAGAAGCAGAAGAAGAAGAAGAAGAAGAAGAAGAAGAAGAACAACAACAACAACAAGAACAAGAAGAACAAGAAGAACAAACATTAAAAGCAGAAAAAGAACACAATCGGTAAATGGGAAAATCGCGCGCAAACAAGAAAAAAAAGTTTAAAGCTCTAGTAACCTTGACCGCTGAAAGTTTTCTTTAAAAACCAAAGAACGAAACAAAAAACCCAAACATAGAACGAGGTACCAAAAAAACCCTAACCAAAAGACTAACACCGCAGATATAGACTAGAAGAGTGGAACTCATTCGTCATCACTGGAAGTAAAAAGCATAATGTAAACTGTCTTTTATCGTAATATAATGTAAAACGGAATGTGATGTATAAGTGGAAACTCAGTACTCGCTTCACACTGAAGTAGTTCAAAGTCTTAGAATAACAACTTCACATAATAATAAATAAAATGATAAACCACAACAACGCAAAAGTGGGTCGGTGGTCTAGAGGTAACGCGCCTGTCTAGAAAGCGAAAAGTCCGGGTCGGAAGTGTGCGGTGGTTCGAATCCTGTTTGTACCCGAAACTTTTCCTCCATCCATTAGACCATGAGTGGTGGTCTGGGCGCTAGTCTTTCGGATGAGAAGATAAACCGAGGTCCCGTGTGATACACATAATTATTTAGCGCACGTGGAAAAAAAACCACGGCAACAAGAGAGTTGTCCCTGGCAAAATTCTGTAGAAAAAAAGCCACTCTGATAGGGAAACCAATACAGTTGCAGACAAGAAAAAGAAAAAGATGGGTGGCGCTGTTCTTGTGGCGACGTGCTCTCCCCAGGGAGAGCAGCCCGAATTTCACGCAGAGAAATCTGCCGTGATTTAAAGTGGTATCAATTTTTTTTAATAAAGTAAACCAACATTGTAACTAGCAATAAATAGCCATAAAAAAACTACCTAATATAACCACACAAAAACCATGAGTAATCGGTCATGGCAGCAGTCCTCTCCTTCATCGTCGTCGAACGCTCAGTCACCAACTATTGGTATCTGTCATATAAACGAAAATGCGCTGTGCTGCCGTTAAGCGCCTGACGCGTCAGGCCCAGCACATCCGACTTCGGCGTGGGAGATAATTGCTATCTCTTAAGTCTTTCTAGGAAGAAAAAAAAGCAGGAGAATAGTAGCAGTGATACGAACGTGTGATCAAACACCAATGACTCAGTAAGACCTCTACTGTAGATAGTTGTGAGAATATAAATATGCATACATTGGAGAGAGAGAGAGAGAGAGAGAGAGAGAGAGAGAGAGAGAGAGAGCGAGAGAGAGAGAGAGAGAGAGGGGGGGGGGGGGGGAGGGGGGAGGAGAGAGAGAGGAGAGAGGAGAGAGAGAGAGAGAGAGAGAGAGAGAGAGAGAGAGAGAGAGAGAGAGAGAGAGAGAGAGAGAGAGAGAGAGAGAGAGAGAGAGAGAGAGAGAGAGAGCGATGTTGGTTTGAATGCGGGTGTGTCCTATCACCAAGTAGTGAATGGACATTAAACAAAAACAAACCAATGACTCGCACGTGCGCTAAACAACTATTTCTTTCAAGTTAGTCACATAATTGAACGGGAAAAGGCATCGCAGGTCAGCTACAGATGAAGGAAAGAGTGCCGTGAACAAAGAAAAAGGAAGAATCGTAGAAAGAGAGGCACAGGCATAATGGTACCCACGAAAGGGGCTGTAGATGGGACTGGCTATAGATAGTGGTTGGTAATGGTCGTGTGATGACCGAGAGAGAGAGGGGGAGAGAGAGAGAGAGAGAGAGAGAGAGGAGAGAGAGAGAGAGAGAGAGAGAGAGAGAGAGAGAGAGAGAGAGAGAGAGAAAAGAGAGAGAGAGAGAGAAAAGAGAGAGAGAGAGGAGAGAAAAGAGAGAGAGAGAGAGAAAGAGAGAGGAGAGAAAGAGAGAGAGAGAAAGAGAGAGAGTAGAGAAAGAGAAAGGTCAGATTATGGTTCAGAAGGGAAAAAATACAAAACTGTACATACACAATGACAGCAGACTTCAAAAGCAAAAAGAGAGAGAGAAAATAACGGAAAATAAACCCAGAGTGAAAATATAAAATAATGGAAGACAACAGAAAACAGAGTGGAGAAACTGAAAATGTAAAATAATGGAAGACAACAGAAAACAGAGTGGAGAAACTGAAAATATAAAATAATGGAAGACATTAAAAAAAACAGAGAGGAGAGACTGAACATATAATATAATGGAAGAAGACAACAGAAAACAGAGAGGAGAGACTGAAAATTATAATAATGGAAGACAACAACAACAACAAAACAGAGGAGATACTGAAAATATAAAATAATGGAAGACAACAACAAAACAGAGAGAAGAGTCTGATAATATAAAATAATGAAAGACAACAGAAAACAGAGAGGAGAGACTGAAAATATAAAATAATGGAAGACAAACAAAACAAACAGAGAGGAGAGACTGAAAATATATAATAATGGAAGACAACAACAACAAAACAGAGAGGAGAGACTGAAAATATATAATGGAAGACAACATAAAACAGAGTGGAGAGACTGAAAATATAAAATAATGGAAGACAAACAAAACAAACAGAGAGGAGAGACTGAAAATATATAATAATGGAAGACAACAACAACAAAACAAAGAGGAGAGACTGAAAATATATAATGGAAGACAACATAAAACAGAGTGGAGAGACTGAAAATATAAAATAATGGAAGACAACAACAACAAAACAGAGAGGAGAGACTGAAAATATATAATAATGGAAGACAACATACACAAAACAGAGAGGAGAGACTGAAAATATAAAATAATGGAAGACAACAACAGAAAAACAGAGAGGAGAGACTGAAAGCATGGCTTGACGACACCTCTAAAGCCTGTAGTGTTCACACTTCCCTCCTACCTTGTATGCTTCCAGAGGTCTGTGTCTACCGTAAGCCGCGTGTTCTTTACGAAAAGCTCTCCAGAAAGAGAAAGCTGTCGAGTACTTATAACTGTATTTTCCTGATCGCATTTTTATGGGAAAATATGCTGTCGATATTTTCTATGAGCATTCTCAACGTTGTGTGTGGTGGTATGTATTATCATCTCTCTCTCTCTCTCTCTCTCTCTCTCTCTCTCTCTCTCTCTCTCTCTCTCTCTCTCTCTCTCTCTCTCTCTCGCTCTCTCTCTCTCTCTCTCTCATTCGCTGAATGTGGATCGGTGGTCTAGAGGTAACGCGCCTGTCTAGAAAGCGAAAAGTCCGGGTCGGAAGTGTACGTGGTTCGTATCCCGTCTGGGCCCGAAACTTTTCCCCCATCCATTAGACCATGAGTGGTGGTCTGGGCGCTAGTCTTTCGGATGAGACGATAAACCGAGGTCCCGTGTGTTACAGAAAATTATGCAGCGCACGAAAAATAACCCACGGCAACAAGAGAGTTGTCCCTGGCAAAATTCTTAGAAAAAAGCCACTCTGATAGGGAAAGAAATACAGTTGCAGACCAGACCAAAAAAAAAAAAAAAAAGGGTGGCGCTGCTCTTGTGGCGACGTGCTCTCCCCGGGGAGAGCAGCCCGAATTTCACGCAGAGAAATCTCGTGACTTAAAGTGGTATAAATAAATATAAATAAATCAATAAATAAATGAATCTCCCTCTCTCTCTCTCAACTTCATTAAATCTCTCTCTCTCCTCTCTCTCTCTTCTCTCTCTCTCTCACACACACACACACACACACACACACACACACACACACACACACACACACACACACACACATTCGCTGAATCTCCCCTCTCTCTCTCAACTTCATGAAATCTCTCTCTCTCTCTCTCTCTCTCTCTCTCTCACACACACACACACACACACACACACACACACACACACACATTCGCTGAATCTCCCTCTCTCTCTCTCTCTCTCCCCAACTTCATGAAATCTCTCTCTCTCTCTCTCTCCCTCTCTCAAATTCATTGAATATCTCTCTCTCTCTCTCTCTCTCTCTCTCTCTTCTCTCTCTCTCTCGACTTCGCTGAATCCCCCCACCACCCCCCCCCCCTCTCTCTCTCTCTCTCACTTCTCTCTCTCTCTCTCTCTCCTCTTCTCTCCTCTCTCTCTCTCTCTCTCTCTCTCTCTCTCTCTCTTTCGGAAGAGCAGGCCCTTGTGGGCCGTTGGGAACGGATGACAAAATTGATAAAACTGCATACACACGGGGACTGGATAAAAAAAAGCACATGAGTGCTTTTTTTCATTATCCTCGAAATAAATGAATAAAAAGAATAACTCTCTCTCTCTCTCTCTCTCTCCTCTCTCTCTCTCTCTCTCTCTCTCTTCCCTCCCTCCCTCCCTCCCTCTCTCTCCTCTCGCTCTCTCTCTCTCTTCTCTCTCTCTCTCTCTCTCTCTCTCTCTCTCTCTCTCTCTCTCTCCCTCCCTCCCTCCCTCCCCCCTCCCTCTCAATCTCTCTCTCGTAGTGGAGCGATAACGTCAAGTCAAAATCGCCCTCACTAAAGATCATTGTGACTCGACTTTCTCCTCGCTCCACACCCACCACCCTCTTTACCCATTAGTACTCTCAGAACTGAATTCCCAAGACGCTACTTTTGTCCATTCCAGTGCCCATCACACACGCTGTTTCACCCCCATTGCAGGCTTCGACACTCAGTCCTCAAAGACATGCTGGGATCACAGAGTCATTTGACTGCCAGCAGGCTGAAGAAAAACAAAGTTTTTTAACGACCAAAATATCTCTTGGAAACGTTGGAAGATCACCATTTCTGCGATTTTAGGTCGTTGTTGGGACTGAATCACGGAAAGCCGATAAAGACAAAAGTATAATCGCCCATATTTGTTTGTGACATACTTACACTGTCTGTGTTCTCGGTACGTTTGTCTTTCTCCCCCGCGCGCGTGTGTGTGTGTGTGTGTGTGTGTGTGTGTGTGTGTGTGTGGTGCGTGCGTGCGTGCGTGCGTGCGTGCGTGCGTGCGTGCGTGCGTGCGTGCGTGCGTGCGTGTGTGTGTGTGTGTGTGTTCTCTCTCTCTCTCTTCTCTCTCTCTCTCTCTCTCTCTCTCTCTCTCCTCTCTCTCTCTCTCTCTCTCTCTCTCTCTCTCTCTCTCTCCTCTCTCTCTCTCTCTCGTGTGTTAGATCAAATAATGAAGCAGATTTTTATGGACTGACCTCTACGGGTTCGTCAAGGGTGTGTCTTGAGTCCTATTTTGCTTCCAATGTTTATCAATCAACTAGCAAATCATATGTCTGAAAAGGGGAGACATGGTATACAACTGTTACCAGGTGTTGTAGAGCTAGTTTATTTTGCTTTTTGCAGATGATGTTGTTTTGTTATCTCCACTCCTATAGGTCTGCAGAATCAGTTGAATATACTCCAAACCTGTTGTGTAGATATGAAATTAAAAATCAATACAGATAAAACCAAAGTGATGGTCTTTAGAAAAGGAGGGATCTTGGGTAGGAAATTAGAAGTCGTAAATAAATATTGTTATTTGGGGTATGTTTTCTCAGCAAAGCTTAGTCCTAGGCTGGGTACTGAACATTTGAGTGTAAAAGGGGAACAAAAAGTACTAATAAGTCTAATTCGAGCTTTTTTTTTTAAACACAACAAACAAACAAAGGATATATCTTATCAGGTTTATTTCAAAGTCTTTGATGTCAAACTTAAACCAATATTTCTCTATGCATCTAAAAGTTTTCTTTGTTCTCTTGTCTACATTTTCTAAAAAAAAAAAAAGGGGGAATGAGCAGTTGACAAAATGATTGAGAACTGAGAACCCAATTCCAGCAAAAGAAGATGACAAAAAGAACAAACGAGAAATTCTACAAGTTGAGGCGGTACAATGAACATGACAAATACTTGTTGATAATCTTTTCTTTTGAAGAAAGGAAAGATAAGAGAACATAATCAGGAAGAGTAATATGTGAGCGCCGACATAGATAAACAAGACACCTCATTCATCTTGTGAAATTCATAATGCAGTTAGGGCGTACATGAAAGGCAATATGAATGTGTGTTGTTTGTGTGTGTGTGTGTGTGTGTGTGTGTGTGTGTGTGTGTGTGTGTGTGTGTGTGTGTGTGTGTGTGTGTGTGTGTGTGTGTGTGTGTGTGAGAGAGGGAGGGGGGAACGGATGACAAAATTAAAAAAACTGCATACACACGGGGACTGAATGCAAAAAGGATATGAGTGCTTATCCCATTACCCTCGAAATAAAGGAATAAGACAAGTAAATTGATGAATGAATGAATGAATGAATGAATGAATGAATGAATGAATGAATGAATGAATGAATGAATGAGCAGCAATAAATTAACTTACAAAATAAAAACAAAAAACTTGTTAGCCAGATCTACCACAAACAAGCCAAATCTCATTTGTAAACAAACGCCAAAAAAAAAATTCCATTTCACTTTTTTTCCACCTAAACGTTGCCCCATTATTTTCACACAGAGAAATTTGTCTTGACAACAATACAGCAAAAAAGATCAATAATGTTATATCCAATGCAATAGATTTCAATGTTAAGAAGTACAAATAAACAAGCACAGCTTCTTTGGTTACCACTACATTTATCGTTTCAAAATCATTCAGAGATTGTGTTTTTTAAAATACTTGGGTTACTTTCAACAATTCTGCTTATACCTCCCCAAACACTTAGCACAAAACAGCAAACTAATAAAACACTACAATGATGATTTTTTTTTAAAAATAGCACAGAATAGCAAACTAATAAAACACCACAATGATGATTTTTTTTTAATCTAACTAAAAGCTTCCATTTATCTCAATTACACATGTACTTCTTGTATTATTAACAAATAAGAGCTAAAAACGTCACAGAATAACAGTACATTTTTTTTCAATATCTTCCAACACAAGGCAATACTTTCAATCCATACTCATAAAGCAGAAAAGCATTAATGAGATTGCCGAACAAAAGAATGTCAAAAAAATGAAGGAGAGGATGAAGGGGGGGAATGAGCAGAAAAAAGAAATATAGTAGAGGTTATTTTTAAAAAAATCAGATGTAAAATAAACAAAACCACAAAAAACAGAAATAAAGAATAAACAAAACTCATAATTCTTGGCGCTGGAACGTCTCTCTAGAAATGTACGAAAATCCATCAAAGTTTGTGAGTTATTCAGGAGGAGGGGAATAAAAGGAAACAAAACAAGAAATACAGCACGAAAAGAAAGAAATAAACACACGATGTCTGCCTGTAAAAACGATTGCATTCATTGCCCTCAGGGATTTTCAACTCCTCCAACATTTTCATTTACAAACAACTTTTTTTCTTCTTTGGTTTAAAACACACACAAAAGGTTAAAGAATGGAAAAGTGAGACATTTTTTAAAAACAGAAAATATACACAATCAAAGGCGAGCGAATAAAAATGAAAGACCAAATGTAAAGTAGAAAAATCATAAAAAAGAGGCAACAGAGAGATTGATATTGAAATATGAGAAAGAAAACTTGGAGAGAGAAAGCGAATAAAGAGACAGACAGAGAGAGAGACAGAGAGAGAGAGGATAGAGAGAGAGAGAGAGAGAGAGAGAGAGACAGACAGACAGACAGACAGACAGACAGACAGACAGACAGACAGATAGACAGACAGAAAGACACAGAGAAAGAGGAGAGAGAGAGAGAGAGAGAGAGAGAGAGAGAGAGAGAGAGAGAGAGAGAGAGAGAGAGAGAGAGAGAGCAGAGAGAGAGATCTAAAAATACACAGGATGAATGGAAAGAAAGAAAGAAAGAAAGAAAAAGAAAGAAGAAGAAAGAAAAAAAAGAAAGAAAGAAATGGATGAATGGATGAATAAGGAAATGAAAGAAAGAAACAAAGAAAAAGAAAGAAAGATACAAATCAACAAAGACACAAAGAAAGAAACAAAGAAAGAAACAAAAAAAGAAAAACAAACAAACAAACAAACAAAACAAACAAACAAACAAAACAAAGCCGGTAAGAAGAAAAGAAAAGACTGACAGACGCACAGGCAACAAACACAGGCAACAACAAACCAATCAAGCCCACGAAGCTGACTGCTTGACTACTGGGAGTCATAAATTGTCCAGGTTACTTCTCCCTCCCATACTTACCTTCGTGGGAAGTCTGGCCTCACTGGCTCTCTCCTGTCAACCAAATGGAGATGAAAACCATCATCAAATCTCTCTTCAGATCACCACTCAAACCAGACCCTTATCACCAGCTTTCAAGACAAGCACAGGTGGTCATTTTCAGACTACGCACAGGGCACAACAGGCTGAATAAACACCTCTACAGAAAATTGAAAATTGCACCATCTGCTATGTGCCCCTGTGGAGAAGAAGAACAGGATACGGCCCACATCCTACAAGACTGCAGGACTCTCCAGACGCTAAGGCTGGAAGTGTGGCCTGAGCCCACGCCTCTGGAGCAGAAACTGTATGACCTGCAGGCAACTGCTGAATTCCTTAGAAGATCTGGTCTCACAATATAACCCAGGCAACGCAAAGAAGAAGAAGACTGGCTCTCTCAAGCTACTACACCTCCCATCACAACAACACTAGAAGAACAGAAGACATTCTGTAACTGTTGGTACTGGATGTGTACATACTAAGAAAAAATCTGGTTCTTCATACTATTCCATCTTGTTCTTCTTCGTCGTCGTCGAACGCTCAGACAGCAACTATTGTTTGTCTGTCCTATGAGCGAAAAATGCGTTGCGCTGCTGAAAAGTCGGGCTCAGCCCCTCCAAAATCGGCGTGGGAGACAACTGTTATCTTCTAAGTTTTTGAAAAGTTTTTGCTTTTATCACTCTGAGCAAAGGAAGAAGAAAGAAAGGAAAGATTTTTAAAAAAGAGACTGAAGAAAGAAGGAAAGACGGTAACGAGTACATTTGTAATTGCTCTGATTTGTAATTGCAAGATATAGCGCTCTATAAATTCCATATATTATTATTATTATTATTATTATACAGAAACCACAGACACAGTAGCTTACAGACAAAAGCCCTGGCACAAAAAATAATTACACATCCTGAAAAAAGGGAATAAGAAGACAGAGAGGGGAGGGATAGACAGAGAACAGAGAGGGGGGAAAGATAAAGAGAAAGTGAGAGAGAGAGAGAGATGCAAGATACGAGAGAGAGAGAGGAGGGGGGGAAAGAGAGAGAGAGAGAGAGAGAGAGAGAGAGAGAGAGAGAGAGAGAGAGAGAGAAAGAAAGAGAGAGACAGGCAGAGAGACAGACAGACAGACAGAGAAACGCAAAACAAAAAGGCAACAAACTAAACAATAAAAGACAAGACAAGAAAAAAAAATAAAACAAAGTGTACAAAAAAATAACCTACATTTTTTAAAGTACAGAAAAAAAACAATGAGAAAGAAAAAAGTGTGCAAAAGTATTTTTTGTAAATGTTTGTTTGCTCCAGTAACCCTGACAGGTGAAGGATTTCTACCACCCTAAAAAAGAAAAGCCCAACAAACAACAAAACGAACACACAACACAACAAAACAAAACACACACAGAAAAAAGCCCAACAAACAACAAAACGAACACAAAACAAACACAGAAAGAAAAAAAAAACGCCCAACCCATTCTCCTTCCCTCGAAGAACGATGGTGGTGGTGCAAGTAAGTAATGGAATAAAGGCAAGAAGCCAATCCTTCAAAACTGGAAGGAAGAAAAGAAAAGAAGGAAAGAAGGAAGAAACAAACAAACAAACAGAAAACACAAAAACAACCAGCCGCCATGGCGCAGTGGTTAGCGCCTTGGGTTACGGACTGGAAGGTCGCGGGTTCGAATCCCATAAGAGTCATAGGGATTTTTCGGACTCCGGCCGGCTCCTACCCAGAGTGAGTGTGCTGTGGGCTCAGTGGGAAGACTGGGACCACACAGTCGAGCTTCATCCACTTAACGGATGCGAGTTTGAGAGTGTTGCTCAAATTACCTGACCAACACTGCAGGTGTCTGTATCTCTCGGGCCCGGTTGACGCCGGGATATATTATGATAGTAAGCGTAGAGTACAACCCTGTCAAGTAGTCTCAAAGCATATGCACTTCCACAGCAGCATCATTACGTCATCCTCATTGTCATTGATCATCATGCATTAAAAAAAAAAAAATTGCCTATCATTCGGTGGTCCCGAATTCTCTGGTCTCATGGTGGCCTCAGATTCGGTTTGCCCATACACTTCTGTGCCTGTGGTGAGTTTGTGTCAAAGCCTTTGGGGTTGGAGGTTTGCGGGGGACGGTCGTTGGAGGGACGTTGTTGTGGTTGCCACCTGGGGTGGGCAACTCACTCAGTCTGGCTCCGCGACTGAGCTAATACTGTCGTTAGTAGGGGGCTTAGTAGGTGGTGTCCTGCGTATGTTAGCTCAGAACAGGCACCACTGAACACCACCAAAGTGACCCAGCAGCAGTGCAGGGCCCCTCTGGCTGGTGGCCCCACGGCGGCCTGATAGTGATGGGCTCCCTGTGGACTTCCGACCCTGAGGATGAGACATAACAAATCTGGGTGTGGTTGTGGCGGGGAGATTGGAATGAGCGGCGTGGGAACAGTAGGACGGGGGTCGTCAGAAGATGAGGCAGCAAAAAAAAAAAAAAAAAAAAAAAAAAAAGAAAACACAAAAACAAAACCACCAGCAGAAACCCCAACGGTTTTCCCAAAATACCAGAGTGAACTTTTCCCTTCACGGCCACTCGCAATATTATGACGGATGTCGTAGCCAAGATGTCCAAAACCCGTTTGATTTCCAGTCCCTTGGGTCCATAAAGTCATGGGTTCAAATCTCGGCTGTGGTGCTTATGAATTAAGCGGTGGGGGGGGGGGGAGTATTACGATCCCCCAGGGCCTGTCATTGCTTTAATCTCCCTCGTGTGTAAAAAGGTAAAGGTAAAGGTGTCCCTTAACCTATTTGGTCGTGGGGGAGCGAGGCATCGGAGACCTCAACTTCTCTAGGGGCCAGCATATTCAGGACGGCGCCCATCTCCTCTCCCTCGCTGCTTTACCTTCCCTGACCCTAAAGAGGGCAGGTACCCATTTACAGCTGAGTGAACTGGGGGTGGAGGGGGAGGGAATGTACTGAAGCCAAGACGCGCAAACGGTCACCCATCAAGTGGTAACCACGCTCGACGCTGACTTAACCTTAGCTGGGGGAAAGGCGAGTGCTCTAACCACTGAGCTATATCCCGTCCATGCAAAAAAAAAAAGTAAAATAGACACGTGAAAGATCCCTTAATTCATGTCAGCATCTGGTAAGCTACGTAAACGCGAGCATACCCAGCAAACAACCTGTGCAAAGAAATGAGCTGATCTGAAGTCGGAAAGTGTGGACTGAGGAGGTCAGAGGTAGGCCTCCTGCAGAGTCACCAACATGGGAGAAGACCAGGTGCTCGGCATCCCACTCAACAGGGAAACGTAAGGAAGAGAAGATGCAATACTGAACCAATCCTGCATTACAGATCGGTTACGCGTGCGCATAGACATGTGTCAAAGTCAAAGTTTTATTTTCAGATGGTACATTCAATAAGCAGGTGGGAATTTGTGTGTGTGTGTGCGTTGTTGTTGTTGTTGTCTTCAATTTAACGTCTGTTCACTCGTGTGTGCGTGCGTGCGCGCGCGCGCGTGTGCGTGTGAGTGTGTGTGTCTATCAGTCTGTCTGTCTGTGTGTCTTTCCGTCTATGCATGTGTGTGTGTGCGCGCATGTGTGAGAGAGAGAGAGAGAGAGAGAGAGAGAGAGTGTGTGTGTGTGTGTGTGTGTGTGTGTGTGTGTGTGTGTGTGTGTGTGTGTGTGTGTGTGTGTGTGTGTGTGTGTGTGTGTGTGTGTGTGTGTGCGTGAGTGTGTGTGTGTGTGTGTGTGTGTGTGTGTGTGTGTGTGTGTGTGTGTGTGTGTGTGTGTGTGTGTGTGTGTGTGTGTGTGCATGTGAGAGAGTGAGTGTGTATGTGCGTGCGTTCGTGTGTGCGTTCGTGCATGCGTGCGTGTGTGCATGCGTGCGTGTGTGTGTGTGTGAGACACAAGAGAGAGAATCTGATTAACGAAAACTGCAATAAATCTCTTTCTTAATACACGAAAGTATGTTGACAGCTTAAGACAACAACCATACCCCAAAAAATAATAAAGAGGTAATACAGAACAAACCTAAGGGAAAAAAATACAAAGAAACAGGCACAACTGTAAAGAGATAAGCGTATTTAGTCTAAAGTATATCACTTCTAGTTTACTCCACCATGCTTATATTCTCGTGATAAATAATGGGTGGGGGGGTGGAAAAACAACACAGGCAGGTAATTAGCCTCAGATCTTAACTGTGTCATAATATGTGCTTAGTTTCACCTGCATGATGTATCACTTTCTGCTTATCGTGCAGTTAAACGGAAACTTTGTTTCTCCTCACTGCTAAAGTAATTATGCGGATGCGTTCAGCGAGGATGTTTTAAAGAAAGGTGGGACAGTGACAGAGACAGACAGAGACAGACAGACAGACAGACATACAAACAGACAGACAGACATACAAGCCGACAGACAGACATGCACACGCACGCGCGCGCGCGCACACACACACACACACACACACACACACACACACAGTGAGAGAGAGGGAGCAACACACATAGACAGACAGACAGACACAGACATACACACACGCACACATATACACACACACACAGTGAGAGAGAGAGAGAGAAACACATGTACACACACGCAGGCACGCACCCACGTACGCGCGCACACACACACACACACACACACACACACACACACACACACACACACACACACTCAGAGTGAGAGAGAGAGAGAGAAAAAAAGAAAGACAGAGACAGAGAGAGACAGAAAGAGGAAGAGAACTGTGCATAAGGAAAAGTGAGATGTTTAGTCTTCATTGTTTTTGTTCATTGTTGCCATTACATTTCAAAATACGTCTCGTCATATTTGAAAGCCATCGATCTGAAATATACATATGTACTCAGAGCATTTATCCTATCTGAGCAATCTGTTTTTATATCAGTTCCATTGTCTCTTGTACACACAAGAGCAACATTTTCCCAAGGGAAAAAAATTCTTAGAAAAAATTACATTGCTCTAATTGAAATGAAAATCACGTTCTCTCTTTTGGCACAAACAACTGCTGGGGTTGGGAGGGGGTAGGGTTGCGACAAGTCTGCTTTTTTGTGATAATGGCGAAAGTATGAGATTGTATGTGTTGTATCGCTGATGTACTTGAAGTTAGCGTTTACCAGCCAGTTACAAATTTTCCATCAGTGCCTAATCTGCAGTCACTATCTAAGGAGCATGCCAAAGTAATTTGTAACATGAATACAGGAAAAGAAGATTGGTTTTATTTGAGAATGAATTTTCTTATTGATAGTATCTCCCAGTTAATATTGAAAGATTTTAAAGATGCTAAAAAGAAAAGACAACGACGACAAAAACACAGCAACATCTTGCGATGTTCACGACTACAGTTACACTTATTATCAATCTCTCATACATGTCTTTCTAATAAACTTTTCGTTTACGAAAATTGCTGAGAATATAATGCAAAACAAACAAAAAATTGATTTAAAAAAACTTCAGAGAAGAACGCTTAACAAATTTATAATTCACCGAGAGATACCTTTCTAACAGACATCATATGTCAGGGGGAAAAATTGGGTGAGAATATGATGCAAAACTCAGAAAGTATCAGAGAACAACGCTTAACAAAAACCGGTCTTTAGTATATCCACATTATTGATTCCTCCCTTCCCCCCACCACCGCCACCACCACCAAAAGAACAGAACGGCAGAAAACAAAAGTTCATGTGGTTTTCAAAACACACTTTGTATAGCGTGTGTATAAGAACCATACACTTTAACGGTGGAAATAAAAGAGCTTTAAGCCCCATGACTGAAAACAAACCTGCTAAAGCACCACACAGATTAATGTTTATTTGTGAATCCTGAATCTTTTGAGGAGGCAGGGGTTGGCTGTGCCCACGATCTCCAAGGTAAAGACAATCTCCCTTAGATACTGCGCAACAGATACTGGGAGTCAAGAGCACTGGGCCATTGCTCCATCTTGTCGTTAGGCAAGAAACACTACAACAGAGATGGCACAGAGACCAGACCAGAAAACAAACTGTACAGATGCACATCAGAATAGGCTCAACTTTCTGCCTCCTCGCCACCCCCACCCCCTTTCACAGCTCTCTCTCTCTCTCTCTCTCTCTCTCCTCCTCGCACCCCCCCCCCCCCATTTACAGCTCTCTCTCTCTCTCTCTCTCTCTCTCTCTCTCTCTCTCTCCTCTCTCTCTCTCTCTTTCCCTCTCTGCCTCTTGCACCCCACCCCACCCCCATCACAGCTCTCTCTCTCTCTCATCTTGCGCACACGTTAAATCCTGTTCCGCTTTTCGTAAGAGTAGACCATTGTGTGCCGGTGGGAACAGATGACAGAATTTACAAAACCGCATACACACGGGGACTAGATGTAAAAAAAAAAGCACATAAGTGCTTATTCCATTTTCCTCGATATAAAAGAATTTTTTAAAAATTAATCTCTCTCTCTCTCTCTCTCTCTCTCTCTCTCTCTCTCTCTCTCTCTCTCTCTCTCTCTCTCTATCTATCTATCTATCTATCTTTCTTTCTTTCACACACACACACACACGTACACACACACGCACACACTTTTGTACACCTTTTATTTTTACTCTCTATCCTTGTGCCCCAACCCCAACCCCATCTCCACAACCACCCTCCTTCACAGTGATACCCTCCCTATTGTTGACCTCCCAAGACGCTCTTTTCGTCCATTCCAGTGGCCATCACACGCTCCTTTTTCACCCCATTGCAGGCTTTGACAGCCAGCCCTTAAAGAGCTGCTGGGATCACAGCGTCCTCTGACTGCCATCAGGCAGAAAAGAAAAGAAAGTTTTTTAATGACCAGGATATCAATAATGATGCTCTTCGACATCGCTACCACAGCGCATTAGGTCCTGCTTGGACTGACTCTGGCGAGTTCGTTAAAACAAAAGAGTCTGACTTCATTGTTTCTGTGGGAGTTTCTCCGTATGTCTCACTGTTTGTAAGTGTGTCTGTGTGTCTGTCTATGTCTGTGTCTGTCTGTCTGTATGTATGTATGTATGTATGTATGTATGTATGTATGTATGTATGTATGTATTTGTGTATGTATGTCTCTCTCTGTCTGTCTGTCTGTCTGTCTGTCTGTCTCTCTCTCTCTCTCTCTCTCTCTCTCTCTCTCTCTCTCTCCTCTCTCTCTCTCTCTCTCTTAAAAAAAACACTTGGGTGCTTATTCATTATCCTCGAAATAAAAGAATTTGTCATTCTCTCTCTCTCTCTCTCTCTCTCTCTCTCTCTCTCTCTCTCTCTCTCTCTCTCTCTCTCTCTCTCTCTCTCTCTCTCTCAACACTGAACGAACACTGAACAAAGAGACTGTATGTTTAATGGCAATAAATTACTTTAAGTATTCAGTTTCTGTTCAGTTCTCTCTCTCTCTCTCAACACTGAACACTGAACAAAGAGACTGTATGTTTAATGGCAATAAATTACTTTAAGTATTCAGTTTCTGTTCAGTTCTCTCTCTCTCTCTCAACACTGAACACTGAACAAAAAGACTGTATGGTTAATGGCAATAAATTACTTTCAGTGTTCAGTTTCTGTTCAGTTCTCTCTCTCTCTCTCTCTCTCTCTCTCTCTCTCTCTCTCTCTCTCTCTCTCTCTCTCTCTCTCTCTCTCTATCTATCTATCTATCTATCTCTCTCTCTCTCAACACTGAACACTGAACAAAAAGACTGTATTGTTAATGGCAATGAATTACTTTCAGTATTCAGTTTCTGTTCAGTTTCTCTCTCTCTCTCTCTCTCTCTCTCTCTCCTCTCTCTCTCTCTCTCTCTCTCTCTCTCTCTCTCTCGCTGTCTCTCAAAAGATGGGGCAAATGGAAAGTAACAATTACGCAGCAAACCCAACACACTCAATCACAAGTGAAACGTTATTTCGCACGAAAGCATTTCACAGGGAAAAAAAAAAGTTCTCTGATTCGAAAACATCCTTTATCATATAGATATAGATAGATAGATAGATAGATAGATAGATAGATAGATAGATAGATGATAGATAGATAGATAGATAGATAGATAGATAGATAGATAGATAGATAGATAGATATATATATATATATATATATATATATATATAATATATATATATATATATATATATATATATATATATATATATATATATATATTCAAATGTACATACACCATTAATGGCGTTTTCCATACTTACATAAACGGTGGCCACTTTTTCCCATCATGCTCTGTGTTTCCTGCTGTCGAAGATACTACAATTTCTGCTTCCCTACTGTGTAAAGCCTGAAATCTCCTACAGGGTTTCAACTATTCGCTTAGTCTCTTTTCTCCCTTTATTCTCTCTTTTCCTTTTTTTCTGCATGCATGGTTTTCCTGTGTTTGGTTCATAATTCATCACTTTTAGAACTGTTCATAAAGCGCAAGCAAATGATAAAGTGGTGGATGATTCAGAACCGAAACTTTTGAGTCTAGCAACGGGAAGGAAGCAGGGGCATAACAACGAACATGAAAACCAGAAGGACAAATAAGACAATGAATAAGAGAAAAAACAAAAAGGGATTGAACTGGTAAAACAAAAGTGATCATCCTTGATGTCTTCTTCAGATAAAAGAAGAGGGAAGAATTCAGTCAGGAAATGTAATACATCAGCCTTGACATAGATGAACTGGACAGATCATTCGTCTGGTTAAATTTACAATGCAGTAGCAGTATACGTGGATGCCAGCATGGTATAGCGGCCTTTACAAATCAACAACTCCCTATAAACTTCTTTGTTGTAAAGGTTATTGTGATGTTCACTATATCACTGTCGTTACCTTACAAAAACTCATCTTTGTTTTCTTTACATCCACTCAACAGCAGTGGTTTTTGCTGAGAGACAAAGCATCCGTATAGGTAGACAAATATTTATCTTTTGAGTCCAATACACCCATAGTATTTTTCCTGTTCCATAAGAACTGAGTTCTCTTCTTTTGGAAAAAGACATTAAATAAAGATCAGATGTGTAGTATGCATGTAAGGATTGTGAAATAACTTATGGCACCAATCCTTCTGAATATTTTATAGCTCCATAAGTGAGTTCGCTCTTGTTTGTAAACAAATCGTATTCGCGATTATTTTTTGGTAAAAACACGTTTTTCCAGAGCAAAGTAGCCCAATTTTATGCAAAAAGATGTGTTCTGACAACAGTAAAGCAAAATACAGATCAAAGTGATTTATATATTACAATGTGATAAACTGTAACGTGATGTGATGTAAATAATCAAAAGAGATTTTTTTAAAATCATTCTGCACATTTTGCTCGTCGGAACTGTTCTTACAAAGCTTATATTTCACCGTTTCTACAACACACACACACACACACACACACACACACACACACACACACACACACACACACGAGAGAGAGAGAGAGAGAGAGAGAGAGAGAGAGAGAGAGAGAGAGAGAGAGAGAGAGAGAGAGAGAGAGAGAGAGAGAGAGAGAGAGAGAGAATGAGAATGTTCTTACTGGAAATGCAAACATAATCTATCAAAGTTCACGTTGTTTTCAAAAGAACAAACGCAGCAAACACGCACAGAATAAAAATGGACATACGATCTCTGCCTATACAGACAATGGTGTGGAGTCACCTCAGGGATTTCTGAATTATCCACGATTTTCATATTACTAAAGCCATAGAAAAAAAACCTGTTTATATTTCAAGAGAAGAGAAAACCTATACCATCGTGGCCAAATTAATATATCCAAAGACCAAAGTACACAGAAAATGAGAGGGAAAATACCAAGAGACAGATCGGGTTATGAACGTTTCAAGCAAAAATACGGGACATAAACACCGAAGAAGAGAAACTAAAGAAAGAAAGACAGACAGAAAAAAGAAGGAAGAAAGATAAGAAACACTGAAGGAAAGAAGGACCGAAGAAAAAAAAAGGAAGAAGGAAGCAAGAAACAATATTTTATTGAACAGTCCTATAGGACATTTGTTAAAGCTATGTCATAATCTACTTTAGCAATTTACATTTTATTACTGATGTGATCATTGTGTAACCCCTTTCTGCGTACTATTTAAGTAATTTAGCAGTAGATACATAATTTCATTTGCAAACAGTTATCAACTTATATCCGTCCCTCCCTCTTCCCATCATCTAATATCACTCTCAATAAAGACACATAAAGTCGAAGCAGCAGCAACACGTACGCACGCTTACACACACACACACACACACACACACACACACACACACACACATGCACACACAAACACACACACACACACACACACACACACACACATACAAGGGGGAGAGAGGGGGAGACAATGACAATGACAATTCCTTTCATTTCGAGAATAATGAATCATCATTCATATGCTTTTTTACATCCAGTTCCCGGGAGAGATAGAGCAAGAGACAGACAGGCAGAAAGAAAGATAGGAGAGACAGACAGACAGACAGAGACAGAGAGAAAGAGACAGAGAGATAGAGACAGAGAGAGAAAGAGACAGAGACAGCGATAACAACACAACAAAGAAAACCCATCAAGAGACTGAAGCAATCTTCTTGACTGACATGTATTATAAATCAAGTTCACTACTCTTCTCCGAAATCTTTTAAAGTGTAGCATCAAGCGGTTCTAGAATGAACTAAGACTCTCAACACCGCTTCAGAAGAAAAAGAAAAACCGAAGTTTAAAAAAGGGGGGGTCGGGGGGAATGTGGAACTGTTCATTGTAGAGACTCGATTTGTTCATTTCAGAAAACATTTATTTCGCCTGATGCAAATGTTTTGTATTCTTAAGAATGGAAACTAAATGTAAAGGTGGCTTTAAACAAAAATACAAGAAAGTTCCGCGCGCGCACGCGCGCGCACACACACACACACACACACACACACACACACACACACACACACACACACACACACACACACACACACACACAAACACACACACAGAAAGAGAGAGAAAGAGACATAGACAGGCAGACAAAGACAGAGGGACAGAGCCAGAGACAGACAGACAGACAGACAGAGAGACTTTAAGTTCAAACACATAAAAACAGCAAGAAACAAAAGAACGAAAGAACATTAAAGCAAAGAAAGAAAACAAAAGAAGGAACGAAAATTAAATGACAAGTGAAACGAAAAGTAAAACAAGAAAAAGAAAAAAACACAAACAGATAAACAGACAGACAGACAGAACGACAGACAGAAAAAAAGAAAGAAAGAAGGATAGAAAGATAGAAAGACAAGAGAAAGAAAGACAAGAAAAAAAAAGAAAGACAAGACAAGACAGGAGAAAAGAAAGCAAAAAAAAACGAAACAAAAACAGTAACGGGAAAAAAGACAGAAAGAAAAAAAACAACAACAACAACAACAACAAAAATCAAACAAACAATCGGGGGGGGAAGGGGGGGGGGGGGAAGACAGCAAAACCAATAGAAAAGGAATTACATTTACAGAAAACACAAGTCAGGCAGAAAAGATAAAGCTGAGAGAAAAAATGTGTTATTCTAGTAACCCTGACAGTTGAAGGATTTCTTGAAAAACAACAAAAACGAAACACAACACAATAAAACACAACACAACAAAACAAAAACTAAACAAAGAACAACTCCCTCACTCTAAGAACGGTAGCGCTAGAAGCGGGCAAATAAACCACACAAGCCTGTCCTTACAACTGGGAGGGGGAGGGGAGGGAGAAAGGGGGTAAGAAGGGAGAGAGAGGGGGGGGGGGTGGAGAGAGGGGAGAGAGAGGGGGGTGGAGAGAGAGGGGGGTGGAGAGAGAGGGGGGTGGAGAGAGAGGGGGGTGGAGAGAGAGGGGGAGGGTGGAGAGAGGGGGTGGAGAGAGAGGGGGGTGGAGAGAGGGTGGAGAGGGGGGGTGGAGAGAGAGGGGGATGGGGAGAGAGGGGGGTGGAGAGAGGGGGGTGGAGAGAGAGGGGGGTGGAGAGAGAGGGGGGTGGAGGGGGAGAGAGGGGGGAGTGGGGGAGAGGGGGTGGAGAGAGAGGGGTGGGGAGAGAGGGGGGTGGAGAGAGGGGGAGAGGGTGGAGAGAGAGGGGTGGAGAGAAGGGGGTGAGAGAGAGGGGTGGAGAGAGAGGGGGGTGGGGAGAGAGGGGTGGGGAGAGAGGGGAGGGTGGGAAGAGGGGGGGAGAGAGAGAGGAGTGGGTAGAAGAGGGTGAGATGAGAAGGGGGTGGAAGGGAGATGGGTGGAGAGGAGGGAGTGGTGAAATAGAGGGGGAGAGAAGAGAGAGGGGGAGGAGAGGAGAGAGGGTGGAAGAGGGACAGAGAGACAGAGAGACAGACAGAGAGAGAACCAGATTCAAGAACTCTGAACGGGTTATAATAATACATTGGCCAACCAAAATACACGGAGCATTGGGGTAGGAAGGAAAAGTACAGTTGGTTTAGTAAGATATAATGGAACGCAGAGAGAGACAGAGACAGACACAGAGAGAGACAGAGGAGAGGCAGAAAGAGACAGAGAGACAGAGAGAAACAAGAGAGAGACAGAGAGACAGACAGAGACAAATAATAAAAAAAATAAATGGAACTTATAAAGAGAAAGAGACAGAAAGAGACACAGAGAAGACACAGAGAGAGACAGAAAGAGACAGAGAGACGGAGAGACAGAGAGAGAGAGAGAGTGAGACAGAGAGAGAGGGACAGAGAGACACACACAGAGACAGAGAGAGGCAGTGACAGAGACAGAGATAGACACAGAGAGAGACACAAAGAGACACAGAGAGACAGACACAGAGAGAGAGACAGAGAGAGACACAGAGAGAGATAAATACAAGAGAGACAGAGAGAGACAGACAGACAGAACAGAGACAGACAGACACACAGAGAACAGACAGACAGACAGACAGAGAGCACAGCTGTAACAAAGCGAACAGGCAGAGATAAATGCACTGCAAGAGAGACAGTGAAGGAACAACCAAAGGAGATGTAAGCTGGGCCGGAAGAACAGAGGGAGAGGAGTAGTGGAGAATCTCTCTCATCTACTCGCTCGTCTCTCTCTCATCCATCACTCTCTCTTTCTCTCTCTCTACCGTCGCGCCCTCTAATCTCTCCTGTCATCTCTCTCCTCTTTT
>CM054153.1:20802609-20815109 GCA_028751875.1 Rapana venosa
GAACAAGAATTCTCAAGTGTGCGCGTGTAAGCGCGCGTGTGTGTGCGCGTGTGCGTTTCTGTGCTCGCGTAAGTGCGTGTGCGTGCCCGTGTGTGTGTGTGTGTGTGTGTGTGTGTGTGTGTGTGTGTGTGGTGTGTGTGCGTGCGTGCGTGCGTGCGTGCGTGCGTGCGTGCGTGTGTGCGTGCGTGCGTGCGTGCGTGCGTGCGTGTGTGTGTGTGTGTACGAGTTCAGGAACTGCTAAGCTTCCACCACCAAATCCAAAGTCACTTGACAATGTTTGCATTATTGATGCGCTTCAGCCGAATGGAAACTTCAAACATTGTGCAGAGTGATTTTCATCTCATCTTAAAGCTCAGAGTGGTTGGTTCACTAAGCTGTTCCGACAATGTTGGGTTGATGTTTGTCCAGAATCGTTTGAAAAGGATTCAAACACACACGACACAGAGGCCAACTGAGACGAGCATTAGCTCTAAAAGCAGCATACACTAAAGGTCCATTTCTAAGAAAGTGGGAGGCACCGTGGTCGAGTGGTTTAGGCGGTCAACTCGTGATCCAGAGGTCGCGGGTTCGATCCCCGCTCGGCACGGTGTTGTGTCCTTGGGAAAGACACTTTACTCCTATTTTCCTCACTCCACCCAGGTGTACAAGTGGGTACCAGCTCTGCTGGGGAAGTATCTGGCGACAGACTAGCGTCCTGTCACAGGGGTGGTGAAAAACCATCAGTTCGCTTAACGCTACAGAAACCGGGATAAGCTCCGGCTCTATGGGCCTTCTGGCCGAAAGAACATACTCTAAGAAAGTGCAGCTAGACCTTGCAATGGTGTGATTTTGTCCCCCCAATCTACGGCTGGTTTTGATGTAAATTGTACTGGTGCGTATGTACTGTCCGAGTATAGCGAGGTGGGGAGAGCGGGGAGATGAACCAAACATACTAAGCAAGCAATAGAAGTGTTGGGTACAAATAAATAGGTGTAGTCATTTTATTCGAGATGCTGGGTGAGAGAGAGAGAGAGAGACGGGGGGTAGTTGGAAGGGAGAGGGAAGGAGATAGACACGACAGACAGACTGACAAACAGACAGACAGACAGACAGAGACCGGAAGAGAAAGCGAGATAATGAAAGATACAGAAAGAGACAGATACACAAAGACAGGAGACGCAAAAGAGAGAGAGAACACAAAGAGAGAGACAGAGAGAGACAGAGAGGGAAAGAGACAGAGATAAAAACAAAGAAACAGAGAAAGAGAGAGACAGATAGAGTAAGAGACAGAGAGACACACACACAGAGACAGAAACAGACAGACACAGAGAGACACACAGACAAAGACAGACAGACAGGTAAACAGACAGAGAGAGACAGAGACAGAAGAGATGAAACTGCGGCCGCATCAGCAGCCGATATTTTCAATCTTGTCACTCGGAAAGCTGTTCTGTGTGGAATGTGTGGTAGGTGTCTCAGAGCCAACCAGTGACATCCGCAGCCACTCTGGGTCCCCTATTAGTTCGCTCACGTCTGCCGTGTGTGCACAAACGGGTGGTGAAAAAGTAAAGGTAAAGAAGCAAACGAGAAGGGTAGAATGAAGAAATTCAGCTCACAGAGGGACAGAGAGAGAGAGAGGGGGGGGGGGGGGGGGAAGAGGGACGGAGGAGGGAGGGGAGAGGGACGGGGGGAGAGAGGGACGGGGGGAGGAGGGCGGGGAGAGAGAGAGGGGAGAAGAGAGAGAGAATGAAAATGAGAGAGAGAAAAATGGAAGATATATATATAGAGAGAGAGAAAATATAGATATACAGATATAGATAGATAGATAGATCGACAGACAGACAGACAGACAGACAGATAGATAGATAGATAGATAGATAGATAGATAGATAGATAGATAGATAGATAGATAGATAGATAGATAGATAGATAGATAGATAGATAGATAGATAGATAGATAGATAGATAGATAGATAGATAGATAGATAGATAACAAAGAGACAGCCCAAAAAAAATACAGCAAGCCAAGAATATACCTATCTAAATTTTTACCCAAAAAATAAACTGAAGTCAGCTGCCTGGAGAAAAAATATATCTCAAACAATATGCTTATGCTGTACGAGCGGAAACAACAACGTCTTTGCCTAAACGCGAGTAAATAGACAGGTTCCGCTATCCCTGATATACCACACACACAAGCAGGAAAGCAATCTCCAAACAATTACATGAACCAGACCCATGACGCATGCAACCCCATCACCACGTCTCCTCCCGCTTCCGTAACAGACTCCATGCCAATGTCCTTCCCTTCCTCCTCCTCCTGCCTTTCTTCCCTCCTTCTTCAACAATATGCATGCAAGGCTATGTCCTGCTGTAATTCCAACGTGTAATTAGCATGTTTGCTATGCACAGTCAGCCAGCATTATCGCGGGGATTAGCATATCATTCCGCGTGCAATATTTGCCCTGGCCATAAACGAGGACGTTGTTAGAGAAGTTTCTTCTTTCTTTTAAACAGGTAGCGAGAGAGCAGAGGGCGGTGAAGGCTTTGGGAGGGGAGGTATCAGGAGAGGGAGGATAAAACAACAGTGTGGAAGGATAGGTGGGAATAGGACAAGCCTGATGAAGATGGAGGGTAGGAGGAAGGGGGACATTGCTGAGGAGACGAGAGAGCAAAAGGGTAAAAGGGGGGAAAGACAGGAACAATCAGCTTATTTGTGCGAGGTAATAGAAACAATATGGGATAAAGGACGGCTTCCTGTTTTCTTAGCCGCAAGCACCCACAGCACAGGTACTCACGCCTGTGTATGTAAGTATGTGTGTGAGGGGGTGTGTATGTGTGTGTGAGGGTGGGTTGTGTGATGGTGTGTGTGGGTGGGTGGGTGGGTGTAATGTAGTGTGAGGGTGGGTGTGTGTGTGTGTGTGTGTGTGTGTTGTGTGTGTGTGTCGTGTCTGTGTGTGTGTGTTGTGTGCGTGTGTGTGTGTGTATGTGTGTGTGAATAAGCATGCAAGCACAGGCCCTATATTCACATTGATGGGGGCTGAGAAGGAAATGAAATGAGAAGGGTAAGAAGAAATATACAAATTCTCTGTCTGTCTGTCTGTCTGTCTCGCTCTGTCTTCTGCCTGTCTCTCTCTCTCTCTCTCTCTCTCTCTCTCTCTCTCTCTCTCTCTCTCTCTCTCTCTCTCTCTCTCTCTCTCTCAGTGTCACTGAACTGCTGCTTCTATTTCTGGACCTACTGTGTACTGTTCTTCTCATGCCTTGAGAACGAGGAATGGGAAGTGTGTGTGAACTGCGTTTTTCCTAAACTGTCTCTGCCTTTTCCAATTTACTCGTCACTTTCTTTTCACATTTTTCCTTTTATTTTCTTCTCTCGCTCTCACTCTCACTCATTGCATTACAAAAGTCATCACAAACAGTTCTTTCTGTCTCTCTCTCCCTACAACTTGAACATCTTGCGCACGTGTTAAATCCTGTTCCGCTGTTCGCAAGAGTAGGCCTTTGTGTGCCGGTGGGAACAGATGACAGAATTTACAAAACTGCATACACACGGGGACTAGATGTAAAAAAGCACATAAGTGCTTATTCCATTATCCTCGATATAAAAGAATAAAATAAAATAAAAATACATAACAAATGTCATTATAAACAATTCTTTTTGTCTGTCTGTCTTTCTCTATGGCCTAAGGCCGAGATACATTAAATTTCTGAGTTCTGATCTCTCTCCTCTTCTTCTCTCTCTCTCTCTCTCTCTCTCTCTCTCTCTCTCTCTCTCTCTCTCTCTGCTTCTCTCTCTCTCTCTCTCTCTCTCTCTCTCTCTCTCTCTCTCTCTCTCTCTCTCTCTCTCTCTCTCTCTCTCTTCAAACACCACACGCCAGAGACTGTATATACATGCAGACCCTGCAGTGACACTATCACAATGAGTGACAGCTCGAAGACTGACAACAGACAGACCCATTTCCTTGCTTTCTAAAACACTGACTGACTGAGTGCACTTAGAATTTCCAGACCTCTGGACTCTGGACTACTGAACACTAGACTGCTTTGTACAGTGGCATGCACATTTGTTTGCAAAATCTAAGATTTATGCTAAGGTTGAATAGAAATCTCATTTTGTTGTGTTCATGCTGTTTTATTTCTTGATGTATTGCTGTTCCTATTGTTGTTATTGATGTAAGTAATGTTTCTATGACAACCATTTATAAAGATCACTCAAGGGATGGTATTGCAACAAAGAAAACTCAAACTGTTGACAAATTTTCTTAAAATCATATTTTTGGTATGAAAATGGGGTTCTCCCAACTATTTATCACACATGCTGGATGTTCCACACTTAGTGCCCCACATCAGGAACCAGGCAGACACTTCATCAACTGTGAGACCAAAATGAGCTCAGAACAGCTCAAAAGCAAGCTGGGTTTCTCATATCATATTTGCTATAGCTGCCCTACATTTCAATCAAAGACGGAGGAGTCTTAATGCATGTGCAATATGTTATGTATCTCTTCACATTAATTATGTGACCTGGGTTTCGAGTTTCCAGCTCAGAACAAGCAGAGAAATGAGTTTATGATAATACTGTCTGGAAAAACAACAATCTTATTGCCTGTACTTCCAGAAGTGGGATAGTGGCTGCATTAACGGTGAGTAAAAATGTCTCCAACAGCAAAATCTTCCCATTGGTGAAGCTCACAGTTTTAGCAAAGGAACGAAATAGATATTCCCTATACAGCAGTGCTCTACTTATCGATTGCATATTTCACAGCACACAGCCAAGAAGCAATCTCCAAAACAATTACATGAACCAGATCCATGACGCATGCAACCCCATCACCACGTCTCCTCCCGCTTCCGTAACAGACTCCATGCTAATGTCCTTCCTCCTCCTCCTTCCTTTCTTCCCTCCTTCTTCAACAATATGCATGCAAGGCTATGTCCTGCTGTAATTCCAACGCGTAATTAGCATGTTTGCTATGCACAGTCAGCCAGCATTAGTGCGGGGATTAGCATATCATCTCACGTGCTGTGTTTGCCCTGACCAAAAGCGAGTTGCTAGAGCTCTTCCTTCTTTTAAACAGGTAGTGAGAGAGCAAATTCGCAAAAGGAGACCACGTTTCTCCAAAACTGCAAGGAAACAAGAGGGTAAAAGGTGAGACAGAATTAATTAGCTCATTCGAGTGATGTAATTTTAAAAAATGTATTACCCAAAAGGGTTAGCTTTTCAATTTCTGAAACACCAGTGCCCATGTTCAAAATTCCCACCTCTCTGAGAGAGAGAGAGAGAGTGTGTGTGTGTGTATGTGTGTGTGTGTGTGTGAGGAAAAGAGAAAGAGTCTGTCTATGTGTGTGTGCACGTGCCGTGTGTGTGGGTGTGGGGCGCACGCGGGTGCTCCCCTCACACATATGCATGGATGGTGAGGAAGCAAAAATTGAGGAAAAGTGTAAAAGAATATAAGCACCTCTCTCTCTCTCTCTCTCTCTCTCTCTCTCTCTCTCTCTCTCTCTCTCTCTCTCTCCTCTCTCTCTCTCTCTCTCTCTCTCTGTTTGTAACGGCACTGCTATATCTATTTCCGAGCGCTCTGTGTTTTGTTCTTCTTATGCCTTGGAAACGAGGAATAGAACTTGTGTCAATTGCATCTTTTCCTAAACTGTCTCTGCCTTTTCCAATTTTCTCTTCACAATCTTTTCAGCTGTTGCTTTTTATTTTTCCTGCATCTTTATCACCTTTCGACATTTCTCTTCTTTTCTCTCTGTATATCTCGCAGCTCCTCTCTCCCTCCCTCCCTCCCTCCCCCCCCCCCCCCCCCCTCTCTCTCTCTCTCTCTCTCTCTCTCTCTTCCCACCCTCCCTCCCTCCCTCTCTCTCTCTCTCTCCCTCTCCTCTCTCTCTCCTCTCTCTCTCTCTTTCCCTCTCCTCCCTCTCTCCTTCTCTCTCTCTCTCTCTTTCCCTCCCTCCCTCCCTCTCTCTCTCTCTTTCCCTCCCTCCCTCTCTCTCTCTCTTTCCCTCCCTCTCTCTCTCTCTCCTCCCTCCCTCCCTCTCTCTCTCTCTCCCTCCCTCTCTCTCTCTCTCTCTTTCTTTCTCTCTCTCTCTCCCTCTCTCTCTCTCCCTCTCCCTCTCTCTCTCTCTCTCTCTCCTTCTCTCTCTCTATCAGAAACCATACGTAAGTTTGTAAAGTTGTATGTACGTACATTGCAGACCCTACAGTGACACCATCACAATGACTGACACCCCGAAGACTGACAACAGACAGACCCATTTCCTTGCTTCCTAAAACACTGACTGAGTGAGTGAGTGCACTTAGAACTTCCAGACCTTTGGACCTTTGCAGATACCCCTGTATGCCAGACTGTTCTGCATTTTAACAATAACGACCTGTCCTTCTGCACTTCAGGAAAGAGTTCCGCTACGGTTGTTATTTGCATTATGTTTGGGGTGGTGATGGTGATGGTGGTGGTAACATTATTGTTATTCTTTTTCATTAACATTATCTTTATCATTATTACTGATATTATTGTTTTTATTGTTCTTCTTCTTGCTTCTTCTTGCTTCTTTTTTTCTTCTTGTGCTTATCATTGTTCTTATAATTAGCATTAGCATTGTTATCATAATTATTTGTTCTTAATCTTCCTGTTGTTATGCTGATGATAATTGTTATTTCTTCTTCTTGTCATTGTATTATCATTATTTTTACTATTAATATCATTACTACTTCTTAAATTATCATTACTTTTACTATTATTATTATTACTATTACCATTATTTTTAATACTATTATTATTATGATCGTCGCTATTCTTATCATTATTATTATAATTATCATCATTAGCATTATAGTTGGTTTTGATATTGTTGTCAATGTTGTTGTTTCTGTTGCTGGTCACAGATTATCTAATCACGATTGCCACTTAAGGGTTTACTACGCACATAAAAAATCCACTTCAGTAACAAAGTTCTTTTTTCTCTCTCTAAAGAAAAACACATTTTTGGGATGAGCTCTGCATTTAACCAATTTAACCAAGGAGGCATCACAAACACCCAATATTCCATATACGCGACACCTCCATCGGCCACTTTTCACAGGCTTCATTAATCATGTAACAAATGTGCCAGAAAAGCCTAAATGCACGTGACATGTTTTCATGCCATCAGATTATTAACTATAACACGCCTACTCTTTAACCAAAGATGGATGGGGGTTTTAATGTGTGTCAAAGATGTTTTGTATCCATTCGCATATAGACTTCAGTCTCTTGTCTCATCTTAAACACATGCAAAGGAATACAGTCTATGATACCGTTGTGCAGAAGGAACAATCTCAACTCCTGTACAGCGACAAGAAGATAGGTCCAAAATCCCTGATATATCCAACAGCACACAAGCAGGAAAGCAATCTTCAAACAATTACATGAACCAGACCCATGACGCATGCAACCCCATCACCACGTCTCCTCCCGCTTCCGTAACAGACTCCATACCTATGTCCTTCCCTTCCTCCTCCTCCTTCCTTTCTTCCCTCCGTCTTCAACAATATGCATGCAAGGCTATGTCCTGCTGTAATTCCAACGTGTAATTAGCATGTTTGCTATGCACAGTCAGCCAGCATTATGGCAGGGATTAGCATATCATTCCGCGTGCAATATTTGCCCTGGCCATAAACGAGGACGTTGTTAAGAGTTCTTTCTTTTAAACGGGTAGTGAGAAAGCAAATGGAATGGCAGCTTTGGGAGAAAAGAAATAGGAAAAGAGGGATAAAACAAGGCTGTGAAAAGAGGACAAAACTGATAAGTGTGGGGGATCGGGGGGGGGGGGGGGGGGGGGGGGGGAGGGGGGGAGAAAAGACGAAGCAAAAAAACAAAGGAGCAAAAGTGTAAAGGGGAAGATGGGATTAATTATCTTATTTGTGTGATCTTGCAAAAATAAAAATAATAAAATGGCTCTTTGCACTTTTTCAACAAAAAGCACCCTACACTTGAGTAGCCACACCTCTAAGTGCATCAATGTGTGTGTGTGTGTGTTCGTGTTTGTGTGTGCGCACTCTCTCTCTCTCTCTCTCTCTCTCTCTCTCTCTCTCTTCTCTCTCTCTCTCTCTCTCTCTCTCTCTCTCTCTCTCTCTCTCTCTCTGTGTGATTGTAAGGGCAATGCTATTTCTATTTCCGAATCTACTGTGTTGTGTTCTTCTCATGCCTTGAGAACGAGGAATGAGAGGTGTGTGTGTGAACTGCATTTTTTCCTCTATTGCCTTTGCCTCCTTCAATTTTCTCTTCACATTCTTTTCAGATTACTGCTTTTATTTCCTCTCTCTCTCTTTCTCTCTGCTATTTTGAGAGAGGGGAGAGTGATAGAAAGAAAGAGAGGGTTAGAGAGAGTGTGTGTGTTTGTGTGAGTGTTTTTCTCTGTGTAGGTGTGTGTGTGTGTGTGTTTGTTTGTGCGTGCTTGTACGTTGCGCGCGTGTGTGTATGTGTAAGTGTGTGTGCGTGGATGTGTGTGCTCGTGTATGCAAATGTGCACGTGGCTATGTGTGCACAAGTGTTCATCCCCTGTTTAAAAGCATACTTTTTGCATGATATTCATTTTATATGTTGCACTAAAAGAAACTTTCAAAATAATCTTAAAGCTCTGTGTTTAGCATAATGAGAATGCTAACACGAATACTTATGCCCATCTTCTGTCATTGTCCTTCTGTTAAACATGATACTCAGCACTGACTCATTTCTGCTTCCCCCCCCCCCCCTCTCTCTCTCTCCCCCCCCCCCCTCCCTCTCTCTCTCTCTCTCTCTCTCTCTCTCTCTCTCTTTTCTCTCTCTAGCAGAATTTGTCTAAAAGAATTTGTTATTGTTTGTAATATCTGTTTGTTTAAACTATTGATTATTTATCATTGATTGCATGACTGTGTAAGATCAGGGTGAATGCATGCGCTTTGATTTATTTGTCTTTGCAAGATATAGCGCTATATAGTTCCATTTATTATTATTATTATTATTATTGTCATTGTCTCTCTCTAGCTCCCTACTTCCGCCTTTCTCCCTCTCGTCTTTCTCGTTTACACACCCTTTTAATTTTTTCCCTTTTCTCTCTCCCACCCATTTTTTTCCTATTTCAAAAGCTTTTTATCCCCGAATTCTGAATGCAGCTACCTTAACGGTAGATAGAAACGGTTGCATACTCAAAATCTCACCCTTAATGAACCTCTGAGCTCTAGCTGAGGACCGAAAAAAACTCTTCTCTCTGTCTGTCTCTCTGTCTGTCTGTCTGTCTGTCTGTCTCTCTCTCTCTCTCTCTCTCTCTCTCTCTCTCTCTTCTCTCTCTCTCTCTCTCTCTCTCTCTCTCTCTCTCTCTCTCTCTGTCGCTCTCTCTCTCTCTCTCTCTCTCTCTCTCTCTCTCTCTCTCTCTCTCTCGCTGTCTGTCGCTCGCCCTCTCTCTCTCTCTCAAAATTTACAAAACTGCATACACATGGGGACTGGATGTAAAAAGCACATGAGTGCTTATTCCATTATTCTCGAAATAAAAATTAATAATAAATCTCTCTCTCTTTCACACACACACACATGCATACATACATACATACATACATACATACATACATACATACATACATACATACACGCACAGATATTTATTTCATTTATTTATTTATACCACTTAAATCACGGCAGATTTCTCTGCGTGAAATTCGGGCTGCTCTCCTCTGGGAGAGCGCGTCGCCACAAGAGCAGCGCCACCTTTTTTTTGGTCTTCAACTGTATTGTTTCCCAATCAGAGTGACTTTTTTCTATGAATTTTGCCAGGGACAACTCTCTTGTTGCTGTGGGTTCTTTTACGTGCGCTGAATAATTTTGTGTAACACACGGGACCTCGGTTTATCATCTCATCCAAAAGACTAGCGCCCAGACCACCACTCTTGGTCTAACGGATGGGGAAAAAGTTTCGGGCCCAAACGGGATTCGAACCACCGCACACTTCCGACCCGGACTTTTCGCTTTCTAGACAACCGCGTTGCCCTATAGACTACCGATCCACCATCCACCACATGCATGCACGCACGCACACATGCATGCAGGCTCTCTCTCTCTCTCTCTCTCTCTCTCTCTCTCTCTCTCTCTCCCTCTCCCTCTCTCTCTCTCTAAAACGCACATATTACACCACACTACACTACAGTACACTACACTACACCACACTACACTACACTACTTTACACTACACTACACTGCACTACACTACTTTACACTACACTACACTACTTAACACTAAACTACACCACACTACACTACATGACACTACACTACACTACTTCACACTACACTACACCACACAACACTACATGACACAACACTACTTTACACTACACTACACTACTTTACACTACACTACACTACTTAACACTACACCACACCACACCACACTACACTACATTACACCACACCACACCACACTACACTACACTACACTACATTACACTACACAACACTACACTTACTTCAGGAACTCCACACAGACAGACTTGCATGTGTGCACGCACACACACACACTCCTCTCTCACACACATACACACACACACCACACTACACCACACCACACCACAACACACTACACTACACTACACTTCAGAAACCGCACACAGACCAGAGACTTGTATGTGTGCACGCGCAAGTATTCAGACTCTCACAGTGACCTCCATTACAATGACTGACACGACGAAGACTGGCAACAGACAGACCCCATTTCCCTGCTACCTAAAACCACCAAGTGCACTCGGACCCCTAAAGACCCCTGACTAAAACGCCAGACTGCCGTGCACCTTATCCAGCATCTTTGTATAACTCAATAACAGTCGTATGCTTGCAGGAAGATGGAAGAAAGAGAAGAAGAAGAAGAAGAAGAAGAAGAAGAAGAAGAAGAAGAAGAAGAAGAAGAAGAAGAAGAAGAAGAAGAGAGGAGGAGGAGGAGGAGGAGGAGGAGGAGGAGGAGGAGGAGGAGAGAGGAGAGGACGAAGCAGCAGCAGCAGGCGAGCAGCAGCAGCCAGCAGCAGCAGGAGGTGACGGAGGAGAAGAAGAAGAAGAAGAAGAAGAAGAAGAAGAAGAAGAAGAAGAAGAAGAAGAAGAGAGAGAAGGAGAGAGGAGGAGGAGGAGGAGGAGGAGGAGGAGGAGGAGGAGGAGGAGGAGGAGGAGGAGAAGGAGCAGGAGGAGGAGGAGGTGATGACAGAGAAGAAGAAAAAGGAGGAGGGGGAGGAGAAGAAGGAGGGGGAGGAGGAGGAGGAGGGGGAGAGGAGGAGGAGGAGGGGGAGGAGGAGGAGGAGGAGGAGGAGGAGGAGAAGAACAAGAACAAGAACAAGAAGCACAAGAAGAAGAAGAAGAACAAGAAGAAGAACAAGAACAAGAACAAGAACAAGAAGTAGAAGAAGAAGAAGAAGAAGAAGAAGAAGAAGAAGAAGAAGAGAAGAAGAGGAGGAGGAGGAGGAGGAGGAGGAGGAGGAGGAGGAGGAAGCAGCAGGAGGAGAGGAGGAGGAGCAACAACAAGAGAGGACGAGAGGAGAAGAAGAAGAAGAAGAAGAAGAAGAAGAAGAAGAAGAGAAGAACAACAACAAAGCAACAAAACAAAAACAACAACAAAGAGAAGAGAAAAAGAACAGAGGAAACGAGGAGGAGGAGGAGGAGATGATGATGATGATGATGATGATGATGATGATGATGATGATGATGATGATGATGATGATGATGATGATGGTGAAGAGAGAGAGAGTGAAGGAGGAGGAGGAGGTGAAGGAGGAGGGAGGTGAAGAAGGAGGGGGTGATGAAAGAGGAGAAGGAGGAGGGGGAGAAAGAGGAGGAGACGTTTTGCAACTTCCGTACCAATGTAAGGAATTTCTTGAAAAATGATCAGGTAACAAGATCAAAAAGAAAAGAAAGCACGAATATAAAATAAAAATCCAGCAAAAAGAGAACTATCAGCAAACGAAGGACATTGATGGAAAAGGAAGATTGTTCCCTCACAGAATTGTCCCAAAGGTTAGAATAAACGTTTGTATCAAATGAGCTAGAGATATCCACCAGGGAAACAATAACATTCTTCCAGCAGTAAATGATCTCATTACTATCACAGTGTGCGCGGTAAAGCTTAGTGGTTAGAGTGTTAGGCTAGTGATGTGACGGCCCGGGTTTGAGCCCGTTTCAGGGGATTTTGCACCTGTTCTACTCCCCCAAAAAGTCCTTCGGACGAGACTGGAAACCGAGCTCCCGTTTGCAATACGCGCGCAGACTATTTTGCACACAGGTTAAACCCCGTTTCACCTTTCGAAAGAGTAGGTCATTTCCTGCAGTAGGAGCGTATGCCAGTTTATTTATTTATTTATTTATTTATTCTTTTCTATCGAGGATAATGGAATTAACACTTACGTGCTTTTTTACATCCAGTCCCCGTGTGTATGCGGCTTTGTAAATTCTGTCATCTGCTCCCACCGGCACACAATGGCCTACTCTTACGAAAAGCGGAACAGGATTTCACGTGTGCGCAAGATGTTCTGCGTG
>CM054153.1:20825109-20835109 GCA_028751875.1 Rapana venosa
AGTAGGAGTGAAAGGGAGAGGAGCGACAGTTGGCGTACTACTTAGCGGCAGTTAAAACAGGAGCGGCTTGGACATTTACCAGAAAAGAGTCATATGATTCTTGAATATTCATTAAAATTCACAAACATACAGACATACACATGCGCGCGCACGCGTGCACACACACAACGAGCGCGCACGCGCGCGCGCACACACACATACACACTCTCTCACACGCACACACACATAGATGCAAATATGGCATCAAAATTGTATCAGTTTAGAAAAATAAAAAAACTTTTTAGACCTTCATGCAAGAAAACTATTCTATTATGCATATATTCAGTGTAATATTGATTATGGTTCTACACTGTGGGATCTAGCTAGTAAAAATATACTTAAACCGTTAATAAGTGTTCATAAAAGAGCCATCAAAATTACTATTGGCAAATCAACTTCATTAATAGCATCTGACTACAAACAAGCAAATGTTCTACCTCTCGAAGCAAAACTTCTATACAATAAATGGATTTTTATGCATAAAATACTGCACGAAAATGCTCCATTTGTTCTTAAGAACATGTTTACCATTAATGAATATCGACATTCACATAAACTTAACCTTCCTTTTACGACCATTACTCTATGCAAATCTAGTCTAAAATATGCTGGAGGATGGTTGTGTAATAATTTACCAGAATTCATAAGATCTGAATCAAACTTTAAAAAATTCAAAAACAGGTTGTACAGCTACCTTATGGATCTCTCTGACTTGAGATGTCTATGTCCAAAGATGCATTGAGAACAATATTACACGCATAATTTTTTTCCACTCATATTTTAATCAGAGTATATTTCGTTTGGTATACATAGTTTTGATGATATCTCTCTCTCTCTCTCTCTCTCTCTCTCTCTCTCTCTCTCTCTCTCTCTCTCTCTCTCTCCCTCTCCCTCTCCCTCTCCGTCCCCCCCCCCTTCTCTCATGTTTGTATTCTCTCTGACACTTTTTAAAAAATGTTGTTCAACAATATGACTCGAAGAAACATTAGGTGTATTTGTCATATCACCATTCCATCAAGCTCCATAAAGTTTATATGTTATCATAATTAATTTGTTTATGATGATGGTTGTGATGATGGGGATGATGATAGAGGTGATGACAACAATGATGATAGTGGTGATGTTTATTGTGATTATTATGATTCACTTTGCTTATATTTTTGTCTTTTTACGTTCTTTCTTTCTTTCTTTTCGAGGGCTGGGTGTAAAAAAAAGTCTTGTACTTATTCTATTACCCTCAGAAAATAAAATTTCGTTATCGTTATCGTTATAGATAGATAGATAGATAGATAGACAGACAGACAGACAGATAGATAGATTTTTTTTAAATTGTCTTGACAGATTTCCACTCTCATTCACACCCACGAATTCGATACATAAGCATTAAACAACTTAAACTCAAAAAAGAAAGCCTACACAACGTCTTTTCCACCTTGTACCCTTCAGACTGGCAAAAATTAATTTCTTTCCAGTATAATCAATCGGTCATCATAGTAGTACGTCCTCATTTGTCAACACAACACAACATTAACAGTACAAATACTCGGACGCTTCGTTTGGGGATCTTTGCCACTGTCGGGTGGCTGTAATTACTCACAGACCCTATCCTTGTACAAAACCACCCAAGAAACGCTACAAAGGGAGCGCCGGTTCACAATAATGCAAAGATAGAAGAAGCCAGAAGCAGGAAATGTTTCTAGCGGCGAGATTCATCAATCGCCGGTGGTGTGGGTTTTTTTTTTTACAGTTTTCACCTCGTGGTGTTTCATTTCAAACATCAAAGAGCTATATCAAAGTTCGGTGTTGTAAGAGTTACTGAAGACATCAAAGGCTTGGAGAACAGGAAGCTGAAGATTGGAGGTGGAAGAAATAGGGCAGAGAAAGAGAGACAGACAGAGACAGACAAAAACAGACAGATACAGAGGGAGATATATTTTATTTATTTATGTTATTTATTTTATTTTTTATATCGAGGATAATGGAATAAGACTTATGTGCTTTTTTACATCCAGTCCCCTTGTGTATGCGGCTTTGTAAATTCTGTCATCTGTTCCCATCGGCACACAATGGCCTACTCTTACGAAAAGCGGAACAGGATTTAACGTGTGCGCAAGATGTTCTGCGTGGGTTCGCACACGGGACCTCGGTTTAAAGTCTCATCCGAAGGATTTTGGGGGAGAGTGGAGTCTGCACTGATGTTAACTCTAGGGGAAAATATCCCCTTGAACGGGAATCGAACCCGGGTCGTCAGATTGCGAGCGCAATGTTCTAACCGCTAGGCTATCCCGTCCCCCAGATAGAAACAGAGAGAGAGGGGGGGGGGGGAGCGAGAGTGGGAGAGAGAGAGGGGGGAGAGAGTGGGAGAGAGGGAGAGAGAGAGGGGGAGAGAGAGAACTTTGGTTTGTTTACTTCTTTGTCTAATATCACTTATGTGAACAGACATTAGACTGAATAACACACACTTTTTGTTTAATCCGTCTCCTTTTATAAATCAGCATTATGTTACCTATTCTGGAAACCGGCGCTATGTTTCCTCTTTCATACATCAGAATTCTATAAACTGTCTCATAAAGGGGCATTCTGTCACTTTGTATTGACTTACTTGACTTATGCCTCTTGGTTCCTTGGGGAACATAGGGCTGCAACAACACCCCTCCAACGAACTCGGTTTTGGGAGATCCTCTTCAGCTCGGCCCATGTCATTCCGGCTGCCTTCGTTTCTTCGTCAACACTTCTGCGCCAGGTCTGCTTTGGTCGACCAACTTTCCGCTTCCCTTGTGGATTCCAGTCAAGGGCCTGTCTGGTGACATTTGACGCAGGCTTGCGGAGTGTATGGCCGATCCATCCCCACTTCCTTTGTTTAATGATGGACTCAATTGGGGTTTGTCTGGTCCTGTCCCACAGTTGTTTGTTGGATATGACTTCCGGCCACCTGATGTTGAGGATGTACCTGAGGCATTTGTTGGTAAAAGACTGGAGTTTGTGGGTGTTGGTTTTTGTTACCCGCCAGGTTTCTGAGCCATAAAGTAGGACCGATTTGACATTGGTGTTGTAGATCCGAAGCTTATTTTGAAATGAGAGGGCTGTTGACCTCCAAATTGGCCGAAGGGTGTTGAAGGCGTGACGGGCTTTGTTGATTCGACACTTGATGTCTTCATCTGTTCCCCCATCTTTACTGACGACACTGCCCAGGTAAATAAACTTGCTGACTTCTTTGATGGTTTCTTGCTGCAGTCGCACTGGGTCATGTGTTTTGTTGTTCACCCTCATGATCTCCGTCTTCCCGATGTTGATTTGGAGGCCAGTCTTTTCAGCTTCGTCAGCAACACGACAAAGCTTCTCTTGTGCGTCTTGTTGCCTGTGGGAGAGAAGGCTGATGTCATCTGCGAAGTCCAGGTCTTCCAGCTGCTTCATGAGGGTCCACTGTATGCCGGTTCTCCTGCCTGCTGTGGCTTGCCGCATTATCCAGTCAACCACCAACAGGAAGATGGTTGGCGACAACAGACAGCCCTGACGAACACCGGTCTGTACGGAGAAGGCTTCCGTCAGTTTCCCTTCATGGATGACTTGACAGGTGGCATCTTCATATAGCTGCTGGATGATGGTGATGAACTTTGGTGGAAAGCCAGTCACTTTGTATACTGGCATTATATCACCTACTTCGTGAAATTAATCGGCACGATGTGTCTTATACTTCACAAATTGGTATTTCCTTAGTGTTTCTTTCTTCTTCGTAAAATATCACTCTCTCTCTCCTAACCTTGGCTTGTATATTTTCCATTCTGTAAATCCCTGTTCTATCTCCTATCTCAAAAATTGGTATTATGTCTTCCATACTCTATAAATCGCTATTTTGTCAACCATTTCCGAAATCGGCCTTCTGTCTCCCATCTTTCTTAAATCAGCAATTCTCTCACCTGTACTTTGTAAATCAGCATTCCCTCTCCTATGTTTCTTATATCAGGGAACTGACTCCAGCGGTTCGTAGTGTTGCCTATTTCGTGAACTGGCATTATGTCTTCTCTACTTCGCAAATCGGTACTTTATCACCTGTTTCGAAAATAACCATTGCTTTTTATCCTTCGTTAGGTGTCATCCTGTCTCACAGATATTGTCGACCGCGCGCTTTGTCGTTCATTTCGTATTACACTTGGCTGAAAATGCAAAAACTCTTCCTTTCGCTTTTCTGTTTTTAATATTATATATATATATGTGTGTATATATGTGTGTATATATGTGTGTATATAATATATATATATATATATATATATAAATTATATATATATATATATATATATATATAATATATAACACTCCTTAAGGAGTATGGCGTGGAAAGTGTGTTGCCTATTTACAGAGTTTATGATATAACTTTGAAAGGAAATATTTTCTCAATGAGTATGTTATAAGTGTTGAAGCTATTTACGTATCAAATAATCCGATTAAGTAATGGAGCTCTCTCTCTCCATCTATTTCTCGCTTCCCCTTCCCCTCTTCTCGCTCTCTCTCTCTCTCTCTCTCTCTCTTCCTCTCTCTCCTCTCTCTCTCTCTCTCTCTCTCTCTCTCTCGCGCGCGCGCCGCGCGCGCGCGCGCGCGCTCTCTCTTTCTCCAAATATCTATCTATCCCCTCTTCCTTCCCTCTCTCTCTCTCTCTCTCGCTCTCTCTCTTCTCTCTCTCTTCTCTCTCTCTCTCTCTCTCTCTCTTTCTCTTCATCTATCTATCCCCTCCTCTCCCCCCCCTCTCTCTCCCACACTTCTTGGTTTATTTTTTGTTTATTCTGTGGGTCTTTATGATTAAAAAAATATCTTGTATTTAAATTTTTAAGCCATTCACTTATATTTAAAAACTGTAAAATTCTTAAAGACTTTTTTTCCATCTTACATTCCAGTCTAAAATCTAGGAAAAAGAGTCTAGTTTCAAGTATGAGAAAAAGATATAATAAGCATAAATGGTGCATTTTTCACATGGTGTTTTTTTCTTCACCTCAGTCCTAAATTTATTACGAAAGCTCAAAACAAGCAAATGAAGTAATACATACATACATACATACATACATACATACATACATACATACATACATACATACATACATACATACATACATACATACATACATACATACGCGCGCGCGCGCGTTCATGCTTTGAACAAAAACTAAACAAGAAATAAAGACCCATTCCCCATTACTCGTATGATTTTGATAAACTAAACCGAAAACATGGCGTGTGCTTGTGCTTGTGCTCGTGCGTGCGTGCGTGCGTGTGTGCGTGCGTGCGTGCGTGTGTGCGTGTGTGTGTGTGTGTAAATGTTTATGTGCGTGCGTGCGTGCGTGTGTGTGTGTGTATGTGTGAGTGTGTGTATGTGTGTATGTGTTGTGTGTGTGTGTGTGTGCGTGGTGTGTGTGTTGTGTGTGTGTGTGTGTGTGTGTGTGTGTGTGTGTGTGTGTGTGTGTGTGAGTGTGTGTGTGTGTGTGTGTGTGTGTAAATGTGTGTGTGTGTAAATGTGTTGTGAGTGTGTGTGTGTTTTCTCTCTCTCTCTCTCTCTCTCTCTCTCTCTCTCTCTCTCTCTTCTCTCTCTCTCTCTCTCTCTCTCTCTCTCTCTCTCTGGAGTGTTTGTATGTGTGCATGCATGTGTACATGTGTTTATTAATTGTGTGCGTGTTTGGGTGTGTATTCATGCGTATTAGTGTGTATGCACACGTGCGTGCGTAGTATATGTGAATACGATCTCCTTAGGCCGGACAGCTGTCAGTTTCCCCCACTTTCAGCTGGAGCCAGCTGGTGCTATTTATAGCAGGAACTGACCACACTTGGACTTGGGGAAAAGGAAAGGGGCGCGCTAATTTTAGCACTGGGCCCTGGACCCTTGACTGAGTTATGCTGGATTTGCGCACCTGTGGTCACTTAACATGCGAAGACATCATATTATACAGTTTAAATATAGTTTGTCTATGATGCTAAGCATGGCATGTCCTTCGGATGAGACTATAAACCGAGGCCCCGTGTTCGAACGCATGCAGAACATCTTGCGCACACGTTAAATCCTGTTCCGCTTTTCGGAAGAGAAGGCCATTGTGTGCCGGTGGAAACAGATGAAAAAAATTTACAAAACCGCATACACACGGGGACTGGATGTAAAAAACCACATGATTGCTTATTCCATTATCCTCGATATAAAAGAATAAATAAATAAATAAATAAATGCTGGTATACTACCTGAACTTTTCAGGCGTTGTGCCGCTCTGCGTTTGGGAACGAAATGATAGGTTGGAGCGTGGAGCTTTGTTCCATAATTATCTAATGCATTCGGGGGAAAAATGCGACTACATGAATCTGAAGAATCAACACAGCTGTGTAGGTTCACTTCATGTTTGAAAAAAAAATCACATGGAAGATATCTTGAATGGTGTGGGGTTTTTTCAAGACCAATCTAGTCCAATCATATTGTTAATAGGCCCGCTGACTACAGAGGCCATATCAAAGATGTCACCTTGGTTAAAAAAAAATTTTTAAAAGAAGAAGAAGAAAGACGAACAGACAAAGTGACAAGCTTCATCACCGCTTAACAACAATAAATACTGAACACACTAGGCTCTCGAAGATAATGTACAAATATCGAAACGGTGGCTAAAGACGGATATTCAACAAACAACTCCTTTGGAGAGGAGAGAGAGAGAGAGAGAGAGAGAGAGAGAGAGAGAGAGAGAGAAGAGAGAGGAGAGAGAGAGAGGTGTGTGTGTGTGTGTGTGTGTGTGTGTGTGTGTGTGTGTGTGTGTGTGTGTGTGTGTGTGTGTGTGTGTGTGTGTGTGTGTGTGTGTGTGTGTGTGTGTGTGTGTGTGTGTGTGTTTGCTTTTCAGATAAGAAACGATGTATGCCAAAAATCAATGAAGAAAATCATTTGCCTGCTGAAGTTAATGCATCACGTTTTGTCATTCATTTGCTGAAAACCCGAAAGCACAAAATTCTATCACATCTGGAGAAAGTCGTCGAAAAAGAATCATACAGAAAAGCTCACCTTACCAAAACTGTCATACATTTCTTGAGACAGAAAATACTTATGAATATATTCATAGACGTAACTGGAGAACATGTCAGATCTCCAGCCTGAGTTTGTAACATTTGAATTTATAACTACTGGACAAAAATATCCAAGAAATAGTAGACCAAAATATAATAAAAAAGACACACTGCCAAAAAAAATTGGGAGGGGGACTAAAAATGCATAGCACCTTTCTCATATCAATCAAATTTTACGATGCGAATGAAAAGGAAGAAAAGCAGCACTATTTTGCTTCCGAAACAGCTCTCAATATAGACCTATATATGGAGACTCAGTGGATACCCTACATGGGAATGAAAGTGTCCTATCATCAGAAAAAAAAGAGAAGAAAAGAGTTTTCAATCAGAGGTCTACGAAAAAGAGGAAGAACGAAGCACAACAACGGTATCAATTACAAGAAATAATGAACGAGAGAAAGAATGTTTTACAAAAAGAAAAATTAACAAAAAATGAAGGAAAAAAGATGAGGTTAAAAGCGAAAGAGAGACAGACCCATAGATAGACGGACAGACAGACAGGCTGATAGAAAGAATAAGGTGAGTGAGAGGTGGAGGGAGGGAGAGAAATAGACAGACAAACAGACATACAAAATAGAAAGAAATCAAAAAACAACCCACACAAATAAAGAAACAAAAGACAAGAGGAGGAGGAGGGAGGAGGGGGAGAAGAAGAAGAAGAAGAAGAGAAGAAGAAGAAGAAGAAGAAGAAGAAGAAGAAGAAGAAGAACAAGAAGAAGAACAAGAAGAAAAACAAGAAGAAGAACAAGAAGAAGAACAAGAACAAGAAGAAGAACAAGAAGAAGAACAAGAAGAACAAGAACAAGAAGAACAAGAACAAGAAGAAGAAGAACAAACAACAACAAGAGAAAGAACCGAAAATTAACGCTGTCTGCATTGATTCAGTTTGAAACGCGAAATGGAAACAAGCTTCAAACCAGTGGAGCGGAAAGCACACGAAAGAGACCTTGGCCAATGTGATACGTATTGAACGCACAAAGTAATAAACATATACACAGACAGACAGACAGACAGACAGACAGACAGACAGACGGATAGGCAGACAGACAGATAGACATACAAACAGATAGACAGACAGGCAAATAGGCAGACAGACAGATAGGCATACAAACAGATAGACAGATAGTCAATCAGACAGGCAGACAGACAGAAAGACAGACAGACAGACACACAGCCAAACATACAGACATGCATGCAAACAGACAGACGTGCAAACAGACAGACAGACGTGCAAACAGCAGAGAGACAGAGAGACATGCATACAGACAGATAGAAATACAGACAGATAGGTAAACAGAGAGACAGACAGACAGACAGACAGATGCTAACGGACAACAGCTAACGCACAAACTAGTGACTGGGTGATGAACTCATAAACGCATGTCGATCAGCAACTGGAGAAATTAACCTCATAAAACCCCGCTCACGTAAGAACCACACACACACACACACACACACACACACACACACACACACACACACACACACACACACACACACACAGGCGCGCACCCTCGCGTTTACATACAACCAAGCAATTCCGTTTTGCTCCGAATAATTCCCCCCGTGGGGATGCCGAGGGCCTATCACTATAAATAGCATCGCCACCTTCTGGAAATTCTGCGCTAGGAATTCCCTCTTTTCTATCCCTCTCTTTTTGTTTCTGCCTTGTTCATTTCCTTTTCATGTATCTCTTCGTCTATTTTATGCCTTCTTGTTCAATTTCTCTTACCTTTTTTTTCAGAAAGACTTTAAAAAGATAAATTCTCTCCAACGCGTAAGTCGGATTTGCTAGGCCTGATTTGTTAGTTGTTTGATGGCAGCACAACGCATTTTCGCTCATAAGACAGGCAACAGTAATTGCTGTCTAAGCGTTTGACGGAGAGGAAATTCACAATACCGACACTGATGTGCCATGCATGCCATAAATCAGGGTACTGTGTGTACTTTGGTGCAGACAACAACTCTTGTTAAAGGTGGGGTAAAAAGAAAAAAGGAAGGAACTTCAAACAGCCTTTTTTTTTGTATCTTTAGGTCGTCTTTCTGTCTTTTTCCCCGTGTGCTCTATCTATCTATCTATTTACCTTTCCTCTCCGTCTCTCTCTGAGAGGCACTCTGAGGGCGGCTGAGAGACGCGAGGACTGGAGAAAGGTGGTTGACAAAGCTTCGAAGGCGCCCCCAAAGGATTCGGAATCTGAGGGATCGGTGACGTTGACGGTGACGTTGACGGTGACGGTGACGTGACTCTCTCTCTCTCTCTCTCTCTCTCTCTCTCTCTCTCTCTCTCTCTCTCTCTCTCTCTCTCTCTCTCTCTCTCTCTCTCTCTCTCTCCGTATGGATACATTCAGCCTGAAGAAGCTTCAGATGGAAGCGAAATTTTACTGACATAAATAAAAGGAGAAATGAAGCTGAGCACAGTTGTGTTTTTATTGCCATTTAAATATATATATATATATATATATATATATATATATATTCTTTCTTTTCAGCCATATGTATATATATAGATATAGATATATATAGATAGATAGATATAGATAGATATATATATAGATATATATATATATATCCATATTCCATAACTTCTTCCATTTCTTACCAACAACAACAAAAATCCAACCCCAAAACATTAATTCACATCAACTAAGCAGGGTTGGGATTTTCCCAACTTACTTAATCATTCCTCTTTTTTTTTTATATCTTCACGACCCTAAAATTCCATACTGATATTATGCATTACCGGGCGGGCCTTTTCTGTCTCAACATTCATTTTCCCTTACCTTACCCACTACCCCACCCCCTTCACTCGCCCAACAACCTCCCTCCCCGACTTACACATATCCTCCCCCCAACCCCAAAGCTTTACCCTCTACTCTCCCTTGGT
>CM054153.1:20840109-20860109 GCA_028751875.1 Rapana venosa
TCGCGTCCCCTTCAAAGGTAAGGGGATGTAAAAGGAACACACATCATAAAAGGGAATCAAATGACCCGGCCCTTTCGGCGACCATAACCGACGTTTACGTGTCAAAAAGCCAGAGCACATATTCGGCAAGGCAACGAAGGTAGTAGTACTCAACGTTTGCACTCATGGTTTCAAGTTTCATGGACTGTCCCTACACCTTTTTATGTCCATTATTCGTTGGGTTGTTTTTTGTGGGGTTGGGTTTTTTTTATTATTATTATTTAATGGCTTTATCCCGTTTGGTACAAATACAATAAAACACTGGATTCGGATACTTAACTTCAAAAATACAGCTGTTCGTTGTTAAACATTCTCTCTCTCTCTCTCTCTCTCTCTCTCTCTCTCTCTCTCTCTCTCTCTCTCTCTCTCTCTCTGCCTCTCTCTCTCTCTCCCTCTCTCTCTCTCCCTCTCTCTGTCTCTGCCTCTCTCTCTCTCCCTCTCTCTCTCTCTGCCTCTCTCTCTCTCTCTCTCTCTCTCTCTCTCTCTCTCTCTCTCTCTCTCTCTCTCTCTCTCTCTCTCGCTCTCTCTTTCCAGTTTATGCGGGTAAGCTATCAAACTGAGTGCGTAAACAGCTGTACTATGTTTTTCTACCCTAAGTTCTTCGCAAAACACACACACACACACACGTACACAACACACACACGTACTCACAAACACACACACATACGTACACACAAACACACGTACACACACACACACAAACACACACACACACGTACACACACACACGTACACACACACACACACACACACACGTACACACACACACACGCACGCACGTGCCTCGCTTCACTGATTTCCATTAAAACCGATCTGGGGCCGGAAGGAAATGTTCTAGCAAACGAACATCTGGTACATGTTTATTAAGAAAATATTTTAAAACATAACAACAACGGTTGTCACTTCGTAATTGCCTCTGGACCAGCCCACTCTGACAGTTATACAGTTAAATCAGAGTCTGACGGTTAGAATCACGCGTACATCTATCACTGCAGTGTCTACATATTAGTATCTCCGACATTTCGACAACTTGTCAGAGAAGTCGGAGCTTGATAAGCGTTTTCCAGTGTAATAACAGAAAAACAAAGGAGACGTAATTCTCTTTTCCAATGTAAAAAAACAACAACAACAGAAAAATCGTTTGTGTGTGAATGTGTGTGTGTTGTGTGTGTGTGTGCGCGCGCGCGCCAGCGTGCGTGCGTACGTGTGTGGTGTGTGCGTGTGTGTTTGTGTGTGTGTGTGTGCGTGCGTGCGTGTATGTGTGTGTGTGTGTGTGTTTGCACGCGCGTGTGTGTGTATGTGTGTGTTTATTTTATTTATTTTATTCTATTCTTATTTATTTCGAGGACAATGGAATAAGCACTCATGTGCTTTTTTACATCCAGTTCCTGTGTGTATCCAGTTTTGTAAATGTTGTCATCCGTATGTATGTCCTTGAAAAAGTAGTTCTAAAACAGCTCAACCACCACCTTCTCTCCAACAGTCTCTTTCCTGAGTTCCAGTCTGCCTATCGCGTCAACCACAGGACTGAAACTACCCTTGCCCACACCTTAAACACGCTTCTACTTGCTTCTGACTGGGGAAAAATCTCTTCTTACTCTACTCGACCTATCTGCAGCCTTCGACACTATTGACCACTCTGTTCTTTTCTCCCGTCTTCAAAAACGTTTGGTGTTACTGGTACAGCCCTTACCTGGTTTAGCTCACACCTTACCGACCGATTCCAGACAGTCGCAGTAAATAAGATTCAGTCAGTACCTGCCAGACTGGAATGTGGAGTTCCGCAGGGATCTGTTCTGGGCCCTGTTCTTTTCACCCTCTACACTACTCCACTGTCATATATAATTAACCGTCATCAGATCAACCATCATTTTTATGCAGATGACTCTCAGATTCTAAGCAGCGACACTCCTAAAAATCTGCCTTCTCTTTTTACAAATATGGCCCACTGCTTTCAAGATATTCAAAATTGGATGATCCAGAACAAGTTACAATTAAATGCAGATAAAATGGAAACCATGCTTGTAGGGACCAAACACAAACTCTCTTCCATTACAACAGCTTCAATACAATTTGGCAATGCATCAGTCCCTCTATCCACTGCTGTGAAGTATCTAGGGGTCATTATTGACAACACACTCTCTATGCAAAAATTCATCACCCAGATAGTCATGCTACTATCAATTACGGCGTATTAGTGCAATCCAAAAGTACCTGTCCGCAGATGCAACATCCAAACTCGTTACGTCTCTCATTCTTTCACGTCTGGACTATTGCAATTTTCTTTTGGCTGGTCTGCCAGCATCATCAATTCACTCCCTTCAGCGTATTCAAAACTCTGCAGCTCGACTAGTCTTCAGAAAGAAAAAAATCTGAGCACATTACCCCTCTCTTGCGATCTCTCCACTGGCTGCCTGTGCCACAAAGAGTAAACTATAAGATCAGTACCCTCTGTTACAAATGTCTCCACAAAACTGCACCTTCCTACCTCTGTGAATGTCTTCACCTGTACACTCCTTCTCGATCCCTCCGACCAGCTCCAGATACCTTGTCCTTACGAATACCTAGATTCAACTAATCCACAGTTGGCCGTAGCTCTTTCTCTATTTCTGGTCCATCGATCTGGAATGACCTCCCTCTCTCTCTTTGCCAAAAGCCTTCTTATGACACTTTTAAATCCAGTCTCAAGACATTCCTTTCAAACCTAAGATTTTCCTCTTCTGCTACATCTCCTAGCTTTTCCCTGCCTTCAAAAGCCAAGATTCTATCGCCCTGTCAGGGTGTGTGACCTGTGTGTGTGTGTGTGTGTGTGTGTGTGTGTGTGTGTGTGTGTGGTGTGTGTGTGTGTGTGTGTGTGGTGTGTGTGTGTGGCGCGCGCGCGCGTGAGAGCACATTTGGACTTGTTAGAACTATTAATTGTTACTGGTTGTATGACTGTGTAAGAATGAGTTGAGTGCAAGCACTTTGATTTGTCTCTGCAAGATAAAGCACTATATAAATTCCATTTAGTATTATTATTATCATTATTATGTGTGTGTGCGTGCTTGCGTGCGCGCGAGTGTGTGTGTGTGTGTCTATGATTGCATATGTATGTGTGTGTGCGGACGTGCGTGCGTGCGTTTGTGTGTTGTGTGTGTGTATGTATGTGAGAGAAAGAGAGAGAAAATCTTTTCTAAAAATAAAAATAAAAATTTTTTCAAGAACAAAGACGAAAAGATTCGTGTGTGTGTGCGTGTGCGTGTGTGTCTGTGTGCATGTGCTTGTGTAAATGATACACTGAAATAAAACCATACAGAAATCAGATACTTCATGTGGGTGCACGTGTGTGTATATGTGTGTGTGCATGTGTGTGTATGTGTGTATGTACGCGCGCGCGCGCGCGTGTGTGTGTGTGTGTGTTACACGCGTGCGTGCGTGCTTGCCTCTGTGGTGTGTGTGTGTGTGTGTGTGTGTGTGTGTGTGTGTGTGTGTGTGTGTGTGTGTGTGTGTGTGTGTGTGTGTTCGCGCGCGGTGTCTCTCTGTCGGTTTGTCTGTCAATTTACGCGCGAGTCTTGGGACACACGCCTATTTATACATCCTTGATCCCATATTTGAAGTTTGTTGCCAATACTTTCAGCAACAACAAAAAATAACAACTTTGCAAACAAATATTTTAGTAGACGACAAGCACGACAAACAAAAACAAAAACAAAAAAGAAAGAAAAAGAAAGAAACCCTGCAAACTTGACTTGGACGTATTACGATCATTATGTCAGACCTCCAGACACAAAACCACAAGTGTCATACAGGTTTTAAAAAAATGCAGAGAAAAGTAAACTTACCTTTTGTGTGTAAAGGGGCAGTAGTGCTCGGAAGAAGAAGAAAACGTAGATCCAGGTAAACAAGTTAATGAACGTGCAAACACTCCTTGTCTTTTTATATATCCAGTGATGGGGTCGGCTGGATAAACGCACACTCTCTCTTCACTTTGAATCAAATTACTTTCACCGAAAACCTTGAGGTTTGCACACACACACACACACACACGCACACGTACACACAACTCTTATCTCTCCCCCTGCAATCAAACGATATCGACGAACTGTTGTGTGACTGGGGGAAAAAAATAAACCTTAAACTCTGCAAGTGTGTTTCGCTGTGGGTTTTATTTTTTCTCCTTTGAAAAATGATGTACAACAATCTACACAAATCCCTCAAAGAGGGAGGGGGGAGGGGTGAAGCCACACACACACTGAAATACTCCACCCACCTCTGAATGATCTTTCGATATGACGATTTTTTTAAAATATAAACTTTACCAATGAAAAGCACAAAATCAGTCACACATGCTTAACTCCATTTTTTTTCCTCTCTTTTTATACACTTCACGTATGCAACTTACACAACTTTCACAGTATACACATTTCGCATTTTTCCAACCGTGTCAAAATAATCCACGAAGATTCTTCACTTCAAAAGTTGAATTCACTTTTTTTCACACACAGACACGCCACCACCACCACCACCAAAAATAAAAAGCCAAACCAACAAGTGGTAGCGTATTTTCACCGTATTATTGTCTGCAGTCATAACCACAGACATTATCACAAAGTGCACGCGCGTGGAGACTAGACACGGTATCGTCTGGCTAGCGAGAGCAGACGACTGTTTGTCGTACCACTTTCACGCGCAGCGCGTGCGCCAGCGCTCCTTCTCTCAATGCCGCATGCAGTGTTGTTCAAGCTGCCTTAACCAATGTCGCAAAAAGCTGAGGCGTTTTGGGGAACGGTGGCTTTTTGTTTGTTTATTGGGCCTTTTGCTTCTTCTTCTTCTTCTTCTTTCTTTCTTAAAGGGAGGAAGGGTTGTAATAACTTTTGTGTCAACGTCTCAAACCTATTCATGAATGGATGAATTTTATCGTTGTCACTTTTTTGTGTGTGTTTCAGCTTACAGACAGGGCTATGAATGGCTCTCGTAAAAAAAAATTTTAAATAGTACACATTTAAGTGCAGTGCAGTGCGCGCATGTGTGTGTGTGTGTGTGTGTGTTGGGGGAGAGGTGTGGGTAGGGAGCTGTATGTTTGTTTGTTGGGGGTTGGGGGGATATGAGAGCTTGTTTTTGTTTCCTTCTTTAGCATAACACTTCTTTATGTTGGAATTGTATACTCTCTCTCTCTCTCCCTCTCCCTCTCAATAACAGTTTGAGTTCTCTCTCTAGCGCTCACTCGCTAGCTCGCTCGCTCCGATAATGAAGTTGTTCTATAATTTAACTTACCTTATATTTCTTAACACCTGTTTTGCTGTTGTCTGGATTTGGGGGAGATTCTTTCTTTTGGTTTGGTTTGGTTTTGCGGGGGCTTTTTCCATTTCTGACAGGGTTTTACTCATTTGTTTATTTCTTTTTTTGTTTGTTTTTGTGCAACAAAGTGTACTCCCGTCTCTCACTCTTATCATTCCGTTTTATTGGAATGTGTTTATATTTCACATTCGTGGATAAGTTCATTCAGACACTGCTTTGCTTTTTTCTTAAAATTTGCTTTGAGCTATTACTGTTTGGAATGACCCAAAAAATTGCATTTCTGATTTTGTCAAATAGGCAAAATATTATCAATCGTTGCATCTCTCTCTCTCTCTCTCTCTCTCTCTCTCTCTCTCTCTCTGGTTGTCCTATGTAAATAAGACTGGTGATCATTGGAAGCAAACAAAGGCCTGAAGTATTTGATCTCTTTGTTTTCATTGCTAGTTCAATTTGTATCCTTTAGACTAAAGACAAAAAGCACATGCCTACGATATGCGTATGCGTCTGTACATTTTTATAGATATATATAGATAGATAGACAGACAGACAGACAGACAGACAGACAGATAGATACATACATACATACATACATACATACATACATACATACATACATACATACATGTATGGTAGCATAATTAAACCTCTGTGTGTGTGTGTGTGTGTGTGTGTGTGTGTGTGTGTGTGTGTGTGTGTGTGTTGTGTGTGTGTGTGTGTGTGTGTGTGTGTGAGTGTGTGTGTGTGTGTGAGTGTGTGTGTGTGTGTGTGAGTGCTTTTGCATGATTATATTGTTAGTAAAAGTGTGAGCTTCTCATTGTTCTTATTTCATATAATGTTTCCTACGCTAATATTAACAAACTGCGGGCTTTTTTGGAGTTGATACAATACTCTTTATTGACATTATTTTGTTTACGTCAGATTTACATTTGATTTTTTTTTCTTTAATTCATATTGACAATTTAAACTCTCTCTCTTTCTATCTCTCGCTCCCCCACCCCCTTCCCTTTCTCTCTCTCTCCTCCTCCTTCTTCTCTACCTCCTCCTCTTGTTTTTATCAGTTCAACATGTACTTCAACATTTACCTTCCTCCTCTCCTCCTTCCTCCCTTTCCTTCCTTCCTTCCTTTCTTCCCCTTTTTAGTTCCATTGTGTAAATTTTCCGTACAGAAAATCAAACGACTAGGGAGATTGGCGATGTAAGCGAAATTCGTAGCCCCATTATTATAAGGGCTCGGGTAAACCTATGTCAATAAAAAGCGTTCATGCGTCTCTCTCTCTCTCTCTCTCTCTCTCTCTCTCTCTCTCTCTCTCTCTCTCTCTCTCTCTGCGATAATCGTGTTAGTTAAGTAGAAGGGCATGTATGAAAAATGATCTCGTGAAACCAATGCTTTTACTGTCGAGAAATAAAATACCATTGCCATTGTCAGCTCTCTGTCTCTCTATCTGTTTCTTTGTGTCTCTGTCTGTCTGCCTCTCTCTCTCTCCTCTCTCTCTCTCTCTCTCTTGATCGATAATAAACCAATGCCATTCTCTCTCTCTCTCTCTCTCTCTCTCTCTCTCTCTCTCTCTCTCTCTCTCTCTCTCTCTCTCTCTTGATCGATAATAAACCAATGCCATTCTCTCTCTCTCTCTCCTCCTCTCTCTCTCTCTCTCTCCTCTCTCTCTCTCCTTCTTGATCGATAATAAACCAATGCCATTCTCTCTCTCTCTCTCTCTCTCTCTCTCTCTCTCTCTCTCTCTCTCTCTCTCTCTCCTCCCTCCCTCCCTCCCTCCCCTCTCTCTCTCTCTCTTCTCTCTCTCTCTCTCTCTCTCTCTCTCTCTCTCTCTCCCTCCCTCCCTCTCTCTCTCTCTGTCATTTGCAAAGTTTTCGAAGTCGTAAATTGTTTGTTTCGCTTCGCTTTGTTTGACACCCTTCTTGGGGCTGGAGGTCTGAAGAATAAATCGTGTTCACTGTTCATTGTTCTCTCTCTTCTCTCTCTCTCTCTCTCTCTCTCTCTCTCTCTCTCTCTCTCTCTCTCTCTTCCTTCTCCTCCTCCTCTACCCAATTCACTTCCATTGTGTAAAGTTTTTCGTACAACAGGGTTGTTGTTTTTGTAAAGTCGAAGAAAGAGAAAAAAGAGACTAGGACTATATAGATTAAATCACACACACACACAAACACACACACACACACATCACACACACAACACATCACACACACCACAACACAACACACACACACACACACACACACATAAACACACACACACATTACAGTAAGTGTACACCGCTTGCACAGCACACGTGCTGACAATGGGCGAGTAGAGCCTTAGAGAGTCGACAGACCGTGAAGGTATGCTGACAAACATAGTTCAGGACTGGTGTGCCATACTTTCCCTGCTTTATAGTCCAGCCGCCTTCCCGCCCGCCATACTGTCAGTCTTTTCTCTCTCTCTTTTTTCTCTTTTATATAGGAATAAAAGAAAAAGGAAAATTTCGAGACATATGTTCCATCCTCCTCGAAGGTCCAGTAATGTTGACGTCAGGTGCAATATAAATTCCATTTATTATTATTGCAAGATACAGCGCTATATAAATTCCCTTTATTACTATTGCAAGATACAGCGCTATATAAATTCCATTTATTATTATTGCAAGATACAGCGCTATATAAATAAATTCCATTTATTATTATTGCAAGATACAGCGCTATATAAATTCCATTTATTATTATTGCAAGATACAGCGCTATATAAATTCCATTTATTATTATTGCAAGATACAGCGCTATGTAAATTCCATTTATTATTATTGCAAGATACAGCGCTATGTAAATTCCATTTATTATTATTGCAAGATACAGCGCTATATAAATTCCATTTATTATTATTGCAAGATACAGCGCTATATAAATTCCATTTATTATTATTGCAAGATACAGCGCTATATAAATTCCATTTATTATTATTATTGCAAGATACAGCGCTATATAAATTCCATTATTATTATTATTATTATTATTACCACCACCACCACCCACGCCCACCCCCCACCCCCCACCTTTACGCACTCATCCACAGAAAAAAAAAAGGAATCTCGGTGGGCCTCTGGTGTAATTAAGAGTGGGGGGGGGGGGGGGGGGGAAGGATTTTTACGATCTCCCAGGTCAACTTTAAGTGTGCAGACCTGCCAGTGCCTTAATTCCCTTTGCGTGTGTGTGTGTGTGTGTGTGTGTGTGTACACACACACACACAAATATATATATATATATATATAATATACATACATACACACACACACACACACACACACATACACACACACACACCACACACACAACACATGCAGAAGATCAAATATACATGTCGAGGAAAGATCCCGTCAATCATTTCAGTGCTCGACGGGTTACGGAAACACAAACATACCCGGCATAATTATATCCCCGAAGTCAGAATGCGGCTACCTTCATGGTGGGAGGAAACAACGGTCGCATATACTGCAAAATCTCACCACTGGTGAACCTCGGAGCTCTAGCCGAGAAACGAAAAAATAAAATTCTTTCAAGTGATAATGTAAGTTCACATATTATGTAAGTGGAAGGGGACAAATGTACACTGTTTTTTTCACCAAATGCTCAGACAGCAGTAACTATTGTTGTTGTTGTTGTTGTCTGTCATTTGAGCGAAAACGCGTTGCGCTGCTGCCGTTAAGCACCTGACAAGTCAGGCCCGGCACATCCCGATTTCGGAATGGGAGAGAACTTGTTATCTTTTAAGTCTTTCTGGGGAAGAAAAACAAGGCCACGAGAATGGACCAAGAAGGGCAGAAAATCCACAAGGAGGGTGTGACTCGGAGAAAAGGTACAAAGCAGAAACAAAGAGACGGACAGAAACGAGGAAATTTCTACCACAGAATTTCCAGAAGGTGAGGGGGGGATATTTCATACTGACAGGTCCCTGACATCCCCCCAAAACAGAATCTTGCCAGTGACGTCAGTACTTCCCGACATCAGAAAGGACCGAACATACGCCAAACTTTAGGAGGGAAAGAGAGAGAGAGGAGCGAGAGAGAGAGAGAGGGAGGAGAGAGAGAGAGAGAGAGAGAGAGAGAGAGAGAGAGAAGGAGAGAGCGAGAGAGAGAGAGAGAGAGAGCGAGCGAGAGAGAAAACAGAGAGAGACAGAGACAGAGACAGAGAGACAGAGAGAGCAGCGTGACCCGGAGAAGAAACAAAGAGAAGAGGAAAAGAAAAGCTGAACATACAAGTTCTACATGTACAGAGAGCACAGAACAAACGAGCCCGGTGTGTGTGTACACCGAGGAATGAATGTAGATCATAATATTATTTTCCTCCACTCTTGTTTGAGAACCCTGTGAGGAGGGGGAGGGGGGGCAGCCGGAGTGGGGTGGGGGGGAGAGGGGGCGAGGAGGGGAATTGGGAGGGGGGTGGAAAGGACCCCCAAGGAGAGAAAGTTTGACAAGCAAACGATACATAGAAAAGAAGAAAAAAAGAAAAATGGACAAAGCGGAGTTACAGAAAGAAACAGGACAAACTGTACGAAAAGTGTCAACTTGGGAATGAATACATACACGTTGTTGTTATTATTATTAATTATTATTATCATTATCATTATTGTTACTGTTTGCCTGTACTCTTGTTTTAAGAACTCCGCAGTGTTTGTAATGGAGTGGGGGTAGGGGGTGAGGGGTTGGGGGTTGGGGGTGGGGAGGGTAAAAGCATGGGGAGGAAAGACTTGACATTGTGTGTGGGGAGGTGGGGGGGGGTGGGGGGGGTTAAGCGCGCGCGTTAGAGTGTGTGTTTGTGTGAGAGAGAAAGAGAGAGAGAGTCATAGAGAGAGAGAGAGAGTGTGTGTGTGTGTGTGTGTGTGCGTGCGTGCGTGCGTGCGTGTGGTGTGTGTGTGTGTGACACTGGCGGCCTAAACTTCAGGCTAGCCCCTTTAAGGAATGCTCGCTACTATACAAAGGACTCTATATTTGATAGTCTTTCTGTTTGGTGGGTACCTCTCTTGTCCCGGAGTGTGCGTATTCCAACAGAATTTAGCAAGGACAATGACAATGACAAATTCTTTTTTGCGAGGATAATGAATAAGCACCCATGTGCTTTTTACAATCAGTCCGCCTTAGGGATATATGAGAAGGATGAGATGAGAGAGAGAGAGAGAGGAGAGAGGCGGAATTGACCAAAGACTGTTCGAGTATTTTTTTCCCCTGCAAGGAACGGGATAGCTCAGTGGTCGGAAGCATCGCTTACCCCAGCCAAGTTAAGCAGCGTTCGAGCGTGGTTACAGTTGGATGGGTGACCGTTTGCGGCCTTGGCTTCAGTCAGTTCCCCAGTTCACCCAGCTGTAATGGGTACTGCCCTCTTTAGGGTCAGGGAAGGTAAAGCAGCGAGGGAGAGGATGATGGCCCCCCAAATTGCTGGCCCTAGAGCAGTGGGTCTCTGACGCTCGCTCCCCTACGACCTTATAGGTATGGGATTTCCTTTACCTTTACCTTTAAGGAACACTTTATATGGAAGATATGGAGACGTGATGGGATGGGATAAGGGGGTTGAAGTGCTTTTAATTTATATCGCATTCGGGGATGCAGTTCATCGCTTTTTAAGGAAGACTAGCCCCCTGACCACCATCGGTGGTGCGGTAGAATGGAAGAGACGTCCGGGTTTGAGCTTGAGCCTTAAACTTGTTGCTTTTTATACGAGTGCATAACATTTACCACACCCGAACCATAAAAGCTCAAAACGAGCAACAAAAGAGCTTTTTAACCGCCAAAAAAAAAAATCCAATTTCCGATCCCGAAATATAATCCCCCATGTTCTACACATTCCGTTCTGAAAAACAAAAATCATAAGAGCCCCATCTGGCATGGCTGGTCTAGGACTATCAAAAACCTTTTGCGATCCTCATTAAAAAAAATTATCATAAGAACACAAAGAGTACCCCCAAACATATCGATACTCCTACTTCGAACCTACCCTACCCGTCCCTAAAACGTTCTTCTTTCATTCTTCGAGCATGCACACACACACAACTAAAACACACACACACACACACACACACACACATCAACACACACACACACACACACACACACACACACACACACACAGCCAAGAAAAGATACACAGACATACATGCACGTCCATACATATTGACAGCGAAAGTAATTTATCTAAATATAGATATATATATCAACATTTTGTTTTTTTCAATGAAGCAAAATAATAGGAGTAACTGGCATCTTAAAACGTGGAGACAAATACGTTAGTGTTAGCGTTTTGGGCAAGGAGTGCAGGAAGCGACTTATCAAATAAAGTAGGGTAGTGCATTCCGTGATGACGGAGCTTGAGAAAAACAAAGTGCGTTGACCGTTAAAAGATCTGGTTCTCTAATTTAACCTGTACCCCAAAACCTGGCCCACATCAACCTCATTTCTGACCAGAAAGATGCCTGAAGAAACCTCCCCAAAAACAGGATGACAACTGCAGATAAACCCCACCCCCCTTTACCTTTACAAGTACTCACACACCAGCGTGTTCGTTATTAACAGGACATTCCCGATCCCGAAGTATAATCCCCATGTTCTACACATGCCGTTCTGAAAATGACCATACCATTCTTTCTGAGACTGCTCTGGAATCCCCTTGAGAGATGCATCGCTATCGCGGCTGACAAAGTCAGGTGCCCTGTTTTGGGTGCTGGAGTTATTTCTCAGTTTGCAAGGGACTGAAAGAAGTCGTAATTTCGGCGGGAAACGAATTCATTGACTAGTTCGGTCAGGTACGCGGGCTCGACCATCATATCAAATAGACCTGTCAGCGACAGAGGAAAGAGCACAGCTTAGCTTTGTGTGTACGTACGATGACATACGTTCAGTGCAGTATAACGGCTTTTTATGGTGTAGTTGAAGTACTGTTGACTTGACTTGACTTGACGAAACCAGTGAATACTTGGCATATTCCTCAAGTTAAGAAGAAGAAGAAGAAGAAGAACAAGAACAAGAACAAGAACAAGAATGTATGGGATGTATATAGCGCTGAATCTTGTAAAGTAAACAAATCAAAGCGCTTGCATCCAAATCATTCGCACGCATGCAACCGTCCACAAATATCAAGAAAAACAAATACCAAATTTATACACACAACACACTTAGGTAGGGGTGGTGGAGGTGAAGGAAGCTATTGAAAAGTAGGAACAGATAACAGGGGAAGATCTCAAGTAGAATATAAGTGCGTTGTTTAGGCTAGATTTGAAAGTATCAAATGAAGGTTTTTGACGAAGTGGGAGAGGGAGGTAGTTCCATGTGGATGGACCAGAAACAGAGAAGGAGCAACGGCCAACAGTGGTTTGTTTAAATCTGGGTGTTTGAAAGCACAACATATCTGCAGCTGAACGAAGGGAACGGGACGGAGTGTACAGGAGAAGACAGTTACAGAAATAAGAAAGTGCAGATTTGTGGAGACATTTGAAACAGGGGGTACTAATCTTATACTTTAAGTTGAGGCAGCACTGAAAATAATTTAAATTTGTCCATATACTTTGAGCTGTTTCGATATATTTTTAATCACTGTAAAACCAATTTTCTTTAATAGAGTTGTGTGATTGTGTGTGTTAATGTTACCTTTTATTACATGCATTCATTTTTATAACTATTTTTTTATATGTATGTATTCCATGTTTGGTTTAAATATTGTTTTAATCACTGCAAAACAATTTTTTTTTAAACAGAGGACAATAAAAAGAATTGGAATTGGAAAAATATGACAGCAAAGGTGATCTAAGAAATCTAAGAAAACCAAGAACAAAATTCGAGCGAGGGACTAAAACCAACAAGACAGGTAGATTCGCCGGAAGATCAGACCATAACGGACAGACATTCCATCATCGAAAAAAACGACAACCAGAAAACAATCTCTAGGAGAAAATAAATCAAAGAATGTGGAAGATTATACTAAACCAACCACACACACACACACACACACACACACACACACACACACACACACACACACACACATACACACAACAGTAAGAAGGTAAAGACATAAGTAGCGAGGACTAAAGAGAAGCAGACGACTAACCAAAAAAAAGATTCAAAACGCCAAAAAGATTTGTTGCAAAAGTCAATGGGAGGGAATGAGTTTTTGTAAAGAAAGATCGAATAAGAAACGAATGCTTTTCCAACGACAAAAAAAAACAGCAGCAAAAAATAAAAATCTCGGCAGAAAGACAAACTCGTTCAAAAAGACCATTCTCCCAAAAGAAAGCTTATTTGTAAACAGAATGCGAATGCCAAAATGTTTTTTGTTTTGTTTTGGGGTTTTTTTATTTGTAAAGAGTCTTCACAGTGAAAGACTGTGCAGCAATAAAAGGATTTGTATGATTTAAAAGTAAAACAAAATTCTTTGCCCTAAAAAAAAAAATAGAGGGGAAAAAAGACCGCCAAAAAATACATACGGAGAGAGAAACACACAAATTCTGACAAACATGCTGAAAAAAGTCTTGCAACTCATTCGCAAAAAACCAAGTTTCAGTAACAAGTAGGTCGTTCTCTACTGCTATGTTGTATACAGACTATACTTTATAAACTGCACTCTGGCATATAGACCATAGATTTGTTTAAATATGTTACATGCAGTTCTTCCAATATTTCCCAGTCTGCTGTCTATAAACTGGGCACTCTGTGCTTACATACTTCAATACGAAAAAATAAGGATCAGACCTACTTGCAAAATGTAGTGTTGTTTATTACGTACATTACTACTCTCGGTTGTTTGCAATAACAGTTGTATACTTCTAAATTCACAGAAGACAAAGTCTAATTGATTTTGTATTCCTCATATGCAGGCTTTAATCTTGAAAAGTGATAACTTTCGAGACTAAACAGAAAGAAGTAGCTCTTATTATAACTTCCCTTACACCCATTTTAAAAAATATGTATATGTCTATTTACCTAGTTTGTTAGTAGTAGTAGTAGTAGTAGTAGTAGTAGTAGTAGTAGTAGTAGTAGTAGTTGTTGTTGTTGTTGTTGTTGTTGTTGTTGTTGTAGCAGCAGCAGCAGCAGCAGCAGTAGTAGTAGTAGTCGACGTCGACGTCGTCGTTGTGTAGCAGCAGCAGTAGTAGTAGTAGTGGCAGTAGCAGCAGCAGCAGCAGCAGCAGCAGCAGCAGCAGCAGCAGTAGTAGTAGTAGTAGTAGTAGTAGTAGCAGCAGCACCAGTAGCAACAGCACCAGTAGCAGCAGCAGCAGCACTAGTAGCAGTAACAGCAATGGTGGTGGTAAACAGAATATTTATTTCAATTTTATGTCCTGACAGATTACTTTGAAGCGAATGAACAATGGAGAACCCCGATGCACTATTAGAACGGTTAGCATGAAAGACTTTACAGATAACGAGATTCTCTGCACACACACAAAAAACCAATGACTGAGCCACGGAACGAAGAGCTAATCTAAGAACAGGCGATTGATCTTTGAGCAACAAATGAGCGGAAGAAAGGAAAATACCCCTCACAAATGAAGATTCGTTAGTGGAAAGAAAAACATTCACAGAGATGAAAGATTGTCCTTAATCAGGAGCGAAAACAATGACAAAGGCACTTCTATTACCAAAGACACGAGGAAAGAAACGTGCGTGTATGTGTGTGTGTGTGTGTGTGTGTGTGTGTGTGTGTGTGTGTGTGTGGTGTGTTGTGTGTGTGTGTTTGTGTGTAGTGTGTGTGTTTGTGCGTTCGTTTGTGTGTGTGTGTGTGTGGTGTGTGTGTGTGTGTGTGTGTGTGTGTGTGTGTGTGTTGTTGTGTGTGTGTGTGTTGTTGTGTGTGGTGGTGTGTGTGTGTGTGTGTGTGTGTGCGTGTTTGTGGAGAGAGTGTGTGTGTGTGTGTGTGTATGTGTGTATTGTATGTGTCCGTGTGTGTGTGTGTGTGTGTGTGTGTTGTGTGTGTGTGTGTGTGTGTGTGTGTGTGTGTGTGTGTGTGTGTGTTTTGGTGTGTGTGTGTGTGTGTGTGTGTGTGTGTGTGTGTGTGTGTGTGTGTGTGTGTGTGTGTGTGTGTGTGTGGTGTGTGTGTGTGTGTGTGTGTGTGTGTGTGTGTGGTGTGTGTGTGTGTGTGGTGTTTGTGAGGAGGTGTGTGTGCGTGTGTGTATGTGTGTTATGTATGTGTCCGTGTGTGTGTGTGTTCGTGTGTGTGTGTGTGTGTGTGTGTGTGTGTTGTGTGTGTGTGTTGTGTGTTGGTTTGTGTGTGTGTGTGTTGGTGTGTGTGTGTGTGTGTTTGTGTGTGTGTGTGTTTGTGTGTGTGTGTGTGTTGTGTGTGTGTCCCCATGTCACCCCGATGTTTGTTTCGTGATTAACTTTGTTTTTTTCTTTTCTTTTTTCTTTTTTTTTTGGAGGGGGCGGACTTTCCAATCAAGGGAGATAACAGCTGTGGGACAATCAAACAAAACAGAAACCCATCCAAAATATCAACTCAAATCAAAACCATATTCCAAAATCTACAAACAAAAAGAAAAAAACGAAACAATACTCATAAAGTACCCGAAAACCATTCCCAACACAAACTTTTTTTTTTAAAAGAACAGAAAGAAAATTCACAAGAAACGAGAAGACCCAGTTGGAGAATAAAAGGTTAACAGGATAAAAAAAAAAAAACGAAGATAACACAATAGCAAGATAGGTAAATTGGTTACAGGGGAGGCTATCCAATCAAAGATAACACTCGGTCTTACAAAGAGAAAACAGCTAAACAGAAAAGGAAAGAGAAAAATCGTGAACAATTTATAGGAGGAAGGCAGTTCACGCCACGGAAAGGTCAACAAAAACAAAAAGAGACAGAGGTAACTAACTCCTTATGGAAGGGAGGAAAGAGCTATTTTGTATTGTATGAGCTTCGGTATGAGAAGTGTGTGTGAGAGAGACAATGACAATGACAATGACAAATTCTTTTATTTCGAGGATAATGAATAAGCACACATGTGCTTTTTTACATCCAGTCCCCGCCCGTTAGGGATACATCTTAATAATAATAACCCAATACTTATACAGTCTCACAATAAAAACAAGGGGAAATAACCCTTTTCAAAACAGCTGCCCCCAACAACCCTCCCCCCCCCCCCCAACAACCTCCCCCCCCCCAAAGCAAGCAATTAAAGAAAATCCTAAAAATACCCCACCCCTACCCCACCCCCCAAAAAACCGTAACCAAAACAAACAAACAAACAAAAGAAAAGAAAAAACCAAACCAACAAAAGATGATAAAAAAGAGAAAAACAGACAAACAACAACAACAAGAACAACAACAACAAAAAAGCCAAGAAAAAATAACACAAACCAAACTAAAAAAGTCATAAAAAAAAACATCTACACATTGTAAAAATGGTACACATACTTGTTATACATAATTAAAGATATTAAAATAGGGCACTCTTTAAAAAAATTAAGTACAGAGGCAAGTCCAATAAAGTATTGAAAATATAAAAATATGATCCTTCATCTGGATATACTATGACTGTAAGCAGGACGATAAAAGGTGAGAGAGAGACAGAGACAGAGAACAGAGTGTGTGTGTGTGTATTTCAGAAAATATCCAAAGATAAATCCCAAAACAGTATGCCAACCCATCAACACTCATTTAAGATTATACTCGTTTCAAATTATATGTCATATAAAAATAAATTTAAACTCATACATCCACACAAATAAAAACAAGAAACAAACAAGAAGAAATTAAAACTAAACAGTCGTTAGGGAGAGAATATGATGGGTAGTGGTGAGTGAGTGTGTGTGTGTTGGTGTGTGTGGTGTGTGTGTGTGTGTTGTGTTGTGTGTGGAGTGTGTTTGTTTGAGCGTGTATGTGGAGAGAGAGAAGAGAGAGAGAGAGAGAGAGAGAGAAAAGAGAGAGGCAGACAGACAGACAGACAGAGACAGAATGAATGCCTGTGTGTGCGTATTTTATTCTTTCATTTCGAGGATAATGGAATAAGCAGTCATGTGCTTTTTTTTACATCTAGTCTCTGTGTGTAAGCAGTTTTGTCAATTTTGTCATCAGTTCCCACCGGCACACAATAGCCTACTCTTCCGAAAAGCAGATCGGGTTTTAACGTGTGCGTAAGATGTGCTGTGGTTCAGGGAGAGAGAGAGAGAGAGAGAGAGAGAGAGAGAGAGGGGAGAGAGAGAGAGAGAGAGTGTGTGTGTGTGTGTGTGTGTGTGTGTGTGTGTGTGTGTGTGTGCGTGCGTGCGTGTGTGTGTGAGTGTGTGCGTGCGTGCGTGCGTGCGTGCGTGCGTGCGTGCGTGCGTGTGTGTGAAGTGGAGAAGAGGGAAACATGGAGAGAACAACACGCATTTTTTTGTACTCGTGGATGGAATCGGTTTTTACTTTCTATTCCTCTTGTCTGTCTCTCCACGTAGCTTTCTTTCCTTCAATATATGATAAATTAGAAAAAATCATAGATCGTAAACAATTCATAATTGTCTATTTGTTTTTCAGCCTAACAACACATTCAATCAGCTTATCTGCTTTCCATAGCCACCTCACCCCCACACCACCCCACCCCAACCATGCACCCGCACACTAGCATTCTCAAGATGGGTGACAGACGAGAGAGAGAAAAAAAAAGACAACGAAACGACTCAAACATTCAATTTTTAGATTTAGAAACTATCACTGGCAAAAGGCACTGGCTGGTCTGCACTTGAGATGATCCGCAGAATATGAACGACCATCCCCTCTTCCCCACAGCCACTGACAACATTACACAGTGCCATGATTTGAGCAGGCAATCTGTCACTTCTCCATCATAGGGAAGGGATGGGAGCAGGCACAAAGAGAGAGAGAGAGAGAGAGAGAGAGAGAGAGAGAGAGAGAGAGAGAGAGAGAGAGAGACAGACAGACAGACAGACAGACAGACAGACAGACAGACAGACAGGCAGACAGACAAGAAACCCAGAGTGAGAGACAGTATAAGACAACCAGACCAACAGACAGAGACAGAGAGAATGGGAAGCACAGGAGAGAGAGAGAAGGATTGGGGGGGGGGGGGGGGGGGGGGCGGACAGGATGTAAGAGACAAACGCAGACAGACAGACAGACAGTACAGATTTTGAGAAACGACAGCATAAGCCAGACGAAGAGATACTTACACAGACTCAGACACAAGAATAAGAGAAAACGAAGACATACAGACAGACAAACAGACAGACAGACAGAGTCGGAGACAGACGCAGAGACACAGAAACACACACAGAGACAGAAAGAGACACAGTGAGAGAGGAGAGAGAGAGAGAGAGAGAGAGAAGAGAGAGAGAGAGAAGACAAAGACAGACAGACAGAGACAGACAAGCAAACAGACAGTACGAGAAAGAGAGAGAGATTGGTAATCTTTATTCCAAGGAGACGATAAGAGGAGAACAGCAGACAACATACAGACGACAGACCACACACGACAGCCACACACACACACCACACACACACACACACACACACACACGACACAGACAAACAAACAAACAAAGAGAGAAAGAGAGGGTAATCTATATTATGTTATGGAGGTGTGTACCTTTCATGTGTGCATGGCTAGGGTGCACTAGAAGGTGGTGTACATGTATTCCGTGCTACAGAACACAGGGGTGCCAACTCTCTCTGTCTCTCCTCTCTCTATCTCTCTCTCTCTCTCTCTCTCTCTCTCTCTCTCTCTCCTCTCTCCTCTCTTGTGTCTCTCTCTCTTTCTCTGTCTGTCTCTCTTTCTGTCTCTCTCTCTTTCTCTGTCTCTCTCTCTCTTTCTTTCTCTCTCTGTCTGTCTGTCTCTCTCTCTGTCTGTCTCTCTCTCTCTCTCTGTCTCTCTCTCTCTCTCTATCTCTCTATCTCTGTCTGTCTGATTTACAGGATGCTCTGTTGTCTCCGAAGATCAATAGTTTCCGCTGCATAAATCCACCTGACACTTAGAGAGAGAGGGAGGGAGGGGAGAGAGAGAGACAGACAAACAGAGGGAGGGAGGGAGAGAGGGAGGGAGGGAGTGTGTATGTGTGTGCATGTGTGTGTCTGTCAGTGTGAGTGTGCATGTAGGTGCACACGCACACACGCATGTATGCACCCGAGTGTTTTGTGCATGTCTGTGTGTGTATATTTTGATTAATGTATACCCTTTAATGGGTGTGACACATTGAGAAAGTGATTTGTTTTACTACCAAGGCAAGGAAGGGATCCAGTTTATAACATAAACTTACAAAAATGAAAGAAAGTTAAGTATAAAAAAATAATAATAATATGAAGTAAATAAATAAAAATTCTTCAGCGAAAGGAGACAAGATACCAAAACACGATTCTTACAGCATCCCAACTAAGTAAAACTCTCAGGAATAACATCATAGAAAAAAAATTAAGATGAAACAAAACCCAAGCATCCCTCTCCTTATAAGGCAAGTGCATGCGTGTACTATGTATGTACACACACACACCTCACACACACACACACACACAACCTCCACACACACACACACCTCTCTCTCACACACACACACCTCACACACCTCACACACCTCACACACACACACCTCACACACACACACACACACACACATCACACACACACACTCACACTCACACACCTCACACTCACACACACACACACACACACACACACATACATACACACAAAGCACATGAATGCTTATTCATTATCCTCAACATAAAAAGAATAGATAAAC
>CM054153.1:20865109-20872609 GCA_028751875.1 Rapana venosa
AGCCATTCAAATCATGCGTCCCCAGACAATTTAACTTTAAAACATGTAACGGTAAAGGTGTCCCATAACCTATAAGGCCGTAGGGGAGCGAGGCGTCTGAGACCTCAACTTCTTCTAGGGGCCAGCATATTGAGGGCGGCGCCCATCTCCTCTCCCTCGCTGCTTTACCTTCCATGACCCTAAAGAGGGCAGGTACCCTTTTAGCTAGAACTGGGGGGAACTGTACTGAAGCCAAGGCGCGCAAACGGTCACTTAACTTACATGAAACAGCCATAAATAATGTATGTTTGTGAAAGCCAATGACGCTAGATAGATTCTGCGCATGGTCTGGTTAGCTTGTCACAGACATCAGGTTGTCGTCGAACCTTCAGACAGCAGCTATTTGTTGTCTGTCACATGAGCAAAATTCCGCTGCGCTGCCGTTAAGCGCCTGACAAGTTGGGCCCAGCCCAGCGCATCCAGCTTAGGCATGGGAGAGAACTGTTATCTTTTAAGTCTTTCTGAGGGAAAAAAACAAAAAAGGCAGGAGAATGGACCAAGAGGACAGAGAACAGACAAGGTGAGTCAGATGACTTGGTTCGTTGGTTGGCTTTTTTTTTTTTACGTTTCTTCGCCAGGTTATGGGTTGTTTGCTATTTCAGGCGGGGAAAATTGTTGTTGCCCTGAACACAGACTGCTTGAAAATTTACATGAATTAAAACATGAGAAAGAGCACGTAGTGGCAACGATTCGCGAGACGCTATAAGGTTTTTCGCGTTGCCAAAGCCCTACGTTCAATCCTCGTTTAAGTCGATCTAGGTGTAAACATCACCGGCAATATTCGCAGTTTATCTCACGTCGACGGAAAGACACCTCTGCTCAGGTGATTTAATAAAAATTCATGTGTGTCAGCTTTTTCAGTGAAAGAGGAAGATGCGTACAGGTTAAAAAAAAAAAAAATTTAAACCAAACAAACAAAAAGGGTACGGGCGTTGCGAGTGACGTCAAACTTGAAACGATTTCAAGAGGACTGAACATAATGATTATGCTGGTGGCAAGTATGCAGTGCGCCTTGTGTGGCTGATGCAGAAGCATTGTTCTGGAGGGCTTGCTTCTTGGTGAATTCGCTTCTGCTGAATTGCCTGACCTGGCATTTGTCACCGGAGATGTGTGCTAGAGTTAAGGGTTGGGAGGAGAGAGAAAGAAAGAGAGAGAGAGAGTGAGAAAGAGAGAGCGAGAGAGAGAGAGTGAGAGAGAAAGAGAGAGAGAGTGAGCGAGAGAGAGAGAGGGAGGGAGGGAGGGAGAGAGAGAGTGAGAGAGAGAGAGAAAGAGAGAGTGAGAGAGAGAGAAAGAGAGAGAGAGTGAGAAAGAGAGAGCGAGAGAGAGAGAGAGAGAGAGAGAGAGAGAGAGAGAGAGAGAGAAAGAGAGAAAGTTAGAGAGAGAGAAAGAGAGAGAGAGAGAGAGAGAAAGAGAGAGTGAGAGAGAGTAAGAGAGAGAGAGAGTGAGAGAGAGAGAGAGTGGGAGAGAACAATGAACAATGAACAAATGAACAAATTTTATTTATAGAGGGTTATAGAATAAGCATAACAATAGCTTTTTTACATCCAGCCCTCTGCGAACAAAACAAAACAAAACAAAAAAATCGAAAGTAATTAACGTGCACTACATAGCATGAAGAATGATATAAAGAAAGAAGAAATACATACATTGATGATGGACTTTCCATGCAAATTCACCCCAATCTAATTTCATACATGAAAAAAAAACATATTTTTTTTTAAAAATTGAAAGTAAACATAAACATGAATAAGCCAAGCAAGGATAGGCACGGCTAATTAATTTCATAATGCACACACACACACACACACACACACACACACACACACATATATATATATATATATATATATATATATATATATATATATAATATATATATATAAAATATATATATACATATATATATATATACACATATATATATACAAGAGAAAGAGAGAGAGAGTGAGAGAGAGAGAGACAGAGAGAGAGCGAAAGAAAGAGAGAGAGAGGGGGGGAGAGAGAGAGTGGGGGGGGGGGGGGGGCGTGTTGATTGTTGCATATGTGTCTGTATATCTGTTTGTCTCTGTGCCTATATGTACCCTTGTATGGATATGAATTACACGAGAAAGAGACCAAAATGTCCTTACATGCAATGGAAGCATAATATATTTACAAGTGTGTGTGTGTGTGCGCGCGCGCGCGCGCGTGTGTGTGTGTGTGTCAAGTCAAGTCAAGTCAAGTCAAAATTTTTATTTCCAGATGGTACATTGAATAAGCAATGCATTTGCTTTTTTTCATCAAGCCATCTATCTAAGAACAAATTATGTGTGAGAGAGAGAGAGAGAAAGAGAGAAAGTTAGAGAGAGAGAAAGAGAGAGAGAGAGAGAGAAAAGAGAGAGTGAGAGAGAGTAAGAGAGAGAGAGAGTGAGAGAGAGAGAGAGTGGGAGAGAACAATGAACTCTGTGTGTGTGTGTGTGTGTGTGTGTGCGTGCGCGTGCGTGCGCGCGCGTGCATGGAATACATAAATGGTCTTCTACTTTCTCTATCTGCATGCAAGCTCACCTGGACGCGTCCTAGTAATAATATATTCCACCAAATATTTTCCCAAGGCCATACAATCTTCGCTTTTAAAATTCTTTTGGAAACTATCACGCAATCTACCATAGATTTTTTCCCCTAATATCATGAAGCGTGGGTTGCCTTTAAATTGAACAAGATTTTCTTTTTTTTTACCTATGTTAATAATGGACAGCGTAATGATGTGAATCCACAACGACACCAGAATAACTCTTCTCTTTCTCTTCTTAACTACAAGAGACAGACAGCCGTCAGAATCGTGTCCTCAGCCCTTTGCCCCTCTGGCAGATAATGTTAATGACTCTCTTCCGTCATAGGGCAAATGAATCTAGTAGCATGCACCGTCATCGATTTTCGTTTTTCGCAGAATATTTCAGATGGCGAAAGGATAGGAATGATAAGGTGACGGAAAGGAGCTAAGCGTCTTCATTTTGGTTTATGCTGCTTACATTCAATCTTCAGGGGTTTCTTTTGTTTCGTTCCTCGGTTAGAGCTTTAATGTTTATATAAAAAAGAAGGTATCTTTTTTTCGTATGTGTCTGATTTTGCACACCATAGAGGTACCCGCAATCCGACTTCGGGAATCATTTATCTTTAATCTCATAATGAGACAAGACCTCAAGACACATTTGTTTCAAACCTAACGTTTTCCTCTCCTGTTTCATTTCATAGCTATCCCTGCTTTTCAACAGCCAAAAACCTCCATCACCCTGCCAAAGTGTATAACCTCTGTGTGTGTGTGTGTGTGTGTGTGTGTGTGTGTGTTGTGTGTGTGTGTGCATTTGGACTTGTTAGAACTATTGCTTGCTATTGGTTGTATGACTGTGTATAAATGAGTTAAGTGCAAGCGCTTTGATATGTCTGTGCAAGATACAGCGCTATATGAATTCCATTTATCATTATTATTATTATTATTATTATTGTTGTTATTATTATTATTATTGTTATTATTATTACGTTTAATACAAACATGGAGAAGGACTAAAACTGCTAAAGTAAAACTTGACCATGGCACGCAGTCTGAAAAATTTCTAGAATACTGCCCCTAGTAGCTTGGCTCCAAAAATCTTTTTGAAAACATCATGCAATTTGCTCGCGCCTTTTTTTCAAAAAATCTTAGGACAGCATAAAGATGTCAGTTCCCAATGACATCAAAACGGCTCTCCTCATTCTTAACAGTGACAGACAGCCGTCAGGTTTCTTCCACACTCGTCCTCCCACTCTTTTCAGATGATGTTAATGGTTCTCTTCAATTAGGGGGCCAAGGGGCCTTGATCTGTCGTCGATTTTTGTCTTCGCGGAATATTCAAGATGGCAACGTGGTATGATTAATAACCAGATGATGGAAATGGGCTAAAACCGTGTTCGCTTTTGGGTTTATCCTTCTTCAACTCTCACCATCGCTCGTCGCTATCCTGCAGTCCCTTGGACCGTGGGGGCTCTAATGACGATTTTGTAACCAGCTTCCTCCACTCCCCGGCTACATGCTTTTCGTGTCATAACACGATCTGGAGAGAGATGGGCTCTACGATACCAGATCCAAGTTGCCCATGACCCACAGCCTCCACAATTTATAATATACCGCCCAAGCATTTTTTTTAATCTGTCGGCAACATAATGCAGCTGTCTGTGCTTTAAAAAAAAAAAAAAACTTTTTCGGGGGTGGGGGTGGTTTCGTTCCTCAACTAGAGCCACGAGGTTCACCAATGGTGAGATTTTTACTGCGTATGCGACCGTTTTTACCCACCATAAAGGTATCCGCATTCTGACTTCAGGGATTGGGTCTAAACATAACACCTGTGTGCATGCGGGTTTTTTTTTTTTTAAATTTGTCATCCATTCCTACCGGCACGAAAGTGCTTACTTTTCGGATAGGCTGAACGGGTTTTTAACGTGTGCGCAAGATGTTATGCGTGCGCTTGCACTCGAGGCTTCAGTTTATAGTCTCATCTGAAGGACTTTGGGGGGGAGTGGAGTCAGTACTGGTGTAAACTCCAGGGTAAAATTCCCTGAAACGGGTGCCTCCGTGGTGGCTCGATCCCAGGCCGTCAGATCACGAAGGCAACGCTGTAACCACTAGGCTATCCCGGCCCCTTCTTTTCTTGGTTTGAATCTTTTGGGCGGGATAGTGACGTGAATTCACACCGACGTCAAAATAGCTCCTTCATTCTTAACTGCAAGGGACAGTCATTAAGGATTTTCCCCCCACGCCCTCTCTCTCTCCATCTAGCAGATATTGTTTAATGATTGTCCATGATGGGAAAGCGGAGCTTAACTGTCATTGATTTTTGTCTTCAGGCAATATCCAAGATCGCAATGTGATATAGATAATAAGCTGAAGGAAAGGAGATGAGTGTGTTTATTTGGGTTTTTTATATCTTATTTCAGTTCATCCTGTTTTTAATCTCTTCTTCTTTTCCTGATCTTTCTTCTTCTTCTTCTTCTTCTTCCTCTTCTTCTTCACCTTCTTCTTCATCATCATCTTCTTCTTCTTTTCTTCTTCTTCTTCTTCTGCACCTTCTTCTTCATCATCTTCTTCTTCTTTTCTTCTTCTTCTCCTTCTTCTGCTTCTTCATCATCATCTTCTTCTTCTTCAGCTTCTTCTTCTTCTTCTTTTCCTTCTTCTTCTTTTTCTTCATCATCATCTTCTTCTTCTTCTTCTTCTTCTGCGTTCCCTGGCTAATCTAAATTTTTAATCTGGTCTGGATGGCAAAGTCTGTCCCTAAAGTTTCTCTTTTTTTCCTGGAGCTCTACAGGGCTGGGCCATGTCCAGTGTCTCAGAGTTGTTCTCTTACAATACGACCTTAGAAAAGGATGGGCACCACTAGATCTAGCCCACCTTGCCAAAGACACACAACCTGAACAACGAAAAGAACCCCAAACAAAAAACAAACAAACAAACAAACGCAAAATTCTGTTCACAACTCTGCTGACTGGAAGGACCATGCAACTGCCCTGTGCTTATTTTGAAAAGCGAATCTTCGGACAACATAGGAATATGAATTTACGATGACGTAAAATACAAACAATTTGGGCGAATAAGGATGTGAATTTACGACGATGACGTAAAACAACACTTTAGACGGCGTAAGGATGCGACTTACCGATGACGTCAAAAATTAATATGTGTCTGTTTCTCTTCCACATTTTCTTCCCATTCGTCCTGAATATGTAAATGATTTTCTTCCGTTATGGGCAAGTGGACCTTGTACGCTACTGATTTTTGTCTTCACAGAATATTTAAGATTGCAACGTCACTCATTGATGTTTTGTCTTCACAGAATATTCAAGATTGCGACATGATATGAATAATCAGCAGACAGTGTGTGTCTGTTGGGGGGAGGGGGAGATGGTGGGGGGGGGGGGGGGGGCTGAGCATGCTCATTTTGATCTCTCTTCCTTCAGATCCATCTCTTTCCATTCTCCTCTGACCTGGAGAGAGATGGGCTCTGCCAGGTTTGACGTATCTCAGACACGCTGTCAGAGCAATGCAAAGCAATGGCCGCCCAGCGAATCTTCAGGAAGCTTACAGTGGATGTCAAGTCAAGTCAATATTTTCGTGGGGGGAAGGGGGGGGGGGGGGGGGTCTTCTTTTTCGTGTGTGTTCCTCAGCTAGAGCTCCAAGGTTCACCAATGATTTTGCGTATGCCAGCGTTTACCTACCTAACAGTCGCCACATTCAGGGTACGATGTTTAAACACGACACCAATGTGCGTACATTTTTCAAATATTGCCATCCATTCCTACTGCTACAAAAATGGCCTACTGCTCCGAAGGTGGAACGGGGTGTTTTTTTAATGTGTGTGCAAGAAATTCTGCGCGCATCCTTCGGATGAGACTATAAACCGAGGTCCCGTGTGCGAACGCACGCAGAACATCTTGCGCACATGTTAAAACCTGTTCCACTTTTCGAAACGCATACATACGGGGACTGGATGTTACAAAGCACTTGAATGTTTGTTCCATTATCATCAATATAAAGGAATAAATAAAATAAAATCTCTCTCATTACATACATTCGTGCACGCACGCGCGCGCGCGCAAACACACAAACACACACACACCCATACTGACCCCCTCCCCCAACACACACATGCACACACACACACAACACACACACTACACACACAATGATCCCACACACCCCTATACACACGCGCGCGCACACACACACACGCGCACACACCACTACATACGCACGCATGCACACACACACACAAAACCGACCCCTATCCACCCCCCATCCCTAACACACACACACACACACACACACACAACACACACACACACACACACACACACACACACAACACACACACACACACACACACACACCACACACAACACAACACACACACACACACACTGACCCACCACCCACCACCAACACACACACACTTACACACACACATCACACGAAACAGAAGGATGCTGCCACACAACCAAGAAGAGCACTATCCTCTTTCAAGCTGTCTGTTTTCATCTTACCCCGTTTTCTGTTTTGCTCTTGCAGTCGTCTGTTTTTCGTCGTTCAGTGATCTGTTTTCGCGGCGTGTTCCTGGCATTTTTCTACCTACCACTAGCGTTCGTTATCTACAAGGCACACACGACACTGGAGATCAAATAAATATGTAGCTATCTTCGACTGTGGACAAACAGAAGGGAGGAGAGGTTACGACAGAGAGAGAGAGAGAGAGAGAGAGAGAGAGAGAGAGAGAGAGAGAGAGAGAGAGAGAGAGAGAGAGAGAGAGAGGGGAGAGAGGCAGGCAGGCAGGCAGGCAGGCAGGCAGGCAGGCAGGCAGGCAGGCAGGCAGGCAGGCAGGCAGATAGATAGATAGATAGATAGATAGATAGATGGATAGATGGATGGATGGATGGATGGATGGATGGATGGATGGATGG
>CM054153.1:20882609-20885109 GCA_028751875.1 Rapana venosa
GTTTATCCGTTTATTTTTTGGCTAATTTTGTTCTCTGTGCTGTTTTGTTTTACGATTTGAATATATGTGAGGCTTGCTTGTTTGTTTGTTTTAGTTTGTTTATTTCTATGTTTATATTGTATTCTTTATTCCAATTATTAATTTTTTTGGGGGGGTATTGTCATGTGTCCTTTAGCAATCGAGCGTATTTACCACTTGGACGGATGACAGTTTGCGCGCCATGGCTTCAGTACAGTCCCCCAGTTCACCCAGCTGTAACTGGGAACCTGCCTCTTTAGGGTCAGGGAAGGTAATATATGCAGCGACGGAGAGGAGATGGGCGCCGCCCTCAATATACTGGCCATTGGAAAAGTTGAGGTTACTGATGCCTCACTCCCCTACGACCCCATAGGTTATGGGACACCTTTACCTTTTTACCTGGTGCGATATACAGGATATATAGGATATTGTACATGCGGTATATAGGATATTGTACATGCGGTATATAGGATATTGTACATGCGGTATATAGGATATTGTACATGCGGTATATAGGATATTGTACATGCGGTATATAGGATATTGTACATGCGGTATATAAGGTATTTTACACGCGGTGTTTAGGATATTGTACACGGGGTGTTTAGGATATTGTACACGCGGTATATAGGATATTGCACAAGAGGTATATAGGATATTGCACATGCGGTATATAGGATATTGTACATGCGGTATATAGGATATTGTACATGTGGTGTATAGGATATTGTACATGCGGTTTATAGGATATTATACATGCGGTATATAGGATATTATACATGCGGTACATAGGATATTGTACATGCGGTGTATAGGATATTGTACAAGAGGTATATAGGATATTGTACATGCGGTATATAGGATATTGTACATGCGGTATATAGGATATTGTACATGCGGTATATAGGATATTGTACATGCGGTGTATAGGATATTGTACAAGAGGTATATAGGATATTGTACATGCCGTATATAGGATATGGTACATGCGGTGTATAGGATATTGTACATGCGGTATACAGGATATTGGACAAGAGGTATATAGGATATTGTACAAGAGGTATATAGGATATTGTACATGCGGTATATAGGATATTGAACATGCGGTATATAGGATATTTTACATGCGGTATATAGGATATTGTACATGCGGTATACAGGATATTGTACATGCGGTATATAGGATATTGTACACTTGGTATATACGATATTGTACAAGAGGTATATAGAATATTGTATATGCGGTACATAGGATATTGTACATGCGGTGTATAGGATATTGTACAAGAGGTATATAGGATATTGTACATGCCGTATATAGGATATTGTACATGCGGTGTATAGGATATTGTACATGCGGTATACAGGATATTGTACAAGAGGTATATAGGATATTTTACATGCGGTATATAGGATATTGAACATGCGGTATACAAGATATTGTACATGCGGTATATAGGATATTGTACATGCGGTATATAGGATATTGTACAAGAGGTATATAGGATATTGTACATGCGGTATATAAGATATTGTACATGCGGTGTATAGGATATTGTACAAGATGTATATAGGATATTGTACAAGAGGTATATAGGATATTGTACAAGAGGTATATAGGATATTGTACAAGAGGTATATAGGATATTGTACATGCGGTATATAGGATAGTGTACATGCGGTGTATAGGATATTGTACAAGAGGTATATAGGATATTGTACAAGAGGTATATAGGATATTGTACATGCGGTATATAGGATATTGTACATGCGGTGTATAGGATATTGTACAAGAGGTATATAGGATATTGTACAAGAGGTATATAGGATATTGTACATGCGGTATATAGGATAGTGTTCATGCGGTGTATAGGATATTGTACAAGAGGTATATAGGATATTGTACAAGAGGTATATCGGATATTGTACAAGAGGTATATAGGATATTGTACAAGAGGTATATAGGATATTGTACATGCGGTATATAGGATAATATACATGCGGTATATAGGATATTGTACATGCGGTATATAGGATATTGTACATGCGGTATATAGGATATTGTACACGCGGTATATAGTATATTGTACATAATAATAATAATAATAATAATAATAATAATAATAATAATAATAATAATAATAATAATAATAATAATAATAATAATAATAATACATGGAATTTATACAGCGCTAAATCTTGCAAGGGGACGGGATAGCTCAGTGGTCGGAGCACTCGCTTTCCCCCAGCCAAGTTAAGCAGCGTCGAGCGTGGTTACCAGTTGGATGGGTGACCGTTTGCGCGCCTTGGCTTCAGTACAGTTCCCCCAGTTCACCCAGCTGTACATGGGTACCTGCCCTCTTTAGGGTCAGGGAAGGTAAAGCAGCGAGGGAGAGGAGATGGGCGCCGCCCTCAATATGCTGGCCCTAGAGAAGTGAGGTCTCTGACGCCTCGCTCCCCTACGACCTTATAGGTTATGGGA
>CM054153.1:20887609-20897609 GCA_028751875.1 Rapana venosa
TGGTAAGGGAATTTTCAGAAAAATGGGCATAAAAGGTTTTTACACTCTGGCAGTCAAAATGTATATGAGTATTGGTAATATTCTCACCACATAGACATTCACCATTTTTGTTGAATTTGGTTTATAATGCATTTAGTTTCATTCTATAAAATAAAGCAGTAATTCTCTTGACGTAAAAACATTTACACAAGTGCGTGCGTGCGTGCGTGCGTGCGTGCGTGGTGTGTGTGTGTGGTGTGTGTGTGTGTGTGTGGTGTGTGTGTGTGTGTGTGTGTGTGTGTGTGTGAATGAGTGTGAGTATATGAGCGAAATTCTGTGCGTTTGTGAGTGTGTGAGGGTGTGAGTGTATATGACCAACTCTCAAAAGGTGCCCCATCAACTGCTGGTGTGCGTGTGTGCATGCGTGCGTGCGTGCGTGTGTGTCTGTGTGTGTGTGCGTGTGGTGTGTGTGTATGTGTGTGTGTGCGTATGTACGTGCGTATAATGCATGCGGGTGCGCGTGAGTGTGTGTGTGTGTGGTTATGTGTATAATGTTTTGTTTCTACCTCACACTATCTCAATTTCTCTGAGTTTGTGTTTGTTTCTTTCTGTCTGTCTGTCTGTCTGTCTGTCTCTCCTCTCTCTCAACATCTCTCTCTCTACCTCTCTCTCATCTCATCCTCTTCTCTCCTCTCTATCATCTCTCCTCTCTCTCTCTCATCTCTCTCTCTCTCTCTCTCTCCATTCCCGCCCGCTCTCTTTTCACTAATTAAGCGTATTTCCGTGTCTAGTTTTCGCGCACATGTGTCCCAGCAATCACTGTGTGTGTGTGTGTGTGTGGTGTGTGTGTGTGTGTGTGTGTGTGTGTGTGTGTGTGTGTGTGTGTGTGTGTGTGTTGTGTGTGAGGTTTTTTTTCTGACAAAGAAAACCGTATAAAACAAACCCATACAAAAACTGGCTCAGAACTAAATCACATGTGTCTTGATTGTAAATTAAAAAAACTCAGAGAACCAAACTAAACGTATGGAAAAGGAGAAAAAATGATTTAAATAAAATGGAGGTACGTATTTGAAAAGAAAGCAAAAAGAGATTGGATTTAAACTTATCCGAGAGAGACACTTTGGGGGTGGCTGAGAGACGAGAGGACTGGAGAAAGGTGGTTGACAAAGCTTCGAAGGCGCCCCAAAGGATTCGGAATCTGAGGGATTGGTGACGGTGACGAGTACAATAGTGCCCCCCCCCCCCCCTTCAATAAAACAGGAACAATCAAAACAACGGTGATACTAGAAGTTCTGCAGATATCACCACTCATGGCAATGCTGATCCCTGGCTGAAAATTTGTTAAATATATCAGTTTCAGAATAAAGCTGAAACGACTGCATCATTCTGCTGCTGGGTGGGTTTTTTTCTATTATCTTCCTTGTATGCACACAATGAGTCTTGGACTAAAGCACCAGACTTGCAAAAAAAGAATTCAAGCAGTCAATCATTCTGGATACCACTCGGTATCTTTCAAAGTGCGTTTGCACAAACTATTGTACTGTTGCATACAACTTCCAAGTCACGGCAAAAGTCGCTTGAAATTCGGGCTGCTCTTCCCCCCCACCCCCACATCCACCCCCCTCCCCGACCCCCTGGGGAGAGCGCGTCGCCACAAGAGCAGCGCCACCCATTACTTTTTTTTTCCCCTGCGGATGTGTCTTTGTTCCCTATCAGAGGGGATTGGTGCTTTTCCCTGACCTGCGAGAATGGGGAAGGGGGGCCCAAAATCATCAAGAATCCTAGAACCTAACACCTCCCTTAATGGTCCCGAAATAATCAGTCATAAACCTGACAGCTTTTCAAAGACCGTTTAGGGGGGCACCCGGGGGAGAGATGGGGGGGATACACTAATAGTGGACCTTAAAAAAAAATATCTTTATGAACCCGGGTGTTGCCCGCGAAAACCACACAACAAAAAAGGGGGACCTGGTATTTTTGCATAAAGTGTCCACACACCACTCTCATTTCCAACTACTGATCCCTCTCTGACTGTCTGACTCTCTCTTTTTCCTCATCACTCCTCTCTTCCCCTCCCCTCCCCCTCCCTCTCCTTCTCTCTCTTCTCTCCGGGATAGCCAGTGTTAAAACATTGCCCCGAAATCTACGCCCCGGGTCGTTTCCCGTTCAAGGGGATAATTTCCCCGGGGTTTTAACATCATGCAGACTCCACCTCCCCAAAAGCCCTTGGGATGGATTTAAAAACCGAGTCCCTATGCAACACACCAGAACACTTCGCACACTTTAAATCCTTTTTCCGCTTTCGGAAGGTAGGGCCCTTGTTTTCCATGGGAAAAGATGTCAGAATTTAGAAAACCGCATACACACAGGACAGGGTTAAAAAAGACAATTGCTTATTCCTTTTCCCGATAAAAAGAATAAAATAGAAAAAAAAATAACATAAAAATACCTTTCTGTCTCTTTTCCCCCCCCTCTTCCCTCTCCCTCTCTCTCTCTCTCCCCTTTTTTCTTTCTCTCTCTCTCTCTCTCTCTCTCTCCCTCCTCTCTCTCTCTCTTCCCCTCCTCCCTCCCTTCTCTCTCTCACTTCCCCTCCTCCTCTCCCCCCCCTCCCTCCCATCCCTTCCCCCCCTCTCTCCCCCTCCCCCTCCCCCCCCTTCCCTCCCCCTCCCTTTTCCCCCCCCCCCCCCCCCCCCCCTCCCTCCCCTCTTCCTCCCCCTCCCCCTCCCCCCCTTCCCCCCCTCCCCCCCTCCCCTCTCTCCCCCCCCCCCTTTTCCCCCCCCCCCCCCCCCCTTCCCTCCCCCCCCCTCCTTTTCCCTTTCCCCCCTCCCCTCCCCTCCCCTCCCTCCCCCCCGCCCCCCCCCCCCCTCCCCCCTCCCCCCCCTCCCCTCCTCTCCCTCCCCCCTCCCCTTCCCCCTCCCCCTCCCCCCCTTTTCTCCCTCCCCCCCCCTCCCCCTCCCCCTTTCCCCCCCCCCCCCTTCCCCTCCCCCCCCCCCCCCCCCCTCCCTTCCTCCCCCTCTCCCTCCCCCTCCTCTCCCTTTTCCCCCCCCCCCCCCTCCCCTCCCCCCCCCCCCGCTCCCTTCCCCCCTCCCCCCCTCTCCTCTCCTCCCCCTCCCCCCTTCCCCTCCTCCCTCCCCCTCCCCCCTCCCTCCCCCCCCCCCCTTCTCCCCCCTTCCCCTCCTCCTCCTCCCCCCCCCTCCCCCTCCCCTTCCCCTTCCCCTCCCCTCCCCCTCCCTCCCCCCCCCTTCTCCCTTCCCCCCCCCCCCTCCCTCCTCTTCTCCCCCCCCCCTCCTGTCCTCCCTTCCCCCCTCCTCCTCCCCCCCTCTCTTCTCCCCACCCCCCCCCCCTGTCCCCTTCCCCTCCTCCCCTCCCCTCTCTCCCTCCCCCCCTTCTCCCTTCCCCTCCTCCCCCCTCTCTCTCTCCCTCCCCCTCCTGTCTCCCTTTTCCCCCCCTCCTCCTCCTCTCTCCCCCCCTCCCCCTCCTTCTCCCTTCCCCTCCTCCTCCCCCTCTCTCTCCCCCCCCCCCTTTTCCCCTTTCCCCCCTCCTCCCCCCCTCTCTCCCCCCCCCCCCTGCTCCCTTCCCCCCCCTCCTCCCTCTCTCTCCCTCCCCCCCTGTCCCCTTCCCCTCCCCTCCTCCTCTCTCCTCCCTCCCCCTCCGTCTCCCTTCCCCCTTCCTCCTCCTCCCCCCCCCCCCCCCTCCCTTCCCCCCTCCCTAAACCCCCCCCCCTTTCCCCCCCCCCCTCCTTCCCTCCCCTCCCCCCCCCCTCCCCCTCCTCCCCCCTTTTTTTTCCCCCTTTTCCCCTTTTTCCCCCCTTTTTTTTTTTTTTTCCACTTTCTCCCCCCCTCCCCCCCCCCCTTTTTCCCCTTTCCCCCCCTTTTTCCCCCCTTTTCCTCTCCCTTTTTTTTTTTTTTTTTTTTTCCTTTTATTTTTGGGTTTCCCTTCCTTCCCCTTTCCTCATCCTTTGGGGGTCCCCCCTTTTTTTTTTTTTTTTTTTTTTCTTTAATTTTCCCCTTTTAATTCGGGGCTTTCCTCCTCTCCTCCTCCTTTTTTTTTCCGTTCTTTCCCCCCCTTTTTTCCCCCCCCCGGTTTTTTTTTTGTTTTTTAAAATCCCCCTATTTTTTTTTTTATTTTTTTTTTTTTGTTTTTTTTTTTTTTATTTTTTTTTTTGTTTTTTTTTTATTTTTTTTTTTTTTTGTTTTTTTTTTTTTTTTTTTTTATTTTTTTTTTGTTAGGGAATTGGGTTTTTTTCTTTTTTTTGTTTTAAAGGGTTTGGTTGTGTTTTTTTTTTTTATTTTTTTTATTTTTTTATTCGAGGATAATGAATAAGCAAAATGTCTATTTTATATCCCCCAAAGTCAAGTCCATCAAGTCAAAATTTATGCCAAGGGTACATTGAATAAGAAATGCTTTTTCCGTGTGCCGACCCCTGTGAGCGTTTTTGTAAACTTGTCACTTTTCCCCACAAATTTTGTAACAGGGGGGAGGAAACCCGTATTACCCTACACATTGGGCTGTGACAACTGCAGCTGGGAAACTTTCCCTTTCTTTAGGGGGCCACGATGGTCCAAACCACAGCCGTTAGGGGTGTTTTGTGTGGGGGGGGGGGGGGGAGGGGTCAGGGGGGTGAGTTGGGAGTGGGGGGGGGGGTTTGGGGGGGGGGTGAGTGTGTTTGGGGGTGGGTTTCGGTTTGGGGTGTTTTGGGGTGGCGTGTGTGGGGTGAGTGTGTTTGGTTTTTGGGGTGTGAGTGTGGGGTGTGTGGGGGGGGGGGTGGGTGAGTGTGTGCGTGGTGGGGGTGTGAGTGTGCGTGTGGTGTGTGAGTGAAAGAGAGAGGGGAAGTGAGTTTGGGTTATTTTTTAAAATTTTTTTTTTTATTCTTTCTGTGAGAAATGGAAAATCGCCGTGTGCTTTTTTTTTTTTCTTTTTTACATAATTTCTTGTGTGTGGGTTTTTACTCTTTTCATTTTTGGTTTTTTTTTTTATCTTTTCTGTCTCTCCATTCCTTTCGTCCTCAGACTAATTTTTATCTTTCCCTCTCCCCTCCCCCCCCTCCCCTCCCCCCCTCTCTCTTCCCCTCCCCCTTTCCCCCCCCTTCTCTCCCCCCTCCTCCCTCCTCCCCTCTCCTCTCTCCCTCTTTTCTCCTCCTCCCCCTCTTTTTCCCATCCTTCTCTCCTTTTTGCCTTCCCCTCCCCCTCTCCCCCTCCCATCCATCCTCGTCCTCCCCACCCCTTTCTCTCCCCTCTCTTTTTCCATCCCCCCTCTCAACCGTTTCCCCCTTTTCCCCTACTCCTCTCTCTCCCCCCCTCTCCCCCTGCCCCCCCTCTCTCCCCCTCCCCCCTCCTCTCCCCTCTCCCCCCTCTTCTCTCCTCTCTCTCTCTGTAAAACCACGTCGTGAACTTGAAAACAGAAAACCCCCCCAAAAACCAAAACAGTTTAAGGCACTAGGTGGGGGGGCGGGCACTGAACCCCTTTTTTTGCTTTTTTTGGCTGTGCCAGTTTCAAACCACCTTTTGAGAGAAACCCACAGGGGCAACCTGTCTCCCCACTTTTAACACACTCCACTGCCCTGCTCTTTCCCCTCGGCCCTTTTTGGCCTGATGGGGCCAAAATTATTAGATTCTTGTTTTTTGGGGGTTTTGTGTGTGTGTGTTTTAGTGTGTTGGTTATGTGTGTGTTTGGTGTGTGTGTGTTTGTGGGTTTTGTTGTGTGTGTGTTTGTGTGTGGGTGTGTGTGTGTGTGTGTGTGTGGGGGGTGTGTGTGTGGGGGTGTGTGTTTTGGGTGTGTGTTTGTGTGGGGTTGTGTGTGTGTAAAATGTGTGTGGCGTTTTTTTGGTTTTTAAATAATGAATTTTCATATTAGTGTGTGTGTGTGTTGCATCGCTATTTGGTTTTAAGATAATGAAGTATTCAATTAGTGTGTGTGTGTTGTGTGTGTTGCATTTTTGTGTTTTTTTGGGGGGTGTGTGTGGTGTGTGTGTGGGGTGTGTGTGTGTGTGTTTGTGTGGGTGTGTTGTGTGTTAAAGTCAAGTAAAATTTTTTATTTCCAAGGGTACAGTGAAAAGCAAGGTTTTTGCTTTTTTGTCTAGAAATGTGGGGTTTTGTGTGTGTGTGTGTGTGTGTGTGTGTGTGTGTGTGTGTGTGTGTGTTGTGTGTGTGTGTTGGGGTGTGTGTGTGTTTAAAGTGTGTGTGTTTGGGGGTGTTGTGGTGTGTGTGTTGGTGTGTGTGGTGTGGGGTGTGTGTGTGTTGTTGTGTGTGTGTGTTAGTTGTGTGCAATCAAGTCAAGTCAAGGAATTTTAATTTTTCCGAGGTACATTGAAAAAACAATGCATTTGTTTTTTTGTTGGGGCACGTTTTGGTGTGTGGTTGTTGTTTGTGTGTGTGTGTGGTGGGTGTGTGTGTGTGTGTGGGGTGTGTGGTGTGGTGTGTGGGTTTGTAAAAGTGTTGTTGCGCTTCGATTTTACTCTGTTTCCCCCAAATTGTATTGGCATGGAAGGGAATGGGAAGGGGGGGCCCCTTAATTTTGATGGTTGTGTCGTGAAATTTGGTATCTGTTCAAATATCATGGGCAGTAACAAAAAAGGCAAGCAATGATACACCAAATAAATACATATACAAATAAAAGTGTTGTAAAAAAGTGGCCCGTTGTTTTTGGGTTTAAGAAAAATGAAGTATTCAATTAATTGTGTTGTTTGTGTGTGTGTGTGGGTGGTGTGTGGGGTTTTGGTGTGTGTGTGGGGTGGTGTGGTGTGTGTGGTGTGTGTGGGGTTGTTGTGGTGCTGTGTGCATGCCTCTGTGGGTTCTTCGATCCTTTTTTTCTGCGAGCAAAGTTGACGGTCATACGTTTTTTGCATGCTGCAGTTCAGGATGAGGGTTATAAATATCTGAAGTTTTATCTTTTATAAGTAAGCAACAGGCCGCCTGGGAAAACTACAATTTTTGCGTTTTATTTATAAAGCTTGCTTTTCCTCTTTAATTTTTTGTTATGCTTTAAAATTAGAATTTTTTACTCGTTTTTTAGGATACAAGATTCATATTCCTCTGGTGTGGGGTGTGGTGTGTGTGTGTGTGTTGGGGGTGTGTGGGTGTTGGTGTGTGTGTGTGTGTGTGGTGTGTGTGGTTTTGTGTGTGGGGTGTGTGTGTGGTGCCCCGCAGCATGATTTAGTGTGTCGATATGCGGGCCCAAAGGGATAAAAAAAATGCTTGCGAACTTGTAAGTCTCATTCCCCCCATGTAAAAAGAAACCACGCGTTTTCCCTTTCCCCCTCTCTTACTGTTGACAATAAACCATGAAGCCCTTAAAACTTTTCGAACAACATATACTCCTTTGCAATTTTTTTCCCTTGCCCTTTCCTGGAAGTTCTGAGGTTCACCAATGGGGAGATTTTTTGTGTAGGCGAGCGTTAGCCCAGCGTGAAGTTATCGGCATTTTTGACTTCGGGTTATTGCTTTGACTTACTGGACGTCCCGAAATTCCAAAAGGGGTCCGTGTTGGCCCCTGCACTGAAAGTTTTTCATCCAAGACTATCTTTGGGGCCGATGGACCAAAAAACCCACCCTCTCAAAAACTTGAAGGCAGATCTTAGTATGATTTGTTACCGTGCCCGGTCATTGTCAACCATTTCTTCTATAAAGAGGAATAGTCTTCTATTTCCTTTTCCCAAAACTGTAAACAGGGATGGGGCTTTTGGGTTTGTAGTCATACGAAGGACTTCAGGAAAAAAGGGGAAACTGAACGCCTGCACCTCATCATGATCGTCATCATCCTCATCATTTTTATCAGTCATTAAAAACCTGGATGTGGTTATTTTTTTTTTTGCTTTGTTTTTTGTTTTTTTTCTTTGTTGGGTTTTTTTTTTGGGGGGGGGTGTTGGTTTTTTTTGGGGTTTTTTTTGTTGTTTGGTTCTTGTTTTAGTTTGGGTGTTGTTGTGGGTTTTTTTTGGGTTTTTTTTTGTTTGTTTTTTTTTGGGGGGGGATTTCTGGGGGGGGGTTTTTTTTCGGGGGGGTTTTTTTTTTGTTTGGGTTTTTGTTGTTTTTTTTTTTGGGGGGTGAGGGACAGTTTTTCTCGAATCTGGTCTGTTTTCAGTTGTTCGCAGTAGCACTGCCAAGCTAATGTCGGTTCATTCTTTGATACTGTCAGTTCAACTCTTCCTCTGTCTGTCCCTGAGGCTTCCTTCAACAAGTGTCCCCCTATAGAGTGTAGCCTTGGTAAGAAAGCTAGCTGTGACGTGTGATGATGTGACCAAACCACGCCAGCTTCCTCCCTCTTCCTCACAACAGCCAAAAGCTGTTCTTGATTTCCAACTTTTTGTGAGCGCTTTGATTTGTTGCTTTACAAGATTCAGCGCTATATAAATTCCATACATTATCATTATTATTATTATTATTATTATTATCATTATTATAACTTCTTGCCACATACACTCGTATGCACTGTTAATAACTACATGGGAAAATTATTCCAAAACAGACATGACCGTTAGAACACGAATCTGATGTTATACCCACCACTCTTTTCGCCACTCTTCACCACCCCCCACCACCCCCCTCCTCAACTTTTCAACATGGGACACAGGTACTGAGAAACCTATCATGTACAGACTTTTGAGTTGATGCCCTCGTTTCTAGCTCTTCTTTCTTACTTGAGAGCGAGAGAGAGAGAAGAGAGGAGAGAGAGAGAGAGAGAGAGAGAGAGGAGAGAGAGAGAGAGAGAGAGAGAGGAGAGAGAGAGAGAGAGAGAGAGAGAGGAGAGAGAGAGGAGAGAGAGAGAGAAAATAGTCTTATAATTATTGTCATAAAACCCGGCTTGTTAATGTTTTAGCCAGGTTCAAAATCGTCCCGATATTGTTATTGTTTCAGAAAGAAATAAAGGCAAAAAACTGAATTGATCCAAAGACGTGATCCAAAGGGAAACACTTCAAGTTTTTCATATCCTCACCAACAACGAACATAAAAATGTGGGAAAGAAAAAGAACAACAACAGACAGATGAGGAGGAAAGAACAAAACAAGTCCAGTTCAAGTAATTGAAAACAGAACAAAACAGGCCCAGACAGGATATGATCAAATCAAATTAAGGTGGTTTTGCTGTGGTGGGGTTTAAAGGGGAAAGTGAGTTGCAAAAAAAAAAGTCCAGAATTAGATTAAAATAAAAACAAACGTGAAACACCTTTCCTGGATGTGACTTGCATAAATCTCTCTCTCTCTCTCTCTCTCCTCTCTCTCTCTCTCTCTCTCTCTCTCTCTCTCCTCTACTCTCTCTCCTCTCTCATCTCTCATCTCTCCTCCTCTCTCTCTCCTCTCTCTCTCTCCCTCTCTTCTCTCTCTCCCTCTCTCTCTCTCCCTCACTTCTCTCTCCTCTCTCTCTTCTCATCCCTCTCTCTCTTCTCTCCCTCTCTCTCCCTCTCTCTCTCTCCTCCTCTCTCTTCTCTCTCTCTCTCTCCTCTCTCTCTCTCTCTCTCTCTTTCTCTCTCTCCTTCTCTCCTCTCTCTCTCTCTCTTCCCCCCCCCCTCTCTCTCTCTTCCTTCTGTTGTTGCTTTTATTTTGCTCTTGGTTTTCTTTGCTATTTGGTTGTTTTGGTCGTTTCTGTGTCTTTTTGTTTTGTTTTGTTTGCTGTATTTTATTACTTGTTGTTTTTCTCTCTTTTTTGGTGGTTTTTGTTGGGGGAGGGGGGGTTCTTCTTTTTACTGTGAAAGTGTATGGGTACTTACTGGGTTTATTTTATTATCATATAATGTATCCTTAAGGACGGGGACTTGATGTAAAAAAAATTTTTAAAAAGCACATGGGTGCTTATTCATTATCCTCGAAATAAAAGAATTCGTCATTGTCATTATCATGACAATGTCATTGTATTGTCATTGTCATTGTCTCTCTCTCTCTCTCTCTCTCTCTCTCTCTCTTCTCTCTCTCTCTCTCTCTCTCTCTCTCTCTCTCTCTCTCGTCTCTCCTCTCTGTCTCTCTCTGTCTCTCTCTCTCTCTCTCTCTCTCTCTCTCTCTCTCTCTCTCTCTCTCTCTGGACGGGATAGCCTG
>CM054153.1:20902609-20915109 GCA_028751875.1 Rapana venosa
TCCCCATGTTTTACTGTGAGACTGTATAAGTGTTGGGTTATTATTAAGATGTATCCCTACGGGCGGGGACTGGATGTAAAAAAGCACATGAGTGCTTATTCATTATCCTCGAAATAAAAGAATTTGTCATTGTCATTGTCTCTCTCTCTCTCTCTCTCTCTCTCCTCTCTCTATATATATATATATATATATATATATATATATATATATATATATATATATATATATATATATATATATATATATATATATATATAATCACACATGTGTCAGCCAAAGATGGTAAACAGAGTAAATGTGAAGGTATTGATGATCAATTATTTTTCTTCAGTTGATAAAAGCTAAATGTCATGACATCCAAAGATCTGAAGAAGAAAAAAGATAAATTTTCAAAACCAATTTTAACCTCTCACTTCACCCGTAATTTCCAGAAGAAGAAAAAAAACACTGGGACACCACACAAAACCTGTCATGTTATGTGTCTGGGGCAAATTGAACATAACGCAGCTGATGTATCTGTGATATGTGAACATAACGCAGCTGATGTATCTGGGATGATATGAACATAACGCAGCTGATGTATCTGAGATATGAACATAACGCAGCTGATGTGTCTGATATATGAACATAACGCAGCTGATGTATCTAAGATATTAACATAACGCAGCTGATGTATCCGGGATGATATGAACATAACGCAGCTGATGTATCTGGGATGATATGAACATAACGCGGCTGATGTATCTGGGATGATATGAACATAACGCGGCTGATGTATCTGAGATGATATGAACATAACGCGGCTGATGTATCTGAGATTATATGAACATAACGCAGCCGATGTATCTGAGATATGAACATAACGCAGCCGATGTATCTGGGATGATATGAACATAACGCAGCTGATGTATCTGGGATGATATGAACATAACGCGGCTGATGTATCTGAGATGATATGAACATAACGCGGCTGATGTATCTGAGATTATATGAACATAACGCAGCCGATGTATCTGAGATATGAACATAACGCAGCCGATGTATCTGGAATGATATGAACATAATGCAGCTGATGTATCTGGGATGATACGAACATAACGCGGTTGATGTATCTGGGATATGAACATAACGCAGCCGATGTATCTTATATATAAACATAACGCAGCCGATGTATCTGGGATGATATGAACATAACGCAGCTGATGTATCTGAGATACGAACATAACGCAGCCGATGTATCTGGGATGATATGAACATAACGCAGCCGACGCATCTGAGATATGAACATAACGCAGCCGACGCATCTGAGATATGAACATAACGCAGCCGGTGTATCTGGGATGCTATGAACATAACGCAGCCGGTGTGTCTGGGATGATATGAACATAACGTAGCCGATGTGTCTAAGACGATAAAATTATTATCGCAGAGGCCGTCGGGCGTTCCTTGGGGGGACTGTGAGGGCCGGATGCTGCGCTGCATGACAGGGATCGGAAGGGAGGGCGGGGTCGCGAATGAGGAGCTGTGGGGAATGTGCGGGGTTGGTGGTCTGGGGTCTGTGGCTGGTGCCGGTGGACTGCGCTGGTTTGGGCGCGTTCGGCGGAGGGCGGATCGCCACATCATAAAAAGAGCAATGAGCTTCGTGGTGGATGGAAAGAGACCAAAGGGAAGACCTAGCAAGACCTGGGCTGCCTGTGTTGCAGATGATCTTAGAGAAAGGGGCATAAATAAGGAGGAGGAAGCTCAAAGCAGAGAGAGATGGAGAAGGCTCATCAATGTCAAACCTCCCTTGGGAGAAACATGACAATAAAGGAAGAAGAAGAAGAAGAAGAAAGAAGAAGAAGAAGAAGAAGAAGAAGAAGAAGAAGAAGAAGAAGAAGAAGAAGAAGAGAAGAAGAAGAAGAAGATAATACAGCCGATCCCTTCCAGGTCATCGACGACGTGTTGGATGAACTACACCCACGCCATCCACAGCCCTGACCGTAGCCGGCCTGCTTTTCCTTGGAATGGGCTTTGAACCTGTGCGCGAGATGAAAAGAGTGAGCGTGGGCAGAGGAGACTTGGGTTTGAGATCATATGCCGAGAGACTGCAAGACAGCCGAGTCCGAGCCAACACTACTTGTTTGTTTCCTTCCTCAGCTACAGCTCTGAGGTCCACCAATGGTGAATCTTGTGTGTGTATATGCGACGTATTTTGTCCACAATTAAGGTAGCCGCATTCTGACTTCGGGTGTTGTGTCTACTCACGACACCAGTGTGCATGCGGTTTTGTTATATATATATATATATATATATATACAAAACCGCATGCACACTGGTGTCGTGAGTAGACACAAATATATATATATATATATATATATATATATTATATATATATATATATAATATATATATATATATATATATATATATATATATATATCTTGGTTTTTTGTCATCCGTCCTTATCGGCACGGATGGCCTGCTCTTTCGAAAGGTAGAACGGGTTTTAACGTGCGCGCAAGATGTTCTGTGCGCGTTTGTACACAGGCCTGGGGTTTATAAGCTCCTCCGAAGGACTTTTGGGGCAGTAAAGTCAGTAATGATGTTGACTCAAAAGGGAATATCCCCTCCGATGGTGCCCTCGGTGGTGGCTCGATCCCAGGTCGTCAGATCACGAGCTCAATGCTCTAACCACTAGGCTATGCCGCCCCTTCTTCCTGGTCTGTTTGTGGATACTGTCCTGTCCCACTATCGTAAAGCCTACTCGTAGGAATGCTGCTAGTGTGCCAATCATCCTTAACCCCGAACACTAATAAATGGGAAAATTTACCTTAATTAAATAGCTGAGGAGACTCAAACTACAGCCTTGGTTTCTTTTCCGATAACCAGCCCAATGTTTTTAACCACCCTGCGATCTCGCCTTCCCAACCCCCAACCCCATAACTCTCTCTTAAAGAGCATAGGTACGAACAAAAACTGGTAGTGCATTCCACCAGGGTGACGCCTAGAAGGAGAAATCAAGGCGCTGGCCATATAGGATCTGGTTCTGAAAGAAAGGAGACAGCAAGACGACAAATAAAAAAAGAGATGCTGAAGTCATATGACAGAGAACAATGGTTGCTGTCTGAGCTGTTTGGCAAAGAAGAAGAAGAAGAAGAAGAAGAAGAAGAAGAAGAAGAAGAAGAAGAAGAAGAGAGGAGGAGGAGGAGGAGGAGGAGGAGGAGAATGAGAGGAGCAGAAGAAGAAGAACAAGAAGAACAAGAACAAGAAGAACAAGATGAAGAAGAACAAGATGATGAAGATGATGATGATGATGATGATGATGATGATGATGATGATGATGATGATGATGATGAAGAGGAGGAGGAGGAGGAGGATGACGATGACGATGACGATGATGATGATCAACAACAACAACAAGAAAACGAACAAAAACAAAAACAAAACGAACAAAGAAAGAAGATACTGCAAAAACAAACGCCCCGGTCCTCCTCCCCCCTCCCCCCCAAAAAAAATCCATGACCTTTTACATATCGTGAGGTAAACATACACTTCTCACAACACGGGTGTGTGAGGAAAACAATGCCTCCAATACTGACGGCTTGGGACAACAACAAAAAAGGAGAGGGAGGGGAAGGGGGAGAGAGAGGGGGGAGGGGGAGAGAGAGGGGGGAAGGGGAGAAAGAGAGAGAGAGAGAGAGAGAGAGAGAGAGAGAGAAGGGGAGAGAGGGAGAGAGAAGGAGAGAGAGAAGAAAGGAGAGAGAAGAGAGAGAAGAGAGAGAGAGAGAGAGAGAAGGAGAGAGAGAGAGAGAAGGGGGAGAGAGAGGGGGAAGAGAGAGAGAGGGGGGGAGTGTGAGAGAAGGGGAGAGAGAGAGAGGGGGGGGGAGTGAGAGAGAAGGGGAGAGAGAGAGAAGGAGAGAGAGAGAGAGAGAAGGGGAGAGAAAGAGAGAGAGAGAAGGGGAGAGAGAGAGAGAGAGAGAGAGAGAGAGAGAGAGAGAGAGAAGGAGAGAGAGACCGAAGGGGAGAGAAAAGAGAGAGAGAGAAGGGGAGGGAGGGAGAGAGAGAGAGAGAGAGAAGGGAGGGAGAGAGAGAGAGAGAGAGAAGGGGAGGAGAGAGAGAGAAGGGGAGGGAGAGAGAGAGAGAGAGGAAGGGGAGAGAGAGAGGAGGGGGAGCAAACAACGAGGGAGGGAGGGAGAGAGAAGAGAGAGAGAGAGGAGGAGAGAGAGAGAGAGAAGGGGAGGGAAAGAGGGAGAGAGAAGGGGAGAGAGAGGGGGGAAGGGGAAAAGAGAGAGAGAGAGAGAGAGAGAGAGAGAGAGAGAGAGAGAAGGGGAGAGAGGGGGAAAAAAGAGAGAGAAAGGAGAGAGAGAAGAGAAAAAAGGAGGGGAGAAAAGGGAAAGGGGGGAGAAGGGAAAGGGGAGAGAGAAGAAGGGGAGAGAGGGGGGGGGAAAGAAAGGGGGAGTGTGAAAAAAGGGGGGAGAGAGGAGGGGGGGGGGGAAAGTGAGAGAAAAGGGGGAAAGAAAAAGGGAAAAAGAGAAGAAAAGGGGGGAAGAAAAAGAGAAGAAGGGAAGAGAGAGAGGGGAAAAGAAAAAGAGAGAGAAAAAGGAGAAAGGAAGAAAACCGAAGGGGAAGAAAAGAGAGAAAAAGGGGAGGGGGGGAAAAGAAGAGAAGAGAAGAAAAGGGGAGGGGGAGAGAGAGAAGAGAGAGAGAAGGGGAGGAGAGAGAGAGAAGGGGAGGGGAGAGAGAGAGAAAAAGAAAGGGGAGAAGAGGGGAGGGGGGAGCAAACCCCCAACGGGGGATGGGAGAGAAAGGGGGAAGAGAGAGAAGAGAGAAGGGGGGGGAAAGGGGGAGAGAGAATGGGAAAAGAAAAGGGGGAAGGGGAGAAAACAACGGGGGAGGGGGGGAGAAAAGAGAGGGGGGAAGGAGGGAGGAAAGAAGGGGGGGGAAAGGGGGAAAAAGAGAGGGGAGAACAAAAAGGGAAGAGAGAGAGACAAAAGGGGAGGGAAAGAAAAGGGGGAGAGAGAGAAAAGGGGGGGAAGCAAACAACGAGAAAACCAACCCGGGCACACAAAAAACAAGGGGAAAGGGAAAACGGGAAGATGCGAAATTCAGGGGAAAAAAAGGTTCTGTGGAAACCCATGTTGGGGCTGTTTTTTTCCCCTTTTTTCCCCTGACCATTCTTCAAAAATTACCAACTGCTTTCTAGGGACATGTACGAATGAAGCCCCAAAACCCATCTCGTTCATTTTTCTTTTCTCTCCTCTCCCCTTCTCTCTCTCCTCATCTCCCCTCCCCTCTCTCTCTCCCCTCTCTCTCTCTCCCCTCTCTTCTTTCTTCTTTTCTTTCTCTGCCCTCTTCGTCTTCTCGTCTTTTAAATGTTCCTCCTCTGTCTTTCTTTCTTCCCCTCTCCCCTTCCCCTCCACTCTCTCCTCTCTCTCCCTTTCCTCCCCTCTCTCTCTCTCTTCTCTCTCCCCTCTCTCTTTTTTTTTTTTTTCTTTCCTCTCACAAAACACACAAATAGAAACAGAAACAATGTCCCAAGACCCCTATCATATACAAAAAACGCAGAACGTATGAATTTTTGGGCCCCTTTTTCCCTTTTTTGAAAAAAATTTTTCGGGGGGCCCCTTGAAAGGCAATTTTCCCATTCATTTCAGGGAAGTTTTCACAACTTTGTGACACATGTAAAACAAACATGGAAACTGTACGACCCTTTCAGAAGGGCCGGTTAAAAACTGCAATCATAGAGAAGGGGATATATATACTAAATGACGAATGCAATGATAATGACAACACAAATAACAATAACAACAGAAAGAAAACAATTTTTAGTGAAATAAAATGCAGGACATTTAACTTCGCCGAAATGATTTGGGAAAAAAGTGAAACCATCTCTAATCTTTCTTCCATTGTGAAACTTCCAGAAAAGGTAGTCACCCCACACCAATAGCTTCCATCGTCCTCTTCAGTCTGCTTATCGTGCCAACCATAGCACTAAGCCATTCTACTGCGTGTCCTCCTCAGTGATCCTTGTTCGCTTTGGGTTTTGGAAAAGTACTTCAGCCCACTCTTCTCGATCTCTCCGCTGCTTTTGACACCAAAGTTATTCTGTCTTTCTTCCTCATCTTAAAAACACTTTTGATCTCAACTGCGCGCCTACAACTCGTCCGGATCCTTCCTCACTCAAGGTTCCATCAGTCATTGGCAGCGGCATTCAATCGACTCTGTCAAACTAAATAGGATTTCCACACGGATGAATTTTTGGACCGTTCTCTTTACGCATACCAAAGTCTGCAATGTTGTTTCAATGCTCATTTTTTTTTACTTACGCCAATAACTTTTAACTGGTGTAACTCCTGAAAACTCTATCCTTTTAAGCAAATACATCTAATGTTTCAAAATATTTCAAAATCTGACGGGCCAGAAATATGTACCTCGAATGTTGGTAGCTTTATATATGTATATATATATATATATATATTTTATATTATATATATATATTTTATATAATATATTATATAATATATATATTATTAATATATATATAACGTACTGTCAAACTCTTAATCCATTCGCAAAGACAGACTACTACTTTTCCCCCAAATTCTCTGTGCTACATCCATAAAATCTTTTTTTTTTTCCCTTTCACTTCAAATCTCCTTGGATTTTGCAAAAACATCCCTGCCTAACACCCAAAAAGCCTGTCGAATTCCACCCCTTTTATTTTTTCCCTTTCTTTTCAGAAAAGTTCGAAACATACGCTCCAGACTTGATCAAATTTAAATTTCCCACCCGGGCCCCTTTCCGGCCCCCCATTTTTAAAAAACGGGCACTCCTCTCTTTTCCTTCCTTCCCACAAGTGAAAAAAAAATTTATGACAATTAAAAGGGAAAATGAAATAAAATCTTTCGATCTGATCCCTTTCCGGGCCTCCTGTTTTCTCACAATGCCTTCACCAAAACCTTGTGCCTATTAAAACTAAAATAGTAAACTATTCTTCATCAGAAATTTTCCATCAGCTTTTAAAACAGCAATAGCCCAACCTTAGAAAAAGCACAAAACCTCGTCCCAACTTTCGGAAAAAAAGGAGAAATTAAATTTTTCCTTTCCTTTCCAAAACCTTAAAAAACCAAAAAAATTTTTTGTTCTAAAGTACTAAAAAAAGTTGTTTCTAAACAGCTAAACAGTCACCTTCATTCCAATGATTTCTTCCCACTTTTCAGTTGCCTTCCCCCCCAACCACAGCACCAAAACCCCCCTAGCCCAAAATTTAAAGAAAACTTCAAATTGCTTCTGAGCGGGGAAAAATTCCCCTCCCATCTTCTTGACTTATCTGCACCCTTTTGGATACCATGATCACTAAATTCTTCTTTCTCGCCCCCAAAAAATACGTTTGGTATTAATGGCAAAACCCTCACCGGGGTTTACTTCATACCTCACAAAACCGGGTTCCAGAAAGTTTTTGTAAAAAATTTTTCCCCTAAAAAACGTTAAAAAATTTGGAATTGGAGTCCCGCGGGAAAACATTCCGGGGGCCCTGTTTTTTACTCTCTCCCACTGCCCACCTCACATATAATAAACAACCCCCCTATTAAATAATCATTTCTTTGCCGATGATACCCCAGCTTCAGTGCAGCGTTTACTGTTAAAAAACTTCCCTTCCCCCCTTTGAAAAATAGGGGCCCCTACTGCCTTAAAGACATTCAAAAGGATGATTTCAGAACAAGTTACAATTAAAAGCCGAAAAAACCGAAGCCATGCTCATGGGGGACCCAACAAAAAACTTTCCTCTATCAAAAAAACTTCAATAGAATTGGGAAATTACGTTTTTTCCCTTTTGTCCAACTCTGTGAATATTTAGGAGTAGTTTTTGAAAACACCCTCTCTAGGAAAAAATTCTTTCACCCAGCCCTGCCATTTTTGTATTTAACCCAATTACGACGCAAAAAGCGCGATTCGCAAGTATTTTTTTCCACTGATGCAACTTCAAAGCTTGTCAAATCCCCTCTTCTTTCCCTTTAGACTACTTTTTTTTCTTTTTTTGGTGGCTACCGCTTTCATCATTCCCCCCTTTTCCCAACGCATACAAAACTCTCCCGCTCGACTGGTCCTAAGAAAGAAAAATTCTAAAAACATCACCCCTCTTCGCGATCTTTTCACGGGTTGCCTTTTCTCAAAAAGACTGGGTTTTAAAACCCAATACCTCTTTTTTAAATTTCCCCACAAATCTGCAACCTTTTTATCTCTGAAAACTGTCTTCACCTGTACACTCCATCTGCCCCCCTTTCTTTTCAGCCCAGAACTTTGTGCTTTCGAACACCCAGTTCAAAAAAACCCCACTTTTGGCCGTCGTCCTTCTCTGTTTTTGGCCCATCCCCCGGGAATGACCCCCCTTTTTCCCATTTTCGTAAAAAGCCTTCATTTGTTTCCTTCAAACCCAAAGCCTCAAAAACACATTATTTCCTACCTGAGTTTTTCCCCCCCCAATATCTGTCCCAAATTTTCCCAACAAAAATCTTTCCCCCTTCTTTTTTAAGTGTGTTTTTGTTTCTTGGGTTTGTGTGTGTGAGTGTGTGTGTGTGTGTGTGGGGTTTTTGGTGTGTTTTTGTGTTTTGTTTTTGTGTGGTGGTGTGTGTGTTGTGTTTTGGGGGCGCGTGGGTGCGTGGGGTTGCGTGCTTTATTTGCCGCGCATGGTTTTTGAAATCTTTTTAAAGGAGAGTTGCATCCCTGAAAATTGATTGAGTGAAAGCCCCTTCATTTTTTTTGTTTTCAAACAAGTTTGCGCTAAAAAAATTTTCCATAAATTTTTTTTTATTATTATTACTGGGGTTTTTCATTTCACTAAAAACTTGAAATTCATTTTTTTTTATTTTATTAGACCCGAAACAAAAGAAAAAATGAAACCCAAAAAAACATCGTTTTATTTTTCACGACATTCTCATTTTTGCTAAAAACTTCTTTAACCCGGGTCCGTCAATGGGTGCTGATTCAATCCACCTGTAGCGTTTTTCACCATTCCTAATTTTTTCCCCCAAGGTGTCACATCAAAGTTTCCCGGTCCCTTGTCCTGCATGCATGGGGGTATTGAAAATTCTCCCCCCCGGGCTGGAAACCAGCTTACCCATCCACCCTCTGCCTAGCCAGAAAACCCTGGCTGATCGATTTGTGTTTAAAGGGGGGGAAAAAAAGGGGAAATTTCAAACCCCATCCCTTTTTTTCGGATCATTTGCGGGACCCGTACCCTGTGGGTTCCCAATTGAAACAGCCTACCCCCAGCCCCACATCCGAAATAACCGCCCAAGGGGCCCTGGGGCCCAGTGCTGAAATTACCCCTTCTTTTTACCAAGCCCAATTTGTGGTCAGTGTTTGCTAAAATTTAGCACCCGCGGGGATGGAATGAACAGAAACCCGAGGGGGGTAAAAAATTTAAGGGGAGACAAACAGATGTTGCCTGCTTGGGTCTCTAGCCCGTTTTTTTTAGAGTAAACTTTTCTACAGACATTTTACATATAAACCGTTTAAAGCATAAAATTCAATGTGGGGGTTTTGCTAAAAGTCTTTCTTTGGACTCATCCTGTTCCTCTCTCCTTTGTTTTATAATTTTGTCATAAAAATTGCTTTTTCTACATCGCATTGTAGTGGGAAAAAAATTTAAAACCAAGGGGGGAAAAACAGAATTTTGCTATCTCCTTTTCAAAAAAAGGGGCCCCCCCCCTTTTATTATCGAATGCAGTGATAAATATATTAAAGGCATATGTCGCAATTTGTGTTTAGAAAAAGTGGCAGTACTTTTAGAAAGAGACTTGGGTTTTCAGGTCAATATTATGAAAAAGATAGGGTTTTGGGCCCCATTTTGAATTTTTTTTTTATTTAAAAAAACAGTTTCAAAAATTTTAATCTACAGAAAAAAAATGTACCTACTTAAAGCAGAATCTTTCAAAACCCGTCCAATTTTTTCATTGTCCATAAGGTTTTTTTTCCCTTTTTTTTTCATGGTTTTACAAACGAACGTGTGCCCTGTGTGCGCTATTGATTTTTTGGATGCACTTTTTTGCAAGGTCAGGGTATGAAAAAATTTAAAAACTGGTTGATAGAGTTTAAAATGGTTTTTGATGTCGCGCCGCTTGCTCTTTTAGTTTTCGTTGAGTCAAAGTCGTCAACTACTACAGTTTGGGGCCCATTATCGTTTTCTCGAATTTAAATCATCAAAAATTTTTTTTAACAGTAGAAAATGGCCAGTTCTTCATTTCCAGTGTGTAGTACTTCTTTTTTGTTTTCGGCATTCAACATTTCTCATCGCTTTTTACTTTTGCCCCCCAAATCTCACCAAAGTTCGTTCATTCCTAGAACTACGAAAAACCCAAAAACTGTGGAAATTAGTTGTGTGTGTTGGGGTGGTTTGGGGTGTGTGTGTTGGGGTTTTTTGTGTGTGTGTTTTGTGTGTGTGTGTGTTTTGTGTGTGTGTGGTTTGTGTTATGTGTGTGTGTGTGTTTTTGTGTGTGTGTGTTTTGTGTGTGTGTTTTGTGTTTGGGTGTGTGTGCGTGCGTTTCGTGGGGTGCGAGGTTTTGTGTGTGTAAGTGGTGCGTGCGTGTGTTGGAGGAAGAGACACACACACTAATGCATACCGCGACGTGCACATGAAAGAACCCCACACATACTCATGCACAATTTCAAAGCACACACGCTTTAAACACACAAAAAAATTTACAAACTGCATACGCACGAGGACGGATGTAAAAAAACACAAACAAATGCTTATTTTCCCTTATCCTCGATAAAAAATAATAAAAAAAATAAATAAAAATAAACATTTCACACACGCGCACGCAAACACGCGCACCCCACACCCACACACACCATACCAAAAACACAAAGGCAAAACAAAGGGGCACTTTCACATTTCACCAAAAACAAACACAAGCGTGAAAAAGGGTTTTTTTTTTCGAAAGTGGTGATTTCCTTCAAAGAACGTTGGGAAACCCATAAGTAAAATGAAAAAATGGCCATTTTGGGGGGGGTGTGGGAAATTTTCCTCTCCTTTTTTTCTTCTTACTTTTTCGCTTTCTTTTTTAAACCCAAAAATTTGTTTTTTTATCGTTTTTTTTGTTTTTTTCTTTTTTTTGTTTCTTTCCCCTTTCCCCCCTCGGACACCCCCTTTTTTCCCTTTTTTCCAATTTTTCCTTTGTTTTTTTATTTTTAATTTTTTCTCTCTTTTTTCTTTTTCTTCTTTTTCTTTTCTTTTTTCTCCTTTTTCCCCTTTTTTCTCTTTTCTTTTTCTTTTTTTCTTTTCTCCTTTTTTCTTCCTTTTTCTTTTTTCCCCCTCTTTTTCTTTCTTTCCCCTTTTTTCTTTCTTTTTTAATTATTTTTTTTTTCTTTTTTCTTCCCCCCCCACTCTTTTTCTTTTTTTCTTCTCTTTTTCTCTTTTTCTTCCTTTTCCTTTTTTCTCTTTTTCCAAAACCCCCCTTCCCCCCCCCCGTATTCCCCCTCTTTTTTCTTCTTTCGGGGGGGGCTTTCTTTCTTTTTTTTCCCTTTTTTTTCCCTTTTTCTTAATCACTCTCGCCTTAAGGCCCAAACCTTTGGGTTTTTAAAAAACGCTTTTTTTTGGTTTTTTTTTTAAATTTTTTAAAAATTTTAAAAATTTTTTGGGTTTCCCCCAAATTTCCTCCCATTACTTATCTTCCACAAATTAGATTGGTTTTTAAAAACCCCAAACAGTTTTTATTCTTTTATTTCCCCGTTTTCCCCCTTTTTATCAACACAAAAGAAAAAAAAGGTTTTTTGTGCATTAAGGGGGGGTGGAAAAAAATTTAAAAAAAATTGAAAAAAAATAAAAACTTAAAAAAAGGAATTTAAAATTTTTTTAAAAAAAAAAAGATAAAAAAAAAAAAAAGGAAACAACAAACAAAAAGGGGAAAAAAAGACAAAAGAAGGGGAAAATATGAAGAAAAAAGAAGAAGAAAATAAGAAGGAAGAAAGAAAAGAATTTAAGGGGCCAAAACCCCCCAACAAAAAAAGGAAAAAGAATGGAAAAAAAAAACGATGGGAAGAAAGAAGAAAGTAGAAAAAAAAAGGAACCCCCCCAAAAAAAAGAACGAAACGGAAAAGAAAGGGAAGAAAGAAGACAAAGAAAGGAAGGGAAAACCAACAATTTTAGAGATAAAACAACGAAAGAAAAAGAATAAAATGAAAAACAAAAAAAAGAAAGAAGATACCCAAAAAACGAAAAGAATAAAATGAAAGAAGGAAAAACAAGGGAAAAAATTTAAAACAAAAAAAGTAATTAAAAAACGGCAAAAAAAAAGAAGGAAAAAAAAACAAAGGGGAAAAGAAGGAAGTCAAAAACAACAACAACAACAACAACAACAACAACAAACACAAAAAGAAAAAGATTTTAAAAGGGAGAGCAGAGTAGCCTAGCGGTTAGAGCTTTGCGCTCGTGATCTGACGGCCCGGGATCGAGCCACCACCACCGGGATTTTCTCCCCTGGAGTTAACATCAGTACCAGCTCCACTCCCTCCTA
>CM054153.1:20920109-20925109 GCA_028751875.1 Rapana venosa
AAACCATCAGTTCGCTTAACGCTACAGAAACCGGGATAAGCTCCGGCTCTATGAGCCTTCTGGCTCGAAAGAACATACTTTTTTTTTTTTAGATAGGTAGATAGATAGATAGAACCCCCCCCCCCCCCCCCCCCCAAAAAATAGAAAAAACGGAACAGAAAAACTTGATGAAAAGAAGAAGACAAAACATAAAAGGGAAAAAAAGAATAAATGATGAAGGAAGCAAAAAAATCAGTGTGTGGTAGGTAAGTAAAAAATGTCCACAAAAATATAAGATAAAACAAAACAAAAAAACCGGCTCAAAACCAGAACAGAGAGAATCCAAAAAGAAAAAAAAAAACAAAAAAAGGAATTAATCACAAAAACGAAACAAAACTGATTGAACCAAACAATGAAGAATACAATGAATCAATCGAACGAATCGATCACGTCTTCCTGGGGGCTTAAATAAAATCAAAGACAATGGGGTTAAGACAAAGTGGGCACGCGCACATGCGCATACACACACGCGCGCGCGCGCGCGCACACACACCACACAACAAAACACACACACATCGCGTGCGCGCCACACCACACACGCTCGTGCGCGCGCGCGCGCGCGCGAGGAGAAGAGAGAGAGAGAGAAGAGAGAGAGCGGAGAGAGAGAGGGGAGAGAAAGAGGGGAGAGTAGAGAAAAGAGAGGAGAGAGAGGGGAGGAGAGGAGAGAGAGAGAGAGAGAGGAGAGAGAGAGAGAGAGAGAGAGAGAGGGGAGAGAGAGAGAGAGGGGAGGGGAGAGAGAGGAGAGAGAGAGAGAGAGAGAAACTCCCAAAAAACAAAAAGCATTACGCACCAAAAACAAAACAAAGAGAAATTGATGCCAAAAACAAAGAGTGAAAAAAAGTGAAGTATTCTCCGTGAAAAATGTCTTTTCTCCTCCTTCCTTTTTCTTAACAATAACAATATGTTGGGGTTTTTTTAAAGAGTCTAACTTAAAAAAGCCTTAATAATCCCAAAAAAAGCATTTGAAAGAAAAAAATACTGACTGGCTAATTTTGTACCTATTCATTCATCAATTATGATTCAAATGATCAGCTGATGAATCAACAAATTCTTTGTCTATGAATACTTGTCGTGTAGAAGACAATATAAAAGCAACAGAAAGAAGGGGAGAGAACGGGGAGAAACAGATTAATAGTAGGGCAGAAGGCAAAAAGACAGACTGACTGACAGGCCGAATGAATAACTGGACACAAAGCTAAAAGAGGGAGAACGACGGAAACAACAAACAGCCTTGACAAAAAAAACAAAACAAGCAAAGGGCAAAAAACCAAAACCCTACACAAGGAAAACAGAAATATGGGCACGAAATAAGGAAAAAAAATACATCAGAAAGAAAAAACAAGGTAGACATTGACAGAAAAGAGAAGGAAAAAAAACATAGCAAGTGACAACTCATGACAGGGGTACTCTCTTCTTCATATACACACACCATTATTCTTGAAATAAAAAAAATACACACACACACACGCACACCAACACACACACACAACCCCACACACACACACAATGCACTTTTCTTCTCTCTCTCTCTCTCTCTCTCTCTCTCTCTCTCTCCTCTCTCTCTCTCTCTCATATGCACACACATACTCACTCAGGACACACACGCCCACACCAAACACACACACACACACACACACCACACGGGGGGGGGGGGGGGGGGAGAGAGACAGACAGAGCAGAGACAGGACACATAGACACAGGGCAGGCAGAGAGAGAGAAACACACAGGCAGAGACGGACAACTGACAGAGACACAACCCGCTCGACAGATCAACAGAATAACATAAGAAAGGAGGCAGGGAAGCCAAGACAAAGACAAGATACAATGACAGAAATTGTGACCGAAGAGACAGAACCAGAGACAGAGACAGACAGACACCATACAGACAGACAGAAAAAGTGTCTGGAACAGAAAAAGAGGAAGAAGGGATTTGGGTGAGGGGTGAGGAAGGGGAACGCATATTGGGCATGTTGGCCCCACACACACACACACACAACCACACAACACACACACACACACACACACACACACAACACACACACACCAAAACACCACACCCCCACACACCCCCACACAAGGATGTGCAAGACCTAAGTCGACAAAGTCTAAATACAAAGATTTCTTGATCAGAACAAATTGTGTATAGACTGTTGACAAGGGCTGATATACAGACTAAGGCTCGATGCTCTCAAACGAAATTCGTTGAAATGTGTCATGTATTTGTGGTGATCAGATTACGCCAGAACATGTTATGTTTTATTGTGATCAGGTTTAAGCCTTTTTGCCGGATTGGTTGTCTAACAACAACTCTGCTAGTTTATCCCCCACAGACATTTTGGGTGATTTAAACTTAAATTTCTAGAATTAGTGAAAGGCTTTGAGTAAGAGCCCAGGGCGGTCGGTTTTTATAACAGATATTTGTTGTTCCTGTTCAAGTTAAATTTGATTCGTTTGATTTCTAACATAATATAATTTTTTTTTTAAACATCACATCTATGTAGGCCTACAGATTCCTAGCTGATGTAGAGTATAAGTCCTATGCACACACACACACACACACACACACACACACACACACACACATACCTTACACACACATTCATATACACCAAATAACACATACACTTGCATAAACACACACACACACAATCACACACAGGCATAAACACACACACACACACACACACACACACACACACACACACACCACACACACACACACATACAAAACACGTGCGCCCGCACACTCACACTCTATACACAATATGTACACACATCTACACCCATGTATGTTCTCTCTCTCTCCATACTAACACATATACACACCCACTCACATACACACACGTGCACACACACTCACACAAACATACAAACAACACAAAACACACATACATACACACCTCACACACACACACACACACACACACACACAACAACTTGTCTAATATCACGTAATGTGCAAAGACGTTAAATTAAGAAGAACACACACACACACAAACAAACAAACAAAAGAAGAAGAAAACGAACACAGAAAGGTGGAGAGTGGGAAGACACGGCAAAGAAAAAACTGTTTAAAAAAAAAACTTTTAAAAAAACTACTGGAATCTTTGCAGGCTGAAAATCAATGGTCGCGGGTGTGAACTGATTCTGTGTGTTACCGATTTTCTCCCCAAGTGTTAAGGGGCTCTTTTCTCCCGCAAATGTGTGTGGTTTATGCCCACGCAAGCGAACGTAGGTACACGCACACACGCACTCCTGCACACACACACACAAACACACACACACACACACACGTGCGCGCGCGCGCGCGGACAGGATAGCCTGGTGGTCAGAGTGATGTTTACGTGATCTGTTAACCCGGGTTTGATTCTCGTTCAAGAGGATTTTTCCTCCTGGAGTTAACATCAGTACAGTCTCCACTCTTCTCAAAAGTCCTTCAGATGAGACTATAAACCGAGTTCCCGTGTGCGAACGCACACAGAACAGCTTGCGCACACGTTAAAACCCGTTCCACTTTTCGGAAGAGTAGGTCATTGTGTGCCCGTGGAAACGGATGACAAAATTTACGAAACTGCATACACACGGGGACTGGATTTTTTTTTAAAGCACACGAGTGCTTATTCTATTATCCTCGAAATAAAAGAGTAAATAAATAAAATAAATAAATACACACACAGAATACAAATAAAATAATAAATACACACACACACACACACACACACACACACACGCGCGCGCGCGCGCGCGCGCGCGCGCGCGGACGCACAGAGAGAGAGAGAGAGATGAGGGAGAGAGAGAGAGAGAGAGAATGGACGAGATAGAGAGAGAGGAGAGAGAGAGAGGACTGAAGAGGAGAGAGAGAGAGAGAGAGGCGTGAAATGCTCAATGTTCAGTTTATCTCACATCAAATAGTTACACCATCAGGACCTTTTTCCCAGAAAGGAACCCCCATGGTGTGTGACTTGTGGTGTGCGGGTAACCATCAAACATCTGCTTCTGGAGTGGTCGAGATGTCCAGGATATTAGACACAAGCATTTTACTGCAGACTCCCTAAAGATCCTTTTCTTTATGATGTTCCACCGAACAACAGTCATTAACGTCCTGAAAAAAATCGGCCATTTTCCGTTTAAATATGAGCTAGTATGTCATAGTTAGTTACTACGAGCAAGGTTGGATTCGATCCTGGGTCAGCAGATAGAGAGCGCTGTGAAATGCAGTGTAGTGTAGTGGGGTGTAGTGTAGTGCAGTGTAGTGTAGTGTGCTGTAGTGTAGTGCAGTGTAGTGTAGTGTGGTGTAGTGTAGTACAATGTAGTGTGTGTGGTAGTGTAGTGTTAGTGTGGTGTAGTGTAGTGTGGTGTGTGTAGTGCAGTGTAGTGTAGTGTGGTGTAGTGTAGTGCAGTGTAGTGTAGTGTGGTGTAGTGTAGTGCGGTGTGTTAGTGTAGTGCGGTGTAGTGTAGTGTGGTGTAGTGTAGTGCAGTGTAGTGTAGTGTGGTGTAGTGTAGTGCAGTGTAGTGTAGTGTAGTGTGGGTGTATGTGTAGTGCAGTGTAGTGTGGTGTGTGTAATGCAGTGTAGTGTAGTGTGGTTGTAGTGTAGTGCAGTGTAGTGTAGTGTGGTGTAGTGTAGTGCAGTGTAGTGTAGTGTGGTGTAGTGTAGTGCATTTCAGTTCAGTGCAGTACAGTGCAGTGCAGAGCAGAGCAGTGCAGTGCAGAGCAGAGCAGTGCAGTTCAGTTCAGTTCAGTAGTGCAGTGCAGAGCAGAGAAGAGCAGAGCAGTGCACTTCAGTTCAGTGCAGTGCAGCGCAGTGTAGTGTATACGTTCAGTTACAACAGATTTCTCTGCGTGAAATAAGGACAACCCTCTGTGGGACATACAGTGTTTCCGCAAGAGCAGCTAGCCCCTCTCACCTTCATAAAAAGAATTCCATATGCATGTGTAATTGTTCCTCTATAAGAATGTTTTT
>CM054153.1:20936950-20941950 GCA_028751875.1 Rapana venosa
GGGCGCCGGGGGCCACCGGGGGGGTTTCAGGGGGGGCCAGGGGGGCCCGGGGGGCCCCGGGGGGGGGGGGGGGGGGCACGGGGGAAACAGGGGGGGCCCCGGGGGCGGGCAAAGGGAGGGGGGCCACCAGCCCCTAAAACGGCCCCGGGGGAAAGGGCCCCGGCCCCCCCAAACCGGGGGGGGACGCGGGGAGAAGATGCGGCCGGGACCCCTGTGTGGCAAAGGGGAAAAAAAGGGGGGGGCCCACCCACGAAAGCCCCCCCAGGGGGCCCGCGGGGCACGGGGGGGCTGGAAAACCCCGGGGGGCCCGGGCCCCAAAAAAGCCAGGGGCCCAAGGACCCACATGGGGGCCCGAGGGGCCGGGGCAACCCCCTTGGGGGGGGTAAAAAAAAAAAGGGGGGGGCCCCCAAAAAAAGGGCCCGGGAAGAAAAAAAAGGGGGGGGGGGGGGAAAAAACCCAGCGGGGCCAGGGGCGGCGAAAAAGGGGGGGGCCAAAAAAAAAGCGGGAACCCCCGCCAAAAAGGGGGCCAGGGGGAAAAAAAGGGGGGCAAAAAAAAGGAAAAAACCGCCAGCGCCAGGCAAAGCCGGGCGGGGGCCCAAAAAGCACGGGAAAAAGCGGCGGGGGGAAAGGGAAAGGGCGGGGGGGGGCCGCCCCGGGGGGGGGGCCCCGGAAAGGGGGCCCAGGGGGGAGGGGGCCAAAAGGGCACCGGGCCCCGGGGAAACCCCAAACGCGGGAAAACCCCCCCGGGGCCCGGCCCAATAAACAAGGGGCGGGAAACCCCCCAAAAGGGAAACCCCAGGGGAAACCCCTTTAGGCCCAGGAGCACAGGGAAAAAACGAGGGTTTCCCCAGCGGGAAAAAAGCCCCGGGGTAGGGGAGGATTCGGACAGAAGGGGGAGGGGGGCCCTAAAAAACAGGGACAGAAAAAGGAGGGGCCCCCAAGACAGCCCGAACGGGGGTTCCCCCCCCCAAAAAAGGAAACGGGGGAAAATGAAAAAAAAAAAAGGAAAAAGGGGTAAACCCAAAAAAGGGGGATTGGGGTTTTTCCCGGGAAAAGTGTTAAAAGGAGAAAATTTTAAATTTTAATGGAAGATTTCCCTTTTAAAATTTTGCGGTTTTAAAAACATAAAACACTTAATTTTTTTTTAAAATAAACTTTTTGGGCCCAATTTGGGTAATTTTATACAGTTTTTTTCAGTTTTTTTTAAAAAAATTTTTCAAAAATTTGGGGATCTTGTTTTTTTGGGGCCCAAAAATTTTTTAACAGTTTAAAGGAAATTGAAAAAATTTTTAAATAAACTTTTAAAAAAAATTTTGGATATATTTTGGTTTTTCCCCCCCCCCTTTGAAAATTTTTTTTAAAAAATAAAAAAACAATTTTTTTAAATTGGAAAGGAATTATGTTAAATTTTTAGGAAGGGGGAGATTTATAAAAAAAGGACCAGAAAAATTTGATAATTTAAAAAATTTTTAAAAAAAAAAATGATATTTTTATAAAAAAAAAAAAATTTTAAACCAAAAAAACATGTTTAGCAATTTTTTGGAAAATTAATTTTTTTTTTTTATTTTAAATTTTTTGTTGAATGTGATTTTGATGGCAGTTACCCCCCCTTTAAAAAAGGGACAGACTGGGACTTTTTTTATTTAAAACTTTTTGTTTTTTTTATTTGGGGTATGTCCTTAGTTTGGGGGAAATTTTTTGAACCCTTTTTTTAATCCCCTTTCTTAAAAAAAAATAAAAAAAAAAATTCAAAAAAAAAAAAATATAGGGGAAAAAAAAGGGGGAAATTTTAAAAAATTTAAAAGGCAAACCCAAAGTGATTCAGTTAGCTCAGATTTTAAAGACGATTTCCCGGTTTTTTGTAAAGGGGTTTATTAGCACTAGGGTTGTAGGTAAAAAAATTTATCCAAAACAAAAAATCATAGGGCAGAAGGGTTTTTTAAAATGAAACCCAAAGCCAAACAAAAAAAAAAAACTTTTGGGGGGGTTTTTTCAGAAAGTACAATTGGAAAATAGAATTTAATACGTAAATGCAAGAAAGAAACAAGTGCCTACTGAAGCGAAAAAAAAGAAGTTTTGAAAGGAAAAAAGTTTTAAAAAACTTGCTGCAAATAAAAGTTCAGTACTTTCGGAAACAGCAAATGAAATGGATTGGGAGAAAAAAAGGGGCAAAAAAAAAAAACAATATACGCGAATGAAAGGTATACATTTTAAAAATGTATTTTTTACAATACAAAGATTACAAAGAGGGAAAAAAACCCAAAGTGCATTGACTTTTTGGGGGAAGCCAACATGCGCTAATGTGACATAAATAGAGGAAGTGCAAATCAGTAAATGATTGAAATGGGTAAAAACATGGGAAGGATGGGTGTCGCGAAATGCTCAAGACAGGACTAAGACTACCCTTTCTTGATAAATTTTTTAATAAAGTGTTTACCAAAAGGCAAAATATCCAAAGGAATGGGGGAAAAAGGGTAAACGCATCCCCAATTCATAAAAAAAAAGGGGACCCAGATGTTGGACAACTAAAGGGGTGTTCTTTTAATACAATTCAAAATGTTCAGTACAATATTTAAAAAAAACGACTTTAAAAATCTTGGGGGAAGAAAAAAAGCTTAAATATTTAGAATCAAGAGGATTTCCCTAAACATTCTCTACTAAATTTACCAATTTTTTTTTTATAAATTGTTTTTGGGAGAAGTGCTTTTTTTTCCCCGAGGGTAAAAGTTGTTGTTCTTTTGTTGATTTTAAAAAAAGCTTTGATTCTGTAAGACTGAAAATTATTACGTTATCAGAAACCGGGGATCAAAAAAGATTCTTTGTTCTCTAAAGAAATATAAGGCTTATAAAATTTTTTTCATGTGTTAAAAAAAACAAATTTGATATACAGAGCTTTTTTTGGGAATGTCCGTAGGGGTGCCCAGGGATTGTCTTGATCCAAAACCCATTTCAAATGTTTTTTAACCAGCTTGCAAATGATATCTGTGAAAGGAAAAAAATGGGGAATTTAGCAGGTACCAGGTATTATGGAATTGTTCACTTTCTTTTTGCGATGACGTTGTCTTTTATATCTACCCGTTGGCTTCAAAACCCTTTAAATTTCTTATGGCATTTGTTCAATTTGAAATTAAAAGTAAACAAAAAAAAAAAACTAAAATTATGGTTTTTTTGAAAGGGCGGATTTTTTGGGGAGGGATAAAATGGTTTTTTTTAAAATGATGACTAGAAGTAGTGAATAAAAAAATTTTACTTGGGATTCAATTTTTTTTACAAAGCTTAGAACCAAATTGGTATTGAAACAAATTAGGGAAAAGGGAAAAAAAAACTTTTGTTAGTTTGATAAAGGGATTTTTTAAAAAAAAAAAGGGAAAAACCCCTCAAAATATTCTTAAAGTTTTTTTTATAAAATACAGCCTATTTACGTATTCTCAAAGTTTGGGGATTTAAGTCGCTTGGATTGTTTTGGAAAAAAAATTATTTAATGGCATTTTAAAAACGCTTTTTAAAAGGGCTCCCAAACAAAACTCCTAACAAATGGTTTACGGGAATTGGAAAATATCCCTTTTTTTTAAATTTTATGTGTTTAGCTTTCGAAAGGTTTAAAATACTTCAGATGGACCACCACAGATTAAAACCTCGTCAAGCAAAAAAAATGCAATTTAAAGGGGGTTAAATAAAGCAAAAAAAAGCTGGGTTACAAAAATAAGGGTATTATTAAAAGGAGTGTGGTTTTTTTAAAAAATTGATGGGTTTCAGCAGGGTGTTGGGGTTTGGAAAAATTTATGCAGATTTTCAAAAAAAACTAATAGATTTTTATTTAGGGAAAGGCAAAAGTGTTTAGGGTGACATGAAGATACTCCATTTTTCAGGTCATTTTAAAACTTAATTTTTAAAAAAATTTTAAAATTGTACATTGATTATATTGCTTTAAAAGGGTTTTCCTTGCACAAGCCAGATTTTAAAATTGTTTTCACCAAACCCTTTTAAAAACAACAAACGTCACAATACAGTCACATTCAAACAAAAATTCCTTTAGAAAAAACCTAAAGGAAAAAAAGAACACCATTTAATTATTTTGTCCTATGATCAGATCTGAGTAAAGTTTTTTTCTAATATTCTTCACTACCGTTTTTGGCTTTCTTTATGTAATAACACATGTTTTTCTTTTTCAGGTATCAAAGTACATCTTTTATGCTATTCGAAAGACAATTGCTCGACAATTTCTGTGGAAGCAAGACGTTTAAAAAAATCAGCAATTAACGCCTCAGCTTCGTCCAGGGGGTGAGGGGGTGGTTAAAAATGGGATTTTTTAAAAATTCTTTTTGGTTTTCCCCCTTTTGTTTTTTTTGGTTTGATTTGTTGTTTTTGTTGGGGTTTTTGTTGTTTTTGTTTTTGTTGTTTGTTGTTGTTGGTTGTTTTTTAAAATGAAAAATGGTAGAGTTTATAGCGGTGGTTTTCTACCAAACAAAACTACTTTTTTCCCCCCTCTTCACCAACCCGTTTGCTCAATTTTGTTTTTACCCCAAAAAACGACAGGGTTTTAAAAAATTTGAAAAAAAGGGCAGCTGAAGACAGTTAAAAAATATTTAAATAAAATCAATGACGTTTCTGTACTACAGGGGGAATGCGGGCGCTTTGTTTATTTTGTAAAGTTTGACGATAACAATTTTGAAATGTAAGAATTTTAAAAATTATCTTCAAACGGAACAGTCTGCAAATATAAAATTTTGGGTTCAAATCAAAGGAAGTAAATGTTTTAAAAATCATGCTATTGAAGATTGAGGTCTGCTTAAAAATTTTTGTATCACACAAAGTCAAAGTTTTTGTATACAATGTTAGCATTTCGGGTTTTTTTTTTACATGTTTTACACACTGTCACAAATCAAATGAAGTGAATGGGGAGATGATTTGTTTGATGCACATTGATGAAACATTTTTTGGCTACGTTTGGAAACATAAATTTTTGTATGAAATTTTTTTTTTTTTTCCTCCACTGTTAT
>CM054153.1:20951950-20955729 GCA_028751875.1 Rapana venosa
CCCTAAATCTCTCTCTTCCTCCTCCCTCTCATCTCTCTCCTCTCCCCTCTCAATATACCAAAGTGTTTTCTGTTTTTTCTCATGTCCCTGTCTCTATCTTTCTGTCTGTCTCTCGTCCATGTTTCTCTCTCCTCTCTCCTCCTCTCCTCTCTCTCTCTCCTCTCTCTCTCCTCCTCTCTCTCTCTCTCTCCTCCTCCCTCTCTCTCCTCTCTGTAGGAAGGAAGGAAGGGCAGGATGGTTTAAGACGTTTGCCTGCCAACAAGTAAACCATGAGGTGCTAGGTTCGAATCCAGCCTCGCCCTTTCTTCCCAGTTCAACAAAAAAAACGCGAGGCCCCGTGTGCGAACGCATGCAGAACATCTTGCGCACACGTTAAATCCTGTTCCGCTTTTCGGAAGAGTAGGCCATTGTGTGCCCGGAAACAGATGAAAAATTGTACAAAACCGCACACGGGGACTGGGTGTAAAAAAAAGCACATATGTCTTATTCCATTATCCTCGATAAAAGAATAAAATAAATGATTAAAAAAAATATGCCTTTCTCTGTCTCTTTTCATCCCCATCTTCCTCTCTCTCCATCTCTCCTCCCTTTCTCTTTTCTCCCCTTCTTCTCTGTCTCTAACCTCCTTCCTTCTCCCTCTCTCCCATCCCTCCTCTCCTCCTCCCATCCTCTCTCTCTCCCTCATCCCTCCACCCCCTCACTCCTCTCCTCCCTTTTCCTCTTTTTCTCCCCTTCTTTTCTCCTCTCTCCTCTCTCTCTTCCCCTCTCTCTCTCTCTCTCTCTCTCTAACCTCCTTCCCTCTCCCTCTCCCATCGCTCTCACTCCCCATCCTCTCCTCTAAACCCCCCCCTCCCCCCCCTCTCTCTCTCTCTCTGTCCTCCCCTCTCTCTATGATCTTCATCGTCAGTGAACTTGAAAACTGAAAAGCCTCCACACCAGACAGTTTATGGCACTGGAGGTGAGGGGCTGGGCACTGAGATCCCTTTTCTTTCTTTTTTGTTTTGCTGTGCCAGCTTCAAACCATCCGTTGAGAGAAATCCTCATCAGGGGCAGACCTGTCATCGCCACTCTTCAAAAAACATCCACTGCCCTCGCTCATTCCCCTCGGGCCTTTTGGCCCTTCTGGACTTTCTGATCAGGTCTCCCTTTTCTTCGAACTTGTGCCAGACTATGGTTTTTTTTTTTCTTCTCTCTATCTCCTCTCTCTCTCTCCTCCATCTCTCTCCTTTTCTCTCTCTCTCTCCTCCCCCTCCCCTCTCATTCTCTCTCTCTCCCCTCTCTCCTCTCTTCTCTCTCTCTTTTCTCTCTCCTCACCTCTCCTCTCCTCTCTCTTTTCCCTTTTCTCTCTCTCTCCTCTCTCTCCCCTCTCTCCTCTCTCTCTCTCCTCTCTCTCTCCTCTCTCTCTCCTCTCTCCCCTTTCCCCTCCTCTCTCTCCCTTCCCCCCCTCCACTCTCTCTCCCTCTCTCTCTTCTCTTTCCCCCCCCCTCTCTCTCCCTCCCTCTCTCCATCCCCCCTCTCTCTCTCCAGCCCCGTCTTCTTCATTTACCCTTTCTTTTTCTTCCCTCCTTTTTCTTTTGATTGGCTAAGCCTCAATTGGGGTGTAACGCCAACACACCTTCCCCTAAGTCCCCCCAGTCACAGGGGTAAATGCGCTTTTTAGATTATTTATTTTATTTATTTATTCTTTATATCGAGGGTAAGGAATAAGCACACAATGCTTTTTTTTTTCCAGTCCAATCAAACAAAATTTTATTTCCCCAAAGGGTACATTGAAAAACAATCATTTGCCGTGTGCCGACCCCGTTGTATGCGGTTTTGTAAATTTTGCACTTTTTCCACAAAAGGTTAATCAGGAGGGGGGGGAGGGGAAACCCGGTTTTCCCCTACATCATTCGGCTTACACGCACTGGGAAACAGCCTTTTTTATGGGGTGCCACGAGGTCCAGAACCCCCCTGTTTTGTTTTGTTGGTGTGTCGGGGGGGAGGGGGGTGGGCGAGGGGGGGAGTGTGTGTAGTGGGGGGTGTTGGGGTGAGTATTTTTTCTCGTGTGTGTATGTGTGGTTGGGGGGGGTGGGGAGTGGTTTGGGTGGGGGGGGTGTGCGCGTTGGGGGGGGGGGGGGGGGGGGGGGTGGAGTGTGTGTTTGGGTGTGGGTGTGGGGTGTGTTTGGGGGGTGTATAGTGTGTTTGGTGAGTGTGGGTGTGGGGGGGGGGGGGGGAAATGGTTGGGGGGGGGGGGGGGATGTTTTTGGTGTGGGTGGTGGGTGGGTGGGTGTTTGAGTTTGGGTGTGTGTGGGTGTGGGGTGTGGTTATGAGTGTGGTGAGTGTGTTGGGGTGTGTTTGGGGTTGGGTGGGGGGGGGGTGGGGGGGGGGGTTTGTGTGTGTAGAGAGAGAGAGAGAGTGAGTGCGTGTGTTTTTTTTTTTTAAAATTTTTTATTCTATTCTTTCCCTGTTGAGGTAATGGAAAAACGTTCGTTTCACTTTTTTTTTTTACACAATCCGTGTGCATGCAGTTTTAAAACCATTTTTGGCGTGTGTGGTGTGGGTGTGTGGTGTTGGGGTTTTGTTTGTGTGTGTTTTTGTGTGGTTTTTTATTAGTCCTTATGCCGCTTTTTATTCCCCTTTTTCCCTCAGCAATTTTTTATAACATATTCTCTCTCCCCCTCCCATCCTATCCTTCCCTCCCCTCCCCTCTTTCCCAAAACCTCTCTCTCTCCCTCTTTTATTCTTCTCTCCTCTCCTCTCTCCCCTCTCTCCCCCCTCTCCAAACCCCCCCCTTTCCCCCCCCTCTCTCTCTTTTCCCCCTCTCTCACTCTCCCCCCCCTATCTCTCCTTTCTCCCCCCCCTCCTCACTCCCCTCTCCCTCTCTCTCCCCTCACTCTCTCCCCCACTCCCCCTCTCCTCACTCCACCCCCTTTCCCCCTCTCCTTCCCCCCCTCCCTCTCCCCCCTTTCCTTCCTCCTTTTCCCCCCCTCCCTCTCCCCTCCTCTCTTCTTTTCCATCTTCCCACCTCTTTTTCCTTTTCCCTTTCTTCTCCCCTTCCCTTCCCCCCCCCCTCTCCCCTCTCTTTTCCCCCTTTCCTCTTCTCTCCTCCTTTTTTTTCCCCCCCTTTTCCCCCCCCCCCCCCCCCCCCTTTTTCCTTCCCCCCCCTTTTTCCCCCCCTTTTTTTCCGGCAGCTTCAAAAACCCCCCCCCGTTTTGAGGGGGGGAAATCCTAACCCCGGGGGCAGCTTCAACCAACCTTTTCCCATCAAACCCCGCCCCTCGCCATTCCCCTCCCTTTCCTGATTGCCCCCCCGAAAAATTTTTGGGATTTAAAAAAATTTGTATTTCGTGGGTTTTTGTGTGGTGTTTTTGTGGGTTTAGTGTGTGTGTTTTTTGGGGGGGGGGGGGGGGTTAGTGGTGTGGTGTGGTGTTTAAGTTGTGGTGTGGTGTGGTGGTGTTAGTGTTGTGTTTTTTGTGGTTTTTTTTTGTGTGTGTCAATCAAGTCAATTTTTTATTTCCAGATGGGGCAAATGAAAAGCGTGCGTTTTTCTTTTTTTCGTCGTGTGTGGGGTGTGTGTGTTGTGTGTTTTTGTGGGGGTGTGTGTGTTGGGTGTTTGTGTGTTTAATTGGGGTGTTGTGTTGTTGGGGTGTGTGTGTTGGGTGTGTTGGGGTGTGTGTGGTTTTGTGTGTGTGTGTCAAGTCAAGTAAGTCAAGTCAAGTCAAGTCAAGTGACATTTTAAATTTCCAATGGTACATTAAAAAAGCAAGCATTTCTTTTTTTCTGGCATTTTTGTTGGT
>CM054153.1:20956229-20966229 GCA_028751875.1 Rapana venosa
GAAAGGAGAGAGAGAAATGCTCTGAACTCTGAACATTGTTAATTGTACTTGGGGGAGGGGGGGGGGGGGGGGAGCGAGAGAGAGAGAGAGAGAGAGAGAGAAGAGCGATCGCGTGTAGGTATATATATACACGCAATAAACGAATCAGTGATACTATCTTCAATTCACAAGTGACCCAACTAATCTATTCAAAGTATTGACAGAGAATTCATTATCTTACGATGCACAACAATCTTTATATATATATACGTCTGTCTGTATTTTATCTACAACATCTCACCTTCACATTATACTTAGAACCAGACGAACCCTGATCTACGGGTAACAGTACTCTAGATAGCGACAAGTTGCGAGTTTTAACCCGAGCTTTTACCCCCTCCCATCCACCTGACCTTGAGTGGTGGTCTGAGACAATAAACCGGACCGACATCAAAATGCACCTATCTGTTAAGATGACAAGAAAGCTGTCCCTGGCAAAAAAAAAATCTGTAAACATTTTCTTTTTTCAAGATAATCTCAAAGGAAAAGAAGAACACACATAGGAAAAAATGAAAAGTTTTTAAAAAATTGTTTAAAAGGTGATGCTTCTCTTGTGGCGAGGAGAGCAGCCGGAATATCACAAATTTTGGTTTAGGAACTTTAGGGACAGTACCATCAACCACTGAACCAGCCACCACTATGAGTATGACACACCCAGAAATCTGCCGTGATCCCCCCAAAATATATACAATACCGAAATACAATACAGTACGATACAATAAAATACAACGCAATACGATACAAAACAACACAATACAATTCGATACCATACCAAAGCATGGTAAAACAGTACATACTACGTACGCTCGCGGGCTATGATTTACTGAGCGCTTAGGACATGTATGTACTCTGACTTGGGTGCAACTATGAAGCCTACCTAAGTCAAACTCTACTACCGTGGCCTTCTTCTATTCAGTCAGCAATGGTTTTAGGGGGCAGACCTGTAGGTAGTGGTATCTATCTATACCAGTGTTCCTCTCTGCATATTTACATTAGCCGGGCGGGTGTCACCATATTTCATCGGAGATCTTCCCTGATAAAGCAGGGCCGACAAACATCTGCCTGTGTGCTCTATACAAGCTGCTACGGTAGATAAACTAAGTCGTTTTTTTAAAAAAAAATTTTGGGTTTTATTATTTTTTCAGTAATTAAACTTTTTTTAATTATTTTTTTGGGGGGGGGGGGGGGGGGGGGGGGAGAGAGAAGAGAGAGAGGAGGAGAGAGGAGAGAGAGGAGAGAGAGAGAGAGAGGGGCAGAGGACAACAGACCGCAGGAAAATTAAAATGATGACGATGATGATTAAATGAGAAAGGAATGATGATGATAGGGGTGCTTAAAAATTAAAGGTGGTGCTGTGTGTGTGTGTGCGTGTGTTGTGTTTGTGTGTGTGGTGTGTGTGTGGTGGTGTGTGTGTGGTGTGGTGCTGCTGTGTGGTGAATCAAAACAAAAAAACTTTTTTGCCATTAAGTGTGTATGTATAAAAGGAACTATACACGAGAGAAGAGAAAGATAAAGATATTGATGATCAGTGAGTGCCATTATGACTCTCTTCCCCCTCCTCTCTCTCCCCCTCCTCTTCTCTCTCTCTCTCTTCTCCCTTTCCTCTCCTCCTCCTCTCTCTCTCCCTCTCCCTCTCTTCTTGCTTCCCCCCCCTATTCCAGTATTCTTTTTTTCTATTTTTTTTTTTCATACCACTTTCGCGGCGTTTTCTCTGGTAAATTCGCTTTGCTCTCCCGGGGAAGAGCACTCGCCACAAGAGCACAACGCACGCGCGCCCGGCGCGCCCCAACACACACACACACACCACACCCCCACAAACACACAAAAACACCCCCTCTCCTCTCTTTTCCCTCTCTCTCTTTTTTTCACACAAAACAACAAACACACACACACACACACACACACAAAACACCAAAAACCCACACCACACAACATCACCCTCCCACACCCGTAAACTGTTCCTCTATGGCATGCAAAACCACTCAAACCAAATATTCAACTCGCCCTGTCACTGAGAGAGTGAAGAGATCGAGGCGAATAAACCTGCCATAAAACCAGTACACACTGTCAATACAAACACCATCAACCCACGGCCGTCTCTTGCTTGTCAGGCCATTTTCCTTTCATGTCTCCAATCAACAGTACGGAGAAAGAGAGAAAGAACCAAACCATGCCAGCAAGCCTTTACAGATTCTACATAGGAGTTATGTATAGTACAGCTTATGACAGAAAGAAATCGAAAAAAGGGACGGGACCCTATCCCTCTCTTTTTTGTCTGTGTGTCTGCCTGCCTGCCTGCCTCTGTGTGTGTGTGTGTGTGTGTGTGGTGTGTGTGTGTTTGGCTCCCCCCCCCCTCCCTCCCTCTCTCTCTCTCTCTCTCTCATCATCTCTCTCTCTCATTCTCCCCCCTCTCTCTCTCTCTCTCTCTCCTCTCTCTCTCTCCTCCCCCCCTCACTCTACCCCCCCTGCCCTCTCTTCCAATGCCATTCCTCATATCCCTCTTCCCAATACCGAAAATATATATATATATTGGTAATGGTTCAATTTGTTTTTTGTTCCCCGACCCCCCCCCCTCTCGTCTCTCTCCTCTCTCTCTCTCTCTCTCTCCCACAAAAGAGTCACAACAAATTCCTAACACAATCATTGATCACATCTATGTATCAGACCTAAAAACATAATAGAAACTTGTGTCCCTGTACACAACTGTGACGACCACTACCCAGTCTGTACACTGGTTCAAAAAAGGACAAAATTTCCTAAACCTGGCATAAAACTATAACCTATCGCTCTTTTGCAAAATTTAAATGAGTCAGCTTTTCTTACTAAGAGTTAAGCAGTTCCATGCTCTCGGAAACATTCAATATTACTGATCAGACCTAGGCCATTGAGTTCTGATAAAAGTTTTTACTGAAATTTATAACAAACATAGCCCATTAAAAACCATAAGGATCAAACATGTCCGCAAACCACCTTTGTTACAAAGGAACTAGAAGAAAGCAAGCTATCTAGAGATATCTTAAAAGAACAAAATATTATTGAGGAGGCAAAAAAAATTAAGAAATGACATAAAATTCACAAAAACGGCAAGAGAAAAGGAAATATTTCCAAGATCTACTTCATCCAACAAAATTCAATGACTGTATGGAAGGCAATCAATCCAAATAACAACTACCAATTGTCTTCCAAAATCTAACGTAATTAAGATATTTCTGCTGACAAACTAAACAATCACTTCATTAATATTCTTGTAACATAATTAACAATGATAAATCGAAGTCCAATGATCTCAATGAACTAAAACAAATCTGCCAAGAAAGCGTATTCCATCACAAACATTCCACATGACCATTCATCATCTGTTTCTGAGTCGACGAATTACCTACTCACCCTCAACATCAAGTACGCGTTGGTCTTGATGAATAGATGGCAGAATACTGAAACTCCTCAGCACCTGTTATTACAGACAAACTCTGACATATATCTAAACCCTTTGATCTCATAAGAACTGATTTCCACCAACGCCTTCAAACTGCTAAGGTGAAACCGATCCACAAGTCTGGAGACACATCTGATCCCTCAAATTATAGGCAATCACAATTTATCTTAACTTCAAAACCCTTGGAAAAACATATGAAATAAACACATAGTCCATCATATAGATATTAACAACTTACATCACCCAAATCATCTGGATTAGAAAAAATCACTCGAGCATACGGCATTAACTAGTCTTGTAGACAATGGCTGGCTAACATTAATGACAATAATTTTGTGGATATTATTGTAGATTTCAAAAAAGCTTTTGATACAATTGCCGAAGAATTCTCATTAAACAGCTAGACTTATATTAATCTCTCTACAAATACTCTTGACTTCTTTCTTCTTATCTTACAAACATAGGCAACAATGTGTTTCAATAACTACGTCCACACCACACTAAAACCCATTCATTATGGATACCACAGGGATCCATCTTAGGACTACCAATTCTCTTTTCATTATAGCATAAATGACGCTACCTCTCCATATCAAATCTAAAATGCGGAACTTTTTGCTGACAGACACACCATACATACAAGCCATACTGACATTACTCTCTTGCAAAGACATTGCAAAATAGCAACTGATGATCTTGTCAAATGGTACTTGAACAAAAATCACATGTCTATACAACCCCCAAAAAAAAAATGCATCTTATCACTACCAGAGACAAAAGCGACAAAATCTAACTAATATATTTTCTCCAATCCATATTGAAAAGGAAACAATAGAACAAGCCTCTCACTACAAAATTCTAGGAGTAACAATTGATGAAAATCTCAGCTGGTACCATCACTATCCCATCTTGTGCAAATCCATGTCTCAAAGAGTATACCCATACTGACTAAAATCAAACATTTTCTTGACTTTCATTCAAGAAAACTATTCTAACAAGCTTATATACAATCCTCAATAGATTATGCTTCACCCAGTGGATACTGCTAGTGCAAACACAATGAAACCATTATTAATTCTGTATAAACGTGCTCTAAAACTGGTTCTTTTCTGAAGAAGACTACCTACCAGCAGTGGATTTATACCCAGTTAAATATTCTTCCCCTCACACCAAAGACTAAGATTTAACAAAGGCATCATGATTGTTTAAGAATAAAGACAGGAACTTTTCCCTCATCCTTGAAAGACAAGTTCCCAATGAATCATTCCAAAATACCGAAAAGCCATGTGTCCCCAATCCCAAGAATCAGATTTGTTCAAATCAGCTTACTTTACTCAGGCCCTGTGCAGTGGGAACTCCCTTCCTGACTCATTTAGACAAACTCCAATCATTAACCAATCTTCAAAAGTCATTTTTCATCCACATATGCATCAAAAATAAAAATCCACAATTGATCTGTTGGAAACAAAGTAAATATATCCTCCCTTGCATTATACCAAATTATCCTCTCTTCTCTCTCTCGTCTCTCTCCTCTTCTCTCTCTCTCTCTCTTCTCCCTCTCAGCCCTCTGCTCTCTCTCTCCTCCTCTCTCTCTCTCTCTCTCTGTCACTGACATTAGTGGCTTGCTTTGAATTTAATGTTAGTTTAGTTCTTCAGTTTAACGTCCTTCCCACCAAAAAGTGATAATCAGACGATTTTTGTGTGAGTGTGTGTGTGTTGTGTGTTGTGTTGTGGTGTATGTGTGTGTGTGTGTGTGTGTGTGTGAGTGTGTGTGTGTGTGGAGTGTTGTGTAGATGGTGTGTGTTGTGTGTGTGTGTGTGTGTGTGCGTGTGCGTGCAGTGTGAGTGTGGTGTATGAGAGTGAGTATACGTCCGTGTATGTATGTGTGTGCATGGTACGAGTGTGTGCGTGAGTGTATGATGCGTGCGTGCATGCGTGTGTGTATGTGTTTGTGTGTGTAATGTGTGTGTGTGTGTGTAAGTGTGTGTGAGTGAATGAGTTTGATGTAATATGAGTGAAATTGTTGCGTGTGTGAGTGTGTGTGTTGTGTGTTGTGTGTGTGTGAGAGTGAGTGTTGCGTCGTGCGCGTGTACGTTTAAAGTAAAATATCACAGAATTGAGTTATGAATGTGTGTTCGTGTAGGTGTGTGTGAGGTGTTGGGTGTGCGCGCAGCGCGCTTGTTTGCGTGTGGAACATCAAGTATGTGTGAGGGTCTTGCGTGTGTGTGTGTGTTGTGTGTGTGTGTGGTGTGTGTGTGTGTGTGTGGTGTGTGTGTGTGTGTGTGTGTGTGTAGCGTTTGAGTGTGTGTGTGCCAGTAATTAGCCTAATCAACAACATTTTATACAAAACTTAGGCCTTCGCTAAAAAAAACCAAGTACCCCCCCCCCCTTCCCCCCCCCCCCAAAAAAAAAAAAAAAAAAAAAAAAAAAAAAAAAAAAAAAAAAAAAAAAAAAACCAACCTTATAGGAGAATAAGCAAGACATGTTTCTAAATCTTCGAACTACCGCTGGGTAACAAATAGAACAAGAAAAACTCTGAAAAACAACAATAGGTAACTAAAAACTACCAAAAAGTATGGACTTTTGGGAACTAGATATAAGTACTCAAGTATGGGGGGGTAAAAAACACAGGGGCTTAAGAGAGGTTTACAGAACATTCATTTAAATGATAACTTTAAAACAAGATGATCAATCACAGGAAGATACCGACTGGCTGTGTAGCAAATATTCAGAAATTTTGCCAAAGAAGTATAGATCATTGTCTAGGATGCTTTTAAGCCGTTTACAGATGATTCTAAAAGTAAGGGGATCTTTCAATGTTATAGAAACGATTTCTTAATTCTAGACAACTCAGTAAGTAGATGCCTGGCAGCTATTTTGTTTTCCACACAAGCATATTATTTTTCTTGCAGTATTTTTGGTGCGAAGAAGCATTTAAACGAAATCTATAAGCCAGCTTGATATATTTTCTGGAAGGCAGACATAAGTGAACTTGCACAGAAACGATTAAGTGTTTTGTACATCCGTCATATTTAGGCAATTTTGAGTGTAGTAACAATTAGAATTTAGGCAATTTTTAATGGCCTTATTATAGAAGTATGCTTAAAAGTTTCATAACCCTCTCGCAAGTCTAACGACATATTGACTATAAGTGATCCTTCAACAATATAGGTGCTCCTCGTCGCGCAGCCTCTATGACCCATTCATTAAGCAATAATCCCACAGTGGGAAGGAACCCGCAAAAAGTAACCACTGATGCCTTTCAACGACAATAAATAACAGGCATGTTTGATTTCAGTGATCATTCTACCTCTAAATTATTTTGATTTAAAGGATTTAAAATGCGCACAATACAGATTTAAGAAATCAACACATAGTACAATATTCAAATCTTTGTGAGGAAGTGGACAAAATAGTTGAGAAGCCATCAATATTGCAAAGAGCTCTGCAGTAAAGATAGAAACGACCACTATTATATGATATATTTTTCTCAATGTTATGGGCTGGTAGAACGAAGCTGCACCTACCTGTTTTGTTATCAAGTTTTGATCCATACTGTGTATATTTTTAAGTGGTCCGAATGCGTGTGCAAAATGCGAATTCACTAAGCTTGCAAGAATGTTAGAGTGAATCGGTTTTTGAAAGATTATGTATGACACATGTCAAATATTGCTTATCATTTCCCATTCGGGGATAGCTGAAAAAGACGGTCTAACAGCAAGACCGTTTTTCATCCAATTTTAAATCTTTGAAGATAATCTCGAGGTGTACGTCTATTAAGATTTTAGCGATCAATTGACCTAGCTCGTTTTAACAAATGTATGTTCCGAAACATAAGCTAACTTCTTTTTGTGAATAATTTTCGTTTGAAATAAACATTCTCAAAATATACTTTGCAGCACAGAAATCTCTATGATTCGTCAAGAGGTATCACAGCCTGTATCCTTGTAAGCGCCTAAAATAGATGCATGAAAAGGAACTCCACGAGATAACCTTGAGTGCTTACTATCTATTGCTTTGCAATTTATTTAACAAGTTATCGTGGCGCCACTGAAAAACACCGCTTGTCCATATGTAGTCCTTGAGCGCACTAAAGAATAGCTAAAGAATATAAGTGATTTTTGTATCTTTGCCCCCCAAGGTGTTTACACACAATTTTTAGAAACTTTAAACTTTTTCTTGCTTTAATTCAGTATATACGCTGATATGATTTGATACCAAGACAATTTAGGAGTCAAATAACGCCCAGAAATTAACATGTTGGGTATATAATATTTCATCATCATCTCATAGAAAAAGAAGGAAGCTTCCAGGGTCAAAAACCTGAATTAAAAAGCATCAAATTTGTTTTTTCCAATCAGTCAAGCTAAGCCCATTTTCTGTCATAAATGACTGAATTTATTCAGTTCAGACAGATAAATTTCTCCTATATACTTTACAGTTCGCGAAGTGAGTCTTTCGTTTTTAATGTCACCTTTCAACCACAAGCAAATGTCATCCGCATACTGAAAACTAAAACCGAATCTGTTGACAAATTTGGGTAACTCACTATTAAGTAATTAAATAATATAGGACATTACAGAACCTTGTGTAAAAACCCATATCCAAAGTTCTTGTATTGAAATACGTACCTCCTATTCTGGCCTGAATAGATCTATCTGACAGAAAATGTTTGATGAAATTAAACATACAACCCGAATTCCCAACAGATTTTAATTTATGTAATAGTCGACTGTGCCATACTTGCTCATATGCTTTTTATATTAACGTCAAAAAAGGAAAGGTTCAAGAATGCTTTTTACGGTCTGGCAAACTGTTGTTTGACTTGTGTTGTGAGTTTTACTAGATGTTCAATAGCCGATCGCGACCTTTCCTGAATCCAGCTTGAATTCACAGGAATGATTTTAATGCTTTTCACAAATAAGAATAAGAGGCCGTCTTAAAATAAGCTTTCCATGAGTTTGCATGTATGAGAAGTAAGGCAATAGGTCTGTAACTGTTTTTATCGGTTCTAGCTTTCCTTTGTTTCTTAACTGGTACAATGATAGACTGTTTCCAAATGATGGAGCTGACCTTCATTTTCCAGCCTACTTTTGGAAAAAGATAATATAAAAAGTTGACCCAATTAGGTGGGTAAATGACGTAACAATTCATTAGAAACTTCCATCAAGACCTACTGCTGTTTTTCTTGACACATAGATTATAATACATGCTTTACCTCCTCTAAACTTGAGCGGAAGCATTAACATAATGATTTTGTTGTCTATCAATATAATTGTGTTGTGTCTGATGCCGCGCAACTCTATGATTTCTCTAAATTTTTCTCTCTTCACGACAGGCCATCAGTTTTACAACTGTTGTTTGCAAACATTTCCACAAAAGCCATCAGCTTTACAAAATTGGAAGGTAGACATGATTTTTCTAGTCTAGATGGGAGCACTGGGGTAAGTTTAACCCATTTCTCATAACATTTATTTTTCCCACACTCTCTGCAAATCTTTATAGTTTGGATACTCTCCGACATGCAAATGAGACCCAGTATTTTTTCTTCGCCTGGGCAATAACTCTGTTACATTTAATTTTTTGGCTTTTTTCATTTCTGTATGATTTGATTCAGATCTCTACTTTAGATAAGCTTTAGTTTTACTTTTTTCTCTTCTTTGCTTTTTGACAGGTATCATTCCACACATACATTGCCAATATTTTTGTAAGATGCTAATTGTCTACATTTAGGAATTGAACTTTGGCAGCTGGAAAGCAACTGCAATTTGTGAAAGATGCATATAGACTATCAATATACTTGACTATCCATGTCCGGTACTTTTATATGCTAGTAGAATAATTGTAAATTTTTCCCAGTTAGACACGTTTTATAATTATATCTGGGAACTTTTATCTACTTTTGAAACTGTTAACAATGATCTACGAGATCACTCTAGTCACAACTGGGCAAATGATCGCTGTTGAGGGAATCAGTTTAATTGGACCCCATTTCACAATCTGGTACCAAATTCAGGTTAAAACTAGAAGTGAGATCGATACAGTTGCCCTATGATTAAATATCAGTATGCGTGTTACAGTCCATCATTTCAAAAGACATAAAGATAATCAACTACATTTTCAACAAAACGATTGCTTGTGATTATTGACAATCTTTTTCCCAGAAAGGGTGAGTGATCATTAAAGTACACCTACAATATATACTTCTTGCCATGATCTTCCTGTAATGTACAAGCCATCGGTGTTAAAACATCAGTCGGTCCTTGAGGCAGATAAACAAGATACTATTGTCAACAATGAGTTATGACAAGGAATGGACAACAGCACATGAATAAGTTAGAAATGTGGATGGGGCAGGACTGGGGCATGTATATATGTCAACCTCCTATACGAACAAAAATTATAATGTGTTGTGGTGTGTGTGCCCCTGCTTGTTTGATTTTGTTAACAAAGAACTTGTCTGAGTTTTCCCCCCTTAAAATGAAGTTTGGGTTGTATTTGTTGTTAATGCAGAATGGTATGGAT
>CM054153.1:20971229-20981229 GCA_028751875.1 Rapana venosa
TTCTACTTCTACTACTGTGGTCTGCTGCAGCTACTACTATTACTACTGCCACTGATAACACTACTACTACTACTACTGCTGCTATTACTACTACTTCTACTACTGTGGTCTGCTGCAGCTACTACTACTACTACTGCCACTGCTGCTGCTACCACTACTGCAACTACTACTACTGCCACTGCTGCTGCTACCACTACTGCAACTACTACTGTGGTCTGCTGCAGCTACTACCGCCACTACTACTACTACTACTACCACTACTACTTCTACTACTACTACCTACTACTACTACTACTACTACTACTACTACTACTACCTCGATCAATACTCTTGTTGCCTTTGCTTCTGCAACTGATATCTCTAAGCCTACACAATGATAAAAAGCCAAACTGATTTTTGTTTCAGTTTACCAGACTACAAGATTGCACCTGCCTACACTGACATCGACAGTGCAGAACTAGCCTACTGTGCCCCCGAACTTCTCATGCCAACACTGTAGTCTTCAACTCTCCAGTCTCTCTCTGCCTGACCACAGCAGTCTAATTCTGGTGCTTCCGACATTCTTGTGTCCAGTGCGGGACAATTGTGAATGTGGGGGATGATTTTGCCAACTGTTATCTCAGATGCTTTTACACACAATTAGGATGGCTTTTCTGTAACCATGGCATGTGAATAAGTATCACGACTACAGTTTTGTTTTCTTTGGTTATCTTAAGCGCGCGTTTACTGAATCTTGCACGTTTCAAACGGATGGTTTAAACAGAATGAAAGAAGTGAAACTTTTCTAAAAACTGTATTGGAGAGTCCAAATTTATACGTTCAACGCTTAGAGCGTTTTCCTGTGAAATGTTTTTGCAAAAGATGCAAAGGAAGGGATGTTCTTCTCGGTGTATGTAAAACCTCTAGAAAGCTGTGCTAGATCTTTTTTAAGAGATACGGATAAAATTATTACGTCATTTACATTCCCCTCTTCGTAGGGCCAGGACGGCCTACGCCTCCTCCTACACTAAAAGACTTCCTTTTTTCCGCTTTCTTTCGGAAAGCTCAACACTGACCAATGATGTGGCGCTAGCAGTTCTGCAATACTCCTGCTGTGTTTAAAAGAGCCTGAAACATTTCAATTCAAGTCCGATTCAACCAACTTCCATCATGGCGAGCTTTATGGCCTTTTCAAACGGGACGGATAAACCTAAACGATATTTCGAATTCCGAAATTGTGCAAAAAAGTAGCAGAACGACTCAGGTGGTACACACATGTTTCTTCACGCGCAACCACGAAAAAGAAATAGAGATGGAGGCTCTGAGGAAGCTTACGAGTTCGAGATCTGCGAGGTGATCACTGACGCCAAGTCCAGAATTGCTCGATGAGGCAAGACCAGGAAAACATGCTCAAACAACAAACGGGCGACGCGACAGAATAGGGAAGCTTACTGAAGGAAATTTCCTCAGTAAAGAGCGGGACTGGAGACGGAAGTTAGAGGAAGCGACAACTACCCCAGAGGAGCGAACCGCCTGCCCAGAATCTCAGTAGACATGCTGATCAACGCGCAGCTGGACATTGAAAATCTACGCCAAAACATCGCGGGTCAGATGACTCCCAAACGGAGAAATAGCCAAGGGACCGGGAAATCGAGGGGCTGAAGCTGCAGATCCGCAGCTGGAGCAGTCCTCGATAACCGGGCCCCAACGGTGGCGAGGCCATCCGGAACTGGAGCAGAGCAAGGAGAACTTGGAGAGGGAGCTCCGCCAGGCGCGAGCGGCTCTGGAGGAGAGCTACAAGACGCGGGACGAGCTAGTGGCGCGCAACAAGCAGCTGGAGGCGGAACTCAAAGCCCTGAAGCGGGACTTCAACCGCAAAATGGCCGACAGGGTGAACGGACAGAAAACGCAGAGGGCTGGCTCTGCCCTTTCTTCGGTGAGTTTTTGTGTTGTCAGAGAACTAGGCTAAGCCTACCTTACTCCTTAACTGAGATCCCCCCCTCGCCCCCCCCCCCCCCCCTTCCCCTTTCCTGGGGGGGATTGCTGGGGGCCCTGTCAGTATAGATAGCACACCCTCACTTCTGAAACTCTGTGCGGGAATTCCATCTTTTTCTATTTCTCTTTTTGTTACTGGCCTTGGTTCCTTTTTTTTTCCTGTCACAAAATAAATTTTAAAAAATCAGAAGCCACACAAAACACACCCCACACAAAATACACACACACACACACAACACTAAAACACACACACACAACACACGCGCGCAGCTTGGACCACCACCATATCGACTGCTTTGATCTCTTCTGTAACTATTGATCGAAGCCCAATCAACTTCGGCTTAAGTCAGTGATTGAAGAAACCATTGTCCACAAAGGTCTCAAAACAATGACACACGGTCGGTCTGTATCCAGTTTGCAGCCGAGCTTTTTTTTTTTAATATTTATTTTTTTAATCAATCTCTATGGCATCGGAAAACAAAAGATTAACAGGATGATTTTGTTTGTTTTAGATTTGGTTTTTTTCCCCAACAAGTTCGTCGTCTTGACAACAAAGACTCATAATAATCACTCGCGTGCATTGCAGTCGATCTGAGCACATCCGGGTCAACCGGTTTGCGTTCTTAGTCAAAACAACTTGAGACGGACGCTATAGCCGAGTGGTTAAGATCGTTCGACTTCAATCCCATGGGTCCATGAAGTCGTGGGTTCGAATCGCAGTGGCGTCTGGTGACTAAAGAGTGGGGATGTTTACGATCTCGAGGGTCAACTTGAAGCGCATACCTGCCAGTGCTTTAATCCCTTTCGTGTATATACACATGCAGAAGATCAAATATGCAAGGTAAAGACCCCGTAATTCATGTAAGCGTTCGGTGGGTGACGGAAACATGAGCATACCCAGCATACATCCCTGACGTCAGAATGCAGACCTGCAAGTTAGGCACCAAAACTCCAACCCAACCAACCAAACAAAAAAACCCCAAAAAACAAAAAACGGTCGCTGACACAAAATCTCACCATTGGTAAATCTCGGAGCTCTCGCCGACGAAACGAAACAAAAAAATCCCCCCCCCCCAAAAAAAAAAAAAAAAAAAAAAAATTTTTTTTAAAAATCCACTTATGAATGTTTAGTGAAGGTTCTTTTTTTTGAGAAAGGGTGGTGGGGAGATATGCGGACAGAAAAGGCTTACATTGGCCTAAGACTTGTCTTACAAATTCTACCAGTATAACAGGGAACACTTCACCCACTGAAAAAGCATTTAATTTGATGAAAAATTTATGAACTGTCTCTTACTGTTTGAAAAATAAGCCTTTGGCTACAAAATGTCATGCGTTGTAAAGCACTTTCGGTATCTGTCGTCCTGTTTATGTACGTACGTCTGTTTATTGGTGTAATGAATGTGCATTGTTTATTTTATTTGATGGTTGGTTTGGGTATTTTTCATAATTTTTCCAGACAATGTGTTCATTTTCTCTGATTTTCTATTGATGCTGCTGTTTGTTTTCTGTCTTTTTCTTTCATTATGATTTATCATCACCTTTTCTTATTATTTGTTTTTTTCTGTTTTCTGCATTTTCTTCTTCTTTTTTTGTCAGGGTAGGATGGGGGTAAAACTGTATATGCTTAATCTTTTTTTTTTAACCGTCAATATAGACCCTTTTGACTTGACTTGAAGATTGACACAGATACTGAATGATGGGGGTTGATCCTGACCCCCCCCCCCCCCCCCCCCAACCACAATGTCAAACATGTGACACGCTAGATTAGCCAGTACATAGGTCCATTAGAAAGCCAAGCCGTAACTTGCAGATCTGCGAATAGTTACAGCTATACATACTGCCTTTTATTCTGAAACTGTAATACGTATGCACTATTCCTTTAACGGTTGTAATGTTAGCATAATCAAGGGGCAGCGGCTGTGTAACGACTTCTGCCCTACCCCTCCCCCTTTCGCCCCCCCCCCCCCCCCCCACAAGCACGCGCGCACACACACACACACACACACACTCACACACACACACACACACACACACACACACACGCTAAACACCAAACACACACGCTAAACACCAAACACACACACACTGAACACACACACACACACACACACACACACACGCACACACACACACACACACCAAACACACACACACTACTACTACTACTACTACTAGGCACTTTTTTCCCCCTTTCCTTCTTATGACAACATTTCCCCCTCACTAATTCCTTCCAAGGCTTTCCCACAGTGTCACCTCAATGCCAGACTTAAAAAGTAAGGAATGCGTACAGCGAACTAAAAGACTAGAAAGAGTGTCAGGTGAACATTGAAATGCGATTATGGCGTCTGGTGTTGTCCTTGTCTCGCAGCTTACTTGTCCAGTCAGGCGTGACCAGCTTTCAGTCAATAATAATTATATTGGCTGTACCACTTTTCAGCCCAGTCAGCCATGATTCCAAAGGCTGAATGAATGAAGTGGGTTAACGTTACGTCTTCTTAACGACCACACGATCATGTTTAGGAAGATTGGAAAAGTAGGATTACATGTACATGCTGTTAGAAGTAGTGAAATTTAAGATTGTGATACTTTACATTAAGGATATTTCGTCAGGACCGTTCTGTTTTCCACAAGAACATGGGAAACCACTCGTGTGTTTTTAGGGTTCTAGATGGACGTTCGTGTGTGTGTGTGTGTGTGAGTGAGTGTGTGTGAGAGAGAGAGAGAGAGAGAGAGAGAGAGAGAGAGAGAGAGAGAGAGAGAGAGAGAGAGAGTGAGTGTGTGTGTGTGTGTGTGTGTGTGTGTGTGTGTGAGTGTGTGTGTGTGAGGACCATTCTGTGTTCCACAAGAACATGGGTGTTTGTAGGTTTTAGATAGACGTTCGGCTGTGTGTGTGTGTGTGTGTGTGAGAGAGAGAGAGAGAGAGAGAGAGAGAGAGAGAGAGAGAGAGAGAGAGAGATAGTCAAGAAGCACTAATGAATTGACTGACAGGTCGTTTAGTTTACCGGTGTCGAGTGGTTGGTTGGTGATTGACAGAACGACTCATTGGCTCACGAATCGCTTGACTGACAAGAGTAGTAAACAGCTGACTTACTGAGTACTTAATGAATTGCTTGTTTGACAGAACAGTACACGGATTGGTTGCATAAGTTGAATGAGCGTGTGAGTAATGTACCGCTTGACTGACAGAGTTTAAAAAAAAAAAGGACAGATTGATTGATCATTTGCTTGCTTGACTGATTGATTGACTGATTGACTGACTGGCTGGCTGACTGACTGACTGACTGACTGAGTGATGGATGGGTGGACTGAACTGCTTTCAGAGCCAGAACGAGGAGCTGGAAAGGTTACGGAGGGAAATCCAGCGCTACCGCCTGGAACTGAGCAACCGCGATGTCAACTTCAACCGCATGTTCACCGATAAACAGCCCATCCATCTGGACCGCGCAGGGGCAGCAGGGGGACCGAAGATGCAGCAGACCAGTCACTCGGCAGGTAACAACTTACTTACTTACTTACTTAGGCCCATCACTCCCCCTTTAGCATAGGCCGCCGACAACAGTCCGCCAGAGTCCTCTGTCCTGGGCTATTCTCTCCAGCTGTCTCCAGGTATATCCCATTTTCCTGGTTTCTGCCTCAAGGTCGCGTCGCCAGGTGTTTCTTGGCCTTCCTCTTTTTCGTTTTCCCTGGGGGTTCCATGATAGTGCCTGCCTTGTGATGTTGCTGGCTGGCTTTCTCAGGGTGTGCCCAATCCATCCCCATCTCCTGCGCCGGATTTCATTTTCGGCTGGCAGCCGGTTGGTACGTTGGCAGGTAACAACACTACGGAATACTACTGCGGAAGTTAGGAGACACTTCGGGCTACATGATCTATACTTAAATGAAAGTCCTTTTTTTCTCTCCTGCATTTGCCACATTGTTCTGACCGACTTGTCTGCGGATCTGTGTGTGTGTGTGTGTGTGTGTGTGTGTGTCTCTTTCTCTCTCTCCCCCTCACCCCCCCCCCCCCCCCCACACACACACACCCGATCTGTGTGTGTGTGTGTGTGTGTGTGTGTGTGTGTGTCTTTTTCGCCCCTCCCCCCCCCCCAACTCCCTTCCCTCCATCCCCCTCTCATTTTGCTTTAGGCCTACTCATTCATTCCTTTCTGCCTCAGTTGCATTAGATCTACAGTATCACAGTGTCAATCAGCCCCTCTCCTTGCCGAAATGCTCAGTGTGTTGTGTGTGTGTGTGTGTGTGTGTGAGTGTGTGTGTGTGTGTAAAAGAGAGAGAGAGGGGGAGGAAGAGAGATCGGAACTCTGAGAGAAATTATTCATATAAGGCCGGTGGCCCATACATGAAGGGGGGTTGCTGATCAACTCACTGAATAATAATAGGAATACCGGGTGAAGTACAGAGGTGACAACAAACGCAAACAAATCCACAGGGAAAAGAATTGAGAGAGAGAGAGAGAGAGAGAGAATGCGAATGCGAAAGTTTATTCATTATAGGCCCTTGAAGGGGGTGTGTGTATATAATCAACATTCCAAAACATGTTGCATAAGAAACATATATGAACAGAAGAATAATACCTCAAGTACAGATAGTATTTCTAATTTTAAAAGCTTTATACAAATAAATTGCTAGTCGCTTATTAATGCGTTCGTTAGTAGATGACATAAGTATACAAAAGTCTAAACATAAGGACAGCTCACATATTTTTGCGGTATCAACTGAGTTCTAAGATCATTTAACATAGGACAACATAATACAAAATGAAGAGAGAGAGAGAGAGAGAGGAGAGAGAGAGAGAGAGAGAGAGAGAGAGATCGGGATCTGTAACTTGCATGCTATACTTGATCGTCTGCAGTTGATTCACAAAGGGAGACAAGGCACTGGCAGATTTGCATAAAAGTTTAACGCCTCAGAAATGGTTTTAAAAAAGAAAAAAGAAAATCTCCCCCCCCCCCCTCAGTCCACCATGCCCCCTCCCCCCCCTCCCCCGGTTTGAACCAGTAACCTGCAATGCTAGAATCCTCTTTATATCAGTATCATCATTTGATTGTTTATCTTTTTATGTTAATTTTCTGTGTGTGTGTGTGTGTGCTTTTTTTGTTATTTTGTTGTTGTTTTCCTGTCATTGTTTCAAGGTGTTTTTTATGTTACTGTTGTTTCTTGTTTTGTTAATTGGGTTCTTCTTCTTCTTCTTCTTCTTCTTCTTCTTCTTATCATCATCATCATCATCATCATCATCATCACCACCATCATCACCATTATCATTATTGTTGTTATTGTTGTTGCTATTGTTTTTAGTTAGATTTTTTTTAAAAATCTACCTTGATGTTATCCCTGACAAGGGTGGAGACTGGATGTAAAAAAAGTACACGAGTGCTTATTCATTATCCTCGAAATCAAAGACATTTATTTGACTCTCCTCTCCCCCCTCCCCCCCTTCTTTTCTCTCTCTCTCTCTCTCTCTCTCTCTCTCTCTCTCTCTCTCTCTCTCTCTTCCTCTCTCTCTCTCTCTCTCTCTCTCTCTCTCTCTCTCTGGATGGCACAGTGGAGACAGAGAGAGAGAGAGAGACAACGACAATAGTTTATTGTGATTTAAGCTGTGAAGCCCATTCACAAGGGGACAGTGGAAAGGGGACTGGGCACAACACATATATTGAACAATAACAACAACAACAGCAACCAATATGGTTGTAGCCCAACTGATCTTCATGGCATGGATTCCACGTCATGGTACAGAGATACAGATCCAGAATCAGACACAGCATTGCAGCAAAGTGTTCAGTCAGAGAGAGAGAGAGAGAGAGAGAGAGAGATGTGAGCACGCCCCCATACCAGTTACAACACTGTCAGATGAGCAGGAGCCCCACCCGCAAACCACACTGCTTCTTCATTAATGAATGAATAAATTAATTAATCAAACACCACTACTGCTGATTACGGTCACCGATTCTATTGTTTCTGCTTGCTAGACCTGTTACATCATGAGGCTAGTGTTCCTTCTGCCGCCACTGTAGCTGGTGACGCTGCTGCTGCTGCTGCTGTTTCTGCTCCTGCTGCTGCTCCTGCTGCTGCTCCTTCTCTTCCTACTACTGCTATAGCAGGAGTCCTTTTTTCTACAGCAGGAGTCGATGCAGAAGCCACGAAGACAACAACAACTACTACTACTACTACTACTACTACTACTACTTCTACTACTACAACTACTGCTACTACTGCTGCTGCTGCTGCTGCTGCTGCTGCTACTACTACTACTACCACTACTACTACTACTACTACTACTACTACTGTTGCTGCTGCTGCTGCCGCTCCTGTTGATACAACAACAACTACTACTACTACTACTACTACTACTACTACTACTACTAACTACTACTACTTCTACCACCACCACCACCACCACCACGACCATCACCATCACGACGTCGAGAAAGACAAAGACTGCTACTAGTCTATACTACAGTCTACTGCTTTCTTTTAATGAACATCACAATTACATTATCATGGGAAACTGTAACGTGAAATGTGTGTGCGTGCGTATTAATTTATTCTTTTATATCGAGGATAATGGAATAAGCATTCATGTGCTTTTTTTTTTACATCAAGTCCCCGTGTGTATGCGGTTTTGTAAATTTTGTAAATGTGTGTGTGTGTGCGTGCGTGCGTGCGTGTGTGTGTGTGTTCAGGCGCAGTTCACTCCAGCCTGAACGGCGCCATCCCAGGCAGCCACGCCGGCATCCTGAAGAAGGACAGAGGGCCTGTCATCTGTTTCCAAGAGCAGGACCCCCCGCCTCTCCTGCCTTCCGAACGACAGGTCTGCCACACTCTGCGCTGCAGCCTATCGCTTTACTAAGCATGTACATGCACCCGCGCACGCACACACGCGCGCGCGCGCGTGCACACACACACAAGTCTATCGGATGAGACTATCAAAAACTGACGTCCTGTGTGCAAACGCACACAGAACCACACAGACACACACACACGCACGCACGAAACGCACCAACACACACACACACACACACACACACACACACACACACACACACACACACACACACACACACACACACAGAATTCACACACCACACCACAACCACACACACACGCACACACACACACACACACGCACGCACACACACACACACACACACACACACACACACACACACACACACACACACACACACACACGTCCATCGGATGAGCCTATCAAAAACTGACGTCCTGTGTGCAAACGCACACAGAACCTCTTGCGCACGCGTTAAAACCTGCTTCACCTTTCGGAAGAGTAGGCCATTGTGAATGGATGAGAAAATTTACACCACCACATGCACACGGGGACTGTATGTAATAAAGTACATAGGTGCTTATTCCAGTAGCCCTATCCTCGAAATGAAAGAGTTTCAATCACACACACACACACATACACACACACACACACACACACACACACACACACACACACACACACACACACACACACACACACACACAGAGTATCCCTGTGTGAAAGAGAGACACACAGACAGAAAGACCGACCGACAGACAAGCAGACAGACAGACAGAGGCTCGTGTTCATGTAATACTGTGTGCGTACGCATATGTAGTGCATGTGTGCACACGACATGGCTGTGCGCGCGCGCGCGTGTGTGTGTGTGCTTGCGCGTGTGTGTGTGGGTGTGTGTGCGCGCGCGTTGTATATGCGAAGTATTCATTGCAGGAAGCAATTTCAAGCTGTGAAGAATTTGTAGAGGCTTTGTTTATTTTTTTGTTTGTTACATAAATCTGTTCTGTTTTACAGACATAATGTTCACACTATGCTGCAAGTTGGAATATTAGTCAAAGAATATTGCTGATTAAAGGGACATAACTTTTATTTTTCCACAACTACTACCACTGCTGCTGCTACTGCTACTACTACTACCGCTGCTGCTGCTGCTGCTGGTACTACTTCTACAACTACTACTACTACTGCTGCTGCTGCTGCTGCTGCTGCTACTACTACTACTACTACTTCTACCACTACTAGTAC
>CM054153.1:20988729-21041229 GCA_028751875.1 Rapana venosa
GGGAGAAATCAAGAAACAGCCACGACAAGGCGGCCTAGAGCTTGCAGCGCTAAGGAGCACCCAGTTCACAGCACAGTGGGAAGGAAAGATCACTCTTCGAGAGCAAAATCAGCGCAGATCTTAAGAGACAAACCACAAATGCATATTCAGCAAGATCGGCATCAGAAAAGCAGACAGCATTGTCGAGGATGTAGTGACGATCAAGATTCCATTTATCTCGAGAGTTCCACAACTAAGAATGCAGACAAACGAAACTTTTTACACAAAAAACAATCCGCTACAGTTCCACATGGTCATGGTAGACATTCCAATTTCGTTGAATCAAAAAGTCATGTCGGATACAGTAGCAAGCCTGACCCAGAGCATCATCAGAAACTGTGCAACAAAGACAGTGCCAGCGAAGGCGAGCAGTCACTAAGCTCCGGATGTTCCTCATCTCACAATCTCAGTCACAGCATAAGGGATGAAGAGCACCAAGGGGAATTCCACAGACAAGATTGTGAGCCAATAGCACTATGTGCTTCTCGAAAAAATTCACGACGCAAGCTAGAAACAACTGGCAAGGTAACAACAGATACAGCAAAAAAGTGTTGTTGCCATCAAGATTGCCGAAAGGCGCCACAGACATCTGCAAATAAACCAGTGCCCTGTGCTGACATAAACAACAGTCTGGATGCCCTGCAAGTAGATCAGACCTCTGACGATGATCCTCCTGTGAGTAGCGCTCTCTCTCTCTCTCTCTCTCTCTCTCTCTCTTCAAATATGACTTTGGATATGTCAGGTTAAATCAAGGTGTTGGAAATGTAAGTGTTAATTCCTACCATTTTAGATAAAGGCTGATTGATTGCCATTGGTAGCGATGGAACAACTATATACAATCTAGTGATAGATATAGAACCTTTAGGCAATTTACAAGCTTACGTGACATCAAACCTTATTCAAAGCATAAGGGTATGCTGTGAATAATGCGTACTCAAAAATGGGTACGTATTTTAAAAGAATAATGGCTATATTCAGATAGGATGTGTCAGATATAAACTTTTATAAACTTAGACACAGAATGCATAGTGGACCTGATACAACATTGCCCTTTATGCTATGAAGCAACAGATAATGAAGCACGTTTGTTTTATTTTGCCCTGCCTTCATTGAAATTAGGCTAAAATAATATTATATCTCAGCAAATTAGACTAACCAGTCTAATGCATCTAGATTTCGTTTACGCCTTGAATGTAGTAGTCCTAATATAATTCGCAATTTAGCTATATATTTATTTATGGAGTGGCTTATATAGGGAGGAGAGATACTATGATGTCATAAGTTTAGTTTTTATTTTATTTTCTTCCCAGTGGTTGCTAGTTTCCTACCCTGATTTGTTTTGCGTTTGTTTGTCACAGCTATACTTTACCGTTACTCACTTATTTGACCACTAGCCCCCTACATGGCTGTATAGGCCAACGGCCTTCTTATGAAGAAATCTTTTCAGAGTTCTCTCTCTCTCTCTCTCTCTCTCTCTCTCTCTCTCTCTCTCTCTCTCTCTCTCTTCTCTGTCTGTGTGAATGTAATTGTGCCTAAATTGACGTTTGTGTACAATAAAGGGGAGGGGGGGGGGGATGTACATTCATGTCTGTGTGTACAAAAGTGTACATGCACAAGAGAAAGAATAAACAAGATGGCTGAGAAAGAAGGGAAAACAGCGCTGCTAAACTAACTTGACTTATGCCTCTTGGTTCCTTGGGGAACATAGGGCTGCAACAACACCCCTCCAACGAACTCGGTTTTGGGAGATCCTCTTCAACTCGGCCCATGTCATTCCAGCTGCCTTCGTTTCTTCGTCAACACTTCTGCACCAAGTCTATTTTGGTCGACCAACTTTCCGCTTCCCTTGTGGATTCCAGTCAAGGGCCTGCCTGGTGACATTTGACACAGGCTTGCGGAGTGTATGGCGATCCATGCCCCACTTCCTTTGTTTAATGATGGACTCGATTGGGGTTTGTCTGGTCCTGTCCCACAGTTGTTTGTTGGATATGACTTCCGGCCACCTGATGTTGAGGATGTTCCTGAGGCATTTGTTGGTAAATGACTGGAGTTTGTGGGTGCTGGTTTTTGTTACCCGCCAGGTTTCTGAGCCATAAAGTAGGACCGATTTGACATTGGTGTTGTAGATCCGAATCTTGTTTTGAAATGAGAAGGCTGTTGACCTCCAAATTGGCCGAAGGGTGTTGAAGGCGTGACGGGCTTTGTTGATTCGGGGACTTGATATCTTCATCCGTCCCCTCATCTTTACTGTCGACACTGCCCAGGTAAATAAACTTGCTGACTTCCTTGATGGTTTCTTGCTGCAGTCGCACTGGGTCATGTCTTTTGTTGTTCACCCTCATGACCTCCGTCTTCCCGATGTTGATTTGGAGGCCAGTCTTTTCAGCTTCTTCAGCAACACGACAAAGCTTCTCTTGTGCGTCTTGTTGCCTGTGGGAGAGAAGGCTGATGTCGTCTGCGAAGTCCAGGTCTTCCAGCTGCTTCATGAGGGTCACTGTATGCTGCTAAACTAAGCTGCATCCTATAAGTTAACGCTTTTAACACAGATCTGTTCTCAAATTGCAGTGTCGCCTTGGAACACACCATGCTGTCTGCGGCTGTTCTCCACCTCATGAAAGTGTGCCTGCCCTTGACACACAGAACACGGATTCACAGGCTCTGATCACCCAGCAGTTCTGTTCTGAAGCCAATGCAGTACCACTGTGTACAGCGCACCGGCAAGCCGATGAGGACGGTACAGTAGAACATTGTTCAGACCAAGGAGAAACAAAGCACGTACAAAATCCGGGCGTCAGGTGCAGACCTTTTGATGGAAGAAGTTGTGAAACCTGTGCCAAATTCTGCGTTTCAGCAGACAAAGCCATGGCTACTCTACAGTCTTCTTCAGCTCTCAGCAACTTTAACCACATGCTGCAAAAATGGAAGAAGGAACTAATAGTCATGGGTGCCACTCTAGACGTTCCTTCCACTGACACGGTCAGTGAATCCAAAGCGTTGTTGTTGAACACAGATCATGGTCAAACAGAATCCCAGAGTTTCAACTTAGTGCAAGAATCATATCAGGTGCTTTTACAGTTCAAGCACTACTTAGAGTGCTGTTCTGTTGGCAGTCCCAAGACAGAGGCCTTCAAAGAGGCTGCCGACAGTGAAAGGGAACAGCAGCTCTGTAGAAAACTGGCGCTTCAGGATGCTGGCCATTGTTCTGAATGTTACAAGCTCACCGCTCCCAGTCTGCTGCACTCACTTCACTTCCTGCTGAATGATGTGAACCTCTTGCTGGGCATTTTTGAGCACGACTCTGTTGAGGCGACTACTGGTGGGAGTCTGCATGAAAGCCCCCCAAAGGAGCCTGAGGTGAGTGAAAATCTACATGAAAATTCCCACAACAATCCAGAGGTGACTGAAAATCTACACGAAAATTCCCATAATGATGCAAAGGGGACTAAAAATCTACATGAAAATCCCCATAACGATCCAGAGGTGACTGGAAATCTACATGAAAATTCCAAGAGCAATCCAGAGGGGACTAAAAATCTACATGAAAATTCCCAAAACGATCCAGAGGGAACTAAAAATCTACATGAAAATTCCCATAACGATCCAGAGGTGACTGGAAATCTACATGAAAATTCCAAGAGCAATCCAGAGGGGACTAAAAATCTACATGAAAATTCCCAAAACGATCCAGAGGGGACTAAAAATTTACATGAAAATTCCCATAACGATCTAGAGGTGTCTGAAAATCTACAAGAAAATTCCCATAACGATCCAGAGGGGACTAAAAATCTACATGAAAAGTCCCATAACGATCCGGAAGTAACTGGAAATCTACATGAAAAGTCCCATAATGATCCAGAGGTGACTGAAAATCTACATGAAAATTCCCATAGAGATCCAGAGGTGACTAAAAATCTACAAGAAAATTCCAAGAGCAATCCAGAGGTGACTAAAAATCTACAAGAAAATTCCAAGAGCAATCCAGAGATGACTAAAAATCTACATGAGAATTCCCATAGCGATCCAGAGGTGACTGGAAATCTACATGAAAATTCCCATAGCGATCCAGAGGTGACTGGAAATCTACATGAGAATTCCCATAACGATCTAGAGGTGACTGAAACTCTACATGAAAGCCTCCCAAGTGAAGTGGCGGACAGCCGAGCCAGGGGAAAAAGCATCGAAAGTTTAGAAAATCGACTGCATACCCACAATGTTGAAAACCAAGGTCACAGAAATACATCCAGTAGACCTGTTATTACCAAGAGAGCTTCCAGTAACAAGGTGTTGCAAGCAGAAGAAAAATCGCCAGCAAAAGTTTCCCAGAAGAAGCCTGTGAGTTCCATGGGAAAGTCACATGGACACAGAAAGGTGTGCCCAGAAACAGTCAGCAGAGTTAAAGTCAAGCAGGCTCAAGACAAAAGGAAACGAGAACATACTATTCAAACCTCTGCTCATATCAGTGATAACAGTCTTGTTGTGAGCGGCACAGCTTACGACAAAGAATGTGGAGAACCTAATCCAGAACATGTTTCTCGCATGAACCTATGGCCAGAGTATAAACTGACAACCACTGAGGAACACCCTGGACGCACAAAGAAAAAAGGCTTTACAAAGTCATTACCTTCTGTGCCACTACGCTCACTACCGGACAAGCTGAAAAAGTTAAAAATGGTTGCTCAAAGCATTGTTAATGATCGCCATGACCACACCTATGAAGAAGATGAAATTGGACCGGAAGAATACGCCCACCAAGTGATCGATTCACTTTCGTTGACAGCTTTGCTGGATGCAACAGAACCGACTGGTCAAACCATGTCGCCTTCAGAAGAACAATTGAAACTGACAGAAGAGCAATTAACTCCCAGATCTGCAAAGCAAGACGGTAAAAGCAGTAAAATGTTTAGCAAGTATCTCCTCAAATATCTAAAACACATCGAAAACAGACTTGCCTGTATAAAGCAGCAAAAAGAACGTTCTGCTACTTCTCTGGTTTCTGAAGATTCCTCAAATTTGGCAGTAAATGAACGTGCTTCTAAATCATCCATAATGATGAGCGATAACACGTCACAGGCTTCCACGTCTGAACAGGTTTCAGAAGACATTGCAAATGATCTCCAAGAACTCTGCGGATTTGAAAATGAAGCCGACGCCTCTGCAACTGAGAATATAATATATTCTATTAAGAATATAATCGACTGTCTTGACAAGCTCAACTCTGATTACACAGACCGTAACATCCCAGAACACGGTTATTTACCGAAAGAAGAACCCAATCTTTCACAGGAAAGTGAGAAAAAAGACTGTTCCCGCACTGCCTTGCGGGTCAGCAACGTCCAGGATAAAATCGTTTCTAGGCGTGAAAAGAAAGCTGTTAGAATTCATCCGTCGGATCTGCGAAATAAACCAAGTCATTACAAAGCAAGAAACAACGTGAATGTACATGATCAGGCTATAGCCGCTGTGACCAAAAAGAAAAAGCCAGAAATCAAACCCCGAAAGCACAGCCAACAGTTTTTGGCAAAATATAACAAAATAGGCGTTGCTTCTGCTTGGCAACACAGGCCGCCAGATATTCTTAAAAGATGCACCAGAACACAGAACCCATATCGGATTGACACTCAGCACAAAGCAGCACGGATGAGCACCCCAGAAGAAGAGGATGATGTTCAAGACTCGACCACGGAATCAACCCCACAGGCTTCAGTTCAAGATCTCACTTCACCTCCGCCGGTGTTGGCCGAGTTGTGCACATCGTCGTGTACGTCTGTGACAGACAATGAGGAATGGGTCAGCATGGCCGAAGGGGGTGGTGTCCACGAGGTCTTTTAGACCACTGACCAAACTCTTTTAGCGTCTTCTAGCCAGCTGTAACTTATCATCCCACATGTAAGTTTTGTGCAGCAGTCCCTTATGTTTTGTTACATTGTACAAAACTAGGCCTCTGCTTAAACACCGCTATAAACATACACATATACACACCCTAACGCACACATACACGCGCACGCGCGCATTCACAAACTGCTCTCATTGTGTAACCAACTTTGGAACCCAATAAATCAAGTCTCGGACTTTACTGGTGGGAGTTGATGTCCTGTGTATGATTTTTGTTTGATGTTTTTTTAAATCAAATCCTGATCATGAAACATCAAAGTGCGGGGAACTGGTCTTTCAGTCAAAGCACTATCACACATTCGTCTGTCAACCCACACTGATATGGATGTTTATAAAGTTATTTCAATAGCCTTTGAAGGTAATGGAAAAAAAGAAAGAAAAAAGTCTGTTGCGCTAAAAACTCAACTGGCACCAAAAGCAATATAGGAAAAGGCAGAGGCGAGCAGAAGGCAGCGAAGAAGCATCTACTGACATAAGAAAATACGAAATTAAAATGAAACATTATTGTCTTGAAGAGGACGGCCATAGCAGTAATAATGTTAACCATACGAGGTAATTTGTGTTTTTGACAGAAGTTAACTCCCTTACTTTTAAGACTGCAGCTGTAAAACTCTATAGATGGAGACACAGTGAAACATGCCATCTATATGCAAGAATGTTTAACTTGGTGTCTGTCTGTCTGTACAGAAACACGCAGTGTAAGTTTAAACTACCAGGAAAGGAAAACAATGGTGCTCTATGACTACCACCATTGCAACTTGGGGGAAAATGAAGAAGAAAAAGGAGAAATGATGCAAGAGGGAATTTTTGTAAATGAATTGAACACATTCACAAGTACAGAAGTATATGAGAATGTTTACAGACCAACAGACTTTTGGCCCAGGAACATGGAGGATGCTGAAGAGAGGAGACCAGACGCCTTACTGCCAAGGACATGATCAACTTGAAAAGAAGGAACAGGACAAGACTAATCACAGACCCAGCCAATCAAACTGCCAGGCACAACCAGCCCTATGCCAGCCCAGCCGGCCGTAGAATGTTACAGAAAAGACCAAACATAGACAACCCTGAGCGAAGCAGACCAACAGATGACATCCATTGGACATTGGATCATAGCAGATGACTCAAGAAGAGCCCTGAAGCTGAAGTATGAAAGCACCTCAGGAACAGAAAATCAGAACAGAGGAAAAAGGAAGAACGAGGCAAGGAAAGGAAACTACAAGCAACAGAGAGACAGAGAGAGTGAGAAGAGAGAGAGAGAGAGAGAGAGAGAGAGAGAGAGAGGAGAGAGAGAGAGAGAGAGAGAGAATAATACATGACAATTATTCATTTCCATCACAAAAGCAGTAGGAAAACAAAAATTCCCTATTCAGTATCCCTGAGACTATGCATGTGATCATATCACTTCGTAGTTGCTGACAGGAACAACTGAAATCTGATCTCCACAAAGAAGACAAGAAAAAAAAGTTTAAACTACCACCCCCATCACCTCCCCCCCCCCCCCCCCCCCCCCACACACACACACACGTCCTCTACATGAGACTATAAACCGAGGTCCTGTGTGCAAAGCACGCAGAACATCTTGCACACAATAAAACCCGTTCTGCCTTTCGGAAGAATAGACCATTCGTGCCGGTGGGAACGGATGAAAACATTTACAAAATCGCATGCACAGGGGGGACACGATATATAAAAAAAGTACATGAGTACTCATTCAATTATCTTGTAAATTAAAGAACACACACACAAACACACGCACGCACGACACACACACACACACACACACACACACACACACGCACCGACGCGCGCGCGCGCACACACACACACACACACACACACACACACACACACCACACACACACACACACACACACACACAAAATCTGTGCCGGTGGGAACAGATGACAGAATTTACAAAACTGCATACACACGGGGACTGGATGTAAAAGAGCACATAAGTGCTTATTCCATTATCCTCGATATAACAGAATAAATAAATACAAATAAATAAATAAAAACAACGACATCCCGTGCGCGAACCCACGCAGAACAAGTTGCGCACTAGTTAAAACCTGTTCCGCATTTCGGAAGAGTAGGCCATTGTATGCCGATGGGAACGGATGATAAAATGTACAAAACTGCGTACACACGGGGACAGGATGTAAAAAAAACAAACCCACACACTACACGAGTACTTATTCGATCCATTATCCTCGAAGTAAAAGAAGGAATTTTTTTTAAAATTAAAAATTTCACACACACACACACACACACACACACAACACACACACACACACACACACAGAGGTAAGAGAGGTGGTAGAGAGCAGGTGTCTTAGGCCAACTATGAGAACTGTGGTGTGAAATGTAACCAGATGGTGCCAAAAGTACTACAGATACCAGGGCTCCATTGACCACACAGTTTCATTCACTACCATATGTCTCCTAGGTTACAATAGGAGGAGTGTAGATCTCTTCTTGAATGTTGATGGCCCACTGCCCTTCTGGGGGGGGGGGGGGGGGGGGGGGGCATTGCCACAGTCCAGTGTTAGGCCTAGCCCTCCCCCCTTCCCCCATTTGGGTGTACATTGGCTGTCTTTCCCTGTGGCTGACTTTTTCTACAGAATGGTGGCAGCCACAATTCCTACTCTCTCCTATTGCCAGTTATTTTTCCCCCCTCAGCTGGATATAGAGCTCCGAGGTTTACCAATGGTGACATTTTGCGTATGCGACTGTTTTTACCCACCATTAAGGTAGCCACATTCCGACTTCGGGGATGGTGTCTAAACATGACATCTGTGTGCATGACTTTTTAAAAACTTGATTTATTTTGCCATCCGTTCCTACCGGCACGAAAAAGCCTACTCTTCTGAAAGACGGAACGGCTTTTTAAAACGTGTGTGCAAGATGGTCTGCGGGACTTTGGTTTATAGTGTCATCCAAGGACTTTGGGGGTGGGCTTGAGAGTGGAGTCGGTACTAATGTTAATTCCAGGGTAAAATTCCCTAAAACGGGCGCCTCTGTAGTGGCTGGATCCCCGGCCAGTCAGATCCCGAGCCCAACGCTCTAACCACATACCAGTGCCATTTTATGTGGAAGAGCGTAAAATTGAAGACTGTTAGCCTACTTCTACTACTGCCACACACAAGTTCGCTCGCGAGTACACACACACACACATACCGAAAAGAGCGCCCAGAGAGGGGGAGGGTAGGTGAGGGCCAAGGTGAACGAGGGATGAAGTGGTTGGGCTGATCTTTAAAAAATTTCTTTCATTTTTTTAAAGAATGATTTCTCTATTTCTTTACTTATCTATGGATAGTTCTTCTCTATTTTCATTTCTTCATGTCTTTCTTCTTCTTCTTCTTCTTCTTCTCTCTCTCTCTCTCTCTCTCTCTCTCTCTGAGCAATCCAGAAAAGGACAAATTATAAACCGAGGTCCTGTGTGCGAGCGCACGCAGAACATCTTGCGCACACGTTAAAACCCGTTCCGCTTTTCGGAAGAGAAGGCCATTGTGTGCCGGTGGGAACGGATGACAAAATTTACAAAACTGCAAACACAATGGGACTGGATGAAAAAAGCACATGAGTGCTTATTCCATTATCCTCGAAATGAATATTAAACAAATCTCTCTCTCTCTCTCTCTCTCTCTCTCTCTCTCTTCATTAATTTATTCATTGGTCTATTCTCACAGTTCAAAGGGCTGTATAGCATGTTGACACAAGGGAAGGACAAAACCAGCTGGCTTTAATCTTGCTATCTTAAACTTTATCATAGTCCTGTTGTTTTAATCTGAGCACCTGGGATAGCCCTGATACAGCCTTTGTGGTCGGCGGGGCTATAAACAGTTGGGTTGTATAATGTACAGGGCTGGGACATAGTGGGCCTACAAACAAAGGCTATTGTAGCTACACAAAACAAAGGGCAGGAGACAAACATGATATATCAATAATAAAGATCACGTTTAACCTTGGCCTTAGACTATACTAGAGAAGTGCCATTGCAAGACTAGCAGCCAGACAACAGAAGTACATGGGCTGCAGTCCTGCTGATTACACGATTACACGCAAGACACTCTCAAAAGAGGATCTGGCCTGACCTTTGGCCACCCCAATGGCCAAGAAGCTCTACAGTGAGCAAGCAAGAAAAAGTCGAACAGTAACAAAATCCAAACCACACAGATATGGACCTGATAATGACAACCACACTTTGCAAGACACTTTTATTTAAACAAACGCCCCCCCCCCAAAAAACAAAAAAACAAAACAACAACAACAAAAAAAAACCACCGCCAAAAATCATGTATATTAATGGCTGATTAACTTGACTTCCGTAACTTCCTGAGGAGTCATTGGAGCACTGCACGGATTTTTTTTTTTTACAGTGTGGCTAGTATGAAACTGCCAGAGCAATAACTTCCCCCTTAAAAGTCACAGATCCCATGCTGAGTATGTTTGTGTCACCCAAACTTTACCAGCCACAACTGGCATACTGGCAGTTTTCTACAGGGGAAAAAAAAGATGGGTGTGTTTTAAACCTGAGCGCAAGATATTGAATGTATAACTAAGGCCTAACAAAGCTTGGGCATGATCCATGGACTCCCAAGTTATGGGCTCACCATATTGTTGAGGAGAAAATACAGTCCCAGCAGAGATTTCCAGTTTCAGGAGGGATGGGCTCAACAGGCTGTTACTGACGTGACAGAGGTGCTACACTTTCTCACTGTCACACTCACAGTCCTTCCTACCCCCCCCCCCCCCCCTCCCATAACACAGGTTGTTCTCTCTCTACTCACACACAGTCCTTCCTACCCCCCCCCCCCCCACCCACCCAAACTTCCCTCCCTCCCATAACACACCTCATCCTCTGTGTACTCACTCCACCAAGTCATATCAACACATATTGCAATCCTAGCCCCTATCTATACCTGCCCTTCTCTTCCTTATGTTTACAAACCTGCCTAGTCAGCAGTGTATTGACACAAACAATCAACCCTGGAGGTTCTCTATTTAGGTCAAGTTGGAGTTGATAAAGCCCCATTACCTTTACACTGCCTTGGGGGCAGGAAATGAGTGAGTGGGGAAAGCCTGCCCCCAGTGTTAGAAATGGTGTGAAGACCTTGTCACCTTTCAGACCTGTTGTTTACCTAGCTGGGCCCACTCTGTCCTAGGCCTAGTAGAGTATGTCTCTTCAACTGCATTGAACAACCAACCCTACAACCATAGACCTAACAGGGGGTTTTGATTTATGAGGCCTGTCTGGGGACTCTAGGTGTGAACTAACCCTCTTGGCTGCTTTGTTGCAGATGCTTGCTTTTGCGTCAGGTAGGCCTTTACTGTGTGTGAATGCCTGTGTCCCAGTCATCTGCAAACACTGTAGTCGGGCATTCCCTAGCTTATTTAACCAACACCCTGGGCAGTCACCCAGAAGAGGTGGTATGTCTCACACATTACACCTGGGAATCAAGGTACCCTGGCTGAAAATATTTTTTTTGGGGGGAGGGGGGCTGGTTTTAAATTAGAGTCCAGTCCAGTGGTGAATAGTCATTGAAATACATGAGAAGTAGGACTCTGTTTTTTTGTTTTGATTATATTATAGTCCCAGCAGAGCTGAGCGATTTAGGGGCTGTGGAAGGACGCAAGTCATCCCACTTGGCCCACTGCTGTTGGCCACCCTAAAAATCAATGCCCAATGTTGTTGGGCAGTAACAATTCAAAAGCAAAGCAAAGCATGACTAAAGATTCACAAGCTGTTAGCCCAGCCTGGCCCCTGTGTGGTTTTTCAAGGGCACTTCTCAATTTTCACCTAGACTGTTCTGGTTAGGCCTACCCAGGGCTGCAAAAACTTGCTCTAGTGTATCTCAAGCTACTTGCCTGTTTAGTTGTGTTGACTTGAGAGAGGGGAAAAGTGAAGCTTATAGCCTGGCTCTATTCATGGTGCTTGCCCTGACACTTGACATGTGAAGGAGTAGGTTAGCCATTGGGAAGGGTTGGCCAGTATTGCTCATGAATGAAGACAGGTCCCGTTGCCCTGTGAACAATCTGAAACACAGACAAGGTGTCAGTCACACCCACATCACATTGTTTGTATGATTGCTTGTTATTGCTTTTTGATTTCTCAGGGAGGAATTCAGACAATTCCCCCCTGGGGAGAGCTGTTTCCCTCAAGAGCAGGGCTATGCTACCCCCCCCCCCCCCCCTCCTGTGCATGTGTATTGGTTTCCCTTTGTCTGGTTTGATTGTATAAGAGTCCTAGCAGAATTATTTGATATAGGAACTGTACCATCAACCAGCCATGGCCACTTAACACAGGTGATATGCTTCCCGGTCAGAAGGGCTTTTTTATTTTTTTAACATTGCCAGGAACAACTCTTTGTTGCTGTGGGTCCTTTGATGTGCGCTGAATGCGTCTTGCACACGGGCCCTTGGTTCGTCTCGCTTGAAAGACTAGCACCCATGCCACCACCACTCACGGTCTAGTAAAATAATGTGGAAAAGTTCGGGCTCAAAGGAGAACCGAACCGGCACTTTTTCTAGGAAGGTGCATTACTTTTCGGCCACAATTCTGCCATGCTGGTTTGGTTTTGTTGAATTAAAGGCCCTGCAGAGCTATCTGAATTATGGACTGTAGCGTCGCCCAACTATTACCTTTATCTACCATGTTTGACCCTGTTTGATTTTAGATCTGTGTTTCATTACTTTCCCCAGAAATCGCACACACACAGTAGTTCTGGTTATAATGCAGTGCAGACTCACTCTCCCAAAGTCTTGATGAGGACAATAAACCGTGCTGTGCCCAGCAGACATCTTGCGCAACGTTAAATCTTTTCCGCTTTCGAAAGTAGGCCATTGTGTGCCCGTGAACAGATGACATAATTCAAAACATCCGCATAAACTAAAAGGGACTGGATCTGTCCCAAAAGCCATAATGCAATCCATTACCTCGATTAAAAGAAACATTTAAAGAATAAATAAAATAAGCATAAAATTTTTTTAAGTCCCTCGGAAAATCTAAGCGACGGACACCTGTGTGCCAATATGATAAAAAGCTGACACAACACCTTAAATCAAAACTGTTTGCTTTACCTAAGAGTGGGACATTGCGTGTTGGTGCACAGAACAAAACTACAAAAGCGCATGGACACGAGACTGGATTTAAAATTTTAAACAAGACACACAAGGCTCATTCCATTATTGAAACAAAACTTTGTTGTTTTTTTTTAATGAAAACCGCTTAGGGCCCACGGCCACACACCACACACCGTTTTTCTCATTCTTTTAACAGACAACAGTCTCATATCTCTGTGTGTGTGTGTGCGTGTGTGTCCCAGTCACCAAGACGGGAGAGGTTACAATCAAGAAAACACACACAAACACACGCGCGCGCGCACGCGCACACACACCCACACAAGCGAACTAGCATTGTAAGGTCTTGACAGTAACTGCATAACGTAGCTGAATAATGAACTAATCTTTTATGAACCCAGACAAGAAGGATAGAACCCGTGTACACACATCCCGTGGTCTTTCTCCCCAGAGAGATACATGAATCTGTTCATAAATTTACCCAAAGCATGTCTCATCTGGCATCAGTTTGTAGGGGCACTTAGCTCTGCAGATGTTAGGCACATCATAATCATAAGCAATAAAAGTGACAATGAGAGAGAGAGAGAGGGGAGGAGAGAGAGAGAGAGAGAGAGAGAGAGATAGGAGCGAGAAAATCAAACTTTAGTCGATTTCTTTATTTCGAAAAAAACTCTTCAACAAATCAAACACAGAGCATTATACAGCACACATTTCTATATGATTATTAAAGAAAAAATAAGAAGAAAACTGGTTCTCTCTTGATTACATGCAAAGGTGCGTAAGTGGCTGGAACATCCCCGCATCCAAACAAGAAAACTAGTGATTTTTGTCCAGAAAGGCTTTTAAACAAATCATTCTCTCCCAGCTGCTGTGGATGTGCTGGGCCTGACTTGTTGGGTGCTTAACTGCAGCGCAGCAACGCATCTTCATAAGTATGACAGGCAACAATAGTTGCTGTCTGAGGTGACACGCAGTACTACACCTCTGACACATAGCACACAGACATCATGACACTTAACTAACAACACATGTCATACACAAATGACACTTGATGCCAATGACATAATAAACACATAGACACCCCAGTCCTGAAGCTTGGCACAAACAACACAACGTGTCATACACGTCGACGCCCCTGACATTTCATGCCAATGACATAGCACACACACACAAGACACTCATCGAGTTGGACACCAGCGACATATGTCACACATGGGCTACAATCGCGTTCGACACCGACGACACATGTCACACGCGGACACCTATCACGTTTATCACCACTGACACATGTCACTCAAGAGACGCGGCAGGCACAGAGGAGAGAATGCAGTGGACAACAATAACACTTGAGGCCAACGACAACCGACACAACATACACCCACGAACACCAACAGCCTTTCACGCCCCACGGCACATGGCCCCACCAACAAGACATGACGCAAATGACACTGATCATCGCACGAATGAATGACACTTAGGCCTAGCCTAACATAGCCTATCAGCCAGCGGCATTGCTGACCTGTGGCAAAGGCTAGCAGACCCGCAGCGGCACAGAGAGAATACCAAAGTAAAGTTTGAATGAAAAGTCCAGCCTGGTTTCTAACAAGGCAATGTATTGAATACATTATCGTAGTGGTGGTTAGTTGGTTGATGGGGGTGCTTGTTGTCGGAAGCAAGCAATCAGTACAGGGCTCTGAATGGGTGGCACCTTTTGCTCAAGAAATGTTGAAGGGTATCATTGCTGAGCCTGTGAAGGCTTGGGGGAAGGGGAGGATTGGAAGGGATAGGGGGGTGGGGGTGGGGGGGGGGGGGGGGGTTAAAATGTTGCATGTGGGTGATGTAGTCTCTGCCTTAGCTTTTTAAAATTATTTTTATAGATCACATTTCAGTTTTTCCTGTCAGTAACAACGAAGTGGTATAATCACAACATGCATAGTTTCGGGGGATACTGAATAGGGAATTTTTTGTTTTCCTACTACTACTAATAATAATAATAATGTATGGAATTTATATAGCGCTGAATCTTGTAAAGCAACAAATCAAAGCGCTCAGATTTTATTTCATACCACTTTAAGTCACGGCAGATTTCTCTCCGTGAAATTCGGGCTGCTCTCCCCGGGGAGAGCGGGAGAACGCGTCGCCACTTAGCGCTGCGCCACCCTTTCACCCTTTTTTTTTTTTTCTGCAGCTGTATTTGTTTCCCTATCAGAGTGGCTTTTTTCTAAGAATTTTGCCAGGGACAACTCTCTTGTTGCCGTGGGTTTTTTTACGTGCGCTAAATAATTACGTGTAACACACGGGACCTAGGCCTACTATTGTAACGGACATGAATAATTGAGCTTGCATTATTCTCTTTCTGTTTTATTTTATTTTTTGTTTTATGCTTTTATTTTAAGGACAATGGAATAAGCACTCATGTGCTTTTTTCCATCCAGTCCTCGTGTGTATGCAGTTTTGTAAATTTTGTCATCTGGTCCCACCGGTACACAACTGCCTACTCTTCCGAAAAGCGGAACGGGTGTTACGTCTGCGCAAGATGTTTCTGCGTGCGTTCCACACGGGACCTCGGTTTATAGTCTCATCCCAAAGACTTTTGGGGAGAGTGGAGTCGGCACTGATGTTTACTCCAGAGGAAAAATACCTCTTGAACGAGAATCGAACCAGGGTCAGCAGATCACAAATGCATCCCTATAACCACCAGACTATCCCGCGCGCGCGCGCGCGCGCGTGTGTGTGTGTGAGTGTGTGTGTGTGTGTGTGTGCGTGCGTGCGTGCGTGTGTGTGTGTGTGTGTGTGTGTTGTTTGTAGTTTCCTTTCCATGCCTCGTTCTTCCTTTTTTCTCTTTTCTTTTCTTGGATGGAGTGCTTTCATACTTCAGCTTCACGGCTCTTCTTCAGTACACCCAATGGGGGTCGTCTGTTGGTCTGCTTCGCTCACGGATGTCTATGTTCGGTCTTTTCTGTAACGCTGTTCTACGGCAGGCTGAGCTGGCATGGGGTTCTTGTGCCCTGCTGTTAGCATCTGAATCAATGCCAGGACGAGCCTCTGTCAGTTTGTTCCTGTGTGAAATTCGAACTGCTCTCCACAGGGGTAGGGCGTCACCACTAGTGTAACACTAACTTTGCTTTCGCTCTTTCTCTCTGAACATGATGTTGACCACCTCAGGTTGCTATGCTCATTCTGTAAGCAAGCACGGGAGGACGAAGTACATTTTGTGTTGTACTGTCCAGTATTAGAGGATGTTAGGCAGAATTACATCCCCGTAAAATATAGTAGACAGCCTAATTTATTTAGACTCTGTTTACTCATGGCGTCAAGTCATCCTGAGGTTGTGGGCAGCTTCACTTTAATATTTGTGTAAAGCTTTCAGAATAAGAGGGATATTGTTATCCTAAGTCATATTTTTGTAACTGACTTTTTTTTGTTATACAATAACTTTTTGTCGATACTATTGCCCTCCCCCCCCCCCCACCAAAATACTAAGCAGTTCGGCAACCCCAATGGCTTTTTTGTGAATAAATCATTCGAGTTCGAATTCTATTTCTCTGTGTCAGCGAAGTGTGCTTGTCACCCTAACACAGTCGCCTCTTTATTTTTCCAAACGATTTAGCCGGGGACAACTTTTGTTTCCGTAGGCTTTTACATGTGTGCTGAAGTAACTTGCTCGCGAAACCTCAGTTTTATTGTCCTATTGTCAAAAGCATCTAACCTCAATCTCACTGTCCCAAAATCAGAAATATCTCCTTGGACATAAATTTAAATAATGATAATCCCAACAACAACAACAAAGAACAACACCTCATACTGTCGGCTTACAGCGTACTAATGGATGAAGGAAAGGTCCACCTACTGGAGGAGAATGCAACCCCTGACTTTCACTGTACAGGTTTCACACGCTGCTACATCACGGACCATGTTACTCTTCCATAATATGGATACATTAAATCGTATTGAATTTCATTAATCCATGCAGAGGGAAGGGGACAGGGAGATCATGGCGCTCCTTGTTCAGGAAGAAAAGAGCAGAGGAACACGTCACTTTGTGGGAAGCTGGGAAACATAGTGAGGGGAACGGGCAGTGTGTGTGTGTGTGTGTGTGTGTGTGTGTGTGTGTTACTGAGGGGAATATGTGTGTACAGAGTGGTATGTACTACTATGTAATAAGTGGAGAGTCATTCTGCAAAATTACAAACTTATCAGAACACCCCCTCCTCCTCCCTGCCCCATTTTGACCATTATCACAAAAAGAAAAATAGACTCAGGTCACACTGTTATTGCAATAAGATGGGCTTTAAAAATTTTATTTATTTAGTCGATTATTTTAAAAACTTTTTGATGCCTTTGTGAATCAAGGGGGAAGAATAGTATAGGGAAAGGAAGAGATGTCAAGGGACGTGGCGGCCACTGTACTATACTACACTATGTATGTCATAAAGACTGTCTCAGTCTGTGATAAGCCCTACACTAACAGTGTCCACCCCCCAACCATCTGTGTCATGTCAAGAGGTCGATAGCACGTTCCTGTGGCCATGTGCCACATGCCTCTGAATAAGATTACTGCAGGTCAGCTTAATCAGATCACGGTAACACCCCTCCCCCTCCCTGCCACACCCACACGCACACACAAACACACTGACACCACTCCACAGTACCTCCACTGCACGTTGGTAATCCTTTCTTTTCCTCATTAATTTTTTTCTTCTATTCATCTCATCTAGAGACCAACTCTGCTCCTTAGGAGATAGCCCTAGCCGGTCACGGTCTGTTGCTGATCTTGGGTATACACCCAAGCCAGGTCGTGTAACGCCCCCCACCCCTGTTTTTGTTCTGTCAGTAAAAGTCTGCAGTTCCGAACATAACAATACACACTGCTGGTGGGTTCCACCCACGAACAATAGTTTCCAACCACCAACTTCATAAGTGAAGTGAAGTTGAAATTCAAAGCGAATGCCCAAGAAGGGTCCTCCACCCAGCCTAAGGAGGTGTTCTCTTTGGGTAAACTGTAGAAGGATGTCAACAGTAATTAATATGAATAACCCTCCCTCCCTGAAATAGGCTTGCAAGGCTGGTTCATGTTCATGACAAGGGCTGAGAAATTTGTAACAAATTAAGTAACTTCCACAAACCTTCCTGAATAATGCAACAGGACGCAATTTAAGTCCCAGGGGAGCACTGTTACTGCCTGCCTGGTTTTAATATAGCTCAGAAAAATCGAAATCTAATATGCAGTTGGCTTATCTTACCACAGTATCCAACATTCTTTATCCCATTTCAGTCCGTATTCAAACTCTCACCTGACTCCTCTATAATTTTGAATGTTTCAAGAATTTTTTGTTAAATCAATGCTTTAAACTAGTTCAATGTTCACATGATCCAAAAAAGACCCCCCCCCCCCCCCACACACCTCCCCCCCAACAATTATAAAACTAGTGATGTCAAAATAACTTTTAAGATAATGTCTGATAAAATGAGAGAGAGAGAGAGAGAGAGAGAGAGAGAGAGAGAGAGAGAGAGAGAGAGAGAGAGAGAGATATGAATAAGTTAAAAAAAAACAACAACCCAAAAACCAAACTGACTAGGTAAAAGGAAAAGAACAAGAAAGACAAAGTAACCGCATTGCGCATTGCGACAAAACACAGTTTCCACCTAGCTACATTGAATTGACCCTCACCCCTCTGGAACACACACACTGGTGTAATTATTTGTTCTAAAACAACAAAGGAAGAAATGTATTGATTGCTGCTGACTTCTATGCTCATGTTGATAGGGCGTGTATATAATTATCATATTTTTCAATGCTGTGAAAACTTCTGATTACTGTCAATGTAGACTTATTCCACACACACACACACACGGACGCGCGCGCGCACACATACACTTTATTCATGGCACGCCTGTGTGAAAGGGACTTCAAACCACGGCCAAATACAAACACTCACGTGCATGCAGGCACGTCTATCGGTTATATGGAGGGAGGTAGAGGGCGAAAGTAGAAAAGATTGGAGTGTAGCGGGTGTATAAAGACCACAAATAAAACTACTGATCAATAGATTTGAGACGGGAAAGGAGCTTGAGTTCTATAGGCTACCTGTACACACCCCTTCCCTGACGCCTACCGTCACAAACTTCCTACTTTCTCCGCAACCGTTTAGCGCTTCCACTAGGCCTAACAGACAGGCACGTGTTTACGAGAAACAGCACACCTTACAACAATGGGTTTCCCCTAGCCCCTCACACAAAAGTTAATGGGTTAGAGGCTATTACTCGCGCTCTTTTCTGTTTTCGACCAATCAGACAACGGAACAAATCTTTGCGTCACTTCCTTTTCTTTATTTAACCCCGCCCACAACGCTCGCTCTGTCACTTTTTAAGACTGGCACTGTGAGCTTACACACTGTGTCGGGAACATCAGCTGTCCGTGTCAGAACGAAACATGTGTTGGTTTAAGTACTGAGGTGCTCTGAATGTTAAGTTTTTATTCCTTTCAGGAGAAGTTTTAGAGAGGGTTGATCTCGGCAAGTTTCGGAGTGTCCACACCTTGGCTTGAAAACAGATTTGAGGAAGAAAAACTTGACATCCACTGTGGTGACCACGCGGTCGTTGTGGGGGCCTGAGGCCCCGAGGTGCTTTGTGTAACAGAACCGAAACCAACGTTGGTTCCACGCCCATCTCCGCTCCTTTATCAAGACGTTTTTAGGATAGACTCAGGACTTGTCCGCTATGGATCTGAGTAATAACATGTTGGGCCTAGACGATACGTTCGCCGCACAGGTACTGCTGGACATGTCACGTACACCATATTTCGGCACCGTGGCGGACGAAAATGCCAACTTTACAGTACTCCAAACAGTGCCACCACCACAACCACCAGTTATCGAGAACGACAAAAATCGACAAGATGATTTCGTGGTGGCCAGAATTCTGACATCATGCTTCAAACAATCCGAACAGGTATCGAATGCGAAGTGCCATCTATTGTATAACAACACTGTTCAAAGACAGAAACAGACAGCGAAAGAAACGAGGACCACGCCTTCTTCTTACCCACGCCAGCGGGTTGAAAAATCGGAAAATGTGTCTAAAAACGACTCAAAGAAACTGCACAGATGTCTGTACGAAGGTTGTGAGAAGGTTTACGGCAAAAGTTCTCACCTCAAAGCGCACCATCGTACCCATACAGGTAAGTAAAAACAAGTGTTTTGTGTATATGGATCGCTACTCACTCACTGCCTAACCTAGTGGAACGCGCCATTTCTTTGTTTGGCTTCGACCACATGGTTTCGTGGAAGGTGGATTGGGGGAACTAATCCTACATTTATGCATTCGTTTCGTAGTGGCATTGGCAAGCACTTTCTGTTATGTTATTCGACGCACAGCATAAGGAATTGGGAATAAAACGGTACTGTGTAGTGAAATGACTCGACGAAAATTGGGTTGGAGACAAAAAGCAAACAAAAGCAGATTTCGAAGGGGTAACTGGGCAAATGTTTTTTTTGTACGGACGGAGTGATCTCCTCGACTACACGAAAAGGGCTAGGGCTATTTTTAGACTGCTCGTAATCATCTTCACAACTGCGCACACAGTCTACGTATGTTTTGATTACTACAGCGTTGCGTAGATCAATTCATAGAATGCCCGTTTCCATTTATGCGAAAGCGACCTTTCACCACTGTGGTGTAATGTTAAGATCGCATTGTCATGTCATTTGTTTTTTGTTAGGCTAAGTCGAGCTGTGGTGATTTCGTGCCTGTGTTATCGTCGCTAAAGGCTACTCCTCGAACAGTTAGCTAGGCGACACGCCCTTCCTTCTCAGGTCACTGAGGCTAAGGTTTATAAAGTGCTCGCATCGCTTATGGAAATTAAGCTGCAATTAGTGTAATGACTATGTTGTAATAAGGAATTGATTAGAATGTCAGTGCCACATGAGCGACCCTTTGCTGCCTTGGCTTCAGTACAGTTCCCTCAGCTATTAATGGGTACCTGCCCTCTTTAGGGTCAGGGAAGGTAAAGCAGCCAGGGAAAGGAGATGGGCACCGCCCTCAATATGCTGGCCCCTACAGAAGTGAGGTCTGAGTCTCCCTTTCACCCCCCCTTCCCTTTTTTTCTTCCATGGGGGGTGGGGTGGGAGCATGAGTCTCTCTTTTTTTAAAATCTGAATAAAGCATTTGGTTAATAACTTTTTTTTTCAAAATACTATAGTTGAAAGTACAAAAAGTGATTTTTCTCCACTGACTTGGTGAATAATTTTTGGTGAAATGTATTATGACAATATTTTATTACAGTTAAGGTTTGAAAGTAATGCTAAACAGACTATATGTAAGCTAAGTAACACTAGATCTTCATAGAATGTTATTACTGGCCAGAGGTATCAGGCATAAAGTTTTCTTTTAACCATCAGGATTTGATTTTAGAATAGATGCATGCCCGATCAAAGTATCTCCTTGTCAAATGCCACATTCTGTCCAGTACTTATTCAGTACATTGGTGGGGGTGGGGATGGGATAGCCTAGTGGTTAGCCTGATGTATTCATGATGTGCTGATCCAGGTTCGCATCTTGTTCAAGAGGATTTTTCCTCTGGAGTTAAAATCAGTGCCCACTCCACTCTCCCCAAAAGTCCTTCAGATAAGACTATAAACTGAGGGTCCCATGTGCGAACGCACGCAGAACATCTTCCGTACACATTAAAACCCATTCCGCTTTTTGGAAGAGTAGGCCATTGTGTGCCGGTGGGAATGGATGACAAAATTTACAAAACTGCATACACACGGGGACAGGATGAAAAAAAAGCACACGAGTGCTTATTCCACAAATGGCATTATCCTAGAAATAGAATCTTGATAAAATAAAAATAGAATACCCATTCATATTATTGTGCTTATTTATTCATTTACACCTTTTCTTTGTCAGCTGATGCTACACTACAGTTTGATTAAAGAAAGCATGGGGAGGATACACCCATGGCATCATATGCAGTACTTAATACATGGTGGTAAACATACACATACATGCATGGGTACATGTGTACACACAGACACCCCCCCCCTCCCCCCTGCTCGATTCACATAGCTTCATGATCTACTTGTAGTTCTAATTAAACTGTTTTTAAGTGGTTACAGGTTAATGCTCATAAAGTCAGGAAATAACTTTTTTTGGGTGGGGTGGGAAGGTATGTCTAAAATGTCTTTAAGATGTATAATCAGACAACTGACAAGCCTAACTATCATTATCAAGAAACAATAAAAGATGTCTTCACTTACAGACTTCCAAAGGTAAATCGTTAATAACACTAATGACAGCAAACAACGCAGTATGAAGCAAAATCAATAACATTTTGCTTTAAAAGCAACTTTTTTTTTTTCCGCTTGAGATAACGATTTTTTTTCAGAATGAAAATGGTGGTAGAATGTTCATAGAGTCCCCCCCCCCCTTCCCCCCTCTCCCATTACACCTGTACCTGGGTTGACCTGGGCTGGAAGGAAGGAAGAAATATCTGGCTTAGGACTGTTCACCACCTGCCACCTATCAGGTGGCCCCCTGCCCCATCACTGGCTAAGTCAACAGAAGGCAGGACAAAGAACAGCGCAGGGCTAACACTACACTACAGCTCCCTTTGCTGGGATTTCTGACCTTTTTACTAACTCAACTACCTGGTGTGGTGGTTTCAAGTCTCGACATGTGTACCCATGTGTGTGTGTGTGTGATTGTATGTGTGTGTGTGTGCGGTTTTGTGTGTGTGCATGTGTGATTGTGGAGGGGTGTGTGTGAGGGGGGTGTGGCTGTGTGAGAGACACTGGTTTATCAGAGTGTGGTGTGTTGTGTGTTTGTGTGATATAGATGATTGTATGTGGGAGGGAAGCCTGTGAGTATGAGAAAATTGAGATTGAGAGGCTTATGGGGTAAGGGATGTGGTACAGAATTGAAGACAGTGTCTGAGTGTGGTTCATCATGGGAAAAGGTATAGTAAATCACTGTATAGTGTATGGTGGAATATTATGTTTTTATGTATTAATTTTTTATATTATTCGGCTTTTTCTGAGGATAATGGAATAAGCACTCAATGACTCATGTGTTTTTTTCATCCAGTCCCCGTGTGTATGCAGTTTTGTAAATTTTGTCATCTGTTCCCACCGGTACACAATGGCCTACTCTTCCTGAAAAGAGGAAGGGGTTTTAACCCGTGCACAAGATGTTCTGCATGTGTTCGCACACAGGACCTTGGTTTATAGCCTCATCCGAAGGACTTTTGGTGAGAGTGGAGAGTGGGCACTGATGTTAACTAGGCTATCCCATCCCCTCTGAATGCAGTAGTGTGTGCAATGCACATTATGTGTCTGATCTCTTTCTGTTTACTAAAACTTTTTGTCATTTAGCACAGTAGTGAGAGAAAACAAAACTCTTGTCTTACTCTTAGTATATTATGTAACAATGTAAATGTTAAATCAGTTGAACATTTTAAAAGGTAGCAATAAGCCTTTTCTGCCATGTCATGTGTAGAATAAAATATTTATAACAATGAAAAAAAGAGTAGCCAGATGCAAATTATCAGTGAAAGTAAGTTCAGTAGACCTTTGTAACGGGAGTCTTATGATTCCCCCCCCCCCCCCCCCCCCCTCCCCCCCAGATTGCAAGTTTACAGTGTATGATACTTTGTGTGCAAGTTTTGAAGTGAACATATGTTTTATGCCTAATCACACACACACAGTGACACACACAGAGATCTGGAAAGACTGCTTGCTATATGGTGTCATCCCACTTCATGCATTCGCCCTCTAGTCTAATGGACTGTTAATTATTTTGTTGTAACTTGTTTATTTATGAAAGCAGTTTTGAGATAATGATACAAACAAACAAGCATTTACCTGATAGTTTGCTAAAAAAAAAAAAAAAAAAAAAAAAGAAAGTGGAAGGGATGAGTGGGTTTAGAAAAGCCTTCCCATTTGTTACTAATACTAGTGTGTGAAAATGTAAAAAGACCTGTTTGAAGTGACCTCAGTGTTGATTCAGGACTTTTTTGGGTCAAAATTGTTAGGATTTACACACACAAACACACCACACACCACACACACCACAACACCACATACCTTACTATGAATGATATAGTAGGCCTATATCACAATTGAGCATACAACCAAGTAAGGTAACTCTGATTACCTGATGGGCACATTCAGCCACCTGATAACGTTGAACAACATTCTTAAATTATATAATTTTGAAGCAGGTAGAAATACTGAAAAGACGACAATCAGATCTCCCAAGAACTTATCCTACAAACCAAACCAACCAAAAAAGCATATATATTTTCAAGGTGTGCACGTGGTGACAAGCAATGTAGCCTGACGGAATAGGGAAACTTTTGAAGAAGCCGACACCCTTGTTGACAAACATAACTGCGTGTCACCCCTGCCGGTTGTAAACTATTTTCACATAACCAGGTCTGCAGCTATTGTACTGGTATAACTAACGAGTTGTACTTCTCTTAAGAACACCTGTAACAGCAAACGTAATACTAATTAATAGGTTTGGTTATAATCAGGGGTACATATTCAAGTTGCAGTTTTGAGCGACTCTAGGCCAAAAGAAATTTGTACCAGTTGACACTGCTAATGTTATTCGGGATAGGATAAATTCATAGGTTGATTTTTTTCTTTCTTATTTTGTAAACAGTGATGGAGCGTACGTGTTCGCGCGCGCGTGATACTCACCAGGGTTTTTTTTTTATGCTAAACTTGTATCATGTAAACATTGCCAGCGCAGACGACAGTGGAAGGGGGCAGATGAGGGCGTGTGCAAGGGGGTACAGTGCCGTGTGCAACGAAACAAGGCTGTGGAGGTCAGGCACGTGCCGCGCACGCGCAGTGCTTTGCTGTGGAGCTCGTGTGCGGCTTGCGGCCGCCAGTATGTGATAGTGACAACAGAGCAAAGTGTGCGGGTAGTTGTAGGTTTATGGCCCCCACGGGGAGAAAGAGAGAAAAAGAAAGAACCCCCCCCCCCCCCCCCCCCCCACAAAAAAACACCAACGCAGTCCTTGGAGAAAACCACCTGTATTCAAATTATATTTTCCTTCAAAGGGAGGCAAGTTCAGCGGCCTCTTTGTCCTGAAGTAAAAGGCAGTCAACTTTTCTACCCTCTTCTCCCTTCGCTCGCTGTCTTTCATCCCCCACCCCCCTCTACTCCTTCTACCCCTTGCTGCCTCCTCCTGTCCTCCTCCTTCTCCCGTCCTCCTCCTCCTCCTTCTCTCTCTCTCTCTCTCTCCCTCTCTCGCCCCCCCCCCCCCCCCCCCCCCATCGTGTTGCTAACGGGGAAAGGCCAAAGTGCTAATTAAAACAGGACAGTTGATGTAATGATGGCAGAAACCTGTTCTGATAGAGACAAGAGTGTCGTTCACAGTCTTAATAACTTTCCATGTTTGTTTGTTATGAATATTTGTGGTGGTTCCAAACTGATTAGGTTACATAGGCTTGATATACATAAGGATATGATTATCTTATTTTTAGATAGGTATCCATGATGTGTTTTGCGCGTGCATGTGTGTGTGTGTGATTAATTAATAGGTTAAAAGTGATCATAGCTGTTTATTGCCGACGTTTATTAATTTTCGACCAACACGAAATCATGTTTTAGCCGATTAGTTAAAAAACAAACAAAAAACCCCCCCTACCCACCCCCAAAACAAACAAAACCCCCCCCCCCCCCCCCCAACAAACCCAAACAGAAAACTGCAGCAGCCAACTTGGATGCTTACTTTGTATAAAAACCTAAACCAAAAATTATGAACACATAAAATATCAGCAGTAGTAGAACTCGAAAGCTTCCCTTTTTTAATCGTTCATTTTTTTCTACCAAAACTTCGTTTAGTATTGACGGCTATGAACTAAATTAATGACGAGCACCTTTTGTTTCTTAATAAAAAAATATATTAAAAACAAACAAACCCAAACCACCTTCCATTCAGCCTCCGCTGCGCCCATTAGGGGCCTACTTTTATTCAGATTTTGGTCAACGTTCTAGGGGACTGGATAGCTCAGTGGTCAGAGCACTCACTTTCCCCCAGCCAAGGTAAAGCAGCTAGGGGACTGGATAGCTCAGTGGTCAGAGCACTCGCTTTCCCCCAGCCAAGGTAAAGCAGCTAGGGGACTGGATAGCTCAGTGGTCAGAGCACTCGCTTTCTCCCAGCCAAGGTGGTTATCACTTGGGTGGGTGACCGTTTGTGCGCCTTGGCTTCAGTACAGTTCACACTGCTGTAAATGGGTACCTGCCCTCATTAGGGTCAGGGAAGGTATAAAGCATTGAGGGAGAGGAGATGGGCGCCGCCCTCACTATGCTAGCCCCTAGAGAAGTGAGGTCGCTGACGCCTCGCTCCCCTAGGACCTTACAAGTTATGGGACACCGTTGCCTTTTAAAAAATTTTTTCATCTTCTACAGTTATGCTAGGTAGTAAAGGTTTTTTTACCTTTTTTTTTTTTTTTTTTACTTCTACAGTTATGCTAACAAGCTATAGACATAAAACCCAAATACTAAAGTCATTACCAGTAACTGTCCCGTCATAATAATCCCCCCCCCCCCCCCACCACCACACCACACCACATCCCCTCCTTCACCCCAGGCTGTTTCTTGACAGTGGTTTTGTGACAAGCAAGGTGTGCACAAAGGGACACCATCCATCTCCACTGTGTGCCCTCTCTATCACTGTCACTCCCTCTTTTCCTTCGGGAGATAGGCTAGCCTAGACTGTTGGGCCTGGGAAAGGACTGTGAGCGGATTAAAAGGGATAAAAGTGGGGGCAGGGGAGGGGGTGGGGGTGGGGGGTTAGCTGGGGGAGGGGGGGAGGTAGCTGAGGTTACGCGTGCCATGGTGTTGGTGTAACTTATGCCATGGGTGTAACTTATGCCATGGGTGTAACTTATGGCCCAGTCTGGGGAAAATCGCTGCAAACAAAAGCTGCAACAAATCGAAGCCTTCACCTTGATTGAAGCGTTAGCAATGATGGTCACTTTTGCATGTCTTCGCTTTTGAGTGTGCGTGCGTGCATGTGGTGTGTGTGTGTGTGTGTGTGTGTTTTAAACCCTTTCTTCCCCAACCTGTTACGCGCGTGTGTGTAAAACCCTTCCCCAACCTTTTACGTGCGCGCGTGTGGGGTGTGTGTGTTACCCACACGCACACAATGGCCTACTCTTCCGAAAAGCGGAACGGCTTTTAGTGTGTGTGTGTGTGGGTGGAGAGAGAGAGAGAGAGAGAGAGGAGAGAGAGAGAGAGAGAGAGAGAGAGAGAGAATATCAAACCAAATCATATCAAATTCTTTTTTATTCGAGGATAATGAATACGCATTAATGTTAAATTGCTTTTTTTTACGCGCGTGGGGAGGGAGGGGGGGGGGGGGGGGGGGGGGGGGAGGATGGCAAGGCAAGGCAAAAGAGATGCAAACTCTTGTTTTCATCCAATCTGGGGTGCGCGCGTACGCGTGCATGTATTTGTGTTTAACCGTTGAATGCAACACTTATAAAAACATTTCACACCCAAAAGACCGCGCGCGCACACACACGCACACGCACGCACGCGCACACACTCTCTGAGGTCCAGATTTAAAACCTAGGCTAACGGTTACGCACGACTGGTCATCCTTATAAGAGCCCAGCTGTCCTTATACATTTACAACCCCCCCCCCCCCCCCCCCCCCCTTTTCCTTCTTGCAACTCTTGGTAGTATTATAGTTTCAGTTGTACACACACACACACACAGGGAGAGAGAGAGGGGGGGGGGGGGGGGAGAGTGGGGGGGGGAAGGGGGGGGGAGGGGGGAGAGAGACTCAGAGAGAGAGAGAGAGAAAGACTTAGAGAGGGGGAGAGACTTGGGGGGGGGGGGGGGGGGGGGTTGGGGGGGGGGGAGAATGACAAGAGGGAGTGGGTAGGCCTAATAGAAGAGCAGGTGGTTGGGGAGGTAATCCCACGAGGCAAGTGGTTGTGGGAGGGGGGGGGAGGGGGGGGGGGGGCTGGCAGATGGCTCCAACATTGTAGATCAGTGGCAATGGCAGGATTTCTGACAGCCACCCCCCCTCTCTTCTCTCTCCCTCCCCCCCTCTCTCTTCTCTTCCCCCCCCCCCCCCCCCCTCCCTCCCTTCCCCCTATTTTTCCCTATATCACCTGTCTCCCAGCACAGCAGCAGGTTACAGGGACATTTTACGCGGGTCACCCACCACCTTCTCTCTCTCTCTCTCTCTCTCTCTCTCTCTCTCTCTCTCTCCTCCTCCCCCCCCCCCCCCCCCCCCCCCCCCCCCCCTCCCCCATCTCCAGTTTACTCTCCCTCATCTCTCTCCGTTTATTGGAGGATGCTGTAGTTTTTACGTTGTGATTCAAATTTTCAAGTCTTCCTCCGCTTGTCTGTTGGGCTGTTTTGTCTGTCTAACCCCCCCCCCCCCCCTCTCTCTCTCTCTTTCTGTTTCTGTCTGAAATTCAGTTTCTTTTTTTTTTTTTTTCTTGATGAAGTTAGTTTTAGGTGTGCGCGCGCGCGCGCCACACACACACACCATGGTATGTTAGTCTGGATTAATATTTTTAAAAATCGTCATATATTTTTGTTTTCAACATGTATCAACATGTGAATGCTTTTATATGTCAATTTTCTTGATTTTTTTGGTTTTTGCTTGTGAGGGCAGGATGTAAAAAGTTGTGTGAACTTGATCATTTACCCTCAATAAAGATCATTTTTACTTGACACACACGCGCGCACATGCACACACACAGGCATGCTCAGAGAGAGAGAGAGAGAGAGAGAGAGAGAGAGAGAGAGAGAGAGAGAGAGAGAGAGAGAGAGAGAATGAATATGAACTCATGTTGCAGTGCAATATATTGCCTGTAAAAATTAGGCTAAGCGTAATAAATTTTAGCACAGGTCAAAACATGAGCATGGTTCCCCACCCCCCCCCCCCCCCCCCCCCCCCCCCCCCATCCACGCCACACACACACACTTCCCCAATAATTATATTCGGAATGTGAAGTGAATCAACAAAAAGTAGGCCTGTTGTTTGGAACTTCCTTGAAATAACTAACACCACACACACACACACACACACACACACACGCATGCACACACACATTATATCATATCAGTCTCAACAGTGATGGACTTGGCCTGGAGGCTCAAGATTACTCAAGAATTGCGCGCTGAGGTACCACGGGATAGCACGCACGCGCGCACACACACACACACACACACACACACACACACACACACACACACACACACACACACACACACACGCGCGCGCACACACACACACACACACACCACACACACACACACACACACCAACCACTGTTGCCCACCGATTCAATCTCTATCCCGTTCTGTCGTAATCAATCCCCCCCCCCCTCCCCCCACAATCCCCCCCCCCCTTTCCTTCCCACCCCCCCTCCTCCCCCACTCCCAACCACCACCCCCCTCCTCCTCCTTGTTCCCCAGCAAGGCTTGGCTGGCCAGACCAAAAGCAAAGCGGCAAACACAAAGGTGGTTGGTTGCTGAGTGACACAGTTGAAGCGCTTGTGCTGCCATGCTCTTTGTTCTCTCTCTCTCCCCCACGCTTGTAGCCTAGCCTAGGCTAGGCCTAGTTCAAGTTCATAGCTGGCGGTTCTTGCACTGACTGGGCGGGAAGCAAGCGAGCAAGCGAGCGAGGAAGGAAGGGGTAGGCTTAGGCTTAGGGCAGACGCAGAAGAGAAGAGAAGAGAGAGAGAGAGAGAGGAGAGGGGTGGCGGGAAAAGTGGAGGATGGGAGAGGAGTAGGCTAGGGGGTCGCTCGTGCAGCACGTGTGGGACTGACACTGTCTGGCCAGTGTCTTTGTTGTCCTGGCTGCAAGCAGGGTGGCTTTGGCTTCGGCTGCGGCCGCTGCTGCTGCCGGGCAGTTTTCAATTCTGCCGCGGGAGCTGTAGGTTCTGTTCTACTTTTTTCTTGGAGTAAGTTAACCTGGTAGGTGATCTTTTAACGGTGAGGGGTATGTTTCAGTTGGTTCTTCTTGTTTGTGAATGCATGTGTCGACGTGGACGTATGTCGTGTTTGGGTTTTTGGTGGGAGTCTTGAGAGCAGAGGAGAGAAGATTTGGCGGGTTGCTGCCTGCTTGTCTTTGTTATTGTTTTGAGGGGGATAGAGAGTACCGGGACATGCGTCTGTCAGTCTTTGTGTGGTGATTATTACTACTGGCTCAGACAGCGTCTTGGTGTTGGATCATTTTGTTGGTAGAAGATTTGAATGATTGGGTGGTAGATTTGAATGATTGGGTCTCATGAGTTTCTGGAACCACATTTGTTATTTTTGTTGTTGTTTTTTCTAAAAGAGAAATTGCGAGCTTTCTTTGTTTTGGGCCAGGCTTTTGTGTTCTGTTTTGAGGAAAATGTGGGGTTGGTGTCATTTGAGTTAGGTTGGTGGGGTGTTCGATTTTGTCTAGCCTAGGCTAGTACAGTGAAATATGAGTCACTGACGTGAGTGGAGAGGGGGGTAGGCTAGCGCGTGTGTATGGCGGTCTTTGTTAGCTGCGATTGTTGTGTCTTTTGTCAGGGTAGTGTGATGCTCTGTGTTGGTATGTTCGCCGTCTTTGTTGTCAACAAAGACAAAGAGGTGTATCATTAGTGTTTGTATGTTGTTGAGCTAGTGTGGGGTTCAGATTAGGTGATTTGGTGTATTGTAAGTGATTTTTCATTGCACTGTTTTTCTCAACTCTTCTGGCTTGTTGATGGTTCTTAGATAACATAAATACATCTGTATAAATTGTAAGGAGTGACCTCTGTAAGAAGCTTTCTTGATTTCTGGAGCAATCAGAAACAGTTGTACAGTGATGTGGGGATTAATCCAGCCACAGCCTGATCATAGTCATGATGAGGGGATTTAATTAGGGGATTGAACTCTCACAGGAGGTTAGGAGATAATCTAGGGTAGGTCAGATTACTGATTAGGGATGGTGACTGACAGCCACTGGTCTGGTTAGGGGTGGCTGGAGACTGGTCTGTGGTACTGGTCACTGCACACAGCAGGGGGATTTGATGAGTAGTCATTGTTGGAGAATGAGTAGGCATGTAGGTACATCACTACACATATACACTCCACAGACTGCCTGTTTAGCTGTTAGGCTGTAAAGTGTAAACAGTTCTGGATTTCAGTTTTTGTACAGTTTTGTTATTAGGGCCTATCCTTTTTTCTCTTTTTTTCGTTTCCTTCTCTTTTTTAAAATGAAAATGTAGCCTACAGTTAAAACATGTTCCTGGGGGAGCGTTTTGTGTGTGATTTTGGTTATTGTTTTGGTTCCTTAGCTAGAGCTCCCTGGTTTGCCAGTAGTAAAATTCTGTGTATGATATTGATAATGCAAGTCATCATTTGCCCATCATCACAGTAGTTGCACTTTGCTTTTAAAAACCTATCACCAGTGTGCTTAAAATTTTTTTTTTCTGTTGTAAATGTTTTATCATCTGTTCCTACTGGCACGCAATGATTTACTCCTCCATAAGGCAGAATGTGTTTTTAACATGTGTGTAAGATCAATTCTATATGTGTTTGCACATCACCCAAAAGGCCGAATTTATAGTCGGATCTGAAGTGAAGTGTGGGAGTGGAACTGGTATTGATGATGTTTTAGAACATCTCCAAGGGGGGAAAAAAATCTACAACAGATGTCTTAGTGATGGATCAGCCCTCATCATCAGATTGCAGGCTCAGTGCTCCACCAAGATAATATTTATATCCACCCCTGTTTCTCCTGTTTAAAATTAGTTATGCTTCCCATACTTCTCCCATCTAGGTGAATGGATGGATATGAATTTTATCATTTTTATGTAATGGTCGTTGTTATAAAGTAATATGTGTAATAGTAGTCTTCACTGACTTCAGATTCATGTGTTCACTCTGACTTAGTGGTATTAGACAAAAAGTTTGGGGAAGGGAGAAGGGTGGTTGGTGTTTGAAGACAAAGTTGATAAGTCCTTCAGGTGTGACGATAAACTGAGGTCCTGTGTTCCAATGCACCCAGAACGTCTTGTGCACACATTCAAACCAGTTCCCGCTTTTCAGAAGAGTAAGCCATTGTGTGCTGGTGGGAATGGATGGCAAATTTTTCAAAACTGCATACACACTAGATGTATAAAAAACATGAGGCATGATGAGCGCTTATTCTATTATCCTTGAAATAAAAGAATGAATGAATAAATAAATTAAATAAAACTGTGGTTCATACCTTTGTAAGTGTAGTCAACTTGAAACACTTTTGTTGTTGTAGTTGTCATCAGTGAGTAATTTGTAAATTATAACTTTTCAGGGGAGCTAATTTGTAAATTATGATAACTGTTTTCAGGGAAGCTAATTTGTAAATTATGATAACTTTTCAGGGAGCTAATTTGTAAATTATGATAACTGTTTTCAGGGGAGCGTCCATTTCTCTGCTCATGGTCGGGTTGTGGGAAACGTTTTGCACGGTCTGATGAATTGGCGCGGCACTTCCGAACACACACAGGTAAGAAAGGACCGCTTCTTTGCAGGATGTCTAGATAATATATATACACATGTACATTTCTCTTTTTTGTTGTTCTTGTTTTGTTTTATGCCTAGATTAAGATATATATATCGCTACATTAGAGCCAAAACAGGTTATCTCCTTCACTGGATGCACTGGAGATAACCTGGTTTGGCTGTAATGTAGCGATATTTTCTGGTTTTTGGGGTTTTTTTTCCCTCTTCTATTTCAGTGGAGAACACTCACTTGCAGAATGATGCTTTTTTTGTGTCTGATTTTAATTTTTTTTTTAAAATTGGCAGTTACCTGTAATTCTATTGAAAAGATGAATTTTAGGAGCTATTGCATGATTCAGAGGGGAAGTAAGTGTACTTTTCTGCAAATGTAACAGCATTTTGTAAATTTGTTTCATATTTTTAAGAGAAAACCCAGTGGGCTGAACTTTTTTGCCAACAACATGGAGTTTTCTTAGAAGAGAGATCAAGAAGTTTGCCTGCCAATATCAGAAATAACATGGTTTACCACACACAGAAAAAGCCAAATGTCATCTTCAAGCTGTAGTGTTAGCACTGATGCAGTCAACAAGCATGTTCTTGATGCTTAATTAAGTAAACTTGGGAGGCACCGTGGTCGAGTGGTTTAGGCGGTCAACTCGTGATCCAGAGGTCGCGGGTTCGATCCCCGCTCGGCTCGGTGTTGTGTCCTTGGGAAAGACACTTTACTCCTATTTTCCTCACTCCACCCAGGTGTACAAGTGGGTACCAGCTCTGCTGGGGAAGTATCTGGCGACAGACTAGCGTCCTGTCACAGGGGTGGTGAAAAACCATCAGTTCGCTTAACGCTATAGAAACCGGAATAAGCTCCGGCTCTATGGGCCTTCTGGCTCGAAAGAACATACTACTACTACTAATTAAGTAAATCTCCTGGGGGTCTCTCCTTCATATGCACTGTGGCTCTCTTGACTCAACTCATCATCGTGTAGACTGGATGAGAAGTGTGCATACATACATACATGTACGAGTCTTTTCAAGTACCTTATTTCGTAGGCGGTCATACTCCTACTTCAGAGGATGCAAGCATGTGAGTTTTCTTTGTCTTTTTCCAGGTGAGAAAAAGTTTGCCTGCCCTCTGTGTGAGAAGCGCTTCATGCGCAGCGACCACCTGAAGAAGCATGCCCGTCGACACCCGAATTTCCACCCGTCTATGATCCAAAAGCGAACGCGCTCCGACGTCAACAGCGATGACCATTCTGTTGACTCCAATTCCAGTGCTGCTGCCTCTCCATGACTGTGCGCTGTGGCTTTAGGGGGGGGGGTTAGGAATTGGTTAGTTTTTTAAATGAATGGTTTTGATGTTAATCTTGCCATATTCGGAGACAGCATCTTGATCAAGATGACAAATTTGAAGATTGTTGCATTTTGAGTCAACTTTTTCAAGTACAGCTTTTTGGGGGGGGGGGGCGCATTGACAGGTGAAGGTACCAACTGCATTGAAAGCTTGTGTTCATTCTGAATGATGATGTGGAATTTGTGCCTCAGTTCCGATCGTCGTCATTATTCATTGAAATGTCAACATGTACTGTAGACCCCTCTTTGTGGTAGATTTCAGAACAGGAAGCCAGCAGCCTGTTTTTATGGTTTGAGGGTGCTTTTTATTGGTAGACTTTAATGGTAGAGAAGATTGATCAAAATTTTTTTATAAAGGCAGTTTGGGGAGGGGGGGGGGGGGGGGATAAAGTAACCACCAACTCTAACACAGACCAAAGATGAAGATTCGGGAAAGCGTTTGAAAAGGGTCAAAACGGTGACAAATCTCGAGTTGATGTTAGTCCCGCACATGTACGCCAAAATATTAACTGGAGAAGTGTTTTCTCCTGGTGTTTTATTGGATATTCTTTTAACACTTGAAATTTTATTGATATGGCTCTACAGTTTGAAGAAAACCAGCCTGGAATTGAAAGAGGCAGTATACACCACCATGCCATGCACAGAATGATTACATTGTTTTTGCGTTTTGTGTGTGTGTTTTTTTTATACTGTTTTTTTTTCTTCTTATTTGACCTGTACTTCAGTTTCATTACTTTTCGTTTTGTAAGGGTAAAACTTGTGAAAGGTATTTGTGATATTGAGTACAAGTATTTCTCCTAAAATTGGTTCATGCATAAGTATCTGCACTTAAATTGAATGGGGGGGGAAAAAAAATCAAAAATGGGTTTGTGCATAAGTATCTGCACTTGAATTAATGAAAAGAAGAAAAAAAAAGGTAGCAATGAAATATAAGGTATTTGGTTTATTCACTAATAGAACAGAAATGTCTTGTCTTTTCTTTTTTCAGTTGATCTTTTTATTTGAACCTTAATTTTCACAATTCTTGTAGTTTGTATCTTTTTTTGTGTATTTGTATACAATTTCCACTTTTTCCCCCTTATTTTTTGCGTCTGGGTTTTTTGTGTTTTTTCATGTCTCATTATACTTACAGTGCATAGAAGTTCTCATCTTTATTGTGCGGTTGGTTGTTCAGCTGTGTAGTGAGAAAGTGTGGCTTGTTCAGTGTTGACTGACCGACTGACTGAAGCTTGTTTACTTTACACATCGGGAGAGCTGTGTGGAGATGAAGTATGTATACAAGGTGCTGCTGGTTGGAATTACTGTTGGTTTTTGACATGTTGACTTGTGTCATTGTGTTGATTTGGGGGAGGGGGCGGGGGATGGTTTGCTTTTGAGTGAAGCACTTTGACTTTTTCAAAACGGATGGGATATGAATTTTAAAAAATCCTGTTAAAATGCTCACAATGTGGTTTTTTTTGTTAAAATTTTTTTTTTTTTTTTTATATGTGGGGTGACATGAAATTTTATTCAGACCAAGTGTTCATTTATTTCTTTAATTTATTTTCTTTTATTTCGAAGATAATGGAAGAAGTACTTGTGTGCTTTTTTTTCTCCATCCAGTCCCCATGTGTATGCAGTTTTGTCAATTTTGTCATCCTTTCCCGCCGGCACAAAATAGCCTACTCTTCCGAAAAGCAGAACGGGTTTTAACGTCTGCACAAGATGTTCTGCGTGTGTTTGCACGCGGGACCTTGGGTTTATAGTCTCATCTTTTGGATGTAAGTGTGTTTATGTGTGGTTTTTGTTTTGGAGGTTTACCCCCAAAATTTTGTGGCTTGTGTGAGGAGTTGGACGATGTTTTTGGGTGGGACGTACAAGGTATGCAACAAATGGTAATACGCGTATTTGCTGTCCTGTTTCCTTTTGTGGTAGCCTGCGATTTTACAATATCTTGTGAAAGTCCTTTTTTTCTTTTCTTTCATTTTTGGTGCTGAAAGTTTGAAATGAGAATTGAAAGGAATTAGTAGTCTGCTAGATTAGGTGTTTTATTTTCAACAGTTTGTGCTGACATAAACGAGTAATACTTAAAAAGAATTTGGAACAACGCAAAAAAATTTTGAAAGTATACCCGGTGTCATCATCAATAGATAGATTCAGCAACAGATTCAAAAGTTATGAAGGATCGGCATTATAGCCTTGCTGAATCACAACAGTTGGCATCCATTAAAAAAAAAAATAATGCAATAAATTTTGTATCCAAAAAACCCCAGAAGGAAATGTTACCAGACTTGGCCAACATGAACGCAGAGACCAATACTTCTCTGCAGTATTTAAATGGTCGTTCTGTTAATCATCTCCTTTCTTCGTCTTTGAATGGCTGGGACAGCTTGTTCGTGGAGTGATTGGACGTGAGGCTGGTGGTATTTACTCAGGTGTAGAAATAGATGTCAGCCGAAACTGTTTGGTAAAAGATGTGTGCAAAGAATGGCAGTGTGGGGACTAGTAGATTGTACTTCATATTGTACATGAAGTACATCTGTTTTGCTTCGGCTCTCATAATGGCAGAATATTGTGCGGTGTGGCGTGAACTGGAGAAAGGGGTTGGGTGCTCCGTGTAGCTGTGAGCGTGTGCAAATGTGTTCGTGTGTGTATATACTTGTGATATGCCTGTCGTGTACATATCAAGAAACGAAAATTCCATTCGTAAGGTTTAAATATTATAGGATAGGCAGAGTGATATCAAGTATGTAAGGAAAACCGGGCAGTATTTTTCAGCAGTTTGCAATCCGATTTTGCATTTCATATTTCTTAATGAAGCAAGCCTTCTATTATTTTGTGCATACAGATGCATACCCATGATAGTCAATGTGTAACTTCAATTTGCTAATGGATAATGTAGAACAGTATCAAAGCAAGTAGCGTGTCACCTTTTAGAAATCTGAACCGTGAATAACGTATGTATGTCTGTTGCCTTTCTGTTGGTGTCTTTTTCTCATCAAAAGTCCCTATGTCAAAGGCAGCTTTGTTGCACGTATCTTGTTAACCTTGCTTTTATAACAGAAAACCTTATGCAACGAACCATTTTTGAAACGCGCGAACAAATGTGCAAACGCACGCTCTCTTTGTTAGACCACATAGTTATAGGCCAGTGGACACTTGTCACCCCCCCCCCCCCCTTCCTGGAGTTGCAGGGACTCTTTCAGTATAAATAGCATCCCCACCTGGAAATTCTGTGCTAGGAATTTCCCCTTTTCTATCCTTCTCTATGTTTCACGAGAGCTTGCTCAATTTTTTTGCCTTCTCAATCCATTCTCTTGCCTTTTTTCCCCCCAGCAAATGCTACAAAATATGTTCTTTTCATAGGTTATATGACAGCGCATGGCTTGTATATGTGATAGAACTTACGCCCCCAAACCCTATCAGGGTCAAATTTTTTGTCTTTTTTGAAAGTTTTTCCATTCACATCTCTGATGTATGTGTTCCGATATACTCATCTCTGACGCACAAGCACACACTAGCACCCCCCCCCCTTCCCCAACACATATATGCACTTGCACAGAATCACATACATATGTGAAGGCAGCATTGGTTATTTTTACACACAAACGCCAGAAAAGATCTGAAGGCAGCATTGTAATGTCCCCTTAGGAAACACCTGCATTTCATCCCAACTTGTGAATTCAGATTCATTTAGCTTGTTGCCAGAATTTTTCTTTTTCTTTTTTGTTTGTTGACTCATAACCATACCTGCTCTTTTTTTTCGCCTTTTCCCCCCTGCTTATTCTCGCAAATACTAAGGGGGGGGGGGGTACATAATTTTTGGTTTAAACAATTCGAAGCAGTCTGTCTCAGTCATATGCGTTTGAGGTTTTCCCTGGAACAAAATTATGCTTTCGTAGAAACTTCTAGAAATTTGTAACAGGTGCATATATATTTTGGAAAGACATTGGTAGTAGTATGCTTGTATGTATATATATGCGAATGAAAGAAATCAAGAGGTGGTGTGGCTATGCAGAGAGAAAACCATGTCATACTGTGGATTTGATGTTATCACAAATTTGCAAAGAGAAAAGTACTTGGGATAAGTCAAGTAATGTAAAAAAAAAAAATTATGCTGCGTGTTTCGTCATCACGAAGTAAACCTGACTCGCTTTGGTCCATGTTTTTGTGCCTCAAGTGATCACTAACCATGTTGCAAATTAAGGCAAGTGGAAATTTTGAAATACCCGTTCCCACCTCTCTCAAGTCAGAGAGTGCGTTGTTCAGTTGATATTTAGTACATGGACGTCATCTTCTAGTGTGATCTACTGGGAAAAGTTAAAATACCTTTTCCTTCAGATTTATGTGTGTCCGTCACTTAAAAAAAAGAAAGATTGAAATTGAAAGGGTAAAAAAAGGGGGGAGCCTTTTTCCATCTTGCTATGGGTTCAGAACTGGGTAAAAACAAAAAAAAGAATGGTTTTCAGAGCCACCTACAAAGATGCCCTAAATCTTCTCAAATATTTTTGTGTTGTCCAGTATGCATCGACTTCGATTTAAAAAAAAATATGGGATAGCGGAGAGATTTGACATTTGTGATAACATAAATTTGCACTGTAGACAAGTGTTTCTGAATACATAAGCCGGAAAGACAGAAGTGTTGTCTACACATATTTCAGACACACAAAGAGAAAAGATGAGACGAGTGTATTAGTCATCGGCCTCACCGCTTTTCTCTGTGTGTGTTGTGTGTTTGGACTCGGCACTTCTGCCTTTTGTGGTTGTACATAGAGAAAAATGGGAGGTGGCGTGTTTGTATAGTACGGCATCAGAGAGACGGATCGGAGGTGACACCTTGCCCCTAGGGGTAAGGTAAGGGTTGAGAGAGCTGGCAGGAGAGCGATAACCAGGAGGGTTTTCTGTGTTGTAAGTCTACTGAATATGGGCAGGCCATAGTGTGTGTGCATGTATGCATACATGTGTGATATGTTTTGTGCTGGTCATAACCACAGTTTGTGTTTGAGCATGTGTGTAATCTTTTGCCATAGTCTGTCTGTAAGAAGCATTCTGTCTGTAGCCATGGTTAGGAAAATTGCTGACTTTCTTCTTTTTCTAAAACATTTTTATGAATGAGAAAAAGGTGAAGGCGGTTTTAAAACAAAACAAAATCTGGAATCCAAAATTTTAAAGTTTTTTTTTATTTTTTTTTTAGATTTGTGAAGATTGACTTTTACAAACTCGTGTCGGTATTTTATCTCTCTCCCTGTCTTTTTTTTGGTGTGCTTTTTGCCCTGTCTTTGTTGTCATGGAGCTAGTGTGTGTGTGTGTGTAGTTAAAGTGGCCAGTAAGTCAAAAATTCAGTATGCAGCACAGAAACCGATCCCGACTTGCTCTACTGCCTGTTTCCCTGGCCATCATGTGATACATGGATCAACTGGGGTGCCTGCCTGCAGGACTCCTTTTCTTTGTTGTTTTGTCTGTGCGTGCGCATGCTGTGCGTGTGTGCGCATTCATGTGTAAGTATGTAAGAGAGCGTGTGTGTGTGCGTGCTAGAGAGAACGAGTGAAAGAACAGGTACGTATGTATGTATGGACACATGAATGTGTTGGGGGTGTGTGTGTGTGTCACTGTGGGAATTGCACGGTATTTGCTTGCATCCAGAGTGAACTGGTCAAAATTTTTGGGAGGTTTTGTGTGCATTTTCTGCATTCTCCACACAAAAGTGTTTTGTGATTGCCGATGAAGTACAAATCATCTGTGTGTACTATTGTGGTGATTTAAAGCTTGTGTGTGCTGGAAGTATGTTCATGTCTTTTTGGTTGTTTTTTTGGTGTTGTTTTTTAGGTTATTGTGTGTGGACTGGTGAAGGATTAGCTTTGCTGCCACAGGTATTTGAGGGAAATGTGTCTCACGAGTCATTTGAAACACAAGAGATGAAAATGTGTGCATCTTTTTGTGTGTGTGTGTGAACTGAAGGGAATGCCTTGACTCTAAGGAAGTGTGTTTTTAGTGTTTTAACATCCTGACCAAATTTTAAACTTTTTTTTTTTTTTTTGAAAAGGAATCTGCCTTTCATTTTTCAATGTTTTTCATTATCATGGTTTTAGTGGAGCAATATTGGTGTTGTGATTTGTGCCTTGAAGAGGAGCATTCTTACAATTGGGGAAGTGCCAGTAGCGTTGAAAAAGAGAATCTTGCTTCAGTTTGTGTGTAAAGTGGGAGTGTTTTATTACATATGTGACTATGTGTGCACAGGTTTGCACCGGCAAGTCAGTATTGTGGTGTCCTGAGATTATTGAATATCATTGCTATGGTGTGAACGTGCAAGAATGCATATTATTATCATTATCATTAATCCTTTTATTAAGTTTTTTGAAGGAGGAATTGGCGAGCAAATGCCATGAGTTATGTGATGAATATGACTTGGCGTGAGTCATTCTCTGAGAGATGTGATTTTTTACAGTCTGTATGTTATCAAGTGTGATTTTGATGTCTGTGCTCTTAACATGTGCCAGATACATTTTTATTTAAATTTTGGAGAGGGTTTTTTTTTTTTTTTTTTGGTGTGAAGCAACTTGCTTTTCTCTTTCTCTCACAGTGATCTGTTTTCTGTATTTGTGTTCAAAATTTATATCATGTCATAGGTTTTTGTTTTAGGGTATTGTGCTCATGTGTAATTCATTTGATTCAACTTTATGATTGGGTTGTAAATGTCAGTTGGAGGAAACATTGTTGAAAATGAAAAAAGCATAATGTCGAAAATTTTGAGTAATGGCTTTGATTTTGCGTTACTTTTGCAAAAAAAATCCCCCCCCCCCCTCCAGTTTGTAAACGTTCCTAATTTGCATTCCCATGTTGTACAATTCTTTTCCAGAAAGATCTGCTGTAAAATTTCTTTATCCGTTTTATTGTTAGAAGTGCTGAGTTGATCTTTTGACACTGTAGATCTGCGTGTGATTATGATTATCATAGTGATTTTAGTTTCTAATCTATGGCTCCTATTCTGACAGTGAAACAGTGTTATGTGTGTATATTATGCTGAGCTATGTTTAGCCTTTATACAAATCAAAAATGTGTGTCGGTGTGTGTTTTGTATTCATGAAATTGTTGTAGCACGAGTTTGCACATAACATTACAGACTAGACTTGATGTGTCTCGGTTCTATAGAAACAATTATCTGCATAATGGACGTCAGAAACTCAAATGACAATGTGTCCATTGATAGTGGTTTGTTCCCCCCTTGAGTTTGTGTAGTAGAATGTGCAGTTTTGTATAAATTGCAACATTTAACATGGCATAGATTTTTGTCAATATTAACAAGTATTGGTACAGAAGTCTTATAACTTGAGGGCCTCAACTGATAAAGAATGTCAAAAGTCAACTTACAAAGGCCAAAGTTAATTCAAAGAAGGGAGAAAAAAAGCTACTGCAACTGTCAGGGCTAGGATTGAGCCACAATGGAGGCCCTGGATTTTACCTTGGAGTTAATTTACATCAGTACTTACTTCCTCCCTCAAGTCTTTCGGATGAGGCTATAAATTGTGGCCCCATGTGCAAATGCATGCAGAACATCTTGCGCACACATGAAAAACCCGTCCCACCTTTTGGAAGAGTAGGCTATTTTGTGCCGATAGGAACGGATGACAGAATTTAAAAAGCGTGTGCACACAGGTGTGGTGTTTAGACACCCCCCCCCCCCCCCCCACAACAGGGGAGAAAGAGAAAATGTCACTCTAACAAAAGGTGTTTTCTCAATATTTTTCCTTTAAAAAAAGTTTTTGTTTTGTGTGTGTTGAAAAAAGTTTGAAACTGAAATTTAAAAAAAAATTTTTGGGTCGTGATATTGGTATCCCGTGTAGTATGATGGAGCCATAAAACATGAACTGGACTGTTTGAAAGCACTGGAGATGGGTTGTTGGTTGTTTTTTTTTTTGGGGGGGGGGGGGGGATTACACTGCAGCTGACAATGTTGTGATGTCATCTATTTGTGTGTTATCTTGGAAGCTGAGATGAGAAAGTCTGACATTTTAAGTTGCATTAGTCGAATGTCGCATGTGCGATTGTCAAATTTGTGTATGGAGTGTGCGTTTGTCATTGATTTGTGGGGTGGGACTACAAACATCCCCAAAAAAGAGGAGGGGGGTGGGGGACTACTGAGTGAGGCCTAGTCTCCCCCCACCCCCCTTCCTTAAAAAAAGAGAAAAAATGCAATATGGACCAATGATATTTGATTACTTGTTCATTAGACTGCACTGGGTGAATGGACAAAGGCATTTTTGTAGAAGAAATGTGAAGAGGTGGATAACGTAATCTTCAGAAAAGAAGGCCCCTTCTAGCAAGTGTTTTAAACTTTTTAAGAAGAGAAAACTATAGACATGGTTTTTAAAATTTAATTTGAAAAAAAATTCTATCAAGGATAATGGAATAAGCACTTGCGTGCTTTTTTACATCCAGTCCCCATGGCTTACAAACATCGATTGATATGGTAACATAAAACTTAAGGCTATAGTTAATTTCGTAGTGGCTTTCGACTGCTTTAAGTTGAATTTGTCACAGCAAAGAAGTACAAGCAATATTTTACTCCGAAGTTTTCCTTTTGATTTTATTTGTGTAGAAATTCTAGGTTTTTTAGATGAAAAAAATGTGTGATCATTGGATTTGTTTCCATTTCATATCATGTAATACTTAGCTTATTTGCTATAAAAAAATGAAATTTTGCTTTTGTGAGGGGTGGGGAGTAAAGTGTGTAAAACTGAAAAGCATTTAGACATTATGACCAGCTGAATGTGCCTTTTATATGTTTGTGTATGACTTAGTGTGTGTGCACTCGCACACTTGTGTTGTCTTAGTAATTGATTCAGATTGTGTGAAGAAGCTCAGAAAACCTAATCCAACGAACACTTTTTTTAGAGACGGTGATATTACTGGCAAACATTGTGCAGCTGATGTCAAACTAACCCACACAGAGAAAAGATGCAAGTATGTGTGTTTGATAATGATGTATTCATTGTGTGCAGTAATGTGTAAGAGACATTGAATGTTTGCTTTTTCATTTCTATCCTTTTTTTTCTTTTCTTTTTTTGGTCATTATTTGTTTTTTCTTCCCTCTTTTTGGTTATTGTATACTTTTTTTTTTTTCTTGGATGGAAATCCAAACATCCTGAGTGTGTTCCTGTCATTTATCATCAAAATGACTTTCCATGACAAAGGAAATAAATCCAGTTTCATCATTTCAAGTGTTCTGATGTTCTTTCCTTGAGCTTGAAATAATTGCATTTATGATTATGTGTGTGTGTGTGTGTGAACAATTACTTGGATATTTTCTTGTTTCTGTCTTCACCTATCTTTTCCTATCACGCATCTTGAAAAAATTTTTTTCTTATCATGCATCCTGAAATACAAGTGTATGGAGAGGAGATTTTATAGCTTTAATTAAGAATGTTAAAAGTTCTTAATTTTAGCTACACAGTCTCTTTGCATAAAAGAAGGGTTATGAATGATGTCACACTTTACTGGCATCTATACAATATTGTTTCTCCATTAAACTGGAAATCCAAGCCAAACAATCAGCACCAAAATGAATGAAAAATATTTTCTGACAATATTTGTCTTTTTTTCCATACACAATTATCTTCCAGAGCAGCAAAAAAAACCCAACCCCAAACAAACCCCCCCCCCCCAAAAAAAAACAACAAAAAAAACTGACAACAAACAAAACAAAATCCCACCAAAAAAACTGACAACAAACAAAACAACAAAATCCCACCACCACCAGCCGCAATCAATCCATAAGTAATGTTCAAATACAGTTTCTGGTTATGTCATTTCACACAGACATCCAGTGCTAGCTGAAGTCAGTGCAGCATAACACTACAGAGACATCCACAACCACTTGGAAAACACTTACAACTGAAAACTTCAGCCCTTCAGCAAGCGCGACCGTCGTTATCCAAAAAGCTCTGTATGGTCAGCGTGTCGTTGTCGGCACACACCCCTTCCACCCGGGGTATCAGCCCCTCGTTAGCCCTCCACACCTTCACCCAGCCCAGGTTGGAACAGGTGCAGTTGACACTGTTGCCCTCCATGCGGATGGTGCGCAAGGCGTGCATCTGCTGCGCAGCATGGGGGATGTCGGTCAGGCGGCAGTTGGAGAGATCCAGCAGACTGACGGAGGTGAGGTCATCAAAGGCGTGGGCAGACACGCTGTCCAGAGGATTGCCGGACAGCCTCAGCTCTCGGAGGTCGTGCAGCCCGGGGAAGCCGAGGTCGTAAAGAGCCTGGAAGTGGTTGAAGGAGAGGTCCAAGACGTTGAGGTGGCTGGTCTGGCCCAGGGCGGAGTTAGGGACGTAGGTCAGGGAGGTGTTCCTCATGTACACCTTCTGCAGCTTAGGGAGGCCGGCGAACGCCGCGGATTTGATGTTGGTCAGTGGGTTTTTGTCCACGTACAGGACCTGGCAGACAGGTACATGACAACAACAAAAAATAAAAACAGTTTTTGTCCAGGTACAGGACCTGGCAGACAGGTACATGACAACAACAAAAAATAAAAACAATCTGCATTTCTCTATTTTTGAGTTTTTCTGTGTGGGAAATCGATATTAGTTCGATCTCATCCTCAAGTGTAACGGATTTTCAGCAATGTTATACATGTGTTGAAAAATCAGTAGGTTTTAAATTACTCCTGTTAAGTACTCGCATTAGTTTTGATTGTAGTTTATTGTTTCGGCTTCGTCGCAGATTTTTGTTTCATGTGAAAAAGTTAATGGCAGGAAACAAGTGTCCTTGGTGATGAAGGAAAGGTGCTATATTTCACCTTCTTCTACATGACCTTTATTCACTACAGTGGTTTTCCATTATCTGCCACTAGACTCCTACTTTGTCATTTTTTTCAAGTATCAGTTCAACTATGTATGCAGTAATTTTGCCAAATGTTTACTTAAGAAACTGACAAAGACCACAGAGGCTGGAGGAGTGTGCAGGCTTATACCAACCATTAAAATCAGCCACCAAGGCAGCCACACTCCCATTTCCTGGCATGAATTAAATCAAATTGTAAATGCTGTAATCTTGTGAAATATTCATTGACTGAAGACCCCAAAAAAATGAATTATAGAGAAATTCCAGCAGGTGAAGCACTATTGAAGATAAGACAATCAAACATTAAAAACAAACACTAACTGAAGATAAGACAATCAAACATTAAAAACAAACACTAACTAAAACTTAAAGACACAAATTTGGATTTTCTGCAAACAAAACTAAGGTACGCTGGTTGCTGGGAGTGACTGCTTGCACTGCACCTACCTACCTGCAGGTTGGGGAGGTTGATGGCGTAGTTGTCCATGTAGTGAACACGGTTCCAGGTGATGTTCAGTTCCTTCAGCTGCACCAGTCTGTTCAGAGCCCCTGGCACCGCGGTCAGCAGGGTTTTGTCCAAGTGCAGCACCTGTAGAAGAAAGACACCCACAACCTGTTAGGACACAATGTACCTGGAGGAGGGAGACACCCACAACCTGTTGGGACATGATGTAGTTATAGCATTCCCCCCACCTTAACACCTTTGAGGTAACCCAGCTGATTTTTCTGTTATGCGCGCACACACACCCCACCAACAGCATAGCAAACAAGATGTAGGCCTACTTTACATGAGTTAGGTTTGGTTTTATTTTGGTATTGTAGGGACTGGACAGCCTAGTGGTTAAAGCACTGCACTCATGATCTGACTGACGGCGCGGGTTTGAACCCCCCACCAAGGTACCCATTCAAGGGGATTTTCCCCATGGATTTAATGTTCATCAATACTAACTCCACTCCCCCACAAGTCCTTCGGATGAATCTACAATTAATAAACTGAGGTCCCGTGTGCAAGCTCACGAAGAACAGCTTGCGCACATGTCAAAACTATTCCATTTTCTGGAAGAGTAGACCATTGTGTGCCAGCAGGAATGGATGACCGCATGCACTTTGATGTGTTAAGGCATCATCCCTGAATTCGGAATGCGGGACCTTAATGATGGGCAAAAACAGTTACATACGCAAAATCTCACCATTGGTGAACCTCAACGCCCTAGCCAAGGAACATGGCGTTAAAATTTGTTACTGCCTGCTTGTTTCTTTTTCATTCCAATCTGTTCTCTATAGTAATCAGTGTGTCATTAGGTATTCATTGTCACAGGAAAGATTATCTCCAACAATACTTAAGTACAGTCATTATTTGATGATTTTATCAGTTTAACTTCGTTCAGACAGAAGCTTTGAAAAGAAACTTCAACATGGCTTGTTCTGCATGATCTTGCAACTGAACAGAAACATTAGAATGAATTAAACATGTCATAAACAGTGTAGATCTGTGGTTAATTTTGATAGCAACAAATCCTCCAATGAAACAAAACCAGTAAATCAATAGGATGACAATGATAGCAAAATAATACTGATTACAGGTTGTGGAGATAATGGAAATGGTGATGGTAAACAGATTATCGATAATATCTATTTGAATAAGGTGACACTGTCAACTATTGATGACAATGATGATGATTATGTCAATGACAGCTAATGATGTCGACAGTTGAAGATGATATACCTGATGTATGATCAATTACAGTGATGATAGCAGTGATGCTATCGTTGGAAGTAACACACAGATAATGATCAACAATGTGGCTGACGATAATAATGATACTTCAGTAACCAATGGCAAAGACAGCAATGAGGATACAGACCTCAAGAGAAGAGGCAATAACACCATGGAAAACATCATCGTCAGCTGAGGAGATGGGGTTGTAGCTGAGGTGGAGGGTGGTGAGGGCCGACAGGTCTTTGAGGCCATGGGGAATCTGTCTCAGCATCACATGCACCAGGTACAGTGTTTTTAGCGTGAAACGGCAGTGCCTGAAGTTACCTGCCAACAGACAGACCTGACTGTTGATATCAACAAGCCACTTGTATAGGCGTAAGTTCTGGGCTGCATGTAGCATGCACAATGGATGGCACACACACCACTTTGTTTAGTTGCACTTTTCTTTTTTATTTTATTTTTTAAAATGAAGAGACATTCCATGAATTTGAACCGATATGATCAAGGAATGTATACGGTACTGCTGTTAAACCTATATGTATGCTTTTATATGTTTGCTTTTGTTGTTGTACGTTTAAAGTCTGTTCACATTTCGTGATATTAGCCTAACTGTATGTTTGCACATCCACAGAAATAATAATAATAATAATTATAATAATAAACGGAACTTATATAGCCCTATATCTTGCAAAGACAAATCAAAGCATGCATTCAACCTAATCTGACACAGTCATGCAACCAATGATAAATAATCAATAGTTTAAACAAACAGATATTACAAACATGGTGTGCTGGAGAAAAAAATCTATGAAATAAAATTTTAATAGTCAAATGTTTTTCAAAAGCACACACACACACAACACACACATGTGGTATACTTTAGCAGGGTGATAGAAATGCTTCTTTTGTGTAGCCCTAGGCTACACACCAACTGACTGGAACAGGGCCAGTTAACGCAAAAACTTACCGACAGGCACAGTGCCGAAGAGATTAAAAGAAAGATCCAGATAGGTGAGTCTCCGGGGCTCATTGAGGGCATCAGGAAAGGTACGGATAGCATTGTAGGATAGATCTAGGTAATCGAGGGTGGCGGCAAAACCTAGAAAAGCATCGTCCGGAACTGACGTCATATGGTTTCCGGAAGCCAGCAATTTTTTCAGCTGGATGGCTGTTTTCAGCGCCAAGGGCCAGTCACGGATTCCTGAAAATCGACAAGTAGAGAGGTGAATAGAGAAATATTTGAGTAAATGAACGAGGATATTCCAAACAGTCTAAGAGAGCTGGAAAGTGAGGCTTCGGAGACGAAGCCCGATGTAGATCTAGCAAATGTATAAGCTCTTGCAGATAATCTCAGTAACTGAACTGTTGAAGGAAGCACTTACCAGCTAGATCTAGCAGTAAACAGAATAATGGGAGAAAATGCTCTGTTCTTGCCCTTGATGAAAATCACACATAATCTCTACCAGATCATAATCAAAATAATTTAAAAGATACTCATTTAAAAAAAAAAATAAAAGGTTAAAGCACAAAACATCAATGCAATGAACTTGGTAAACAGAAAACTATGGGTGCACGGGCGCCCACACGCCCGCGCACACACACACACATACACACACACACACACATATATATATATATATATATATATATATATATATATATATATATATATATATATGGTTGTAATGCATCGATATATCAAAAGCTGACCAAAAATCAACAATGTAATTACCGAGCACCTGCACCCAAAAGAGAGAAAGAGCGCGCATGAGAGGGCAGTCAATGGGAAGTAACTCAGCCTCATGGCAAATACTCTTGATTCCTTCCCTTGTGCTGATGGTTTATCATTGTATATTTTTATTTGTGTGTGTGTGTTTACTAAAATGATATATCTGCTCCCCACAGATTTATGAGAAGCCGTTGGGCATGGACGTACGGGTATTTTATTGAAAGGTCATACAGTATGTCTTCTGAGAAAATGGAACGTGGCAGAATCCTTGCTTCTCCAGGTAGGATTTAAAAAAAAAATTAAGCCTACTACTGTGTTTGTAATCTGTATTCATTCACCAATTTAATATTATTATTTTTTTGTATTTACTCTCTACCTACTTATAATTAGCTAATCTCGGGTCATTTGTGCCACCAGCTATAGTTGACCTGAATTTCAGTGTTTGAATTGAATCGAACCTGTCATTCTGTTGGGGTTTTTTTAAAGTAAAAAGATGGGACTTTAACATGAACTTACATTGCTATTCGTTCGTTCAACACACGAGGCCTCGGTTTTGGACGGTAAATGGTACAGGAACTGAAGTCAGACTTAGTGGGAAAACGGATAAGCAGAGATTGGACCCCTTATCCTCAGACTGATTCCGATCATAAATTCGTCACTCTGTCCGCTAAGGTATTTTAGCCCTGTTACCAGTATTTCGAAAAATATTTATTTATTCTTTGATATCGAGGATAATGGAATAAGCACGCATGTGCTTTTCTACATACAGTCCCCGTGTGTCTGCGGTTTTGTAAATTTTGTCATGTTTCCACCGGCACACAATGGCCTACTCTTCCGAAACGCGGAACAGGATTTAACGTGTGTGCAAGATGTTCTGCATGCGCTCGAACACGGGGCCTCGGTTTATAGTCTCATCCGAAGGACTTTATAATAATAGGAAATTATAGCGTGTTGTGTGTGTTGTGTGTGTGTGTGTGTGTGTGTGTAGAGAGAGAGAGAGGGGGGGGGGGGGGGGGGAGAGAGAGAGAGACTTACGACTATAAATTTCCAGAGACTCGCCCTCCCCCCCCCCCCACTCCCCCCCCCCCCCCCCCCCCCCCACCCACAACAAATCACACACCCGTGTTACTAAAATCCAGCGTCTCCAACGTCACCCCGACACCGGCCATGACGTCAGCGGGCAGAAACGTCAGCAGAGGGTTATGACGTAGATTGAGGTGACGCAATCTCCGCAGGGTGCCCACGGCGGCTGGGAGCTCTGTCAGGCCGCAGTCTTCCATCTCCAGAGTCTGCAGGACGTCCTCCAGCCCTTTGAAGGCCTCGCTGGAGATGTTGGTGAGGGGGTTGTGGCTGAGGTGCAGGGTGGTGATCTGGAGGGCGGAGAAGGCGGAGGCAGGGAGGGTGGTGATGTTGTTGCTGGACAGGGTGAGGTAGGTGTACCTGGAACAGAATCGGGGCTGCTGGGTTGTGTAGGGTTTGATTTTGTTGTGCTTGTTTGTTTGATTAGGTGTGGTTTGTGTGTTTGTTTGTTTGTGTTTTTGTTTGTGTGTGTGGGGTGTGTGTGTGTGTGTGTGTGTGTGTGTGTGTGTGTTATAGATTGTCTTTGCCTATGAGAATCTCTTAGCATATAAGGGTTTAGTTGTGTGTTTGTTTGATTAGGTTTGTTTTGTTTTTTCTTTGATTTTTTCGTGGGTTATATATATATATATATATATATATATATATATATTTATTTTTTTTTATATATTTTTTAAAGATTGTTTTCACCTGTGATAAGCTCTTAGCATACCGACCTACATTCTCCTTTTTTATTTTTAAACAAAAAAGGAGAGGAAAGAAATCCTCTGAAGTTGGAATTTGGCTACCTATGTGGCGAGGTACAAGAAAACAGTACACACATACACACAAACTTTTCATCCAGTGTGTATTTTCAATCTCGCAGCGATTTCTAAGTGAGATTTTTCTTCTTCTTCGAACGCTGAGACAGCAACTGTTATTGTCTGTCATATGAGCGAAAATGCGTTGCGCTGCTGTTTAAGCACCTGACAAGTCAGGCCCAGCGTATCCAACTTCGGCATAAGAGAGAATTGTTCTCATGTCTTTCTAGAAAAAAAAAAGGCAGGAGAATGGACCCAAAAAGGCAGAAAATAGACAAGGAGGAGGTGACAGGAAGAAAAGGAACAAAGGCAGAATCAAAGACAAAGATAGAAAAAGGGGGAATTCCTGGCACATAATTCCCAGAAGATTATTTATTCTGACAGCCCCCCCCCTGGAATCCCAACAGGGTAAACCAAGCGGGATGAGTGAGACAAAGTGCATATTCTGGTTGACTGACCCCCACAGAGTGTTAAGCCAGGGAACACAACAACAATAATAATAATAATAAATGGAACTTATATAGCGCTATATCTTGCAAAGACAAATCAAAGCGCATGCATTCAACCTAATCTTACACAGTCATGCAATCAATGATAAATAATCAATAGTTTAAACAAACAGATATTTACAAACATGGTGGGCTGCAGACAAAAACAACAACAACAACAACACCCACCCACCCCTCACCTGATCTGAGGCGTGATGAAGTGAGGCACGGCTTGCAGGGACCTGTTGTCACACTGGACATTGTAGGCCACGCACGTGCACTCCCCGTCGTCCGTGAGACAAAAGTTCTCCTCCAGGAGGAAGGGGGTCACCGTAGAGGTCAGCCAGGTCATCGCCAAGGCCACCAGCCAGAGGGGAAAGGTCATGGTGTCAAGGTTGAGGAGCCTGCGGGGTATCAGGTTTCTGTTATAGATGGGTCTAGATCGACTGGATGTGTTTGTTTGGGTTGGTAAAATAACTGTGTTTAGGGGATGGGTTTTAAAAAAAATAATGCTGTGTGTTTGTCGTCATCGATGATGTCATCGTTGTTATTGTCGTCGTCGTCACCACCACCACCACCACCACCATCACCACCACCACCATCATCACCCTCATCATCACCACCACCACCACCATCATCATCATCATCATCATCATCATCATCACCATCATCATCACCACCACCACCACCACCACACACCACCACCACCACCACACACCACCACCACCAAGAAGCTAAAAATAATGGGACGTATAAAACAAATAAACAAACAAACAAACAAACTGAAAAGCAAATAAAAAAATAGATACGTAGAGAGATAGACAGACATAAGCCGAAAGACAGACAGACGGATAGATATATAGATACGCATGGAGATAGATAGGCAGACACACACACACTGAGACAGACAGTGTTAGCTTGATAGATCAATAGACAAACGGACAGATGTACGAGAGACAAACGGAGATACTAGATAGATAGATAGATGTGTAGGTAGATAGACAAACAGATGGACAAAATGTCTACAAACCGGCAAGCTGTACTTTCTTCCACAATTCCAAACTTCAGCGTTACGGTCAAAAACAGATAGTTAATTTCGTTTCCCACTGTCCCAACACAACAAGCCCAGTTAGTCTGGCCACTAGAAACAGATGATGATGAATTTTCATTGTCTTCCAGCCAGTCATCGTCTGTACAGGGCACTACTAACACACGACCAGACCATGAACTGAAGTAAGCTTGTTACTGGAAAAAAAATATGACCCACTAGCAGAGATAATAGTAGAATTATTCGTGAGCAAGACAGAACTTCAGAGATAGGGCCTGGGGCTTACTCATAGCAGATTCTCTCTCTCTCTCTCTCTCTCTCTCTCTCTCTCTCTCTCTCTCTCTCTCTCTCTCTCTCTCTTCTCTCTCTCTCTCTCTCTCTCTCTCTCTCTCTCTCTCTCTCTCTCTCTCTCTCTCTCTCTCTCTCTCTCTCTCTCTCTCTCTCCTCTCTCTCTCTTCAGTTTAGTCCAGTTCCAGTTCAGATGTTACCACACGGAGACGTCAACCAGTGCAAGATATTCCATAGACGTTACGCCACATCTGCAACAAGGTCAGTTACTGTATCTATCCATTCATCTGTCTATTCATTTATTTATTAATTATTTATTTTCATCTGTTTATTCATTGATTTATCTATTAACTCATTCATTTATTTTCTAATTTATTTATTCTTTTATTTTTTGGGTTTGTTTCTTTATCTATTTTGTGTGTGTGCGCATTCTTTTTCCCTACCTTCAATCTGGTTTTGGTGTTGTATGTGGTAATTTTTTCTCCTGAAGTATGGGCATCACTTCTAGTTGCTTTTATTCACCCCTTTCTGTCCACCAGGTGTTGTTGAGAATGGAACTCGGAACAAGCAGACACTTGACCAATTCAACCACCACATTTTAGACGCTGGTCATATGATTGAATAAGTGGCTGTAAAGATATGTGTATATCGAGATAGTTTTAATCGTTGACTTTACGGGGATT
>CM054153.1:21043729-21046229 GCA_028751875.1 Rapana venosa
AAAATCTGATCTTTATATAAAAAAAAGCCCACCCCACTCCCCCCAAACAAACAAACAAACAAACCCCGCATGGCACACACGTATTGTGTCTAGACACCATCCCCGAAGTCAGGATGCGGGTGCCTTAATGGTGGGTTAAAAGCTGTCGCATACGCGAAATCTCACCATCGGTGAACCACGGAGCTTTAGCTGAGGAACGAAAAAAAAAAAAATCTTCAGCGAAGATCTCTACCGCTTCTTGTGACCTTCTCGTCGTTATGAAAGTCAGAAAGGGCAGAGTGTATATATTGTAACAACTGATTTACGGGCGGGGGTGGTGGTGGTGGGTGGGGGTGGGGTGTAGATCTTAAGGAAAAGGGTGATGGGGGTGGAGGGCAGTGTCATATCCTATCTTGCATTTCGGGGGTATGGTGTAGGATTGCTGTTGGGGTGGAGGGGTAGATGTGGAAAGTGAGGTGTGTGTGGGGTGTTTTGTTGTTTGGGTGTGTGTGTGTGTGTTTATGAAACGGTGCTTGTATGTCATACAAGGGTCGTGCGTATGGTGGAGCACGGAATAATGTGGCGTTTCTCGAGTCGTGATGTTTGATTGAGTGATGTGTGTGTGTGGTGTTGTGTGTGTGTGTTGTGTGTGTGTGTGTGTGTGTGTGTGTGTGGAAGGGTGGGAGGGGGAGAGAGACAGATAACATTTGTGCCAGTCATATCCATACAGCCGTCACGAACTGTAGTCGTTGTCATTCAAGCAACATTACATAATAACACATGTCTACTCCTCACATCATCCATCTACACTCACTCCACATCTCCACACCACCTCACTCACCTCCACCACACCTCACCTACACCTCACCTACTCTCTCTCTCACACACACACACACCATACACACACTACAAAACACACACACGCACGCACTACACAACACCACACCACAACGCACACACTACACACACTACACACACACACACACACACACACACACACACACACACACACACACACACACACACACACACACACACACACACACACACACACACACACACACACACACACACACACACACACACACACACACACACGAGAGACCAAAAAGACTGGACCTCTAGTTACTGTCTGCCATTTTGATCTTCTAACAGGAAGTGCAACAGAAACAAGATAGTCCAACCATTCTTTCTTTCGTTTTCTTTTTCTTTTCTTTCCTTTTCTCCTTCATTCTTTCTGGGTGTTTTTGTTGGTTTGTTTTGTCATTACCATTTTGAGGTTTCATCTTGAATCCCACCACTAAACATCTTTAGTGGGAAAGGCAGCACAGCGACATATGATACTTTTATTTATTTATTTTTGGTTAGGTGTTTGATTGTTGCTTTCATGGTTGTTTTTCTTTTCCCAAAAGCATAATCTATGGATCGATATAAAAAGCAGTTTTTTTTTCTTTTCTTTTCTGAAGCCCCGAAGTTGAGATTTTACAGGTGCGACCGTTTTTTGCTTTTTGCTTAACATGAAGGTAGCCGCATTCCGACTTTGAGGATGAAAGAAATCTAAACTAAGCAGGTGCAGAAAAAGGATGTCGACAGTTGATTGATGTTTGGGGGTGAGGGTGGGTGGGGGTGGTGGTGTTTAAAGCATCTAAGATCTGCAATGGAAAGGTAGGATCAGCAGACATGATTCTTTGTAGTTTCTTTTTTTTTTTAAATATAGTTTGTTGTTTATTGTTATTGGTGGTGTTTATTTTTTGTGTGTAAGAAATTAATATTGATCGATCAGTATCAAACGAGTCATAAGGCTATGCAGGTGCAAAATGTGTGGACAATCGTTTTTTTTTTGTTTGTTTGTGTTTTTTGGAGGGGTGGGTGATGGGGTTTAGAAGCAAATATGTTAAACTTTTTTTTTACAAAGACAAAACGGGCAATTTTCTAAAATTTAAACAGTCTGGTTCTTCTCTTAGGTGTGCGAGTGTTGGTTTGCGTTAGCAGATGGTTTAAGGTCATACATCAACTGGGAGAAGATGCGACGATTTGGGTATTTTGGTATTCCTCAGATGGTGAACAGCTGAAGCGAGCGGGGGTCTGCATTAAATTTATATATGACAGATAGGGATGTTAAAAGGCCAGAAACACCGTTTCTTGAGGCAAATCGTTGTCTGTCACACACACACACACACACACACACACACACACACACACACACACACACACACACACACTACACACACACACACACACACACACACACACACACCCACACAACACACACACCACACAACTTCATTCATTCATTCATTCATTCATGCATTCATTCACAAGCGAAACATCGCTAACACAGCTGACAGTGTTCCGAGGTCAGAAGACCTTCCCACCTTTCGTAACAGCATAACCAGAAATAATTTCCAATCTGGCACTTGACTGATTGTAAGGTTTGACCACTTCAAACCAAACACGGCACTCTTTGTGTGTGTGTGTGTGTGTGTGTGTGTGTGTGTGTGTGTGTGTGTGTGTGTGTGTG
>CM054153.1:21051229-21053729 GCA_028751875.1 Rapana venosa
TTCTTTCTCCTTCACACTCTTTGCCGCGAGGACAAAGGAGACGCATATCCCCACCGTACCGTACCGTACCGCTCCACTGACTCACCCGTATACCGTGTGCGGGTGATCTGTTTTTAAAGAGGTGCTTAGAGATCCATGACAGGAATGTAGGAGGAGAAAATGATCGCACGCTGGTCGTGTACCATTGTGCATGCTAGGGTTCTAACTGTCGGTAGATGGCTGGAACACGAGAGGGGGGTTGTACAGGCTACAAAAGAGCAGAGGGGAGCTTAAGGATCGTTGATATGGTCGTTTGGTGTGTGTGTGTGTGGTGTGTGTGTGTGTGTGTGTGTGTGTGTGTGTGTGTGTGTGTGTGTGTGTGTGTGGTAGGTGGTGTGTGTAGGTGGTGTGTGTGGTGGGATGAGGGTGGTGGTGGTGTGGTGTGGAGTTGTTGATGTCAGTGACAAGTATTGCCTTTCCAGTTCAAACATGTAGGCCTAGTACTCTGCTAGATTGAGTAGAGATGTTTATAGTGAAGCGCTTGTTTAGTTGGGCTTTTTGTTGATGTTGTTGTTGTTGTAAATGATAGTGTAGTTGTTTCTGGCTCGCTTGGTTAAAGTAGTTGGCACTTAAACAACTTTTTTTGTTTTTGTCTTCTTCTTCTTCGCATTCTTCTTCTTCACCACAATTCTTCTTCTTCACCGCAATTTTCTTCTTCTTCTTCTTCTTTTCTCTTTCTTCTTCCTCCTACTATTCTACTCTTCTTCTTTTGCTAGCAAGTATCGGTCACCTTTACTGGATAACGTTTGATTTTTTTTTTTCTAGTAGTGATTTTGGAGCTTGAATCTTTTTGTTAAACATTAACATTGTCACATAAAAAATCTTTGACCTTTTTTGTGTTTATTTCATTCTGAAAAGAGAGAGAGACTCGAGAGAGAGAGAGACTGAGAGAGAGAGAGAGAGAGAGAGAGCGAGCTCTGAGAGAATCGAGGGAGGTGGGGGGAGAGGGAGAGAGAGAGAGAGAGAGAGAGAGAGAAGAGAGAGAGAGAATAGAGAGAGAGAGAGAGAGAGAGAGAGAGAGAAGCACCACAGACACCACACAACACAACACACACACACACACACAACACAACACACACACAACACAACACAACACAACACACACAACAAACAACACAAAACTAACCCTGGACTCTAACCTCCCTTTGTCCTCCAGACATTCACACAGCAGCCAAGCCTGAAAAGCGCGCCCAGGCCAACCCAGCCCCGGCCCTGACCCAGCCCCAGCCCCCATGATGACCACCACCACCACCCTCACCACCACCCTCACCCCCACCACCCTCACCACCACAACCAACCCTCCACCCCTCCGCCCCTCCCGGCGAGGCAAGGTGGCGTGGAGCCAGCACACCTCCTACCCCGGGGCAGCAGGGGTGCATTCGGAGGTGGGGGCGCCCACGGCCAGCTGTCAGCGGCGTCGTCTGCAGGACGGCAGCGGCAGCAGCAGCTGCAGGCCAACCTGGCCAGCCTGCAATCCCTGCACCACAAAGAACTCCGACGCCTGCACCGTCAGCGCAAAGCCCTGCAAGCCTCCATGCTGGCCTACGCTCACAAGATGAGGGACATCGCCTCGGGGAAGGTGCTCCTGGCCAGTTCTCCAGCCTCCTCTTCGTCTGTTTCTTGTACTTCTCCTAGCAGCGGCAACAGCAACTCAGGAGGAGGAAGAGGAGGACCAGGACCAAGCCACTCTGGAGGAAGCTCCTTGCAGAAGCAGAAGAGCGGGAGAAGAGTCTCCCACGCTGACAAGAGTCGTCACAGTCCTCCTGTTCACAGCAGTCGGGACAGTTACAACAACAACAGTAACAACAGCGACAACAACAGCGGCAACAACGACGAGAAAGGTCAGACTTCTCCCAGCGCCCGTGCAGAATCCCAACACCCCAGGGATGGAGAGGCACGTTCCAGAATCTCTGTGGACTCCGGCGTGGACGTGACCGAGGCCTGGGCGGAGCAGCCCAGAAGGCGGCAGGAGGACGACAGAGGATCAGCTTGCCCATCCTCAACGCTCCTTCTTCACCTACCGCTAATCCCGTCTCCAGGCCAAGACCGGCTTCTTTCCACGCGACGGAGAAGAACAGGTCGTCCAAACAACCTCCTCGCCACCAGAAAGAGAGTCGGGCTGCTGGTCGAAGACCGTCCTCCTTTCATATCGCAGACGCGCCAGATTTCTACGAAGACTCTGTGACGGGAACCGTTTTCAGCAGAAACGTGTTCTCCAACCCGAACAGGAACCGCCAACGCCGTTCCGGCACGAACGAAAGTCCCACCATGCTGTTTCAGAAGTTCAGCAGGGCGGATCATGCCCAACGCGACACGGACGACCCAGACAACCTGGGCTTTCTCCTCTCTTTACCCGACGCGGCCGACATCTTCCCGTCCATCTCTCCGTTCCCTGAATTCAGTGAGGAATCCAGAACGGCTGACGAGTCAGACACCACCGACATCCTCACCGCGAGAAGGA
>CM054153.1:21058729-21061229 GCA_028751875.1 Rapana venosa
CGGCTTCATATGGAACAGTTATATCACACACACACACACACACACACACACACACACACACACACACACACACACACACACACACACACACACACACTCACGGACGCACGCAGACACACGCACATACATAGAGGAGTCACACACACACACACACACACACACACACACACACACACACACACACACGCACATACGCACGCACGCACACAAACACACAGAGAGTGACACACAGACACAAACACACACCACTGAGAGCAAGAGAGACAATGACAAATTCTTTTATTTCGAGGATAAAGAATAAGCACTCATGTGCTTTTTTACATCTAGTCCCCGCCCGTAGCCATACATCTTAATAATAAACCCAATACTCATACTCTCACACAGTAGAAACAAAATGGGAGAGAGAGAGAGAGAGAGAGAGAGAGAGAGAGAGAGAGAGAGAGAGAGAGAGGTACGGCTGCATAACTTGCTTGCTCAGAATGCAAAAATGCATAAAATACATTTCGTGTTCATAGTCATTCTTGGCCATCAGCTCTCCCAAAATTTACTCGAAATGGCTTATTGACTTAATTTTTTCACACTAAGTCCTGTAAAGACTCTGCCATGAGAAAATATGACATCCCAACAGTTCTAAAATTTCTAATAAAGGAAAATTGCATATGTTGAACGAGCAGTAAAGGATCTGGGTTTCGTGTGTGTGTGTGTGTGTGTGTGTGTGTGTGTGTGTGTGTGTGTGTGTGTGTGATATAGTCCTTCGGATGAGACTATAAACCGAGGCCCCGTGTGCGAACGCATGCTGAACATCTTGCGCTCACGTTAAATCCTGTTCCGCTTTACGAAAGAGTAGGCCATTGTGTGCCGGTGGGAACAGATGACAAAATTTACAAAACCGAAAACACACGGGGACTGGATGTAAAAAAACACATGGGTGGTTATTCCATTATCCTCGGTATAAAAGTCATCTGAGCGCTTTGATTTGTTGCTTAACAAGATTCAGCGCTATATAAATTCCATACATTATTATTATTATATAAAATCTTCATCAGTGCCCCTACGGTCCAAGAGACTACGTGACAGATTACAGGTAACAGGTTTTATATATTGCTACTATAATGAACCTTCAAGCCAATAAAGGTATTCTTACTCTTCTTGGGTTTTTTTCCCAAGGCTATACATTACATATAAAACGTACAACAATGTATGAATCCACAAAAACAACACACAAAACCCTCCTAAAAACCCAAAACAAAACAATAAACGAGAAAAGGGTCAACCTAAGATCCAATTCCTCTTCAGTCATTTTTCCTCTTCGCGTGAAATAACACACTCTGGGGGTACTTCAGTTCTTTCGGGGTACTGGCTACCCCGATTTCAATCACCGGTTCGGGTAATAGTGATGACGTCAGCTGACCCTCAACAATTCTCCATTCTGGGCTTTTGAGCTGCCCAGAGCAGAGTCTGGCACTAAAAGACTTTTTTTCTTTTTTTTAAATCCCGGAACTGTTTATCCACGGTCACAGTTTTTGCTCTCGTCAACCCAAGGTTGAAGGTGTTAGTGGTATCTTAGCTACCAATCAGGCTTGATGTTGGAGACTTTTGGGAGGGTGGGGGTGTGGGGTGTGCGGAGAGGGTGTAGGGGTGTGTAGGGGTTGTGAAGGTTGTGTTGTAAACAGGCACATACAATCATAGAAACAGGTTGAATGATTTTGTGTTTGTTTTGATGGTCAGTGTTGAAATTTGATTGAGAAATGGATTGACTGTAAGAATGAGTCATTTCTAAATGAGTCAGGTATAGTTCAGCCACTCACTCACTCACTCACTCACTTACTCAAAGTCCTTCGGATGAAACTATAAATCGAGGTCGCGTGTGCAAACGCACGCAGAACATCTTGCGCGCACACGTTAAACCCTGTTCCGCTTTTCGTAAGAGTAGGCCACTGTGTGCCGGTGGGAACAGATGACAGAATTTTACAAAAACCGCATACACACGGGGACTAGATGTAAAAAAGCACATAAGTGCTTGTTCCACTATCCTCGATATAAAAGAATAAAAACAAATAATATATAAACTCACTCAATGAACTAGCGAACCAGCCAACAAACGAACAAGCAAAAGAACGGGCCAACCTATCAACCAACCAACCAACCAACCAACCAGCTTATCAACCAATCAATCGATTACATTAATCGATTGACTGTTAATTGTATGGTCGATCATAGGATTCTTGACATAATTATCATATCGAACAAAATTTCAAATATTTTTTATTCCACACACACGCACGCACGACACGCACCACACCACACAACACACACACACACACACACACACACACACACACACACAACACCACACACACACACACGCACGCACGCAGCACATACACCTACACACACACACGCGCGCGCGCATGCACACACGTACGCACACGCACCACACACACACACACACTCTCTCTCTCTTCATCTCTTCACACACACACACACACACACACACACA
>CM054153.1:21063729-21066229 GCA_028751875.1 Rapana venosa
CTGTCTGGGCGTGTGTGTGTGTGTGTGTGTGTGTGGCGCAAGTAAAACAAAGACCAAAGCCTTCCTAACATCATCGTACTGACATTGGATTGTCTGTGTTTAAAGGCCGAAGTTTCCGCCACAGGAGGGCAGGAAATGTATCTTCCGAGGCTTCGTTTTCTCACGCGCATAGATAAGTTCATTGGCGCCGACTGTCGATCGAGATTCACACCTTGATGGACGCATGTAAAGCCAATGTTAATTCATTGACGGTAGTAGCCAGGTGATGCTGGAATGAGAACGGAGCCAAGGCCACTACTGTCTTGGTTATGATGCGTTCTGTTGTGGTTTTGTGTATGAATTTTTTTTGTTTTTCGTAGTGTTTTTTTTTTTTTTTTTTGCTTAAGTAGGTTGATCAGTGTGCACTTTTGTGGGTAGTGTGATGTTTTGACTGTGTGTGTGTGTGTGTGCACGTATTCACGTCTGTACTACACCCACGCATAACGTGCTTGTAGAAGCGCGCACGCGAGTAAGCAACACACACACTTACACACACACACACACACACACGCACACAGAGAAATGTACTTTAGAGAATTAAGTGACCAAGCTATTGAAGAAATTTAGCAACAAGGCAATGAAAATGAAGACCATTCTCAAACGAACAACGGCAAATGTAAATGAAATTATTAAACAGGTCATTTTCGTTCTATTTCTTTCAGTTTGTGTTGTTTGTTTTTAAAGTCATGGTAAATATTTGAAGATTAAACAGACAAGAGAAAATCAACTGTAGAAAAGAACATCCTATTTCCTTTCCCGACAGCTGACCACCCCCCCCCCTTCCCCCCACACAAAAAAACCGAACCCCACAAAAAGACCCCAACCCAAGCGCAAACAACACAAACAGACGAACAAAAAAGCAATCACTAATGATGCAGTATCAAACAACTTTTTGTGTGTGCACACGACACTCAACAACAAATTAGCACCGGGCGTTGGGTGACAGGGTGGGAGAAGGATGGGGACACACTGCATTTCATACGATAATCATAATAACACTGTCTTTACTGATGAATGCATAAAGAATATGCTTCATTTATGCACGCCGCTAAATGATGATAATGATAATAATAATAATAATTAATCTTATGATAAAAATAAAAATATTTCTGCAGCAGAGAGTTTGCCTCGTTCATGATTGGTTGGTTCATTTCAATGAAATTCTGAATGATAGCATGCAGACGTCTGCTTTTAGTTTCCTCGTGAAAAGCGAAAATTTTAAGCAGTTTGCAGACGACTCGCCAAAAGCCTGACAAATTGGGTGCTGTTGTGGTCGTAGGCTTCAGACAATAACACAGACTGCGACGGTTGATGTGCAGTTGTTGTTGGTTGAGTTAATGCCACTCTTTCTTCTGAATGTGATTCAACATTTCGATTGACTTTTGTAATGTGCTGTTTATGGATGATCAGAAATGTTTTGTGGGAGTTTACCTGTTCATCGAACGAATCAAAGGTAGGAAACGCATAACTTTTTATAAAACTTTTCTCATCGATTGTTTTCAGTGGATCTTGATGTATAGAGATTTTAACATCTGATCGATTGTAGGCTCCGATCAACGACTATAGTATTCCTACACCTCTAAAAAGTTTGTGACAAATATTTCAGTTGGCTTTTATGTAATCATTATTTTGGATAAAAATCAATATCCTAACTTAGAATAATATCGTCTTTATTCGTAAGCCTAATTTACTGTTTGAAAAATCTTAAAACAACTAGACGGTTGGATAGGTCATTTGAAAAATTTTTTCACAGATCATTTGAAAATTTGTTCAGTTTTAGGCAAGAGCCTTTCATTTCTTTGATACTTTCTTCAAAATTCTCTTGCTGGCCCTGCCTTGTTCTTGATAGACAGTATTTACAGGAGCTCAGTAATAGCCTATAATTATTGGAATGGTGGCAGATAGTGGGGCAGGACTGCACATTTGTCAACAGACGATGCAGTGATGCCAATAAATTGGTTGAAGATTGCGTGCAGTTTGGTGTCTTGGTTGCCTCATGAGGTAAACAACACCAACGCAGTAAAAATCAATGGTAGCCTATAGGCTAAAGGTATTTTACAAGCACTGATTTTTGTTGTTGTTGCTCTTGATTTGGTTCTTATCGCTACACTATATGTGATAATGTTGAAAAGTATGTTTACAATGATAAGTGTAAAACTATAATTTTATGACCTAATGATTTTTTTAAAAACAGATGGCTGACTTCAAAATGTGCGAAAAAAGGCAAGGAAACTTGTATTTCTAAGACAAATTCTTGCTGAAAAAACGAGTCAGTATCAATTGTTCTTTCGTTAACTATCGACTTGGTCTACGTTTGGAGACAAGGCTAACTAACATCAGAGAGTAAAGATTTACATCAGCAGGCCACCAGGGTTTGGCAGACTACGATTGTGCACAAATTTGTATTCCTTTGGATGGGTGACAGAAGTAGAAGTTGGTCAATAACACACACGCATCTCGT
>CM054153.1:21078729-21083729 GCA_028751875.1 Rapana venosa
GAGTGTGTGTGTGTGTGTGCGTGTGTGTGTGTGTGTGTGTGTGTTGTTGTGTGTGTGTGCGTGCATGCATGCATGCGGGCTTGCGTGTGTGCCTGACTTCGACTGAAACAAATATAACATAATTAAAAAAATATATACACGCATGTCTGAAGGTCATAACTAAGCACTCACTCGATATTAATAATGTAATAATAACCAGCAAACCACAGATGATATGAAATAAAATATGTTCGATTCATTAAAGAACAATTATTCTGTTGCAGAGAGTGGGGCAGCATGTCGAGTTGGAACATGAAAGACCAGACGATGAAGACAGAAAGCAAACTGCCGGTGATGCTGGGAATTTCGAAACAAGTAAGGGGTGTGTGTCGTAGCTTTGTTGTTGTGTGTCATGTATGGACTTGTTGTTGTGTGTAACATGTGGCTTTGTTTTGTTGTTGTTTCTATTTATTTATTTATTATTTACAAATATGTATCTGGGTTATGGATAAGATCGTGACTGGGTTGATTAACAAGGTGACAGCTCTGATATTATGGCCTCTGTGGTCAGCTGGGCTATAAACAAGATTGGATTGGATTGGGTTGGCTTTGTTGTTGTGTGTAATATAAGGGTTTGTTGAATCAGTGGATATCTCTCTCTCTCTCTCTCTCTCTCTCTCTCTCATTAATCTCTCTCTGTCATCTCTCTCTCTCTCTCTCTCTCTCTCTCTCTCTCTCTCTCTCTCTCTCTCTCTCTCTCCTCTCTCTCTCTCCCTCCCCCAATTTACTTAGACTCTGTTTACTTCTGGCATCATGTCATCCTGAGGTTGTGCACAGCCTCACTTTATATTTGTGTAAAGCTTTCAGAATAAAAGCGATATTGTTATCCTAAGTCATATTTTTGTAGCTGACTTTTTGTTACAGTAACACGTTGTCGGTTTTTTTTTTTTTTTTTACTATTGCTTTTACCCCCACCAAAATACAAAGTTCGGCAACCCCCTTCATGTATGGGCCAATGGCCTTTTTGTGAATAAATCCTTCGAGTTCGAGTTCGAGTTCTGTTGCTTATATCCTATTTTCCTTTTTGTTTGTATGATCATATTCAATGTAACTTATTTTATCATTTTTCTTCATTCATTGCATCGTTTACATCTTAATCTGCGATATAGATTTCGTGTGCTTCCTCCAGTATATGCATTCATTTTCTTATGTACTTGCTGATTTTACAGTTGTAATTGGTAACTTGTGTGAGTATGTATCCTGGTTCAGTATTTGTAAAGATTTGATTGTGTTAGCTTCTTTTACTGTATTAATTCAACCTTTTTATCATTATTTTTCTTTCACAAATGTTTTTTGTAGTGTGTGTGTGTGTGTGTGTGTGTGTGTGTGTGTGCGTGCGTGCGTGCGCGCGCGCGCGCATGCGTGCGTGCATGCATGCATGCGGGCTTGCGTGTGTGCCTGACTTTGACTGAAACAAATATAACATAATAAAAAATGATATACACACATGTCTGAAGGCCATAACTGAGCACTCACTCGATATTCATAATGAAATAATACCCAGCAAACCACAGATGGTATGAAATAAAATATGTTCGATTCATTAAAGAACAATTATTCTGTTGCAGAGAGTGGGGCAGCATGTCGTATTGGAACACGAAAGACCAGACGATGAAGACAGAAAGCAAACTGCCGGTGATGCTGGGAATTTCGAAACAAGTAAGGGGTGTGTGTCGTAGCTTTGTTGTTGTGTGTCATATATGGACTTATTGTTGTGTGTAACATGTGGCTTTTGTTTGTTTTGTTGTTGTTTCTATTTATTTTATTTATTTATTTTTACAAATATGTATCTTGGTTATGGATAGATTATGACTGGGTTGATTAACAAGGTGACAGCTCTGATATTATGGCCTCTGTGGTCGGCTGGGCTATAAACAAGATTGGATTGGATTGGGTTGGCTTTGTTGTTGTGTGTAATATAAGGCTTTGTTTGTTGTATCCGTAGATCTCTCTCTCTCTCTCTCTCTCTCTTCTCTCTCTCTCCTCCTCTCCTCCTCTCTCTCTCTCTCTCTCAAAGCACATAAGCGCTTATTCCATTATCCTCGATATAAAAAAATTAAAAAAATTAAAAAAGACAACAGATATTGTTGTATACCATTAGAAATCAGACATACGTTTTATATTTTAGAAATTAGACTTTCTTGGTTTCCTTTTTCATACAAATTCTTTAGATCACAGGATGTCAAGAGTCATTTGAGAATATTTTTCATTAACAGTAATAAGTTCATCCTAGTGTGTTCATGTTTGAAAAAACATTTTCCCCCCTGACGTACATTTTATAATTTTGTATGCAAGAGCTAACACATTTTTCATGTTTACCAACTACTCATGTATAGGCCTACTTGCCAAAATAGATTGCTGTACATGTTGTACTTTCAGTTTTCTTTCTATTACAGTGGTGCTATAGTGTTCTGAACAGTCCAATTATGCTACACCACAAGAAATCAACAAGCTATGCCAAAAAAGTTCATATGCTTTACAGAAAGCATCTACATGATACAAAAATCCATATACTACAGTACAAGAAATCCATACGTGACACCACAAGAAATCCCCATGCTACACCACACACACACACACACACACACACACATAGAACAGATGACAGAATTTACAAAACCGCATACACACGGGTAAGGTAAAGGTAGAGGAGTCCCATAACCTATAAGGTCGTATGGGAGCGAGGCGTCAGAGACCTCACTTCTCTAGGGCCAGCATATTGAGGGCGGCGCCCATCTCCTCTCCCTCGCTGCTTTACCTTCCCTGACCCTAAAGAGGGCAGGTACCCATTTACAGCTGGGTGAACTGGGGGAACTGTACTGAAGCCAAGGCGCGCAAACGGTCACCCATCCAACTGGTAACCACGCTCGACGCTGCTTAACTTGGCTGGTGGAAAGCGAGTGCTCCGACCACTGAGCTATCCCGTCCCCCACACGGGTACTGAATGTAAAAAAGCATATAAGTGCTTATCCCATTGTCCTCGAAATAAAAGAATAAAACAAAAATAAAATAAAATCTCTCTCTCTCTTGGCCGAATCGACCCTTTCGTTTTGTTTATATTTCTTATATTTTCACACACCACACACTTTATGGTAGAAGAAGGTGATGAACGTACATTTACACGATCGACTGTGACTAGCTGGTTTTGATTGTCGGTTAAGTATTGACCCCAAATATTGCCTGTTCCTAGGTATGATTCGAGTTTTATTTTCAGGCCTTGTTTGAATTCTTGGAAAACCAAAAACTCCCAAAATCTAACTTACTTGCTCCAATTAACTATTTCGTGAATACGTTCTTTGTTAGTTAAAAGTTTGAATTTTTTGTATAATGGCTGTAGCATTGACAGGAAATTATCAACAAAGTCCTTTGAAGTGTATTTACAGACGCTTTAAGTTACTGTCATCGCAAAGGTCATTTCTAGATATATGCCAAAGTTTATTATCGTAGAATTTGATTGCTCAGTCTCTTTCATTCAACTCAACTCCCTACCATCCCTCTTACTTGTTTATCATTAAAAAAAATTCTTTAAAAACTTTGACAGATGTCTAGTCTGATATCAATAGGAGAGAATAACTTAAAAAATAGGAATGTTTATTCTTTAAAAACTTTAAAAAAATGTCTATAGTCTGATATCAATAGGAGAGAATAACTTAAATAAAGTAGGAATATTTATTCTTTAAAACTTTAAAAATATGTCTACAGTCTGATATCGATAGGAGAGAATAACTTAGCCTAAATAAAATAGAAATATTTATCCAAGTTTATACACTTGGTTTTGTGGATTAAAGTTTACATCGTTTGTGATTTGGACAGCAAAAGTGCCTCGGAATAACATCCTTTTAGAATGTGTTGAAAATTTGTTGGAGTGAGAGAGAGAACTGAACAGAAAGTAATTTATTGTCACAGAGAGAGAGAGAAAAAAAAAAAATCCTATGCAAGGGAAGCCACTGCTTCCAAAATCGAGAAGCTACGAAAAAATTTTCACGGTGCACTCCCTTGCAACGTTAGGGTATTAACGTGCGCTTGTTGGTGGTTATGAGAGCGACGTTTACAAATATCTTTCCTTGATTCATTAATTAATCACTAAACTAATTAATTCATGATTCATTTCCACATCGCTTTATTCTGCCCTACTTCGTTTTCTCCCCATCTTTTATGCTTTTATTTATTTGTTGGTTTTTTTTGGTCTTGTCTGTCTGTCTGTCTGTCTGTCTTTAAGTTGCATTTAAGCAGGCGATAGTCGAGTTACATTCGCTGTTTCCAATATTGCTGGCTGTTAGAAGGGCATTTCTTGGCAGAAAAGTCATAGAAAGAGTTATTGATGTTGTATGGGCAATACTCTGTGTGTGCGCGTGCGTGCATGCGTGCGCATGCTCATGTGTGCGTACATGTGCGTATGTGCGCGCACGTGTGTTGTGAGTGCCTTAAAGACAAGTGTTTAAGTCCAGTTCAAGGAAGGGAAGAATTTATTATTATTTGGTTTTTTTTTGCACTGAGATGTTCTGAATATTTTGAAAAGGCCAATGTATTCTAGCAAATATTGGGTTGTTCTTGCATGCAAAATCATATGCATAGGCACGCACGCATGAGTGTATATGCACTCATATATATGCACGCACACACGCTTTCACGCACACATGTACGCAAAAAGCACACCCTAACACACCACACACACACACACACACACACACACACACGCACGCATACACACACACACACACACACACGCACGCACGCACGCACGCACGCACGCACGCACGCACGCACGCGCGCGCACGAACACGCACAGAAAGATAAAGAAAATGCACACAAAGAACAATTACATAACCACCACTCGACATTTAATCTCCGTGATTCAGACAACATAATCAATGCACCCTGAGTACACACAGACACACTTGCACATTAACTCTTCTGTGTAATCGTCAACAACAGCAACAACATCATCAACCACCACCACC
>CM054153.1:21088729-21096229 GCA_028751875.1 Rapana venosa
AACACTTCCCGATTTTTGAACGAACTAGTTGTCATCGTATCAACCCCCCTCCTCCCCCAAGTTTATGCGGTCACACCAGTTATACTGCTTTTCTTTATAACTAAAAAAACACTGACACAAATTCTTTACACAAAGATCAATACATCTTGTTCGCTGTTACACAAAGGCTTACGCTTTTCTCAAATTTCATACTAGTAGTAGAACTCTGAAGAAGATTGACACTTACAACACTTCTGTTGGCTTTTACGGTTGAAACCCCCTCCCCCCAACTTTTCTTGACTGATATGCCAACAAGGCTTTCAATATAAGTTCCAAGGGACAGTACATCTCCTGGTTTACTTTTTCTCTATTTCCAATCGAGCCATGTTTAACACTTCCAAGCGACTTAGCACAATAATAACTCAAGTTCCGATTTTCCAAAGCAGAAGCTCAAAGTGTTGCTAGTTGCTGTATAGTGAAAAAAACCACCTTGAGCAGGATCTTGGAGACATCATTTTTCCGAACTGTTTACAGAATCGGGTTTTTGACAATCAGTTTTACCTTTTTTCAATAAACCATTCCATTCACACACGTGCACGCACGCATGGACATTGGCACGCTAGCCTACACACACTTTGAGAGAACACACACTGGATATACGCAAAGACAAATCTGGGCCCTATATGTCAACAACATCAACACACGGAGACAGGTATTATTAGAAAATATAAAACACTTTGCTGAACCAAAATCGTTCAAACTCTCCAGCCCCCCCACCCCCCGCCTCCAGTATATCTATCTATCTATCTATCTATCTATCTATCTATCTATCTATCTATCTATCTATCTATCTATCTATCTATCTATCTATCTATCTATCTATCTATCTATCTATCTATCTATCTATCTATCTATCTATCTATCTGGGGGGGGGGAAGGGGGGGGGGGGCCGGAGACGGGATAGCCAGGTGGTTAGAGTAATGCGCTTGTGATCTGCTGGCCCGGGTTCGAATCTCGTTCAAGGGATTTTACCTGTGGTGTTAACATCAGTGCAGACTCCACTCCCCACAAAAGTCCTTCGGATGAGACTATAAACTGAGGCCCCGTGTGTGAACGCACGCAGAACCTCTTGCGCACATGTTAAAGCCCGTTCCGCTTTTCGGAAGAGTAGCCATTGTGTACCAGTGGGAACGGATGACAAAAGTTACAAAACTGCATACACACGGGAACTAGGTGTTAAAAAAAGCACATGAATGTTTATTCCATTATTCTCGAAATAGAAGAATATATATGTATATAGACATACATCATAGTGTGGCATGATATTAAGTACGGGCGAAACATTTGTGATATTGCATCGCAGAAATCGATTCAAAACTTTGTGACCTTTTGTTTTCGAGTCCATTTAATATTTCCCTCCTGTGTTTTCAAAGATAGAACTCTCTCCCTCCCTCCCTCGCCCCCTCTCTCTGTGTCTCTGTCTCTCTCTCTCTCTCTCTCTCTCTCTCTCTTATTATGTAAGCAAACAGTGGAAGATAAAGTTCATTTTGTGCTGTGCTGTCCAGTATTAGAAGATGTTAGACAGCCTAATTTATTTAGATTCTGTTTAGTCATGGCATCTAGTCGCCCTGAGATTGTGCGCAGCCTTGCTTTATATTTGTGTAAAGCCTTTAGAATAAGAGATATCTTGGTTTCTTAAGTCATATTTTTTGTAAATGATTTTTATTGTGGTGGTTATGGGTATACAATAACATTTTGGTCTTTTATGCTTCCTTATTTTTCTCACTAAAATACTAAGCAGTTCATGGGCCAATGGCCTTTTTGTGAATAAATCTTCGAGTTCGAGTTCTCTCTCTCTCTCTCTCTCTCTCTCTCTCTCTCTCTCTCTCTCTCTCTCTCTCTCTCTCTCTCTCTCTCTCTCTCTCTCTCTCTCTCTCTTCTCTCTCTCTCTCTCTCTCTCTCTCTCTCTCTCTTCTCTCTCTCTCTCTCTCTCACACCCGCAAAATATTTCAATGCTTTCTCCCCATCTTTAACATACATATGATAATCGAAAAAGACAAATATCGTGTCCTTATCAAACATTATTTCAAATGTATTTCAGTTTAGGGGCCAAAGACCACAAACTAAACCTGGTATTTATTTTTTTTCAGGAAAAGAACTATCGTTCAATTATAATATCAAAATGAATATTTTTCTGGTTGAATTCTTTGGGGAGAGGGGGGGATGGAGAGAGAGAGAGAGAGAGAGAGAGAGAGAGAGAAAGAAGAGAGAGAGAGAGAGAGAGAGAGAGAGAGAGAGAGAGAGAGAGAGAGAGAGAGAGATTTTCCCATCCTTTCGGCTTCGTTCTTTCTCCCCCTACAGATCTTTGATCTTTGCTTTTTTTCTTTTTTTAAGTTTCTGCCTTTTCTTATTCAACAATTTCTGCTCCATTTTTCTTCTACCGTTTTTTTTCTTCTCCTTTGCTCCTCGATCGATGTTTTATTCAATCTCCTGTCCAATTTCTGTGCGAAAGGATAGGGAATTTTATATAAAAGATGGATTGAAACTGAATCTGTTGGTATTGTAGACCCATCAATTTTTCTTGGACTCTCTCTCTCTGTCTCTGTGTCTGTCTCTCTCTATCGGTCTGTCTGTCAGTCTCTCTGTCTGTCTTTCCGTCTCTCTCTCTCTCTCTCTCTCTCTCTCTCTCTCTCTCTCTCTCTCTCTCTCTCTCTCTCTCTCTCTCTCTCTCTCTCTCTCTCTCTGCTGTTAACAAACAAGTGATGTGTTTGTAACGGAATGCGCATGGGGGCCAAGAACTGTTTGTAGAAATTTTTGTAAGCGGACTGTGTTGCAACTAGAAAAACGATGTAATAGGTAATGGGGTTATTCAGCATTCATTTATGTATTTCCTTGCCATAAAAGTGTTGAACAGCTGTTGCCGCTGCTGCTGCTACTAATACTTCTGATAGTTCTACAACAAAACAAACTACTGCTACTGTCACCACTACTACTTCTGCTAATGCTACTAGTACGTCTGCCACTTCTGCTGCAACTACTGCCATGTTGTGTGCTTTATTTCCTCAACTTTTTAAGCGCTTGCAATAATTATGTCACATGCACATATGCACACATGATCAAGCGCACTCATACACGCAGGCGTATGTACATGCGCACATACGCACGCATTTCACATAACACACAATGCAGAGTTCTGGATCTTTCTGACAGTTCTGACAATGTAATTTTCGGGGTGTTGTTGACGATTCTAGAGATGCGGATTTCGGGTTGTTGACAATTCTAGAGATGCGGATTTCGAGGTGTTGTTGACGATTCTAGAGATTTAGATTTGTGGATGTTATTGATGATTTTAGAGATGTAGATTTGTGGATGTTGTTGACGATTCTAGAGATGCAGATTTCGGGGTGTTATTGACGATTCTAGAGATGCAGATTTCGGGGTGTTATTGACGATTCTAGAGATGCAGATTTCGGGGTGTTATTGACAATTCTAGAGATGCAGAATACGGGGTGTTGTAAACGATTATAGAGATGTAGATTTGTAGATGTTATTGATGATTATAGAGATGTAGATTTGTGGATGTTGTTGACGATTCTAGAGATGCAGATTTCGGGGTGTTATTGACGATTCTAGAGATGCAGATTTCGGGGTGTTATTGACGATTCTAGAGATGCAGATTTCGGGGTGTTATTGACGATTCTAGAGATGCAGATTTCGGGGTGTTATTGACGATTCTAGAGATGCATATTTCGGGGTGTTATTGACGATTCTAGAGATGCAGATTTCGGGGTGTTGTAAACAATTATAGAGATGTAGATGTGTGGATGTTGTTGATGATTATAGAGATGCACATTTCGGGTTGTTTGTGACGAGTTTAGATTGTGATACAGAAAAGGGGATGTTTCTGCCGAATTTACGATATTTCTGACGATGATGGTGATGTTGAAATCGGGATGTTTCTGCAGAATTTGTCATTTGTCCTACGATGATGGTGATGTAGAATTCTGGATGTTTCTGACGATTTCAGTGATGCAGATTTGCGGATGTTTCTGATTGTGATAGTGATGCAGATTTCCGGATGTTTCTGACTGTGATAGTGCTACAGATTTGCGGATGTTTCTGACAGTGATAGTGATACAGATTTCCGGATGTTTCTGATTGTGATAGTGATACAGATTTCCGGATGTTTCTGAAGATTACAGTAACGCAGATTTCCGGATGTTTCTGACTGTGATAGTGATACAGATTTCCCGATGTTTCTGACTGTGATAGTGATACAGATTTCCGGATGTTTCTGACAGTGATAGTGATAAGGATTTCCGGATGTTTCTGATTGTGATAGTGATACAGATGTCCGGATGTTTCTGACGATTACAGTAACGCAGATTTCCGGATGTTTCTGACTGTGATAGTGATACAGATTTCCGGATGTTTCTGACTGTGATAGTGATACAGATTTCCGGATGTTTCTGACGATTACAGTGATGCAGATTTCCGGATGTTTCTGACTGTGATAGCGATACAGATTTCCGGATGTTTCTGACTGTGATAGTGATACAGATTTCCGGATGTTTCTGACGATTATAGACAGTGAAGCAGAGATAGTGACGTTTCTTCAGATATCGTGATGTTGCTGACAATGACAATGAAGCAGATTCTGGAAATTTTTCTTTACAATGCCTGTCCAGGAGTGTAGTTACGGAAACTTTTTGAGTTAACAGACGGTTTTTTAGAACACAAAGGTTTATATAAGATTTTGAAGCTGACAAGGGAGGTAGCAGGGTGTATCTGATCTAAGTAACAGCATGCACTGGTTATTGTGAGCCCTGGAAACAACAGTGAACTCTGGAATTTTATATGCAAAAATTACAGAAGAAGGTGATGTGATTGGTTTGGTATGTCGTCGATGTTCTTTTCGATTGGTTTGGTACGAGTATGTCGTCGATGTTATTTTTTTTCTTCCTTCATCCTGCGTCGCTTTCTTTGTACGTACTTTAGATGGTTTCTTTTCTTCTTCTTTCATCTCTCAGATAATGTCTTTTCTTCTTCGTTTCATCTCCTGCCTTTCGTCTTATGTCTGCTACAGCTATCACTATTTCACGTTCCTGCCAGTTGACTTTTATGTGTATGACAATATTTATGATGCTAGTTTGGCAAGGCTACTCTGTTTTCAAGGGGAAATGAACTTTGGGTCAGTGCTTCAGTTTTCCAAAACCTGTCACACGCTCATACACTTGTTGCTGTTGTTGCTGCTGCTGTTGTTGTTGTTGTTGTTGTTGTTGCTGTTGTTGTACGTTCCACAGCTTAACATCTACGGGGGTCACCCAGAGTATGCACTCTGACTCGCTAACTCCATCTGGGTATGACTGTGAGATTGTACAAGCTGAATGAGAAGTTTGCGTGCATATGACTATTTTCGAGTACCTCGTCAGTTGTATACCACTTTAAGTCACGGCAGATTTCTATGCGTGAAATTCGGGCTGCTCTCTTCGGGGAGAGCGCGTCGCCACAAGAGCAGCGCCACCCATTTTGTTTTTTTTTCCCCTCTCTGTATGCATATTTAAGTAGCCCACTACGGCTAAGAGGTAGTGTTTTGGTCTCCTTTAAAGGAGAATGTAGGATGTTATTGTAAAAGTTTGTCATGGCCAAAGACAATATCAACATAGCATAACAACATTTTAATGTAGGTCTTAGTGGTTTGCTTACATCAATAACTGACAAAACCTTTTGGCCTGGGCCGAACATGTATAGATTACAGGATCCTTAACGTGCTCTGAAGTCGATCTTTTACGTGCATTGACACATCTGAAAGGATTGGAAGTGATTATGGAAGGATAGAAATAATATATCGTAGGCCTGTCGTCAGCTATTTGTTCCATGGGAAAAGGAACATGAAAGGGTAGAGTGAGGAGGACATAGGGAAAAAAAGCTTTGGTGCTTTATCTGTTTACCTGCACTGAAAAATCGCGTCTCTCTCTCTCTCTCTCTCTCTCTCTCTCTCTCTCTCTCTCTCTCTCTCTCTCTCTCTCTCTCTCTCTCTGTGTGTGTGTGTGTGTGTGTGTGTGTGTGTGTGTGTGTGTGTGTGTTCATTAAGACGTAAATATACACAACCTACTAGAATACACAATACAATTAAATACAACGCGACACGGTGATGTACAATATTGCTAGGTGTTCACACAAAGTATCACCAAGGAATAATAATATAATTCATAACCGATATACAAAAATCACCCATTAATCACTATCCGTAATCAATTTTTATACAACGAAAGTTACACCGTTCGGAGGTGCGCTCAAGTGTCAGAATCACCAGATTCACCCACAAGCGTTTCGCGTCGAACAGTATGTACAGAACATTTCACATGCTCTTGTGGTGTGGATGGACGACAGTTTGGTACTTTCGGTCGAGTTCTGCGGTCGGGAGGACCCGTATCAGCTGCACATATTTTTTATTTGTTTCATGTTTTTCAAGCATCACCAGTCATTAGCCTGTTGGACTGTGTGCTTCTGTGCATTTTGAACCCCAGTTTTGTTTTCTGTTCCTCGGCTAAACTCTGAGGTTCATACCATTTGAGTGTGCGACCGTTTTTGTCCACCACCTTTAAGGTAGCCGCAATCCGATTCCGGGGATAAATATCATGAATATTGAGGCGGTGAGATATACAATATCAGTGTCACATTGATGGTTGTTTTCCCTCTTGAAGAAGATTGCACAGTACGGTATATCCTGCCGGAGAGAAGGTTTGAGTTGTAACACATGTCCTTGAATCGATAGGATATTGTATATTTTGATTAAAATAACAAACAATGAACGAAGTCCCTCCACCCACCGAGTTGAAATGAAACTGTTAGGGCAGGCTTCAGTTCACAGAAAAACAATAACACCGTCACTCGTTCTTTTGAGTGTCATCGTTCTTAGTCCAGTCTGTTGCCATTTTGATGGAAAAAATGTTCATTTGAAAAAAAATAATTGAAAAAAAAAGCCTTTGGAGATAGAATGGTTTCATAATATGCGGCATCGGTCACACAAAATCGACGATTTCAGAGCCAAAAACACATAAAGGAATTTTCACACTTGCTTTTCATGTACCTTTTCCAGTATATTGATGGGCATTGGGAGTATTTCACATTTCTTATATTAATGAAGATATGTTTTTCATTCCGCATAGCACAGAATGAATTAGCTAACAACGGTTTGATTGACAGAGACGAAAAGTATACAATAATCTACGGAGCAGGTGTCTTCTCCAGTTAAAAGGGTTCACTTCGTAGAGTTACTGCTATCTTCTTCAGTGACCTACAACAAATATTTCTAGTTTGCAATTCAGCAGAAAAACTGCAGGCTTCTCATTTTCTTTAAAGGTAAAGGTGTCCCATAACCTTTGCGGTCGTTGGGGAGCGAGGTGTCAGAGACCTCAGCTTCTCTAGGGGCCAGCATACTGAGGGCGGAGCCCATCTCCTCTCCCTCGCTGCTTTACCTCCCCTGGCCCTGAAAGAGGGCAGGTACCCATTTACAGC
>CM054153.1:21121229-21131229 GCA_028751875.1 Rapana venosa
TGCAGCATCGCTCATTGTCATTGCCCTGTGGACATGGATGTCAGATTCTATGTTAGGCAGAAATTCAGACGAGATCCAAGCGCTTCGATTTGTTTGTTTTTTTACAAGATTCAGCGCTATATAAATTCCATATATTATTATTATTATGTGCTATGAACCGCAGTAAGGTATCAAGACAGAAAAGGTAAGACACCACCAGCCAGCCCCCTTTCTCATGAAACAAGTTTAGTAAAATATTAAGCTTATGCAATTAGCTTATTGCATGCCTGAATGGGTTCATTTGTGTTAAGAGCGCAGATGCACTCGCATACACGCACGTGTGCACATAGACCACACCGCATAGACAAAATGCACAGGCACAAATGTCACGAACGTGCACACGCAAAACTGTAGGTAAGCACGTGTGCGCTTGACCACACACACACACACACAACCCTCACACACACACACGACGCGCGCGCGCGCGCGCGCAAACACACACACAACACACACAAACCACACACACACACGCGCACACACACACACACACACACACGCGCGCGCGCATAACACAAACACACTGAGAAGAGATAGATGGAGAGAGAGATAGATGGAGAGAGAGAGAGAGAGAGAGAGAGAGAGAGAGAGAGAGAGAGAGAGAGAGAGAGAGAGAGAGAGAGAGAGAGAGAGAGAGAGAGAGAGAACGAAAGCTGGCTTGCGTGTAAATACGTCTTCTGCCTTACTATCCCTTCTTTCCTCCCGCGCTCTTGCATAATCTTACTATATTAGCTGAGCTATATTCCTAGCATATTTTGTTCTGGGGCCAAAAAAACCAAAAACGAAACAAAATGGATAGCCTATGCATTTATACAGAACATTTTTTTTAATTTTTTACCAAGTTTCAGATTGTCACAAAGAATAACCCAACAGGATCTATTTTTTTTAGGAGCAAAGAATTTCAAGCAATATTTGTAGATTGAACTCGTTGTACTGAAAGCCCTTTTTGTGTAACCACACACATGCATGCACGCAGGCAGGCACAGGCATACAGACACACACACACACTCTAAACACGCACACACACACCAACATCAATAAATGAATAGAGCAGCAATATCTATTGAATACAGTAGGAGCAACAATCAAGAGAGAGAGAGAGAGAGAGAGAGAGAGAGAGAGAGAGAGAGAGAGAGAGAGAGAGAAGAGAGAGAGAGAGAGGAGAGGAGAGCAGACAGACAGACAGACATACAGAGACAGGGATAGGAAGAGAGAGGCAGAGACAGACAGACAGACAGAGAGAGGCAGAGACAGACAGACAGCGAGCTAGCGAGCGAGCTAGCAGTTGATGTATAGGTAAATAAACATCTCTTTGTAACGTAGCAGTAAATCTTTCCTAGTTCATCAGCTTTCTGAAGGTTCGCTACAGTGAATAAAAACATATATGCAACTTCCATTTATCAGGCTAAAACGCCAAACGCAGGTATGGGGGGAAAAATCGTTAAAATAAATCACGTTCTCTCTTCGCCCCAGGTAGTGTGGAACTGCTACACAAAAAGATCACAGACTAGAATTGATGACTCCAAAAATATGTCATTTTCTCTGTGATGAAAACCTACAAAGATTTCTCGTTTCCTTGTAAATTTTTGATTCAACAATTCCTGGAAAGTCATTATTTTTGCTACAACAAAAGAAAATAGACTTACGACAGGCTAGTTTCTCTGTAGACTTAAAAAAAATGGAAGTCTGCCTTTTCGCAGTCTGAAAAACCACAATTAATTTTGTCTGCAAACATTAGGGCTTTACATTATTGATGTTTTAACCTGGTGATTCAAAGTTGGGCTCATTTTTGACGGCGGGGAGTCTCAAGCATTTTTGGTGAATTAAGAAAGGTTTATGCATTAGTTCTAAAATGGTTCACACACACACATACGCGCGCGCACACACACACACACACACACATACACACACTAACACAGAGAGAGTTTTTGTGAGTGTGTGTGAGAAAAAGAGAGAGAGAAGAGAGAGAGAGAGAGAGAGAGAGAGAGAGAGAGAGAGAGAGAGAGAGAGAGGATGGAGAGAGAGAGAGAGATGGAGAGAGAGAAAGAGACGTTTTGTGTGTGATGAGTGTGTGATAAATAAATAAAGATATATGTATATATATATAATACATATATATATTAAATTAGAGAAGAGGAGAGAGAGAGAGGGGAGAGAGAGAGAGAGAGAGAGAGAGAGAGGAAAGAAGAAAGAAGAAAAAAGAAAGAAAGAGAGAGAGAGAGAGAGAGAGAGAGAGAGAAGAGAAGATCTTAAGTAGTGTTTATATGCCCCCCAAAATATCTGTAGGATAGCGAAAGATGTTCTCGTTTATCAAAGAAAAACCAGAGATGCAGCATAGCGTATATTTTCCTTATTATCAACATTGGCGGGATTTCCACCAGTAATACCATGCAACTTGAAATCTTTATGGTAAAAAGCCAAATACAGTAGAACATAATAAGGATAAAAACAATAAAAAAAAACTAATTTCCTCTTTTCGCTCGAGTCGATATTGAGCTACACAAAACATCACAGGCTAAAGTTTAAAAAAAGTCATCTTTTCTGTGCTGAAAACCATTACCATTAAATTGGATTTGTCGTGTAAATATTTAATTCGAAATTAGCGGCAAAGTCATTAATTTGGACCTCGCCCCCCCCCCCCCCCCCCCCCCCCCGAAATCCAAACTAGAAGAGACTAATTTCTTTGTGAAAAGGGTTTTTTAAATCTGCCGTTTTCAATCTGAAAAATCTATCATTAGTCCTTTATTCAGTGCCTGCAAACATGAGCGTTTTAGATTATCGACGTTTTAACGTGGTGATTTTATCGACGTTTTAACGTGGTGATTAGAAGTTGATCAGTTGTTTTGACGGTTGGGAATCCATAGCAGTGCTGATTCATTCAGAAGATTTATGCGTTGGTTCTAAAATGGTTGAGGTTGAGTGTGAGGTTGAGGAGAGAGAGAGAGAGAGAGAGAGAGGAGAGAGAGAGAGAGAGAGAGAGATTCTGAAGAGAAGAGAAGAGAGAGAGAGAGAGAGAGAGAGAGAGAGAGAGAGAGAGAGAGAGAGAGAGAGAGAGAGAGAGAGAGGAGAGAGAGATAGAGAACTCTGAACGCTGAACTCTGAAATGATTTAATGTACATTGGCCTTGGACCACAATACATTTTTTGGGCTCAGGATGGAACAGTGAGTTCATTCATATCACTGGCAAAGCAAATGAACAAACAAATAATGATTTATGACTGATTAAAGAAGAAATACATACATAGCGAATTCATACAAAAAGATGTCAGTAACAATTTATGACTGAATACAGAAGAAAATTACATGATTATAAACCTTAAATCAACCATAACCCAATCATAGAGAGAAGATGCTATCTAAGAAAAATCATCCATATTTGAGTATATCAAATCGTAGCAGTTTTTCAATAAAGTGTTTGAGAGAGAGAGTGAGAAACGAGAGAGAGAGAGAGAGAGAGAGAGGAGAGAGAGGAGAGAGAGAGAGAGGTAGGTGTGCGTGCGTGTGCGTCAGCACAGTCTAAAGTACTGAAGCAGACACTTCAACAGACAAAATAAGTCAACCTAAATGCTGAAGTCAGATAGTCAGTGTGTGTATACATGGTTTCTTCGGCAAACCTGTCTACTTGACTAATAGCCTGTGTTTGCCTACGACAGGACATATTAATACGAATACAGTTGTAATATTTTTTTAACGCGCCTCACTGATATTTTGTCTGTATGCCCACAAAAAAAGATGGAAGCAGAAGCAGATTTGCACATAACTTGACCCTGTAAATCAGACTTATTCTTGATGAGAAACTTCAGTAACACAAGCTGAATCTGTATCCTCAGTTTTCGAGTTAGTCTGCATTATCTAGAAATCATTGCTCTATATCCACACAACAAGCGCACCATCTTACAATACCGAAGAGATAATAGAAAAGCTAGAAGTTTCTCTTCATTCAAAACTCCTTTCGATATCTCTTCCATATTTTTTTGTTCGGCAGAACCTTCGGGACAAGATAAATGATCTGGGAACGAGACTAGAACATTACAATCCATCATCTGACTGGAAAAGGGGGAAAAGAATAGACTTTCTCATGGATGATCAGTGTGTGTGTGTGCGTGGGTTTTTTATGTGTGTGCGCGACAATTTCTGAATGCATGGGAAGTTCGGTCACGCACACTTCAATAGAGATGCATGCTGACGTGCACACATAGGCACAAACAACACAGCAAACCAGCAGGCAGCTAGTCACGCGCGCGCGCGCACACACACACACATACATACACACACACACGTACACACACACACACACACACAGCGCGCGCTCGCGCACGCACACATACACTCACACAGTGATACACACACACACACTCACGACTAATATTTACTATCATACACTAGTCTAATATCCCTTAAAGTGAAAAGACTTTAAGTCAAAGAACTTACGAACGGACAAACGAATGAACGAACATACACACACACACACACACACACACACACACACACACACACACACACACACACACACACACACACTGTGTCTCTTTTTCACTCAGAAGTTTAGAGAGAGAGAGAGAGAGAGAGAGGAGAGAGAGAGAGTGAGAGAGAGAGAGAGAGAGAGAGAGAGAGAGAGAGAGAGAGAGAGAGAGAGAGAGAGAGAGAAACTATCAATCATTTTTTTTGGTGGTAAAACAACAAAACAACCAAAAACCAAACCTTCCAGAAACACAGCTTAGTTTTAATATCGTGAGAAGAAATATGCTGTCTCTTTGTAAACTTTTGACATTCAACTTTACTTATTAGATTTTGTTTGACCAGTTATTATTTTGTGTGTGTGTTTGTTTTCTGTTTTCTTTCAGTGGAAATTGATTCTTGAAGATGGAGCACTCTGTTATGTTGCCATACCGCGCGATAGAGACTCTATGTGTGTGTGTGTGTGTGTGTGTGTGTGTGTGTGTGTGTGTGTGTGTGTGTGTGTGTGTATGAGAGTGTGTGTGTGTGTGTGTGTGTGTGTAAGTGTGTGTGTGTGTGTGCTTGTGTGAGTGAGAGAGGAGTGTGTGTATGAGAGAGAAAGAAAGAGAGGAGAGAGAGAGAGAGAGAGAGAGAGAGAGAAAAGAGAGTGTGTGTGTGTGTAGAGAGGTGTGTGTGTGTGTGTGTGTGTGTGTGTGTGTGGTGTGTGTGTGTGTGTGTGTGTGTATGTGTGTGTGTGTGTGTGTGTGTGTGTGTGTGGTGTGTGTGGTGTGTGTGTGTGTGTGTGTGAGGCTAAATGAACTCCTGATGTTGTGAAATAGGTGATACAGACTGATCAAATTATAACTTCTTTGGGTGTGTGTATGTGTGTATGTATGTCTGGATGTATGTATGTATGTCTGGATGTATGTTTGTGTGTATGTATGTCTGGATGTATGTATGTATGTATGTATGTATGCATGCATGCATGCATGCATGCATGCATGCATGCATGCATGTATGTATGTGTGTGTGTGTGTGCGTGCGTGCGTGCGTGTGTGTATGTGTGGGTACCCGCGCGCTCCTGCTCGCTCGTGAGTGCGTGCGTGTATGTATGTGTGTGTCTCAACGCGCGTATGCACGTACATTTGCGTGCGTGCGCTTTCTTTCGTGCCAGCCTGCGTATGTGCTAATTACTTAAAGAAAAGTGTGATCTGCCGCTGAAGTAACTGGAGTAGTTAAATATTATATTATTTGGACATTGTGTGCTTTTATGATTCAAAGTTTACAAGTACGATTGAAGTTTGGTACTTTCTTTCCTTTGCTTTCAATACAACAGAATGATACAAGTATCTGGATTCACCTTATGTTTTTACTGTCTTTTTGTTACTATCTCTTTTCTTTTCTTTTCTTGCTAAAAGACAAATGTGTTTTTTTTCCCCTCCATAACTTGAGACCTTTATTGTGTCTTTTTTCCCCTTAGAGTTCTTTGCAACTTGCATCATCACTGCCTAACTTATTGCATCTTTGTCAGTTTGTCTGCCAGCTCTGATGTCTCTCTGTCTTTCTGTGTCTGTCTTTCTTTCCTGCCAGCTCTGATGTCTCTCTGTCTTTCTGTGTCTGTCTTTCTTTCTCATCTCTCTCTATTTCTGTCTCTGTCTGTCTGTCTCTCCCCTCTATCTCTCCTTCTCTCTCTCTCATTGTCTCCCGCTCTATCTTTATCTCTATCTGTCTCTTCTTCCCTGCCTGTATCTGTCTATCTTTGTCTCTCTGCCTCTCTGTCTCTGTCTTTCTGACTGTGTGTGTGTGTCTCTCTCTGTGTGTCTGTCTCTGTCCCTCTGTCTGTCTGTCTGTCTCTCCTCTCTATCTCTGTTTCTCTCTCTCTCTCTGTCCCTCTCTCTCTCTCAGTGTCTCCCGCTCTATCTTTATTTCTACCTGTCTTTCTTCTCTGCCTGTATCTGTCTGTCTTTGTCTCTCAGCCTCTCTGTCTCTGTCTGCCTGACTGTGTGTGTGTGTGTGTGTGTGTGTGTGTGTGTGTGTGTGTGTGTGTGTGTGTGTGTGTGTGTGTGTCTCTGTCTGTCTCTGTCTCTCTCCCCCTCTCTCTCCCCTCCGCCCTCTCTCTCTCTGTGTTTCTGTCTGTCTGTCTGTCTGTCTATCTCTCTCTCTCTCTCTCTGTTTACTTAATTGTTTCTTAGTCATATTTCTGATCAGTCGGGGCCCAAGAGCAAAATAGAAGAGAAAGCTTTATTCGTCCTTTGATTACCAAAAGCATGAACTCTTTTTTGTGTAAAAAGGCATGCTAAATCATATGATGTGTGCAGTTCGACAAGTGAATCCAACAATAAAAGGTGAATAGGTGATAAACAACGAGAAAGCAAGGTAATGTGTGGGTTTGAAATATCAAATAGGAATGAAAATGTGGGGAAAAAATTTGGAGAGCTACAGATTTAAAAAAAAAAGAGAGAGAGATTGAATGAGAGGGAGAGAGAGAGAGAGAGAGAGAGAGAGAGACATACATAGAGAGACAGAGACTGGGAGGGAGGGAGGGAGGCAGTGAGAGAGAGAGAGAGAGAGAGAGAGAGAGAGAGAGAGAGAGAGAGAGAGAGAGAGAGAGAGAGAGTTAGTTAGTTCAAGGGAAAGAATTTCAGATATCGGGGAAAAATTGAAGCAGTAGAAACAAATTTTCTTTGCCTTCAGAACACAGATCACAACCAGCCAACCTATGATTAAATTCCATCATCCTGTCTGAGAGAAAAAAAATATGACGGACTCACAATTTTTATACATTCATTCCATCGAACACTGGTTTTGTTTCTAGCATCCAGCCTTAACACTTGCAATACGTGCATTGATATTGGCAAAAGGACAGGAAAGGCCAGCTGACGCAACGAACCTATTTATTCTCTTTTCTTTTCGGAGTCCTCAATATGCTGCTCCCTAGTAGAAGCTGAGGTCTCTGATGCCTCGCTCCCTTACGACCACCTTGGTTATGGCAACACCTTTACTTTTTTTTTTTTTTTAATGTATGGCACATAATCCTTCGGATGAGACTATAAACCGAGGCCCCGTGTGCGAACGCATGCAGAACATCTTGCGTACACGTTAAATCCTGTTCCGCTTTTCGAAAGAGTAGGCCATTATGTGCCGGTGGGAACAGACGACAAAATTTACAAAACCGCATACACACGGGGACTGTATGTAAAGAGAAGCACATGAGTGCTTATTCCATTATCCTCGATATATATTTAAAAAAAAGTCATCTGAGCGCTTTGATTTGTTGCTTTACGAGATTCATCGCTATATAAATTCCATTCATTCTTCTTCTTCTTCTTCTTCTTCTTGATATTGGCAAAAGGAAAGGAAAGGCCAGCTGATGCAACAAACATATTTTCTTTTCTGAGTCCTCAATATGCTGCCCCCTAGTAGAAGCTGAGGTCTCTGATGCCTCGCTCTCCTACGACCTTCTTTCTTTTTTTCTTTTTTTGTTGTCCGTCGTGTCCGACGATGACCTCCAAACAGCAGAGGAGGCAGCTGCTGTTTTGGAAATTGGGAAGAATTTTGATTATAATGGAGATGCCTTGCCCACAGTACATCCCCACTCTCTCCACATTGGTTATGGAAACACCTTAACTTTTTTTTTAATGTATGGCACATAATGGTCTCGAGAAAGCAAAGACAAAAGCAAGAGAAAAACGACCAAGTGACTGACCGATGATCTCCAGCTGGATGACCTGCCGCAGGCTCTTCTCCTTCATGCTGACTTGACACTCGTAGTCGCCCTCGTCCTCGGGGGTGACGTGCTCGATGATGAGGTTCCATTGGTTGTGCTTGTGCACGTGCTCCACGTGCAGGCGCCGGTCCTCCACCCACGTGTCCAGGCCGATGGTCAGAGGGTTGGGGTTGGGCAGCTTCCGCCACACGATCTGAAAGAAAGGAGATAATACTACTACTAATAATAATACTCATACTAATCATGTATGGAATTTATATAGCGCTGAATCTTGTAAAGCAACAAATCAAAGCGCTCAGATGACTTTTTTTTATGCGTGTGTATGCGGTTTTTAAAAATTTGGGCACCTTTGGGTTGGGCAGCTTCCGCCACACGATCTGAAAGAAAGGAGATAATAATAATAATAATAATAATAATAATAATAATAATAATGTATGGAATTTATATAGCGCTGAATCTTGGAAAGCAACAAATCAAAGCGCTCAGATGACTTTTTTTTATGCGTGTGTATGCGGGTTTTGTAAATTTTGTCATCTGTTCCCACCGGCACACAATGACCTACTCTTTCGAAAAGCGGAACAGGATTTAACGTGTGCGAAAGATGTTCTGCATGCGTTCGCACGCGGGGCCTCGGTTTATAGTCTCATCCGAAGGACTTTGACATTCAGTTCGATTTTTTTGGGGTCAAACTGGGAAGAAAGGGCGAGGCTGGGAATTGAACCCAGAAACTCACGGTTTACTTGTTGGCAGGTAAACGTCTTAACCATCCTGCCACCTTCCTTCTCTGGTGCTAGAGATCTCTGTGCTAGAGATCCCGTGTTAGCGGTGAGAGGGGCGTTGTTGTTGTATGGAAGAAGTTGTGTGCGGTCGAAGGATTGGTGGGGTGGGTTGTTGAGGTTTCGCCAAACAATCTATTAAAAAAATTAATTATTTTTATTTTATTATTATTTTTTAAAAATTTATGTCGAGGATAATGGAATAAACACTCACGCGCCTTTTTTCTCTCTCATCATCCCGTGTGTATGCAGTTTTGTAAATGTTATCATCCGTTCCTACCGGCACACAACGGCCTACTCTTCCGAAAAGCGGAACGGGTTTTAGTGTGTGCGCAAGATGTTCTGAAAGTAGAGAATTCAGTAGGTACAATTACGTAGTGGGGGGGGGGGGGGGGATAGATTTAGGCATTTTTTGGGTCATTATGACGTTATTGTGATGCAAGTGGAGACACTCTGTAGATACTCTGTAGATGATTTTCCCCGTCATAATAACGTCATGGTAATGCTAGAGTTATCATAGTCATGCTAGTGTTGTAACAGTGGTACAGTCAGAAGACGGAAATCAGAAAGCCAGACAAAGAATGCTTGACCACAGAATGAATAAGTCTTTGACAGCGACGGGCTCCCCCCCCCCCCTTCTCCCTCCCTCCCCCGCTTTTTTGAAGAGTTCAAAATAATTACTGGTATCAACAAAACACAATGAAAGAAAGACAGGAAGCAAACAAACGAATAACAACAAAAAACTCGAACCACCTGAACAATCCCTTCTTAGGAAAACAAAAACACACCTACAAAAAAACCCTGAACCCTGCCCCCAACCCTAAAAATCCTTGGCTGTATCATCTGTCTGTCTGTCTGTCTGTCTGTCTGTCTGCCTGTCTGTCTGCCTGTCTGTCTGTCTGTCTATCTATCTATCTATCTATCTATCTATCTATCTATCTGTCTATCTATCTATCTATCTATCTATCTATCTATCTATCTATCTATCTGTCTGTCTGTCTGTCTGTCTGTCTGTCTATCTATC
>CM054153.1:21146229-21156229 GCA_028751875.1 Rapana venosa
TATTTCCTTGTAGTCTTTGGCAGAAAGGGGGAAGGAAATGTAAAAAAATAAGAAAAGATAACAAAAGAAAGAGAAGAGGATGGCCTATGGTGGAAAAGAGAAGGAAAAAGGAGATGGAAGAAGAGAGGCTTGTTGATTAGCAATTTTTTTTTGGAGCCCATCGATCGAGAGAACCCGAGCCCTAGGCCACAATATACTTGGCACTTAGCTGAGATGAGTTTTCTGACATTTTCACAACCATGTCGTGCAGAATGTTAGAAAGCCGTCTGCTGCTACTACTGCTAATCGGCGAGTAAAGAAAAAAGGTGTATAGTTACGTAGTGGTAGTAGATGTTTTTCATTCCTGAGATATGTGTGTGTGTGAAAGAGAAAAGAGAGAGAGAGAGAGAGAGAGAGAGAGGAGAGAGAGAGAGAGGAGAGAGAGAGAGAGAGAGGAGGGAATGTGTGTGTGAGTGTGTATGTGTGTGTGTACACTTATCATGCAGAAAAAAAATTCATGAGTAGCCGTATATGTGTGTGTGTGAGCGAGCGAGCGAGAGAGAGAGAGAGGGAGAGAGAGAGAGAGAGAGAGAGAGAGAGAGAGAGAGAGAGAGAGAGAGAGAGAGAGAGAGAGAGGAGAGGCAAACACAATTTTATTATCACGAGGGTAATAGATTAAGTTACAAGACTTTTTTCTTCATACAGCCCTCAAAATGAAAAGAAAACGCTGCAAGAAAAATAAAGGCATGAGATGAAAATGAATACACACACACATGGATACTAACAGATGCACAAAAGGAGATAGACAGATAGATAGATAGATAGATAGATAGAGAGAGAGAGAGGAGAGAGAGAGAGAGAGAGAGAGAGAGAGAGAGAGAGAGAGAGGAGGGAGGGAGGGAGGGGGGGGGGGGTGAGATGGGATAAACGAGACATACAGAGGGTATGGAGATAGGATATAGACAAGAGAGATTCCGAGAGATGTTATATCAAGTAATCGTCCCCATTCCCTTCTACCAAATTTTAAACCATTGTGTTGTAAGTTCTGCACATAAGGTATGTTTATAGTGAACGCAAGCAGAACGTCTTCCACACAAGCTAACACCTGTTCTGCCGCGTGGGAGAGTATGGCATTACGCTGTTGGGAATTGATGACAACATTTACAAAACTTCATGCACTCGGAGACTGGATGTAGAAACGCATGAATGCTTATTCATTATCCAAAAATTCACGATTTTAAACCCAAAAGTAGCAATGGTTGTGACAAATATACCGATGACAATGAACATGTTCCTAAATAGTCAACGTCGACTTTTTATTTCCAGATGATTTCTGTACAGACGAGTAAATGTGGACCAAAACATTGGAGCATTCATGATTTAATGAACGAGATTCTTATGAAGTTATCTGAAAAATGGCAAAAAATTTACCTTGTATGAGAAACATTGCCTCAAATTTAGTCTTTTATCATAATTTTAAGCCCAAATTCTTTTTTTTTGATTTGAAGAGAATGTATTTTACGCTGTTTTTCTTTTTCCCCCTAACAAATATTACATTCTTAAAATCAGTCGTTTTCTTCACTCATTAAGTTAAACATAGTTGTAAAGAAATGGGAAAGGTTATGCGCAACCAACCAATGGATACATCACTTTGGAAAAGATCGACAAAACTTTCTTTTGAAAAATACAGCCAGGAAAGACTTCAACAACAAGGGCAAAGGTTATGATCGCTCACTCAATGTATCAATCATGATGGACAAATCGGGACAAAAGGGCAACTGAAAAACTTCCACAGAAATGCAATAAGAAAAAAACAACAACCCACACTTGAACAGTCCAACAGTACTAACACTCTCTTCAAGTTCTGCTCTTGGTTCCTCTGCTGTTGGAAACAACTTCTTCATTGGCACGAGCCTTTACCGAGGGCCATGCGAGAAAACTGCTGGCACTCCAGGAGTCTTGTAAGCGCTGCTGAAATGATTGCTCAAGGGGAGGTAAGCTAAAAGAGAGATAGCAGAGTTGTCGACAACTTGTCAGTGGGTAGTTTAAGTTCTTGTGTTATGTTTTTAGACGGGTGTGTTTTATCTCTCCCCTCTCTCCAACTTTCTCATTTTTTCCCCTTCACGCGAGTGTAACGAGCCGACTAACATCAGATAAAATCAGAAGGGGGTCGGTTTCCTTCTGAAGTTTGTTTTCAGTTTTTTTGGTTACAAAACACCACTTCCGTCCGCTACTATGTCTGTCTGTCTGTCTGTCTGCCTGTCTGTCTGCCTGTCTGTCTATCTGTCTGTGTCTCTCTGGCTCCCTACCTCCCTCCACCCCTCTGTCTGTCTGTCTGTCTACCTGTCTCTCTCTGAGTTCTTCTCTTCTCCTTTTTCAGTCTCCCCTGTCTTGAGGGGGGAAAGAGAGAGAGAAGAGAGAGAGAGAGAGAGAGAGAGAGAGAGAGAGGGTTAGAAAGAGAGAGAGTTAGAGAGAGAGAGAGTTAAAAAGAGAAAAGAGAGAGAGAGAGAGAGTTAGAGGGGGAGAGAGAGAGAGAGAGAGTTAGAGAGAGAGAGAGTTAGAGAAGAGAGAGAGAGAGAGAGAGAGAGAGGAGAGAGAGAGAGAGAGAGAGAGAGAGAGAGAGAATCTATTTCATCGTCACAATTTCCATTAGAAACGCTTCGTGGTCACAGTCCTCTTGCAAGCACAGTGCAGAAAATTGCTGGCACTCTTGAGGCCTTGTAAGTACTGCTGAGAGCTGATTGTGTTCCAGAGAAGGCAAGCCAGTCAGAGCAAACATGGGTTGGTAGAGCTGTTCACAACTTGTCAGGGGCATTTGTTGGGTTTCGTTTTAAATGCTGACATGCTCCGATTTTTCTTTGCCCTCCTCTTCCCTTTGGTGAGTGAGGAAACGAGGATAGGATGCAAACAGAACGGAAAAGGCTTTTTTCCCCCTGATGTTTACTCTCTGCTTGTGTTGCGGACTGTATTTCCAGTTCAATAAGACTACTTCACTTGTACTATCTTTGTGTTTGATCTCATTCTCTTGTCTTGTTCTTGATTGTTTCCTAAAGCAGAGAAGGTGCACTCAAGCATCCACTGCAATCAATTACTGAGTCAATAAAAGGAATCAAACAGCACCATATACAGGACGTGAAGGTTTCGATTCAGTATGGCCAAGCAAAAGATGATTCAGTTGAACAGCATTTGGAAAGATAGAAACATACCTACAGATCGCAAAATCAGAATTGTCAAAACGCAAATCTGGCCTTTATTGCTGTATGGGTCAGAAGCCTGGACAATACGAAAATTGGAAAGAGACAAAATAAACGATTCCCAAAAGTAGTTTTATAAGCAACTTCTAAGAGTCAAAGGGTCAGGCAGAAGAACACATGAAAGCATTCATGATGAACTCTCAGTGCAAAAAAAAAAAAGTTGGCGGAGAGCGATTAACGCACATAATGAACTCTCAGTGCAAATACAATTGTTGGCTGAAATTGAGGAATGCAGACTGAAATGCAACATCAGAAGACAACGATAGCTTACCAAAGCTAATGTCTTGCTTCTCTTTCAACACTGACTGTGCTCTAGTCGCATCCCTGTAAGAAAACCCTATACTTCACTAACCTTAAGTGAGCACCAATGCCAAAAAAAACAAAAAATATTGATGGCACTTCCCAGCATTTGATAACGCTGCTGAGAGAGAGCCCATTGCTCAAAGGGAGGTAAACCCAGTCAGAGTAGACGAGAGATAGTAGAACTGTCGACAACTTGTCAGCTAGATATTTTCTTTTGTGTTTTTATTATAAAAGTTTGTATTTCAGTTTTCTGCTGCCCCCCCCCACCCCCCCCCCCCCCCCCCCCCCCCCCCCACCCCCCCCCCCCCCGTTAAAAAAAAAAATTGTTAACCCGGAAAAAGGCAACATACGTCAGACAAGATCAATGGAGACACTGTTGTCTTCCGACAGCTGTTTCCTGGTAGTATCAGAGAACACCCCCCTGCTGTCTTTTTGCACTTCCTTTTGCTCTGATTCCTCACTTCTGTCTTTCTTCTGTCTTGTTTCTGCACATTGATGGTGAAAGATTCTGGCTTTTAAGTAAATCAGTTCTTTTCTTTTACATCTGTTTCTCATACTTTGAAATTTTGTCTGGCTGTCTGTCGTTTGATTCTCTCTGCTCTTTTAGTCGTGATATAGATTTTTCCAAACCCCTTGTGCAAAAAAAGCATTTACAGAAACATCAACATCAATCAGTGATATGAATGTAATTGTACAGATGATTTGGCCAATGTTGTAATACCCTCCCGCCCCTTCCAGGCACATAACATGTTTGTTCCCATTTGTCTTACTTCTGATGTAAGAATATTTTAAAAAAACAATTAATAAGGGTAACAGTCAAGCAAGTCACATTTAAGCAGAGTCAATCTTCATGGATACAGTAGTAGGCCTATCTTAAGCTTGTTTTGTTCCGAATCCTTGGTTAGAGCTCCAAGGTACACTGACTGGGATTTTGTGTATGCGACAATTTTTACCCACAGTTAAGGTAGCCACAATCCGACTCCAGGGGGATGGATACAGTAAGTATAAACAACTCAGACAAAATGTTTTTCTTTGGTGAACAACTTTACAGCAGAATTGAAAGCTGGGTGAATAGCTTCTGTAGGCACACAACTTCAAAAAAAAGAAAAAAAGAAGACAAACTAATACCATGTCAGAAAGCTACCCTCCAACAACTTCTCCTCAACAAGGACTGAGACCTGCCTTTGCTCTTGTGGTAGCATTCCTCAGAGAAACGCTTTATGTGTGCACGAGCCTTTAGCGAGCGCCATGCAGAAAATTGATGGCGCTCCGGGGTACGTGTAAACGCTGCCTGAGAGCTGATTGCTCAAAGGGAGGTAAACCAGTCGCAGCAGACGAGTAGACAGTAGAGCTGTCGACAACTTGTCAGCAAAGTATATTCTTGTGTTACGTTTTAAAAAGCTAGTATTTTTTTAAAGGTTTCTTTCCTTGATATATTTCTTTTGGGTTTTTTCCTTCTCGACAAGTGGAATGAGCCAACAAATGTAAGATAAAATCAACACCAAAAAAATTGTTTTTTTTCCCTGACATGTATATCCTGGTTTGTGTCCAAAAACACACGGCTTGTATCTCTGCACTTCCTTTTCTTCTCATTTCCTCACTACGTCTTTCTTGTCTTGTTTAAAGAAAATTGATGGCAACAGGGTTTGGCTTTAAGATATATCATGTCTTATTTTTCATCTTTTCTTCTTCTTCATCCTCTTTGTCCTCGCTTCCCTCCTCCTCCTTCTTCTCTCACTCACTCACTCACTCACTCACTCACTCACTCACTCACTCACTCACTCACTCACTCACTCTCTTTCTCTCTCACTCTCTCTCTTTCTGTATTTTCTCAGCTGTTTCTACTTTCTCTATCAATCATCACTGTCTCTTTTAGTTGTGATATAGATTTTCTCAAATCTCCTGTGGAAAAACTACCTAACCAAAAACTTTTTTCTTAATTATTTGAAGGTAATTTTAACCGATGATGTCTGCCACTATTCAGATGTACCCTTCCCCAGGAATAGGACAGTTTTGTTCCAGTTTGTCTGATTCCTGATGTAAATACATTTACAGAAACATTGAAAAAGGTTACATTCGAGCAAGTCACATTTAAACAGTTAGTCAATCATCATGGAAACAGTAGTTTTCTTGTTGTTCCTTGGCTAGAGCTCCAAGGTCCACCGATTGTGAGATTTTGCGTACGTGACCATTTTTTACCCACCATTCAGGTAGCCACAATCCAACTTCACAGGAATGGATACAGTAAGTATAAAAAAGTCAAATTGATTTTCTTTGGTGAACAACTTAACAGCAGAACTGAAAAACTGGGTCAATAGCTCCTGTTGGCACACAACTTCAACAACAAAAATAACTAATACCATGCCAGAAAGCTACCCTCTAACAACTTCTCTTCAACAAGGACTGAGACCTGCCTTTGCTCTTGTGGCAGCATTCCTCAGAGAAACGCTTTATGTGTGCACGAGCCTTTAGCGAGCGCCATCGGGCCCCCCCCCCCCCCCCCGGTGGGTTTGGGTTTAAAAGGTAAAACCGCCGAAGCGATTTCAAAGGGGTAAAACTTAAACAAAAGAACGGCGTTTTTTTAAACTGAATACATACAGACCAGTGGAAATTTAAAAACAGGGTTAAACGAGCCTTAGGCCAGCCCCAGGGGCAGGATTTGGGAAAGGACGAATTTGTCTGCTGTAAATCTCTGTGTGTCTGTTTGTTTCTGTCTCCCTCCTCTCTCTGTCTGTCGTCTGCCTGTCTCTTTGTGTTGTGCTCGTTTGCCTGTGCACTTTATACACATGCAGCCATCTCTCTCTCTCTCTCTCTCTCTCTCTCTCCTCTCTCTCTCCCCCTCTCTCTCTCCTCTCTCTCTCTCTCTCTCTCCTCTCTCTCTCTCCTCTCTCTTCTCGCTCTCTGTCTCTACTCACTCTCTGTCTCTATGTCTGCCTGCTTGCATCCATCTCTGTCTCTTCTCTTCTCTCTTTTTCACCCGCCCCCTCCCCCTCTCTCTCTGTCTGTGCCTACTCTCCCGCCATCTCTTCTCTCTCTCTCTCTCTCTCTCTCTCTCTCTCTCTCTCTCTCTCTCTCTCTCTCTCTCTCTGTTTCTTACTCTCTGTCTCTATGTCTGCCTGCTTGCATCCATCTCTGTCTCTTCTCTTTCTCTCACCCACCTCTCTCTCTCTCTGTGTCTGTGCCTACTTGCCCCGCCATCTCTCTCTCTCTCTCTCTCTCTCTCATCTCTCTCTCTCTTCTCTCTCTCTCTCTCTCTCTCTCTCTCTCTCTCTCGCTCTCTCTTTCCTACTCTATGTCTGCCTGTTTTGCATCAATCTCTTCTCTTCTCTCTCTCTTTCACTCACTCTCTCTCTCCCCTCTCCCACCTCCCTTCTGCCTCCCTCCCCCCTCCTCTAGCTCCCACCTCCCTTCTTCCATTCTTTCCTCCCTTTCCCCCCTGACTAATTAACAGTCTATAGCAAGACGAGCGGGCAGACGATCAAGTTGACCCCCCAAATACAAGGAGCCCATTCATGCCAGACTGCAGAGCTGACTGATTTCTGACTATCTGACGATGGCAGTATGCACACACTACCAGTCAGAGAAATTGAATAACACCGGCAGCCTGGAAAGGGAAAAGGGTTAATTAGGCTTCAGCGTTTTTAGCCGGGGTGGCAAAATTGTGTGCATGTACATATTTCGTACAGTGTGTGTGTGTGTGTGTGTGTGTGTGTGTGTGTGTGTGTGTGTGTGTGTGTGTGTGTGTGTGTGTGTTTCTGTCTGTCTATCTATTTGTGTTTATAAGTACTTTTTTTTTTAACCCTAAATCTGAAGCAAGTTGCATTTGGAATGCCTTCATATATATGTAAACATGCCGAAGATCAAATTTGCACGTTTAAGATCCCTTAATTCCTGTTAATTAACTGATAGTGTCCGTCTAACTGGAATATAAAAAAAAGGTGTTATTAAATAATGAAGAAAAAGAAGTCTGTTTCAGAATGTATGAAGTGGGTATGAAATACACACTTGCATTCTTGTTTCAAAAGAGATGCCCGTGAAAATTTATCAGCCTCTTTTATTTTCTTTAAAAACTGAAAATGCAAAGTTTTATATTTTAAGAGCATACATATTTACTCACTCCTGAGCAGGCTAGCCTGCACACATATTTGAACAAGGTACAAAAATCACACACACTCACGCACACACACGCGCGCGCATATGCGGTGACAAATTTTCTAATGTTCATGTTCTGTATCAATGTCAAGGTTTAAAAACGTTTTTACCATCATTTCAAGAAAAGTCTCTGCAGGAAGTTTTAACCAATCCAGAGTTATTATGTGAGATAGCCTTGTCTCTGTTGCAATCCCCAGTATTCTCTTTTTTGTAAAGTATGGTCGTGGGAATCTACATTTTGCTTGTTTCACAGCTGCCGTTACAAGTAGTTCAAAATTGTTTGTTTTCCAACATTAGAGTATTTTTCAATTGTTGTGGGTTTTTGTTAATTTTTGTAGTTCTATGCCATGTTTTTTGCAACATACTATTTATATAGATTGGAATAATCTTTTAATGTGCATTCATCCCCCCCTGCCTCCATCGTCTAATATCACTTTAAGTGAACAGACGTAAAATTGAAGACACACTTACATTCTATTAGCCGCAGATAGAAGCACAAACACACACACACACACACGCACGCACGCACGCACGCACGCACGCACGCACGCCAACCTATCCCCTTCTCCTTAACACACACACACCCCAACCCAATCCTTAACACACATACTCAGACATACACATACACAGACACAGACACACACAGACACACACACAGACACAGACACACACACACACACACACACACACACCCACTCACACACACCCTCACTCACATACATACACACACACACACACACACACACACACACACACACACACACACACACACACACACACACACACACACACACACACACACACACACGGCAGAACAATAATCTTTCCCTATTCCCACCCTCTCACCAACCACAAAGTGTCATTTCATCAATCCATCAATCCATCATCATCATCATCATCATCATCATCATCATCATCATCATCATCAAAATAACCCGTCATCAGTGCAATCAGCCAGGTGACGTAACTCTCCTTTCACCCGCTCGCTCACCTGATAAAAAGCACCAGGTATTCTGGGCTTTGCCAAACAATGGCACGCTGCATGCTTTGTGCCACAGGTTATGGCTAAGTAGAGGAAGAGATATCGATGGTAAGTGTTCTAGGCCCCTACTGCCACCACTGCACTTGCGCTGATGATGCACGTGCGTGCCAGTGCAGTTTTGACAGCGCAAAGGTTCGTTAGGCTGCCGGTTTCATTGGCCCGTGAGGACAATGAGAGGGAAGGAGAAAAGAAGGGAAGGAGGGAGGATGGATGGAGGGAGGGAGGAAGAAAGAATAGGATGGAGAGAGAGAGAGAGAGGAGAGGGAGGGAGAGGGAGGGAGAGAGAGAGGGGGAGGGGGGAGAGAGAGATGGGGGAGGGGAGAGAGAGATGGGGGAGGGAGGGGAGAGAACGGGGAAGGGGGAAGGGAGAGAGAAGAGAGGGAGAGGTAAGGAGGGAGGGGAAGAGAGGAGGGAAGAGAGAGAGAGGGAGAGGTAGGGAAGGGGAGAGAGAGAGGGGGGAGAGGTAAGGGAGAGAGAGAGAGGAGGAGAGGAGGGGAGAGGTGGGAGGGGGGGAGGGGGGATGAGGAGGAGAGAGGGGGGGAGGGAGGGAGAGAGAGGGGGGAGAAAAGATAAAAGGGGGAGAGAGAAGTGATGGATAGGAGAGGTTTTCAAAAAAGAAACCTTACCTTTTGAATAACCTTTCCACCTATCTCTTTGTGTTTTTTCTTCTTCATAGAAGTGAAATTTGGTGTGAATTGAATAGGGTACGAACTCAAATTGTTGTGCTATATGGGAGCTATCGTTTTGGACGTGGTGTCATTGTTGTTGTTGTTGCTGTTGTTGTCGTCGTTGTCGTTGCTGTTGCTGCTGCTGCTTCTGCCTTCTCCTCATCTTCTGTGACGTTCCCGTCCTGCTCATCCCACTACGTTCACTTCGATCTCCCCAACCGAACCACACTCAGATTCGTTATTTTGCATCCTCAGGGTTGGAAGTCAGCAGGGAGCTTATCAATGTCAGGCCGCAGCGAGGCCACCAGTCAGAGGGGGCTCTGCACTGCTGCTGGTTCACTTTGGTGGCGTGTTCAGAGGTGCCCCTCCTGAGCTAATGCATGCAGGACGCCACTTTCTGAGCCCCACCTAAGAAACAAGATTTTTTTGCGGCAAAACGCGTGACACAACTCAGGTTATTCCATCACAAATACGACAGTCTTAAAGGCCTTTTTTTGTCGCAAATTTGACCAGTGAAATTGTTTTACCAAAACTACGACAGTCTTAAAGGCCTTTTTTTGTCGCAAATTTGACCAGTGAAATTGTTTTACCAGAACTATAAA
>CM054153.1:21168729-21183729 GCA_028751875.1 Rapana venosa
CCTCTGTATCTGCTTGTCTCTGTGTCTCTGTCTGTCTTTCTGTCTCTGTCTCCCTCCATTTCTCTCCTCACTTCCCAACTCTCTTCCTCTCATACAGTTAATCCCCCAAATCGGCTGCTCTACTACACATTGTGTCATTTCTGATAAATATTACAGTCATTTACTGGGCACCTCATTATGATTAGGAGTGTGTGTGTGTAAACACAGTTGTCAAATGAATTAAAAACGTGAGTAAATGACTGACTGAATAGCTAAATGGTTCATAGAAAATACAGAAATCTGAATATACGTAGCACAATCTATTTTCGTTTTTTTTTTAAATCTTCCTTTTGCAAGGTTTAATGGCTGTACTTTCAAGACTTACTTCAAGAACACATTTTCGTAAGATTTGAAAAGACATCGTCTTCAAAAATACGGCGAGGCCAGAGAGGGAAACTGATATTCTCAGGGGTAAAACTAGGCTGGCATTTGCGACACCTGGGGTGGAGCAGTTATAAAAGGAAAGTTTTTTTGTTTTTTGGGATTGAAAATGCTTGAAGTCAGCTTATGGACAGACTTGTAAAGGCATAATATCTTTTGAATGCATAGACGTACTGTTCAATTTCATTCAGTTCAATTGAAAGATGTTATCTTACAAAAAGAACAAAAATCTTGTGAGTTACAAGCAATACATAAAAAGTTAAATAGGAAAACCGTTTATCACAGAGAATTTCCACAACACAATGTACAAACATTACCACGCGCACATAGCTAGATATGCCAATACAAGCACTCAATCATCTCAACAAAGGGAGGAATTCAAGTGGGTCACAAGCCATAGAATTAAAAACAATAAATAGAAACATTCATTATAGAAAGGAATAAAATTCAGTCTTAAAAATCACAAGCACACACACACACACACACACACACACACACACACACACACACACACACACACACACACACACACACCACACACGCAGACGCAAACAGCGCATACACACATGCCAATGCACAAACGATTATAACATGTCACACAATGAGCGCACTATCAATTAACATGATGAACAAAGGAACAGTTACACACGTTAAAGATCTCATCTGTCATATCAGCGTAGATGGCAGAGACACAAACCTATTCAGCACACAATAAAAGCGATCACCAATGCATTCATCAGAAGACCTGTTGATTGGATTTCTCGGCGTAGGTGATGTAGCACGACAGAGAAATTTCACAGGCGGTTGCACCTTGGCGGTGGGGGGAAAGAGAATACTACATCACACGATATCAAAGCCTCAATGGCCCTGCATCAATCCAGACATCAAAGACACACGGTCTCCAAATGCCAAAAGTGATAATGGAAACCGTTCCCCGGAGTCGACATCAGAAGAAGAAAGATAGTGTTGCTACCGAAGTTCACACAAGGCAGCGTTGTTGCGAAGCTCCCACAGCCATCATGCATGTTGTGTTTGTCAGACCTTTGTAGACAGACAGGGGGGGGGGGTAATCCCACTGCGATAGTAACGCAAATCTGTCAGCTTCTGGAACCAATGCCAGACGCTGTTCTTACTCTTTCTAGGGATGGCTTTTCTGGAAGACGAGACGATGTCGAGTTCTGACAGTCCTATCGGAGAAAGTGGGAAAGCTTCGGGGAAGAGTATCAGGAAAGTTACTTATAAGAGTTGACTGTTGTTCAAAAAGTTACGGAACTGCTGCAACGTTAAAATGAGACTGTTTTATTGAATGTGAACCACCCCGTAGAATTCTCTGTCTGTCTGTGTCTCCCTCTCTACCTTATCTCTCTGTCTGTCTCAGTCTCTCTGTTGTTCTATCTTTTTATATCTTTTTCTTTGCCCGTCTCTTTGGCTATAGCCTTCTCACACAGATTTGAAGAAACACTGTACTGTTGGTTTAAAGAAATTGTTTTCTGTAGAAAAAACTATATGGCTATTATATACTTAAGTATTGTGAGCAACAACAACCCAACGGCTTAACATGTTTATTGATAGATAAAGTAAAGCTATGTCATCTGTTGTTTTTTTGACAGAGAGACCTTGCGTTACAATCAGCACATCATGCATGTGCTTGTTAGACCTTTTGTAGATGGGAGTGATAAACCCACTGTGATTGTAAAGTGAATCAGTCGGCTTCTAGAACAAAAGCCAGACTGTGTTATCAGTTTTTAGGATTGGTTTTCTGGAAGACGAGACGGTGTCAAGTTCTGACAGTGCTATCTCAGAAAGTGTTAACATGCAAGTTATCAGGGAAGTTAGTATAGAGTTGAGTGTCTTTTGAAAAAAAAAGTTTTGAGACTTCAACAGTGTTAGAATGAGACTGTTTTATTCCACGTAAATCTTTACTTAAGCGTCTTGTTTCTTTGCAATGTCGGTCAGTCTGTCTGGCTGGCAGTCGGTCTGTCTTTAACTCGAATACAAGCAGTATAGATAACTTTGTAATAGTTCATGAAAAGTGAGCTAACTTTATGCCACCTTTTGTTTCCAACAGTGAGTGTGTGTATGTGTGTGTGTGTGTGTGTGTGTGTGTGTGTGGTGTGTGTGTGTGTGTGTGTGTGTATGTTGTTGTGTGCACTTGTCGAAGAGAATAAAAGTATGTTCCTTATCATAATGATATAATTTTCATCTTTTGTTTTTATGTTAAAATTTCTAATGGTAACACATCCAGTGAAATCTTTTAGATACTTTTTTTTAAAATGCTTCCTTAACAACAAATGTCCACACCCTAAACAAAAAAAGCGGCACAAAAACAAACAAGGAAACAAAAAGACAAACAGAACAAAAAAATAATAAAATTATGGCATGGCTAGACAAGTCCAACATGCTTGGAGCAGAGTTACATGTGTGTGTGTGTGTGTGTGTGTGTGTGTGGTGTGTGGTGTGTGTGTGTGTGTGTGTTGTTGTTTTGTTTGGTGGGTTTCTTGCTTTGTTTTCATGTGATATGCCTGTTTTTTTTTTTGTGATCGTGGTGTCGTGTTGGTGTGAGGGTGGTGAGTTGGTGTTTCCCTCATAGACTGGTGTGTCTGGTGTCTCGGATGAGCTAACGTCCGTGTGTACGGTATATTTAGCGATAAAACCAGGCAACAGGTGTTGTCCTGGCAATTCTAGATAAGCCTCTGATAGGGAAACAATACGTTGCAGACATGAAAAAAATATAAGGTGCGCAGGTTGTGCGACGCCCCCCACTTCCGGAGAGCAGCCCAATTTACGGAGGATTGCGTGACTAAAGGTATAGAATAAATTGAGCGCTTTGATTGATCTTTCAAGATTCACGCTATATTAATTCATAATATTATTATTATTAGTTGGATTTTTGTGTGAGGTGTGGCGTAGCGTAACTGGATATCTCGCTCGAGTGACAAAAACATACCCTAATCCTAGCGCTACATTCGCCCAGATATCAAAGAAACTTGGTCTCCAAATGCCCCAAAGCGATAACACAAACCATTCCTTGGAGCTAACCTTAGAAGAAGGAGACAGCGTTGTCACAAAGTTTACAGAAGGCAGCTTTGTTACGAAGTTCACACAGCCGCCATGCATGTATATTTGTTAGACCTTTCTAGACAGAGGGGGTTAATCCCACTGTTGTAGTAGCGAAGACCTGTAAGCCTCAGGAACCAATGCCAGATTCCGTTCTTACTTTTTCTTTTATGTTTTAGGAGGGGTTTTATGGAAGACTAGACGATGTCAAGTTCTGACAGTCCGATCAGGGAAAGTGTGAACATGTAATACTATCAGCTGGGGTATAAGAGCGGACTGTTTTTTTGTGGTTGAAAGTTTCGGGGACTACTTACTACTGTGTTCAAATGAGAATGGTTTTACTGGATATAAATCAGTCTGTCGTATGTCTCGCCTCTGTCTTTATCTCTTCCACTCCCCCCTTCCCTTTCTCAAAACATTTCTAGCTATCATTTCCTTCTGCCCTTCCTTCCCCTGACTCCTCTCTCTTCTCTCTCTGCTCTCTCTCTCTCTCTCTTCTCTATCTCTCTCTCTCTCCCCCCCCCCCCGCCCCCCTCTCTCCCCCCTCTCCCACCTCTCTCTTCCCGTCTTCTCTGTCTCTGTCTCTCTATCTGTGTGTGTGTGTGTGTGTGTGTGTGTGGTGTGTGTGAGGCCGGTAGACTGTCGATTTTTCTGTCTGTATCTGTCTCTTTCTCCCTCTCTCCCTCTCTCTCCCCCCCTCTCTCTATCCCCACCCCCCTCTCTCTCCCCCTCTCTCTCTCGAAGGCGGGAAACTGTCGATTTTTCTGTGTCTGTCTCTCTTTCTCCCTCTGTACCCCCTGTCTCTTTCTCTCTCACCTCCTCTCTCTTCCGTGGTGTGGTGTGTGGTGTGTGTGTGTGTGTGTGTGTGTGTGTGTGTGTGTGTGTGTGTGTGTGTGTGGTGGGAGAAAGCCAGAAACTGTTGATTTTTCTGTCTCTGTCTCTGTGTTTCTCTCTCTTTCTCTCTCTGTACCACCCCTCTCTCTTTCTCTCCCTCTCCCATCTGTCTGTCTTTGTCTGTCTGTCTGTCTGTCTCCTCCCCTCCTCTCTCTCTCTCTCTCTCTCTCTCTTTTCTGTGGAGAAGGCCAGGAAACTGTTGATTTTTCTGTCTCTGTCTCGTGTTTGTCTCTCTTTCTCCCTCTGTAACCCCCCTCCCCTCTCTCTCTTTCTCTCTCCTATCTGTCTGTCTGTCTCTGTCTCTCTGTTTCTCTGTGCATAATTATATTTGTATGTCTGCTCCCGGTCTCTGCCAGTTCGACTTCATTGTAAAATTTAGCATTTTTTTTAAAGGTACATTTGCCCACAGATTTTGTGTGTATACTTTCCCCACCCTGCCTCCTACAAGGAAAGCACTACGTGTGTGCATTCACAGCAAATCTTGCATATGATATGGACGTTAATCCGTCGATATTTAACCATCTGCACGGGTTCGGGATCGTGAGATTAAGAGCAGCAGTGTTTTGCATGACAAATACCAGAAGTTCAAACAGGGGGATGGGGGAGAGAGAGAGAGGAGAGAGAGAGAGAGAGAGAGAGAAGAGAGAGAGAGAGAGAGAGAGAGAGAGAGAGAGAGAGAGAGAGAGAAATTGAAACGTTACTTCTTGTTCTATTATTCTACAGTTCAGGAACTAACAGAGAGAGAGAGAGAAGAGAGAGAGAGGAGAGAGAGAGAGAGAGAGAGAGAGAGAGAGAGAGAGAGAGATAGATTGAAACTGAAATTGAAACATTACTTCTTATTCCACTGTAAAGGAACTATGAGAGAGAGAGAGAGAGAGAGAGAGAGAGAGAGAGAGAGAGAGAGAGAGAGAGAGAGAGAGAGAGAGAGAGAGATTGAAATTGAAAGCGTAATTTATTCAGTATAGACCGTAGCCTCTTCTGAATGTGGGTACAGATAAACATCACACAAGGAACACAAAAATAAAATAGCCACAATAATATATGAAATAATTTTTTTTTTACAAGCATTACTTCTTATTTCACTGTAAAGGAACTATGAGAAGAGAGAGAGAGAGAAGAGAGAGAGAGAGAGAGAGAGAGAGATGAGAGAGAGAGAGAGAGAGAGAGAGAGAGAGAGAGAGCGCTAATGACAGTCGAAGTCAAGGAGTATCTCGCATGCCACTGCATTTCAGCTGGCACTGCTGCGTTGGCAATAGGTTGGTTCAGACAAATGTTTTGAAGGGCTCACTTTACGCGACTAGAAAGGGTTTATGCTGGTTGCGTTGCATTTTCAGTCAGGAGAAAAAAGCTTTTGTTTTTTGTTTTGTTTTTTGTTTTAGTTACTTTTTTGAGGACGGACTATTTCCTTTTCTCGCATTCTTTCATCATTCTTTCCTCGTTGAGCAGCCATATTCCAATGAAAGGGAATCTAAATAGACATCGAGACTCCAGACATTAAACTTCAGTTGAAAATCCTTTTAAAAGGTCTGAAAAATATATCTCATTACAGCAAGCAAAATGGCAGAATAAAGAGGGGGAAATTTGGAAGTACTGAGGACAGAAGAGGTTTAATAACTATAACAACAGCCAAAACAACAACAGCAGCAATGGTGATGATAATGATGATAACACACGTACACATACGCACGCACGCACAAACACACACACACACTCATACGCGCGCGCGCGCGCACACACACACACACACACACACACACACACACACCACACACACACACACACACACACACACACACCATAACTCCACTTTTTACTACCACCTCCCATTATCCTATTCCTCCTCTTCCATCCAGCCGTTGCGCTCCCTTATTCCCCATATACTGCTTTAAACAGCATCAAAAGTTTATATCAACTCATTTAGAAGCAGGAGAGGGAAACCCAAGGAAAGGGGGGAAACCAAGACAGTGATAGTGCTATAGGACTTTAAAAAATCATGGTTTTAATGTTTCTCTCTTAAAAGTGCGTAAAGATGAACTAACTTGAAGGGACGATGGAAGGGAGTTCCATACTTTAGTGCACAGAAAACAAAACGACTGTTGACCAGCAGACTTCGTAAATTATTGTAATTGGAAAATTTCAAAAGTTTTTCCGCTGCTACAAAAAGAGCTTGAGAATGTTCACATAGCACGAACTTTTCAGACAGATAAGAAGGAAATGTTTTAAGAAAAAAACACCCTGAAATGGAGATATTGCTAATTTATATTCAATTCGTGCATCAATGGGAAGCCAGTGAAGCTCTCTGAGAAGAGAAATTGTGTATTCCCTTTTCTGTTTATTTTTTTCTCAGAACACTTTTCCCAACTCTTTTGAAGTCGCCTGAGATAAGATGATAGAAGATCAGGTAAAATGATATCACAGTAAGGCAGTCTGCTGATGACCATTTAATTATGGTACTGGTTAGGTTGTGCTGTGCTGGATTGAGATAGATAAGGTGTTATAGCAGCTATTTTTCTTAGATTAATGCGGCAGATTCTGCACACACACACACACCACACAACACACACCCCAAAAACACACACCACACACACACACACACACACACACACACCCACATATTATGATTTGTCAAAAAGAACAAACATTTTTATTAAATGTGGTGTGGACGTGAACGCCACGCGCTCAGTGTGCATGAGTATTGTATGTGCGTGTATATGTACATTGGTAATTTGTATTTTCAATGTATTTCCTTATCGATTCTTCCTCTTTTTTTACTGGTTTAATTTATGGTAAATGATGCAATAATGTATTGTCTTAGTATAATCATACGAAATTTGTTCTTAGATAGATGGCTTGATGGAAAAAAGCAAATGCATTGCTTATTTAATGTACCATCTGGGAAAAAAAAATTTTGACTTGACTTGACTTGACAGAGAAGAGAGAAAGGGGAGAGAGAGAGAGAAAGGGAGACAGAAAGGGGAAGAGAGAGAAGAGAGAGGAGAGAGAGAGAGAGAGAAGAGACAGACAGACAGACAGACAACAACAGATGGACAGACAGAATGGAATACAACTGGGGTCAGAAAAACGCAAGAGATATTAACTCACGAAATTGCTTGAAGTTATAGAACTTGGTAGGGAACCTTTTAATAATAGTTTACAACGATGGATGTGATGTGTTGATGTGAAAGTGATGTATGTGATGTGATGTGATTGATGTGAAAGTATTGATGGGTGTGATGTATGTGTTTGTGTTGTTGTTTGTGTGTGGTGTTGTGTGTGTGTGTGAAGAGAGAAGGGGAATCACAGAGAGAAAGCGAGAGAGAGAAGAGAGAGAGAAAAGAGAAGAGAGAGAGAGAGAGAGAGAGAGAGAGAGAGGAGTTAGTTAAAAGACATTTGAAAGTCACGAAATGCAAACCCCCCCCCCCCCCCCACACCAACCCCTCCCCCCCCCCCCACACACCACAGACCACAGGACTGAGTCAGGACTTGAAGCCCCAATTGGTTTATGACAGTTAAAAGGACGGATAGTTCTCTGAGAAATGTAAGGAAGAAGTGGTTATTTTTAGAAGTTATAGGACTGATTGAAGTGGGCTAGTGACAGGGAATAATAATGAATTGAATAACGAGAATCTAGTTAATCCGTGGTATAAACAGTCGAAAGAGAAGGAACATTTACGCTGATAATCATTCCCTTTCCACTGTTCCCCCCCCCCCTCCCCTTCTCTCGGCTGAAGTATAACTTTTAGTCTCTCATTTTGTTAGCATTTTTTATGGGTGAGTTCGAAATCTCACCGATTGGTTAAGGAGAGTTTTGAACTTCAACTTGTGGTCTTCATAAATCTGTGGTTCGAATCTTGTCTATGAAGGGGGATGGTTTGAATTTTCCATGAAAGGTTCCTTCCGAATCTTGTTCCCATGAGATCGTGGTTTCGAATCTTGTCCATGAAATCGTGGGTTCGAATCTTGTCTATGAAGGTCGTGGGTTTGAATCTTGTCCATGAAGGTCGTGGGTTCGAATCTTGTCCATGAAGGTCGTGGGTTCGAATCTTGTCCATGAAATCGTGGTTTCGAATCTTGTCTATGAAGGTCGTGGGTTCGAATCTTGTCCATAAAGGTCGTGGGTTCGAATCTTGTCCATAGGTCGGGGGTTTGAATCTGATATCTGATAACTTTTGTAAAAACTCTTCGTTTTTATCGTTGTGGGGTGCTTTGACATAAGGGGGGAAATTTTAGATTTTGATTTCACCCTTGGGGGCCCATAAAGTCGTGGTTAAATTGGGTCAAAAGTCGTGATTTAAATCTAAAACTCTGTATATCTGTTTGTATATCTCTGATTTTTGTATATCTCTTGGGGTCTTTGATATATATGGATAAGGAATTTGATTTCAATCTTGGGGTCCATGAACGGGGTTTGAATCTTGTCCATTAAGTCGTGGGTTGAAATCTCGGGTCTCTCTCTAAATCTTGTTTGTGTCTCTTTGTCGGATGCCTGGACTGACTGAAAGGCTGCAGACCAGGCAGACAGGCCTCTGCCATAGGGACTGTCTGTCCTTCCCGTGTCGGACTGGCCAGCCACACCCGACGCTGTACCAGAATAAACACCTAGAGCGGAGCTCCATAGTCTTACGAGACTGACGGATGCCTACATGGACTCCAATCCAGTGAGTCCGTGGAGTTATGGGTTCGAATTTCGGCAGCGATGTCGGGTGGATTAAGGGTGGGGAATTTTTACGGTTTTTCGGGTCTACATAAGTGTTAAGTTGTTAGTGGCTTCATTCCTTCGTGTGTATACGCAGTGCAGAAGATGAGATACACGTTAAAGATCCCGTAATTCGTGTCAGCGTTCGATGGGTTACAGAAACACTAACATACCCGGAATGTAACCTATATACCTGGAGAGGGGTGGTGGATTCCATCAGGTTCAATTTACCCAAAAGACACTGCCTGATAAAAAAAAAAATCAGCACATAGCACCGACGACACCTTGGGGATTTAAGGGAAAAGATGACATCTCTGTCTGTTTCTCTCTCTCTCTCTCTCTCTCTCTCTCTCTCTCTCTCTCTCTCTCTCTCTTTGTGTGTGTGTGAGCGCGCGCGCGCGTATGTCTTTCTCTGTATCCCTCCCTCTTTTGTCTCTCGTGCCTGTTCTCTCTGTCTCTGTCTGTCTGTCTCTCCTCACTCCCTCTCCGTCTGTCTGTCTGTCTGTTTCTCTCTCTGTCTCTGTCCATCTTTTCCTCTCTCTCTCTGTCTGTCTGTGTCTCTATTTTCTGTCTGCCCTTCTGTCTCTGTCTCCTCTGTCCCCCTCTCTTCCCCCCCCCCCCCCCCCCCATCTTTCCTCTCTTTTACTTATTTTCTGCCTCCAAAGTCCATTCTCCTGGCTTCTTTTCCCATATAAATCTCACAAACATTTTCTGGCATTTTTCATCTGACTTTTTTTTTTAAACGATCTGCACTAAAGTAAAAAATGTATCGGCTGCGGATTACGGGCAGACCTCCTACAGAGTTGCAAACACAGGAGAAGACTTGGCACACTACGCATATTACCCAAATAAGGGAAAGCCTCAGAAGAAGAAGTAGTGAGAGAAAGTCTCAGAAGAAGAAGAAGAAAGTTTGTAACGCTCGCTCATTGCCAAACCAGTTAATAAATCGTACCCGTTTAGCCCCTGTTTTATCGAAACAGCCTCAGTACAATGTTCACGCTGGTTTAGAATGTGGTTTAGCTTCCGTCCTTAATAATATAGTGAGGTTGTGGAGTCGGAAGGAATGATATAATACCACCACTAAGATACGAACCAGTAGCCTACAAGTGTGACTGTCAGTTGGAAATAAATAAATTGTATGTTTGAGAGTGTGTGTGTGTGAGTGTGTGTGTGTGTGTGTATGTGGTGGGTGGGGGTAGTGTATATAAAGAGAAAGAGAAAAGAGAGAAAAGAGAGAGAGAGAGAGAGAGAGAGAGAGAGAAGAGAGAGGGGAGAGAAGAAAGAGAGAGAGAGAGAGGGAAGGACGAGAGAAGAGGAGATAGAGAGAGAAAAGAGAGAGAGAGAGAGAGATTATGTATATCAAACATTTACGTCTGTGCATACACACTTTGATGTATGTGTATTCACGTTTGCATATACTGACGGGAGGACGGTTTAATAATTCTATAAATTTTAACACACTCACAAAACACACATTCTCTCCTCCCCCCCCTCCCCCCCCCCCCCCTCTCTCTCTCTCTTCTCCTCTCTCTCTCTCTCTCTCTCTCTCTCTCTCCCTTTTCTCTCTCTTCCTCTCTCTCTCTCTTCAGAAGGGGCTATGGCCTATACTGAAAAAACTTCGTTCATTTTTCACTTCTCTCTCTCTCCCCCTCTCTCCTCTCTCCCCTTTCTCTCTCTCTCTCTCTCCTCATCTCTCTCCTCTCTCTCCTCTCTCTCCCTCCTTCACTTTCCCACGCACACACACACACACACACACACACACACACACACACTCACGCGCGCGCGCACTCATGCACACACACATACATACACACACGCGCACTCTCTCACTCTCTCTCGCTTCATCTCTCTTTCCCTCTCAATTTCTCCCTCTCTCTCCCCTTCTCTTTCTCACCCTTACACCCCCCCCCCCAACCCTACCCCCCCCTCCCCCCCGCACACATCCATCCCCCCCCCCCCACCCACACACACCCCGACCGATCAATTATCAGCCCTGACTAATTCCTTCACAAAACACACACACACACACTTTCTATGTACTTTTCTTCGGCGCCTGTTTCGCAAGACGCAGAATAAAACAACACACACACACACAAAGATACGGGATCGTGCTAAAAGATCAATACAAACTGCTATCACAAACACCTTTTTTGGGAAGACGAAACAAACGGAGGGAGGGAGGGAGGAGAGAGAGAGAGAGAGAGAGAGAGAGAGAGAGAGAGAGAGAGAGAGAGAGAGAGAAGAGAGAGAAGAGAGAGAGAGAGAGAGAGGAACGGTGGTCTAGAGGTAACGCGCCTGTCTAGAATGCGAAAAGTCCGGGTCGGAAGTGTGTGGTGGTTCGAATTCCGTTTGGGCCCGAAGCTTTTCCCCCATCCATTAGACCATGAGTGGTGGTCTGGGCGCTAGTCTTTCGGATGGAACGATAAACCGAGGTCCCGTGTGTTACACAAAATTATTCAGCGAACGTTAAAGAACCCACGGCAACAAGAGAGTTGTCCCTGGCAAAATTCTTAGAAAAAAGCCACTCAGATAGGGAAACAAATACAGCTGCAGACCAAAAAAAAACAAAACAAAAAAAAGGGTGGCGCTGCTCTTGTGGCGACGCGCTCTCCGCGGGGAGAGCAGCCCGAATTTCAGGCAGAGAAATCTCGTGACTTAAAGTGGTAAATGTTTTGTAGACACTGAGATACGATACTACGCAAATAGGATTGTAGACAATTGAACGTGTGGAAATGGTGGTCGTATGTTGCTTTTATTTTCCAGTTTACGGTAAAGGGGTTTGTGAGAATGAAGGGAGTTCAGAGCTGATTGTCGATGTTGGGAAGACACAGTGTTAAAACTAAGGCGTAGAAAAGAAGGATCGAAACAAAAGAAATAAAGGAAGATGCACTGGTAAGGATATACGGAAAAAGTGAATAGAAAAAGATGGGAAAAAAGGGGGAAAGATATATTAAAATAAGTAAACGTAAACAAAGAATTTTAAAAAAAGTTGGGAAAGGGAAAATTATGGGAAGATCAGTACAGGAAAAGAAACGGGAAAAGCTTGGGAAAAGTAAAAAAATTGGAAAAAAATGCAGTGAAGAAATAAGGAAAAAGGTTAAAAGACATTGGGAAAGGGAATACGGGAAAGTATGATGACAAAAGCAATGAAGAAAATAAAGAATGAATCAAATAAGGAAGACAGGAAAATATTGGTGATGGTGCCCATATTCTCTCCCTCTCACTGTTTTACCTTCTCTGTCCCTAAAGAGGGCAAATACCCATGTACAGCTGGGTGAACTGGGTAACTATACTTAAGCCAAGGGGGGAAACGGTCACCCATCCAAGAAATGATCACGCTCAATACTGCCAGGAAAGGGAGGGAGGGAGGGAGGAGGGAGCGATGGATGGATAAGTAAGAAGAGAGAGAGAGAGAGAGAGAGAGAGAGAGAGAGAAAAGAGAGAGAGAGAGAGAGAGAGAGAAGAGAAAAGAGAGCGAGAGAAAAGAGAGAAAGAGAAAGAAAGAAAGAGAAGAGAGAGAGAGAGAGAAGAGAGAGAGAGAGAGAGAGAGAGAGAGAGAGAGAGAGAGAGCGTATCAAAACAAACTTTGGCCGTAAACCGCAGTGTGAAAGAGTTAAGTCAGTAGAAAAACCCTTGAACTGACGATAACTATTTCACGGTGATGTAATTGGTGCTTGGTTGGCTGGGAATGGAACTTAGGGTTTCTGTGAGGCAGAGTCACCTGTACATAGGTTGGTCGGTTCGTTTCCATAACTCCGTATGCATCACCTGTATCGTGCGTTAACTACAAACAGGAAGAAATCAGGTCCGCATTTCACACACTCGCAGGCGTGTGTGTATGTGCACACGTATGGTCATAGATTATACTAAGAAGTATCTAAGTGGCATGCGCACGCGCGCGCGTGCACACACACACACCACAGAGAGAGATAGAGAGAGAGAGAGAGAGAGGGGGGGGGGCAACTCAATTTTTCTCGAGGGTTGAGAGAGAGAGAGAGAGAGAGAGAGAGAGAGAGAGAGAAGAGAGAGAGAGGAGAGAGAAGAGAGAGAGAGAGAGAGTGAGTGAGTGAGTGAGTGAGTGAGTGTGAGAGTGAGAGTGTTAGTTTGTGATTATAACGATTCCTAAAGAGATCTTTGTGTCGCTCTGATGTTAAAACGCACATTAGGACTTACTACTAATGCAAGTCTTTATAAACACTGAAGTACAATACCTAGTGCCTATTCTTTCTGCACATATTCTAACTATTATTTTTTCTTTTGTTTCCATGGAACATTTTGTAAGCAGAGAGGTAGAAGGTCTGCCTGAAGTTTGGCATTGAATAGAAGAAATGATATGAGACAGCGTTGGACTTGCTATTGTCAAAACAAGAAAAGATAAAGACATCCCCACATGTTTAGATATAAACGTGCAATCAGTATCAGACTAGTCATTCGACTTTTGAAAGAAAACGAATTGTTTTTTGAAAACTGGAGTAAATGTTTGTATGTTTTCATCTTTAGATTGCTCGAACAATCTTAGGCTGGTTTTTTGTTTGTTCTTGTTAATAATAATAATAAAAATAATAATAATAATAATAATAATAATAATAATAATGTATGGAAATTATATAGCGCTGAATCTTGTAAAGCAACAATTGTTGTAATTATTAAGTTTGTAATCAGAAAAACTTCCTGCGATACTCAGGGGTGACATTGTAGGTTGTTCTGTTATCATCCTTCTTATCCCAAAACTGGTTCAGAATTAGCTATGTATCCAAGAACAAAGATTTAAAAAAAAAAAAAAGAGAAAGACGCCAGTGAAATGAGAAAAAACCGTATTGTCCATTTTCTGTAATCGAAACTTCCTACCTACGTCTATCAATAGGAGACAGACTTCATCTAAGAAAATGGAGATAGACGTCGCTGTTTTCAATTTTCTGTTCCCAGCCTTCTCTAGCTACCGCCTCTCCGCTGTCGTCACCCTCCCCCCCTCCCCCACCCCCCTTCCTGAATCTCTCCTTCACCCCACCCCCCAATCCCCCCTCATCACCTCATCACACACGACCCGGTTTTTTCCCCTCTCGGGGAGCAAAAAAAAAAAAAGAAAAGAAAGGATGATGTGATTTTTGGAGAAGATTGGGAGATAGCTGTTTGAGATGGGAAGACAATAGGGAATTAATTGTCTGATGTTTTGGGAGCAGATTTTTTATTTTTTGTCTGTTTTCCTTGTTGGCTTTTTGGGGGTTTTTATTGACCGGGTTTCCACATTTTCTTTTCCCTCCGCATCTACACTCTTCCCTTCTACTGTTTTCGCCTTCCTTTCCCTTTCAGGCTATTATTTTCTTTTTGGAGGTAACGTTCGGAATTTTGAAGGGTATCTGTGGATATTTTCTTTTGGGTTTTTTCATACTTGGAATAGCGTTTTCGTTTTAAGGACCTACCGGTAAAGCTCCTTCAGCATTAATGAAACACGACGACTGTTTCCCCTTTTATTTAGGGGAAGAGAGCCGCTTAAAAGGTGACCCTATCATTTTAACAGTAATGATATGCCTCAGATGTCCGTTTTGTTTTAACAGTAACGATATACCTCAAACACGACCCTAGCATTTTAAAAAGTAATGATGTACTTCAGTTTCGATATTTATGACATATTCAGTACTTCAAAGATATACTCTCCAGAATTTTTTGGGATATTCAAAAGCAAATGTGACTATAACTATAACAAAAATACCAAAAAGCTACGCAATCCCGATTTTTGTTTTTACATTCCAACTAAACAACAGAACTAAGACAATAAAGGCAAAATCAAAACCAGTCACCTGCCCAACCAAAGAAACAGAGAGAGAGAGAGAGAGAGAGAGAGAGGAGAGAGAGAGAGAGAGAGAGAGAGAGAGAGAGAGAGAGAGAGAGAGAGAGAGAGAGAGAGAGAGTGAGTAAACAAGATCTTTTAAAAC
>CM054153.1:21188729-21193729 GCA_028751875.1 Rapana venosa
GAGTCCCTTTGTCTTCTGTCTTCATCTTTGTTGCTTGTCCTCGTTACCTCAATGAAAGGGATTATTTGTAGACCTCGCAAATTAACTTGTCAACACTCGTTTGTCTCAGTGGCTTCGTAGAGTATTCCGTTTTCCTTCATTTAATCGCTATGACTCTCTTCTGTGTGGAAACAACACAAATATAGTCACCATGTAAAAGCAGAACCATACGCACGCACGCACGCACGCACGCACGCGCGCGCGCGCACCACACCACACACACACACACACGCACGCAGCACACACCACCACACACGCACACACCACCACTCACTCACACCCCCCCCCCCCCCCACCCACAACAACAGACCTCCAACATTGTACTTTTGTTGTGTTCGTCTATTCTTTGCATTTCCACTGCATGCACGCAAACAAGCCAAAAAGTCCGTTAGCAGAAAACCTTTTCTTGTTGCACTTTTCAAGACCTTCTGGGGCTATTGCAGTCTGTTATTCAAATCACGATTTGGGGACCCCTCCCTCTCACAACACACACACACACAACACAGACACACACACACACACACACACACACTTACTCATCTCTGCTATCACTCACACCAACACAAACACAAACCTCTTCTCCTTTCGTCTCATTCTCTTTTTCTCTCTCTTTCCTCTCCTCCACACACAAACACACAGAACGCGCGCGCGAACCTCGCATGCACTCACACCACACATCTCACCACCCACACCACTCCACTCCTCACCCACACACACAACACACACCCACAACACCCACACCACACACACAGACACACCACACACACAGCACAACACACACACCACACACACACACACACACACACACACACACAACACACACACACACACTCCACACCCACACACACACACACATACACATCACACACACTCCACACCACACAAACACAACACAACACACACACACACACACACACACACACACACACACACACACACACACACACACAACACACACACACACACACAGCGCGCGCGCGCACACACACACACACACACACACACACACACACACACACACACACACACACACACACCACTCGCTCTCTCTTTCTCTCTCTCTCTCTCTCTCTCTTTCTTTCTCTCTCTCTCTCTCTCTCTCTCTCTCTCTCTCTCTCTCTCTCTCTCTCTCTCTCTCTCTCTCTCTCTCAGTCTCCTTCCCATTTCACTTAGATCCCCACAATGAGACAGGATTACACAAAACTACAGAAATGTACCTATTGACAAACTGCTTCCTGCAGGTTAACAAGTGCAGGGAGAAAGGACACATGTTGAATTTTGCCTCGACGTGCACTCATGGGGAAAAAACAAAAAAGCCAAAACAAAACAGAAAAAGCAACAATTCAATTTTCTTGGTTTCAAAGAAATTGTCAGTTTGTGAAGGTAATTTAGCCAAAAAGAAAATGGAGAGAACAAAAACTGAAAAAAATAAACAAAGGGGGAAAAACCTTATAAGGAAGGGAGAACAGTTGAAAACTAGAACCAAAAAAAACATGAGTCAGAAAATAAGAAATAAGAAAATAAGAAAAAAGAATAGAAGAGAAGAACAGGACAGGGAAGAAAAAGAATAAGAGAGAAAGACAGGGAAAAAGATAGAAGAAAGAAGAAAGAAGAAAGAATAGACAGAGAAAAAGAGAAGAAAAAGAACAAGAGAAAGACAGGAAAGAGAAGAAAAAGAATGAGTGAAAGACAGGAAAGAGAAGAAAAAAGAATAGAAGAGAAAGACAGGACAGAGAAGAAAAAGAATAAGAAAGACAGGACAGAGAAGAAAAAGATAAGATAAGAAAGAGATGAAGAGTGGCATGAAAGACAGGGATACAGCAGGTATTTAAAGAACTTAAAGGTAGAGACAGCCCCCCCCCCCCCCCCCCCTCCTCCCCCGTTTCCCATATAATGAAGCCTGGATTTCAATTTTAACTGATACCATATTCCGTCAGTATTCTTTGCAGCCAATGAACTGAAGATAATCTGTGTAAAACCCATGTAACATGAACGATATGTTAATATATATATATACATATATATAACCTTTCTTCATAAATACACTATCCATCATTCTGACTTTTGAGTTTTGTCTCCACAAATTGCCAGCTTGGTTTATGTCTACTTATGTTCAGCATTGTAAGACTTAATTGAAACTGGTATAAAGTAACAAGTAAGGATCTTAAAAAAGAAGTAAAATATCATCATCATATTCAGCACTTATATGAACCATTTGACATAGTCAATCTCTAGAACTATTTACTCTTTTTCAAATTTTATATCCTGAAAACATTTATCTCCAGTTCTAAAAAAGGCTTGAGTTGGTCTTAAAATATTCACTTGGTGTTATAACATTGTTATATAAAAGCACACCAACATAAGGAAAGCTAAATACAAGGTTGATAATTATTCGATTAATGCCCTTCTAGGCGAAAGTGGGTGAGGTCTCGTTTACACCTTTCGAACAAAATTTTTCCTGCTCCATTAGACCTGATATGGTTCAGGCCATTTTCGATGAACGATAAAACCATTCTTGTGTTCAATTATTAGAACATATAAAACCCTGCACAAGAGATTCCTAAATTCCCTTGAAAAAACACTCTGTGGCAGATTCAGTCTTGAGAAAAAATATAATAAAAATGAATTCTCACGTAAGTTGGAGCTTTCGCTTAGGAAGTAACACGCCGTTTCATAACAGTTGTTTGTTTTAAAATTCACCATAAAATCATGACATTAATATATATATAATTGATATAAATATATGCATACGAACATTCACTAAGTAGCTGCCGTGTGATTCATTTAAATGTTTCTCGTGTTCGATTACATTCAAAGCCATTATCTTATTTCTGGTGAAAACATCCGTTACGTGTGATGCATTCTTTCCTTCTGATTAAATATCTCTTTAAACCAAGAAAACTATACCCAGCTTTCTGTGAAACGAGAAAATATGCAGTGGTGTAGTAGTTTTGATTAAAAAAAACCCTAAGCCTTCCCTCTATATCGTTTTGAACCGGGAAAACAAATAAGCTTTGGGTTTTTTTTTTTAATCTCTGAAAGACAGGATCACTATTCTGAAGTAAAATGAACTGTTTCTGGGCTTGGAGCATCCACAAATCGTAGGCTTGTTGATATTCTTGATATATATGAGCATTGTTAGGTTTTGTTTTCCACCCAAAAAATCATCTCTTTAACCAAAAAGCTATTTCGTGGATGAGGTACGCAATACGTGCGAGCAAGTTAAAAATGGGTGAGAACAACTTCATTCTTATTTCCATGTCTCATTCATCATCATTGCGCTACGTATTCCAAAACTGTAAGAGTAAAGCGATAGCCACTAAGTGCCACTTATGGAATAATTTCTTTCCTGTCTTTAGCGTTTTGTGATAGTTTCTTTCTATGGATTTTTTTTAATGGCTTGAGTTTACTTTTCTGCTTTTTTTTTTTGCGGGCCTTCATCTTGGGGTTATGTCAGTTTACTTGGCAGCAGAGATGCGCGCGCGTGGCGCGTGTGTATATTTGCGCCCACTTGCGTGCGCGCATGCGCACTGGCGCTTTTTTTGGGGGGGGGGGGCATTTTTGTTTAGTTGCTTTTACTTCTCCTTTCTCCCTTTTATTTGTTTTCCTCATGAGTAATGATTCAATTTGCCGCCTTTTCATTTCTCCTCTTCTTTATCTTTTTCTTTCGTTCTGTCATTCACATTTTCCCCCTTTATTTTACTTCTGAACTTTCCATCAGTTTTCTTTCTTTCCTTCTTTTTTTTAGACCAAAAAAAGTTGTGTCTAAATAGAAAAAAAAGAGTGTAAAGTCAGCGATTATAACTTCAACAGTTTTAAAGATGCGATTTTTTTGTGCAGAAAAAAAAGAATAATGTTTGATAAAGATAAAACAAAGCTCTAAAACTCACAAATTCTTGGAAAGCATTATAGACACTTTGCATTAAGGATCATTAGATGTGCTTGGTTTGACTTAGGTGTGTCGATCTTTAGATGAGCCATCATCAGGGTTTTGACACTGATGGAACTTTTTATTTTTTTCTAACCTTTTCCCCCCTGTCTTTTCTGTCTTCCTTTCTTGTGTCGTCCCTTTTTTTTCCTCTTCGCTTTAAAACTTTTTCCTGTGTTTTTTCTTGCTTCTTTAATTTCTTTCTTTCTCGTTTTCTTTTAGTTCTTTATTTTATTATATGTTTGCCACTCTTTCTTTCTTTTCTCTTTTTCTTTCATTTTTTTTCTTGTTTTCTATCTTCCTTGTTGTTTTTGTTTTCTATCTTCCTTGTTTTCTTTCTCATTTTTTTTTCATTCTTTCTCTCTTTTCTGTTGTTTTCTTTCCTTCCTTCTTTCTTTTTTTCTCTTTCTGTCTTTCTTTTTCCTTCTTTCTGTCTTCTCTTTACTTTTCTTTTTCTTTCCTTCCTTCTTTCCTTCCTTTCTTTTCTTGTGCTTCAGATGTCTTGGCTGCACGCATTGCGCGTACCAAAGTTTTCTTTCTTCATTGTTGCCTCCCCTGTAATTTCCCTTCTGTCTTGATTTAACTGCTTTGCTCATTTAGTTTTTATGTTCATTTATAAGTTAAAGGTTGACTAGGGCCTTACCTGAATGAGGCTGTAAGCTGTAACGTTGCTTTGCCAGTGTCTCTGTTAATGGTGTATGGATTTTGTCTTTTTTAAGTGTACTTAAGAACATTGCCACGTACGTGAACTTGTTTTGGTTGTTGTGCTTAATGTACAAAGCAATTAAGTTTTTAACTTGCAACTTTAGTAATGAATGTAAGAAATTCACAGGCAATATGCTAAATATGTCCAGTTAGTTTCAAAATCATTATGCCACATAACCTTTTATTTCACTGATGGAATAAGTTTTGTAAAAAAGAAACAATAAACACCAGTAAAAAGTAATTTAAGGGTTTTTTGTTGTTGTTGCCTTTTCTGTCTTTAAATTGTAATCAGAACTATTTCTCTTAGATTCAATGAGTGACGATGTTA
>CM054153.1:21198729-21206229 GCA_028751875.1 Rapana venosa
CAAGGGTAAGGAACTTGCAAAGAGGGAACAAAGACCGCGTATCTTTTGGCTGATCATTCCTTTAATCGTTTTCTCTTTATTCAAGTGTATACTTTCAGGATTTTTCGAAGGACTCCAAATCAGCACTCTTTTCTGATGTTTTGGCACTATATCCTGATAATCAGGAAGCTCAAAATGTTGGAGTAGGCTACTTTTCATCGCCCTGTTTCCGTTTCAAGGCAAAACATAGTCAGCAGATACATATCCCCGGGAATGTACTCAGGCATGGCAGACAGTTGGGTAGAATGACGCAGTACCTTACTACGCAGACTGCGGGAAGACATAGAGATCACAACACAGACAAGGAGCTGTCGTGTACGAGCTAGTTTATGCCGGAGCTGACATAAAGCTTTCAACTCGGTAAAGACAAAAATCTCAGGGGATATTCTTGCATCGCGTAAGTTACGCCCCTCGCAGCTGTGCAAGGTGAAGACGCCAGAGGAAGAAATGTATTTTCACCTGTCAGCCGTAAGGTTTTTCCCTTTCCTCACCACCTCTGTCCGTCTTCTTTCTTTTGCTACCTAATAAGCTGAATATCTGTCGACCTTGAATACCAAGTTGTCAAAGTCTTCTTTGACTCTACCCGCACCTAAGGTGTTATGTCTGTTCAAAGATGGCAACACTGTATTCATTCTATTAGTAAATAAGAAAAAATCCCCCGACATTTTCTGTTTTAGTCTCATTTTCCCCACTGCATGGAGACTATTTCACGTGTGCTTCTCCACATTTGTTGAGTGATCTATTTGGCATAGTACTTTTTAATGAAAAATTTTGGCATAGTAATTACATGTTTCTAGGTCCCTGTGTGGGCTATTTTGTAGTCCTACTGTACAGGTCACTACACTCTTTGAAAGCAGCCAATGCAAAGTTGTAATATTCAGTCGTCACATTACACAGCGGAGAATCATCTATTTTACAGTTGCGATTTTGAGAATGTTGCTCAAGTTACTTGACAGTGACTACACGTGTCTCTATCTCTTAGGCCCAATCGACTCTGGGATATATCATGAGAGCAGTTTAGAATACATCCCTGTCAAGTAATCTCAAAAACTTTTAACTTATAGTATAGCATTATCACTACATCATCCTTATCACTATCGAGCCATCCTGCAATAACTGACTGTTGTCTCTGATTCGGTGGCCTCTGTTATTTGAACTCATGATGACCTCAGTTTTGACTTTCCACACCGCCTTTGTGCCTGTAGTGAGTTAGCATCAAAGCCACTGGGATCGGAAGTCTCATTTGGGGAAGGTCATTGGATCATTATGGAGGGATCTTGTAGTGGTCACCACTCGAGATATGTGTGTCTTAATCAGTCTGGCTCCGCGACTAGACTGTTACTGTTACCGGTAAGGGATGTTAGTAGATGATGTCCTGAAAATGCTACCTTTGCATAGGCACCACTGAACACCTCCATAGTAGCCCAGAAGAAGTGTAGGGCTCTTCTGGATGATGGTCCCAACATTGGTAAGTTATTGTGGATTTTTGTCTCTGAAGATACCGTATGATGAACGTACGTATGGCTGGAATTACCTGAGAAGAGGCACCGTTGAATAAAGCTAAAAAAAATACAGGTGTCCCATAACCTATAAGGTCGTAGGGTAGCAAGGCATCAGAGACCTTAGCTTCTCTAGGGGTCAGCATATTGAGGGCGGCGACCACCTCCTCTCCCTCGCTGCTTTACCTTCCCTGACCCTAAAGAGGCAAGTACCCATTCATAGCTGGGGGACTGTACTGAAGCCAAAGCTTGCAAACGGTCATCCATCCACTTGGTAACCACGCTCGATGCTGCTTAACTTTGGCTGGGGGAAAGCAAGTGCTCTGACCAACATAATAAATAACCCAGCAGCAGTGCAGGGTCCTTCTCGCTAAGGGTCCCAACATTGATAAGCTCTTTATAGAATTTTGTCCCAGAAGGTACCGTATGATGAAGGTAGATATGGCAGGAGTTACCTGAGAATAAGAGCCATTGTATACCAACATAATAACCCAGCAGCAGTGCAGAGTCCTTCTCGATATTGATAAGTTCTTCATAGAGGTTTGTCCCAGGAAGGTACCGTATGATGAAGGCAGGTATGGCTGGAGTATGGAAAGGAGTGATGTGGGCTCCAGCAGGTCAGGTTCGTCACAGATGATAAGGCAGAACAAAGGAAATGGCTCAGTTCTAATGTAGCCACTGTATCTACAAAAAAGCTCAACAAAAAGGTATAAATGTAAGTAGGGAAGCAGAACAACTGGCACATGCATGCTATACCCTACCTTTGTACCGCGCCCCCAATTCTCTCACCTACACATATACCAAGCGCGTATTCAAAATCACGCACAAGCTGTACGGATAAGATTGTATGAATTCAGAACTGCAAAAATCATAAGTTAATATTGGTGAAGGTGGCGAGAGATAGATAGATAGATAGATAGATAGAGAGAGAGAGAGAGAGAGAGAGAGAGAGAGAGAGAGAGAGAGAGAGAGAGAGAGAGAGAGAGAGAGAAGAACTTACAAGAGAATCTGCAAAATATCTTTTCCAAGCTTTCATCTTGTGCAGCTGCAAGAGCAGTAACTTACACTTGGCAAATATACCCACATTTTCTCTTCATCCCTTGCTGAAAGCTTTATGCTGGCTCCCGCATAAAATTACTGGTGCATGATAGTTTGCCGTCTTTGTTGTGATGACTGTGTGTTCGCAAAGTCGAGGAAACGATGTATTGCCTCATTGTATCCAATAACTTGATAATCCACGGTGCAGTGCAGGCCCATATCGCACCCATCTTATGTTTTGAAACGAAAACAGAACGACGAGGAAAGACGCAAATGTCCTCATCTTTCTCCTCTTGTAGGTGAAATATCTGGAAAACAGTGGATCGCACTGTGTGTGTGATGTTTTGTGAATGTACCTTGTTGCTCGCACAAAGCAATATAAACAATGTTTATGGATAGTGTAGTGTTGTAGTGCTTTAGCGTGCACTACCAAAATATCTCAAAAGAAATATAGCATGGAAAAACATGCGATTGCACCGTCGCGTACTCTCACGCACAGAGGTACTCACTGCGCGCGCGCATTCACGCGCGCACACACACAAGCACGCGCGCCCTCACGCATGCACGAACTGTATGTCTGCCTGCCAGCCTGTCTATCTGTCTGTCTATCTGTCTGTCTTTCTGTCTGTCCGTCTGTCTGTCTCACACACACACACGCACGCATGCACGCACGCACGCACGCACGCACGCACGCACGAACGCACGCACGCACGCACGCACACACACACACACACACACACACACGTAGATGGACGCAACTTTGCAGATATATACATAAACAATGTAGAGAACGTTACTTGCATTGCTGAAAGACTTGGATGGAGTAATAGCTTTCCCCGGACAAGTCTTTTTTTTTATCCCTTGAAAAAACCCTGTACAACTGTGTTGTATTCTAGAATGTGTGTGTGTGTGTGTGTGTGTGTGTGTGTGTGTGTGTGTGTGTGTGTGTGTGTGTAAATGGGTACTCATTGTTGGAACAAACTTGCACATATCACAAAACTGACTCGCTCATTTTCTTAAAAGACGGAAAATTATCATAAATGGGCGGCGGTATAGCCTTGTTGGTTAGAGCGATGCATCCATGATCTGACAGCTCGAGTTCAAGTCGCCAAGGAGGCACCCATTCAAGAGGAACCCCCCCCCCCCTCCCCCCATCTCGGGAGTTAATATCAGTACCTCAGTACCGACTCCACTTCCCTGAAAGTCCTTCGGATAATACTAGAAGGTGACGTCCCGTATGCAAAAACTCGCAGAACACCTTCATTTCTATTCAAAACCTTTACCTCAGAGACAATGAAAAAACTTGCGCACACGTTAAAACCCATTCCGCCCTTCGGAAGAAGAGGCCGTTGTTGTGTGCCGGTAAGGATGTATGGCAAAAATCAGTAAGAAACAATCAAAGAATCCCAAACAAATACAAAAAACCCTACCCAAACCTACCGCCAAATTTACACGTCATTCTTGACGGCGGACGCAGCTGCCTTCATGGCAGGCCAAAATACAAACAAAACAACAACAACAACGACAACAACAACAAAACCGGTGGCACATGCAAAAATTCTCACCATTGCTTAAAATATCAGAGGTCTAACCGGTGATCGAAACCCCCCCAAAAAAAACACACCAAACAAACCCAACATAATAATAATAATAATAATAATAATAAATAGAATTTATAGAGCGCTATATCTTGCAATTACAAATCAGAGCGCTTCCATTCAATCCGCTCCTACACATGCAATCAAACAATATACCAACAAATTCAAATGTACACACACACACACACACACGCACCTACACACACCACACTACACACACACACACACACACACACAACACACACACACACACACACACACACACACACACACACACACACACACACACACACACACACACACACACACACACACACACACACAACACACACACACACACAGACACACACAACACACACACACACACACACACACAACAACACACACACACACACACACACACACACACACACACACACACAACACACACACACACACAGGTTGTACATTTCAGCAGGGTGATGGAATTTTGGCTTTTAAAGGCAGGGACAGATATGAGATGAAACAAGAGGGAAAAATCTTAGGTTTGATATAGGTATGTTTTGAGGCTGGATTTAAAGCTGTCGTAAGTAGGCTTTTCACAATCTATTTTTTTAAAAGAGAGAGAGAGAGAGAGAGAGAGAGAGAGAGAGAGAGAGAGAGAGAGAGAGAGAGAGAGAGAGAGAGAGAGAGCGTAGAAAAACAACAACATAAAGCTGTTTCTTTGGGGAGAAGAGAAGAGAGAGAGAGAGAGAGAGAGAGAGAGAGAGAGAGAGAGAGAGAGAGAGAGAGAGAGAGAGAGAGAGAGAGAGAGAGAGATGTTATTTATTTATTTACTATCTATTCTTTTATTTCGAGATAATGGAATAAGTATCATACGTTTTTTTCTACATCCAGTCCCCGGTGTATGCAGTTTGTAAAATGTTGATCTGTTCACGGCACACAATGGCCTGCTCTTGAGAGAGAGAGAGAGAGAGAGAGAGAGAGATGAGAGAGAGAGAGAGAGAGAGAGAGAGAGAGAGTGTGGGTAAAACAACTTGATAATTATTTCCACATCCCATTTACCCCCGTACAACATGTCAGAAAACCGTTACAGGAGAGTTAATGGCCCCCAAATAATACCTCTTCTGGTTTGTTGTGGCTTTTTTTGGTTGGTATGTTTGAAAACTTTTGTGACAGTTAACACTTTTTGCACTAAGCTTGACTCCTGTCTTATGTTTTTTTTTGGTTTTGTTCTTTTGCTGTTGTTCATCTTGAATTTATGTTAGGGTACTTGAAAACATCTGTGAAGTGTTGTTTGTGTTGAGTAGTAGTAGTGAGTTGTGTGTGTTTAGTGTGTGTGTGTGTTTGTAGTTGGTGATGTGTGAGTGTGTGTGTGTGTGGTGTGTGTGTGTGTGTGTTAGTATGTTAGTGTAGTGGTGTGTGTTGTGTGTGTGTGTAGTGTGAGTGTGTGTGTGTTGTGTGTAGTGTTGTGTGTGTAGAGAGAGAGGAGTAGAGAGAGAGAGAGAGAGAGAGAGAGAGAGAGAGAGAGAGAGAGAGAGAGAGAGGAGATGAGAGAATTGAGTGTGTGTATGTGTAGTGTGTGTGATGTGGTGTGTGTGAGTGGTGTGTGTGTGAGAGAGGAGAGAGAGAGAGAGAGAGAGGAGAGAGAGAGAGAGAGAGAGAGGAGTGTGTCAGGAGAGAGAGAGAGAGGAGAGAGAGAGAGTATGAGTGTGTGTTGTGTGTGTTGTGTGTGTGTGGGTGGGTGAGAGAGAGAGAGAGAGAGAGAGAAGAGAGAGGAGAGAGAAGAGAGAGAGAGTAATTCAGTGTGTTATCTGTGTCTTAGTGCGCGCGCGCGCGCGTGTGTGTTTGTGTGAGTGTGCGTGCGTGCGTGTGCATTTTGGATCGTATTAGTTTTTTCTTCTGTAAGATTATGTCACCTGCCTCTTTGTTTGTTTTGTTTTTGAGTGGTAATTGAATTTGCCGTCTTTTTATTTCATGTCTTGTATTTTTTTCTTGACATTGCCTAAGTTTTTTCTTTAGTTTTGAGTTAGGTTTTGTTTTCTCCTTTTTTCGTCTGTTTTTTTTCACCTTTTGTTCTGTCCATATGTCCCTGTTTTTGTTTTCTTTGTTTTGCTTGTTTGGATTTTTAAAAAAACCTTTTTTCGTTTTTATGTTGTTTTCACTTTTTTCGGTTTATTTTTATGTTTGCTTTCTGTCCTTCTACTTACTTCTGATTTTTCTTTCGTTCTCCTTTTCCCCCTGTTGTTTACATTTCCATTATTTACTTTTTTCTTTTTCTTTCTTTCTCTGTTTCGTTGTTCTCCTTTCTCCTTCCCGCTTTCTCTCTGTCTGTGTTTGTCTGTCTGTATGTTTGTCTATCTGTCTCTGTCTGTCTGTCTGTCTGTCTGTCTGTCTGGCTGTCTTTTCTCATTTCTGCGTTCTTTCTGTCTTTCATTCTGTTTCTCTCTATTATTAATTTCTTTAATTTCTTTGTTTGTTTGTTTGTTTCTTCCTTCCTTCCTTTCTTCCTCACTCCCTTCTTTCCTTTCTTGTGATGTCTCAGTTGAATGCATAGCACGGATCAAATTTCCTTGTTGCTTTCCTTTCGTTCTCTCTCTCTCTCTCTCTCTCTCTCTCTCTCTCTCTCTCTCTCTCTCTCTCTCTCTCTCTCTCTCTCTCTCTCTCTCTCTCTCTCTCTCTCCTCTCCCCTCTCTCTCTCTCTCCTCTCTCTCTTCTCTTCTCTTCTCTTCATAATTTGTTCGTTTAATTTACTTTCAAAGTTGTTTTTTTTTCTCTCTCTCTCTCTCTCACCTGAAACTTAGTTTTTATCTTTCGTTTAACCGGTGAAGGAGTCTGACTTTTGAAGGCACAATGGTACAAATGTAATGGTGTGGGGGTGTGGTACAGATAAATATGGAAAAAGAATCAGACAAACTATACATGCATGGAAAGATCGCGCACTGCTTTGTATGAAGGGAGGGAAAAGCTGATATCAGCGTTTAAATCTGGACCTTTAGGAAGAGTTAGTGAAGAGGCAGGGAATAAGGCAAGACAATTCTGAAAAGTAAATGGGTAACACTTACGTAAGATTGTTTTGCAAGACAGTGATAGCCAGAACATTTCGTTCCGGTAAACGTGGGACAGAGAGAAGCATTCTCCAGATGTAGGAGTGGGTCTTTGAATCTCAGCATGGATGCTGGATAAATATTTCTGAGCACAATTAAGACAGATTCCTGTCTCCGACGTCGAAGGGCGGCTACCTTCATGGTGGACAAAAAACTCTCGCTTGCGCAAAAGGGGCAGAATTACATCGATTTTTTTAAGCAGAATTCAGAGAATTACATAGATATTTTGTAGTCAAAAAG
>CM054153.1:21211229-21213729 GCA_028751875.1 Rapana venosa
ATCCAGAATATTGAGTATTTCATAATTTCACAAACGTTAGGAATTTAACAATCTCACGATAGTAGGTTTAAAGTAACTGGCAGATAATGGATTGTGCAGAATATTGAGCATTTAACAATCTCACAGACGTTAGGAATTTAACGATCTCACGATAGTTTACTGGATATGTTCATGGTAAGGGAGGTAATATTTTCTAGAAAGATGAGTTATCCTCGTGTCTAGTCCCCATAAAGCCTTGTTAAAGTCGTCGAGTCATATAGAATAGAAAGACCTGTGAAAAAGGTGAAGGTAAATGTGTCCCATAACCTATGTGGTCGTAGGGGAGTGAGGCATCAGAGACCTCAGCTTTTCATGGGCCAGCATATTGGGAGCGGCGCCCATCTCTTCTCCCTCGCTGCTTTACCTTCCCTCACCCTAAAGAGGGCAGGTACCCAATTACAGCTGGGTGAACTGGGGGACTTACTGAAGCCTAGGCGTGCAAACAGTCGCCCACCCAAGTGGTAACCACGCTCGATTCTGCTTAACCTTAGCTGGGGAAAGCGAGTGCGCTGACCACTGATAGCTATCCTCTCCCCAAAGAACTGAGCAAGAGAAAAATGAGCACGGATAAAATTGGGTTATAAAAAGCGTATGGATAATAGGGAGATGTTCGATTTGCTCTCTCTCTCTCTCTCTCTCAATCTCTCATCTCTCTCTCTCTCTCTCTCATCTCATCTATTCTCTCTCTCTCATCCTCCACCATCACACACACACACACACCACACACACGCGCACAACACACACACACACCACACACACACCACACACACACCACACACACACACACACACACACGCGCGCGCGACACACACACACACACACACCGCACCCCCCCCCCCCCCCCTCACACACACGCTATCTTTTGAATAATCCATCTATTTTAGTGCGCTGGGGGAAAAAAAGCAGATGTAGAAAAGGGAAGCGGTGTCATTACATTTCCCTGTAGACTCGCTACACCAGTGTGGGATTGACAAGAGGGCCTGTGTACTGAGAGGGCTAGCTCTGTCAACAGTCAGAATGCGTTGGTGTTGACCGCTGCGTACATATGCGCGTGCGTGCGCACGCAGTATACTTCCCAAATGTTCCCCTCTGCATCGCTTCCTTTTTTCTTTGGAGTTATCCGCCACATCGTGCGCAGGCTTGTTTTTTTGTCTAGATTTAACTGTTTAGCTGCTTGTCATCAACTAGTGTCGTTGCACGCAGAGGGTGTTTTTGTTAGATATAAGTCTCTCTGTTCCTATCTTTTCTGATCTAGTTAACTTGTTGCGATCATTTGTGTTTTTTAATATATAGGTTAATTTGTGTGTAGTGGTGTGTAGGTTGGTGGTAGGGAGCAAGCGCAGCTGGTGTGTGTGTGTGTGTGTGTAGAGTTGAGAGGATGGTGAGAGAGAGAGAGAGAGGGAGAGAGAGAAGAGAGAGAAGAGGAGAGAGGGAGAGGAGAGATGAGAGAGAGAGAGTGAAGAAAAACGAAGAGAGACAGAAGACAGAGACAGAGAAAGTTGTGTTGTGTGTGCTTTCTCTGCCTCACTCTGTCTCTCTCTTTCTCCCTCTCTTGTTTCCGTCTACTGTCTGTCTACTGTCTGTCTCTCTGTCTTTCTCTCTTTCTCTCTCCCTCAGCTGATGTGTGCACACTGCTGAGAACAAGGGGCTCCCTGCTTAAGGTCCCTAACTAGCTGTTTTCAGTTTTGTCAGGCAGACAGGCAGTGGCTTAGAAAATAGGGTCAGACATGAAGGAGCGTGTCTTGTATCACTTCCTTTGGGTTTCTGATTGGTTTTGCCTGTGGGTATAGCCAGGTTTGGTGTTTTTTTTTAAAAAGTCAGGTTATGACATCAGGAAACTTATACTGTTTCAGTGCACGGCAGGAGAAGAGAGAGAGAGAGAGAGAGAGAGAGAGAGAGAGAGAGAGAGAGAGAGAGAGAGAGAGAGAGAGAGAAGAGAGAGGAGAGGAGAGAGAGAAAGAAAAAAAAAAAGACAGACAGACAGAGACAAAGACATTGTGTGTGTGTGTGCTGCCTGCCTTTCTCTGTTTCACTCTGTCTCTCTCTTTCTCCCTCTCTCTGTCTCTCACCGTGTGTATGTCTGTCTGCCTACCTGTCTGCCTATCTGTCTGTCTATCTGTCTGTCTGACTGTCTCTCTTTCTCTCTCTCTCTCAGCTGACGTGTGCACACTGCTGAGAACAAGGGGCTCCCTGCTTAGGGTCCCTAACTAGCTGTTTTCAGTTTTGTCAGGCAGACAGGCAGTGGCTTAAAAAATAGGGTCAGCCATGAAAGAGCGTGTCTTGTATCACTGCTTCCTTGGGTTTCTGATCTGTTTTGCCTGTGGGTATAGCCAGTTTTGGTTTTGCCTGTGGGTATAGCCAGTTTTGGTGTGTTTTTTTTTAAAGTCAGGTTATGACATCAGGAAACTTATACTGTTTCAGTGCTCACACGAGAGGGAGGGAGGGAGGGAGGGAGAGAGAG
>CM054153.1:21216229-21226229 GCA_028751875.1 Rapana venosa
ACAGATGTATTTCTACACAAGCACGTACACACACAGACGCAGACACACACAGACACAGACACACACACACACACTCACACTCACACACACACACACACACACACACACACAGAGGGAGAGGTTGTATTAGAATTAGGCGATGTAAGTGTAATCCACTTCAAAGAGTGCACAGTGTCTGTGCAGCCTTCGTTACTTCACAGAGAATAGGTTACTGTCAATCGCTGCCAATGCCATTTTGCCAGTAGCTGATTCATGAATATAAGCCAGTAGGTCTAGACACATGCGCATGCATCAGCACGCACGAGCTTGCGCGCGCGTGCCAACGCAGGCACACACGCACACGCGCGCGCACACATGCACGCAAACACACAGACACAGTCCTAGACACATGCACATGCATCAGCACATGCACGTGCCATCACGCGAACAGATACACACCCTTACGCACATTTACAGACATATAGACACACACACACGTACACACGCGCGCGCGCGCGCGCGCACGCACACACGCTGGTAGGCAGCTAGAGAAGAGAGAAGGAAAGAACAACAGAAGGGAGGAGAAAGGATCTCTATAAGAGAGAAAGAAGAAAAAACACAAAAAGAAAAAAAACAAGAATTGTTTTAAAAAAGTAGGAGTGGAAAAATGAATAAAGAAATCTGAAAGAAAAGACAGAGAAGCAGATAAGTTTACATCCAAGAGAAAGAGAGAAAAAAAAAGACGGAAAAGAGGAACAAAAACAAGCTAAGACAAAAAAAAAAACACCACGCAAAAATTCAGCAAAGAATGGGAAAAAAGAAAGGAAGGAATAAAAAGAGAGGAGCTAAGAAAAGAAAGTAGTAAAGAACTCAGAAATCAAAAGAATGAAATACAAAACGTTCAACGCATGACAGAAAAAAGTAAAGGGAAAAGTTTAAATTGACGCGGAAGAGAACATCTTTGGGGCCAAATCAGATTTGGAAAACCCTTTCAAATATTTACCTGACCAAAAACAAGTATCCCAGTGTTTCATTTTGCCACATCTAGCAGTTTTAACTGGAGTAACGTGTTGTGTCAGTTGTAGGTTATAAACATTGACATAAACAAGTTTTCAGGATTTTTTAAACATTTTTTTTTTTTTGGGGGGGGGGGGGGGTGGGGTTAATAATTGACATTTGTACTAAATTTTTTAATTATGTTGGGAAAAGATAGACGTTAAAGGTAAACTGTTTCTGCAGATTTTCAAGTTTAAAACTGTTAATGATAGGTTGTAAACATTGGTATAAAGTTTTCAAATTTTATACATTTTTTTCATAAATAATTGCTATACGCACTGAAGTTTCTTTCGTACAATTGCGGAAAAACCAAAAACGTTAAAAAGAGACCTCGTACTGCAGATTTTCAACTTTTAAATTCAAACCCAATCTAGTATGCAACAAGGCAAAAAATTCAAGAAGTGAAAATTGGAATCACTACCCTCGGTAATTTTCCAAGTTTCACCTTTTATATACCACTGTCATCAACAACATGAACAGAAAAAGAGAGATGGCTGTTTTCTCCTGTAAGAGCCCGTTCCAGATCCAGGGCATTTAATTAAGAGGAAGATTTGATCCTGCAGGCAAATGAAGCGTGGTGAATAATTGACAGGTGTAATGAAGTATTGATCGGAACCACCAGGCCATTGACAAGCATCCCTTTTTTATGACCTCCACTTAGCTTCAGCCTCCCCGCCTCCTGTAACAGATTTTTTTTGGGCTTTGTTTTTACTGTATCCAGTGCACTAGCATGTATGGCGCTTTATAGCGCTGAATTATTAAAAGCATTGGAAAATGAACTGGAAGAGTCAAAATATTTTTTTTGTTCGAAAAGACAATTATCTACTTTCTTACTGAATTTTTTTCGTCCACATTGTTTCTGCGTGGTTTTTTGGCCATTTTTTTCATTTTGTGTGCATTGAAGATGTCAATCGGTGCAACACACAAACACAAGTACGCACGCAGCACGCACGCACGCACGCACGCACAGCACACACCAACACACACAACAGCACCACACACACACACACACACACACACACACACACACACACACACAACACATCACACACACCACGTACGTACGATACTGTACGTCCACAATTATCTTTTTACTCTGTGTGTTCATTATGTACATCATCTGCTCTACTACACATTTTATACCCACTAGACAAACATACCACCACACACACACACACACACACACACACACACACACACACACACCACACACACACACACACACACACACACACACACACACACTTTGTACGCATGTTTAGGGATAAACACAACGCTACCACAAACTGATAAAACAGAGGCTGGCTAGACAAAAAAGACAACACTTCACATGCAAGCAACAAAAAACAACAAAATCACAGCATTCTAAGTGTTCACGTTTTCACTCTGACAAACCCTACACCCCACGCCCAGGGTATTTCATTAAGAGGCAGGGTGACCCCTAAGAGAGAAGTGAAGGTTTTGAATAATTGAGGCTGCTCCGCTTCATTCTTGTGTGTGTGTGTGTGTGAAAGTGTGTGTGTGTGTGTGTGTGTGTGTGTGTGTGGTGTGGTGTAAGTGTAAGTGTGTGTTTGTGGTTTTCCCAGTTTCATCCGTTTGTTACAGGAAGTTTTGATTGTAGTTCAGACCCAAGCAGTGTCAGAGCTGACAGTTCTGTTGTGCAAAGTCTGGGGAAATGAGTATTTTTATTTATTTATTTATTCTTTTATATCGAGGAAAATGGAATAAGCACTCATGTGCTTTTTTTTTTTTACATCCAGTCGCCGTGTGTATGCGGTTTTCTAAATTTTGTCATCCGTTCCCACCGGCACACAATGGCCTACTCTTACGAAAAGCGGAACAGGATTTAAGGTGTGCGCAAGATGTTCCGCGTGCGTTCGCACACGGAACCTCAGTTTATAGTCTCACCCGAAGGACTTTTGGGGAGAGCGGAGTCTGCACTGATGTTAACTCCAGGGAAAATATCTCCTTGAACGGGAATCGAACCCGGGTCGTCAGATTGCGAGCGCAATGTCCCAACCACTAGGCTATCCCCTTCTGCAAATTCTTGTCTGCAGGGTTTGGTGGGTGGGGGGGGGGGGGGGGGGGGGGGTATAGAGGATTAAGTTCGATCTTTTTCCCAGATTTTTGCTACTGATTTCTTTCGCCTCTCTATTTTTGCCTTTGGGGGTCATTTATTTCTGTATTGTTTGCACATGCGTCCTCTGTTTACTTAAGTATGCACATTTGTTTGCATGCGTACAGTTGGTTTTTTGTTTGTTTGTCTAGATCTTAAGCTCACTGTCTTCCTGTTTGTTTAATTGTGTATCTATGTATCCACTGTTTAAAAAAAAAGTATGTATTTATATTAGTGCGTGTATTTTTTGATTATGTACCTGGTATTTTTCCCGGATTTGTTCTTTCTGATCCCCACCCTGCCTCTCTCTCTCTCTCTCTCTCTCTCTGACTCTCTCTCTATCTCTTTCTCTGCTTCTCTCTCTCTCTGTGTTTTTTCTAAGTGTGTGTGGTGGTGTGTGTGTGTGAGAGAGAGAGGGGAAGTGAGTGAGAGGGAGGAAGATGTGTTTATGCATGTTTATGAACGCACATACATTTGATGTATCAGTGTTTCTATTAACAGACGTCATTCTTCAACACACACACACAAAAAGAGCGACAGAAAGATATAAGAATCCACCTAACTCGCAACATATTACGACACCAAGAGCTGAATGTTTTCCACCCTTAAAAAACCCTGTTAACATCCAAGGGCATTTGATAATCAAAGAGAGCGAGAGGCAGGGGGTGAGTCGGAGAGGCAAGCGTAGGTATGAATCATTGACTACAGTTACAGCGCTTGTCGACAGGCCAAAGAGGCTGCTCTTCCTGTTCGGGTTTTATGTGGGTGGCTTCTTCTCCCAGTTTCAGCCGCTTGTGTGACATGAGGTTTTTACGAGACAGTTAAGACCACCAGCGTTTACCAAGTTGGAGAGCTCATGACACTTGGCCTGCCAAGTCTGTGAAAAGAGAGAGAGAGAAGAGATGAGAGAGAGAGAGTAGAGAGAGATGAGTTACGTAGGGAGAAGAGAGAGAGAGAGAGGAGAGAGGAGAGAGAGAGAGAAGAGAGAGAGAGAGAGAGAAAAGAGATGAGTCGTAGAGAGAGAGAAGAGAGAGAGAGAGGAGGGGGGGGGGGTGGTGGGATGTTGGTAGGTGGTGGGTTCAAGATACAGGTTTTCATATTTCGTGGTTGCCTTTGATGCGTTACATTATTCTTGCATGGTTTGATATCTATCTATCTATCTATCTATCTATCTATCTATCTATCTATCTATCTATCTGTCTGTCTGTCTCTCTCTCTCTCTCTCTCTCTCTCTCTCTCTTCCTCCCCCCCTCCTTCTGTACTGATCTATCTGTCTGATCTGTCTGTCTGTCTGTCTATCTATCTATCTATCTATCTATCTATCTACTTCTATCTATCTATCTATCTATCTATCTATTTATCTATCTGTCTGTCTGTCTGTCTGTCTGTCTATCTCTCTCTCTCCCTGTCTCTTTGTCTCTCTGTCTGCCTACCTATCTATCTGCGTGTCCGTTTATTTCGTTCAGAGTTTGATGAAAAGAAAGTTAAAGAAGAACATAATTCACAAAAATGCACTAGGGCATTCCCATTGCTCACACATGCAATGGTTTTAACATTGCTTTGTATCAAAGGGATATTGCCTTTTGATGCATAACACACAACCAACATTTAGGCGCCAGTACCAAAAGAGGAAGAAAAAGGGCATAGGATAAAATAGATGTAAAATTCAGCGGGGCTGAAAACAAAAAGAATATTGACAGCCAAAGAAGAGGACAACAAAAAGTAGCCGTAGTAGCAGCAGTAGCAGTAGCAGCAGCAACAGCAGTAGGAGTAGCAGCGACAGCAGCATCAGCAGCAGCAGCAGCAGCAGCAGCAGCAGTAGTAGTAGTAGGAGCAGCAGTAGGAGAAGCGGCAGCAACAACAGCAGTAGGAGCAGTAGTAGTAGTAGTAGTAGCATCAGCAGCAGCATCAGTAGGAGTAGCAGTAGCAGCAGTAGCAGTAGCAGCAGTAGCAGTAGCAGCAGCAGCAGCAGTAGAAAATAGTAGTAGTAGTAGCAGCAGCAGAAGCAGCGGCAGTAATAATAGTAGTAGTAGTAGCAGCAGCAGCAGCAGTAATAGTAGCAGCAGCAGGAGCAGCAGCAGTAGTAATAGTAGTAGTAGTAGCAGCAGCAGCAGCAGCAGCAGCAGCAGTAATAGTAGCAGCAGCAGGAGCAACAGCAGTAGTAATAGTAGCAGCAGCAGCAGCAGCAGCAGCAGCAGTAGCAGCGGCAATAGTAGCAACAGCAGTAAAATAATTCCGGGGATGATGTAAAAAAAAAAAAGAAGACCATGTTTGTTATTCAGCTGACCACTGCACATTTTTTTCCAAACACATAATCGTCATTGTTATACTTAAGACCTTTTTTCTTTTTTTTTTAATCATATCGCGAGCCTGTTTGGCCAGTCATGCGAAAATCGTTCAGAGCAGTTCAAAGACAGGGAGGGCGAGACGAGTTTTGTTGGTGTTTTTGGTGATGCCCATTCTGCCGACAAGAATGTTTTAATCAAACTCGGAGGGGAGTGAGGTGGAGTAGAGAGGTGGGGTGGGGGTGGGGGGTAGGGGTAGTGTTGCACGGTTAATGGGCCAAGAGTTCCGGAAATGATCTCGTGTTTTTAAAGCTGTAGTTTGGGTTTTTTGGTTTTTTATTTATTTTTCCCTGTGTTCGATTTTCTTTGTGTTATTCCGTTTATTATTTGTTTTGCCGTTTGTCTTTGTGTTCGATTTTCTGCTGGTTTGCGAACTCTTCTTTATTTACATTTCTTTCATTTTTATGTTATAATTAAAAAAATCTTTTTCCGCTTTATTTATTCTTTTCTTCTGTTTATTATTTTTTCTGCCTGTTTTGCTGATCTGCTTTTTATTTCTGCACGTTCCATCCTTTCGTCCCGCCTTCTCTCTTTTCTGTTTCCGTGGATTTTTCTTAACTGTTTATGTGTTCCTTTGAGTTCTTTCTTCATGTCTTCATAGAACGAGATGAAAGCGTATATATTTTAGAATTACATAGAAGAAAAAACCAAAACAAAACAAAAAAAAAGGGGAAAAAACTAACCAAAACACACATGGAATCGTGCTTTTCATTGTCTATTGGTATGTTAAACACGATTTTGAACCTGCAATTAAAGACTATGAAACACTGTTCACCATCTTTTATATTTTTTCCCTAGTCATATTTAGAAAAAAAACCCAAACTGTCGTTCTTACAACTAGACCAAAACATGTTTACACTGTCTCCTGCAGGGATAAAAAAAAGCCCACCAACATTGAGTATTCGTTGTGGATTCTACTTGACAGCAGTGTCATATAAACAACCTATTCAGCCTTTTGGGGATGATTGACAGTTTTAGGTGATCCTAAAACCTCGCTCCTGCTCTGACAAAGATGAAGTCTTTAAGAAATGACTTAGCAGGGATGTAGAAGTGCACAGCAGTAAAAATGAAAAAGTTGAAAACAGTTTCTGTCTGTCTGTCTGAGTTTGCAGTCTCTGTCTGTCTTTGTGTCTGTCTGTCCATCCTCCCCCTTCTCTCTCTGTGTGTCTTTTATCTTCTTCGTTTTCTTCAATCTTTTCTTATTTTCATCCTCCCATTCTTCTTCTTCTTCTTCTTCTTCTTCTTTCTTCTTCTTCTTCTTCTTCTTCTTCTTCTTCTTCTTCTTCTTCTTCTTCTTCTTCTTCTTTTTTCTTCTTCTTCTTCTTCTTCTTCTTCTTCTTCTTCTTCTTCTTCTTCTTCTTCTTCTTCTCTTCTTCTTCTTCTTCTTCTTCTTCTTCTTCTTCTTCTTCTTCTATTGCCCTGCCAGGGTGTGTGACCTGTGTGTGTGTGTGTGTGTGTGTGTGTGTGTGTGTGTGTATGTATGTGCGTGCGTGTGCGCGTGCGTGCGTGCGTGTGTGCACATTTGGATTTGATGGAACTGTTAATTGTTACTGGTTGTATGACTGTGTAAGAATGAGTAGAGTGCAAGCGCTTTGATTTGTCTCTGCAAGATATAGCGCTACATACATTCCATTTCTTCTTCTTCTTCTTCTTCTTCTTCTTCTTCTTCTTCTTCTTCTTCTTCTTCTTCTTCTTCTTCTTCTTCTTCTTCTTCTTCTTCTTCTTCTTCTTCCTCCTCCTCCTCCTTCTCCTCCTCCTCCTCGTTTTCCTTCTTCTTCTTCTTCTTCTTCTTCTTCTATTGCCCTGCCAGGTGTGTGACCTCTGTGTGTGTGTGTGTGTGTGTGTGTGTGTGTGTGTGTGTGTGTGTGTGTGTGTGTGTGTGTGTGTGTGCGTGCGTGCGCGTGCGTGTGTGCACATTTGGATTTGATGGAACTGTTAATTGTTACTGGATGTATGACTATGTAAGAATGAGTAGAGTGCAAGCGCTTTGAATTGTCTCTGCAAGATATAGCGCTATATAAATTCCACTTCTTGTTCTTGTTCTTGTTGTTGTTGTTGTTGTTGTTGTTGTTGTTGTTGTTGTTGTTCTTCTTCTTCTTCTTCTTCTTCTTTCTTCTTCTTCTTCTTCTTCTTCTTCTTCTTCTTCTTCTTCTTCGTGCACTGATGACTTCTTCGAAACCTAAGCCGAACTAAACTGAATGAAGCTGATATTAAGCTAAGCTAAACTAAACATAACGAAACGGAGCGAAACAAAACCGAACCAAACGAAACGAAATCGAACTAAACCATTAAGTTTAGCACACAACCAAACCAGGACCAAATCAAACCAAAACCAAGGTACCCAACCCAACCCAACCCAACCGAACCCATCTAAGCTAAACCACGCAAACTAAAGTAAACTTAAGCAAACTAAACTATACCCATACACTATTCTAACATTACAACCGAAACTATCCTAACATAAAAACATAAGCATCCAACACTACCACCCCAGACAAACACTACAACAACAAAACAACAACATACAACAAACAAAAATAACATCCCACGTGTGCGTGTATATGTATATGTGGTAATTTGTATTTTCAATGTATTTCCTTATCGATTTTTTCCTCTTTTTTATTTTATTTTTATTTTTTAAGTTTTTTTACTGGTTTCATTTAATGGTAAATGATGCAATAATGTAGTGTCTTAGTATAATCATTACGAAATTTGTTCTTAGATAGATGGCTTGATGAACAAAAAGCAAATGCATTGCTTATTCAATGTACCATCTGAAAATAAAATTTTGACTTGACTTGACTTGACACACACACGCACACACACACACACACACACACACACACACACACACACACACACACACACACACACACACACACACACACACACACACTCTCTCTCTCTCTCTCTCTCTCTCTCTCTCTCTCTTTCAACGGGCGTGTTTTCTTATCACCACGCCTCACGCCATATCTTCCACTTGAACGCTCACGCGTATCCTTCCATCCACTAAACAGTTGGATTGTGCCGGCCACTTTCTATTCACGTAAAACCGATTCCTAAGCTTGCACCTGCCTCTCTGCCAGCAGCAAGCACTAAAAGCAGGAAGGAAATACTACGTTGGTGCCAGGGAAGGAAGAATGAGAGAAGAACGAGAAGAGAGGAAGGGTTGGGGTGGGGAGTGGGGTGGGGTGGGGTGGGGGGTAGAGAGGGAGGGTGGAAGAAGAGGGGGTAGGAGAGAGAGAGAGAGAGAGGGGGGGGGGGGTGAGGGAGAGGATAGGGGGGGGGAGAGGGGAGAGAGACAGACAGACAGAGTAGGGATACTGACTTGTCAGATGGATAAATAAATAGATACATACATACATACATACATACATACATACACAGACAGACAGGCAGACAGACAGACAGACAGTCAGATAGATAGATACATAGATAGATAGATAGATAGAGAGAGAGAGGAGAGAGAGAGAGAGAGAGAGAGAGAGAGAGAGACAGACAGACAGACAGACAGACAGACAGACAGACAGACAGAGGAGGGATATTGAATGGTCAGATGGATAAATGGAGAGAGAAAGGGGGGGGGGGGGGGAGGGCAGTAAAGAATGAAGAGACAGAGAGACTGAGAAGCGAAAGCTTAAAACCCTACTTCATTTCATAAAAAAACCCCTGTATGCTTTGTCCTACTTAACTTCTTACAGCGCTTTAACGTGAATCTTATCGTCTTCAAACGGAGTACAGTTACTTCAGCTGCTTCACTACTTGCCACAGAGCAGCTGCAGCACACAGCACTTTCCTGAAAAGCCTCTGTAGTCTCACAGCAACTGGAAGCCAATAAGCTTATGATGTATCCAAGTATCAGTCAAGTGAAGATACTTTACTCATCTCACGAAGGGCAGTTTCATGGCACAACACAGACCGGCACCAAACAAAAAAAATGGCGTAGAGAATTAACTAGGACACGCTGTTGTTGGTTGTTTGTTTAAAACATTTCGATACAAATTTCAAATCCAGCTTCAGACAGATACATATTCACAGACAGATAGATAGATAGATAGACGGATGGACAGACAGACAGACACAGACACGCACAGAGAGGGAAAGATAGATATAGAGAGAGAGGAAGACAGAGAGAGAGAGAGAGAGACAGAAAGACAGACGACAGGCAGACAGTAACAGAGAGAAAATGAAAAGATGCCTTGCACAATGAACCTTGTGCAGGTGGACATGTTAAAAAATGTAATAAGAGCTCAAAGAAAGGGAAAGAGAAGAAAAACCACAGAAAGCAAACCAAAAAAAAAAATATATTAAAAAAAACTGGAGGGGGGGAGGGGAGAGAAAAAAGACAACAAAAACAATCAAAGCTGGTGTAGGGGTGGAAAGGAAATAAGACATCAAGAGAAAGAACAAAAGCCCGAAAAAAAGGGGTGATGGAATTGCAGAAAGATGAATGGTACAAAAGAACAAACTAAAGGAAAAACAAATATTAAGAAGACGAAATATG
>CM054153.1:21231229-21233729 GCA_028751875.1 Rapana venosa
CTGCACACAGAGCACAGTTCTACTTCTTCTTCAGAACTTTTCCCCCCTACTAATCTAAGTTTCAATTTTTAGTGTCAGTCTTACTACAAGGGGGGGCAGGGGGGGGGCGGGGGGGGGGGGGGGGGGGTGGGGGGGGGGAGGAGGGATCAAGAGGAGTGTATGTTTTCTCCCAGGTGACCAGGCAGAGTAGGCCCGGGAGGAAAGTTAGGTGTAAATTATTGACTGCTGCCCTGCGTAATTGACAAGACAGAGAGCACGGGCTTTGTTTCTAGTGTTTATGAATTGTTTTTAGTTCCTTTACTGTTGTACAAGGCTTTTTGTTGTTGTTAGGACCGTGTGTGTGTGTGTGTGTTGTGTGTGTGTGTGTGTTGCGAGAGGGGGGGGGGGGTAGGGGGGGTATGTCTGAGAAATGAAGGCATGGGGAAGGGTGGGGCGTGACGGGAGAAGAGGACATTAATGTGAAAACTGTCTTTTGGGTTTTGGGTTTCCTCTTTGACTTTCTGTTTCTGTCTGTCTGTCTTGTCTGCACCCCCCCCCCCCCCCCCGCCCTCTCTCTCTCTCTGGGGACAGGATAGCCTGGGGGTTAGAGTGATGTATTCGTGATCTACTGACCCGGGTTCGATTCTCGTTCAAGAGGATTTTTCCTCTGGAGTTAACATCAGTGCCGACTCCACTCTCCCCAAAAGTCTTTCGGATGAGACTATAAACCGAGGTCCCGTGTGCGAACGCACGCAGAACATCTTGCGCCCACGTTAAAACCCGTTCCACTTTTCGGAAGAGTAGGCCATTGTGTGGCGGAGGGGATGAATGAAAAAATTGCAAAACTGTATACACACGGGGACTGGAAGAAACCCCCCCCCCCCCCCACATGAGTGCTTATTCCATTATCCTCGAAATAAAAGAATAAAATAAACAAAATCTCTCTGTCACTCACCCACTCTCTCTCTCTCTCTCTCTCTCTCTCTCTCTCTCTCTCTCTCTCTCTCTCTCTCTCTCTCTCTCTCTCTCTCTCTCTCTCTCTCTCTCGTAAACATATGTCCAAACCCCCTAATCTGATAATATTCTTGAATTCAGTCTGAACACATTTTATATTTTAAAGACCCATCATCCAGAGGTTTACCAAGGGTGGGTGTATGTTGAGACAGAAAGATCAAACCAAGGAGAAACAGTGCAAGAAAGATGACACTGTCCTGATTATTGGATCTGTCGGTTGTTGTTATTATTTTTATTATCATTGTTATTATTCATTGATTTATATTATTATTTATTTATTTATTTTACTGTTTATATATTCTTTGACGGATGACAGAAATGAGCGACTAAAAGGAAAAGGGAGACAAATCAGCATGAACTGTTCGTGGCGTGGCGTGATTCGGATAAAAGAGTGGGTTTTATTAGTTTAGAAGGTTTCCTTCCGTTTATTGAAAAAAGTGACGGTTTGTTCGCTAGGATGACATTTATCTGATAATTATGGGATACGGCTTGGACGGTAAGATTTCAGTTTATGGTGACATCAAGGGAGAAAAGTTTGAAAAATTCTCATTGCTTTAGCCAGACATACAACTGAGAGCTAGAGGTGATTTGAACATGGATCTGTACAGAAAATATTTTTACAGAGAGAGAGAGAGAGAGAGAGAGAGAGAGAGAGAGAGAGAGACAGACAGACAGACAGACAGACAGACAGACACAGACAGACAGACAGACAGACAGACAGACAGACACACACACACACACACACACACACACACACACACACACACACACACACACACACACACACACACACACTATGCTTCACATCTAAACAGCAATGACCCAAATATGTATGAACGTAATAATAATAATAATTTCGCATGTCCACGATATCAAAAACCATCTCTTACAACAATCTATTAATTACCACACCGCTATGACTAAAAAACACCCCCTAAAACTCCAAAATACAAACGTAAGTAACCAAGCAAACTGTTAACCTTTTCACAGCAATTTTTTTGCAGTTCTCAAAGTGTCAAGTCCAAGTGATGGTCTTTTTTTTTTTACGAAGCAGAAGTGAAAACAAAAATCTAGAGGAGGGAATACTTTATTCCAGAACAGCCTATATCCACGTCTGGAGGTGACAAGACAGAGTAGACCCTGGAGGGAAGTTAGGTGTTATGAATTATTGACTACTGCCCTGCGTAATTGACAGGCGAGAGAGCGCAGGCTTTTTCTTTTCTCGTGTGTTGTTTTAGTTCATGGCTTTTGTTGTTGTTGATGCTGTTGTTGCACGATCCGTGTTGTGAGGACTACCTGTGGAGGGGTATATGGTTGAAGAAGTGAAGAGGAGGGGGGTTGGGGAGGATGAAGGGAGAAGAGGATGTTGATGTTAAAACTTGCTGGTTTGCTTTTGTGGGTGATTCTGTTGTTTTCGTGTGTGTGGTGTGTGTGTGTGTGTGTGTGTGTGTGTGTGTGTGTGTGTGTGTGAGAGAGAGAGAGAGAGAGAGAGAGAGAGAGAGAGAGA
>CM054153.1:21241229-21251229 GCA_028751875.1 Rapana venosa
CAGTTAACAAAGAAAACGTTTGATAACACAGAGAGAGAGAGAGGAGAGAGAGAGAGAGAGAGAGAGAGAGAGAGAGAGAAGAGAGAGAGAGAGAGAGAGAGAGAGAGAGAATGAATGATGTGTCCGCAATAGGGCTGTATGCAGGTACACACTTGCGTGTCCTTTGTTTGACATTAGCGAATTTCCCCATGGAACAGGTTTTAAAAATAAATTTCAGAGGTCACTCTTGATCATGTGAAGGTTGAAAAAACAAAACATGCAAGAAATACATCAATCTACCTTCGGTGGGTTGTTTATTTTGGGATATAGTTGATGTACATCGCCGTTCTCATTTGTGTGTATGTATTAGGGGGATTGACATTCATTCAGCTGTCATACTGCATATCTTACCTCGTGGCAAATACGTCCTTGGCATTGAAATGCTTGACATAGACAAATATTTTGACACAAACTCTCGCTCGCTTTTTTAACGGTGGATATTCACTTTTTAAAACTAAAACCAAAGCTGATCTTTAAAAAAGCATGTGTGGAATTTTTAAAAAATGCAACCAGTGCTGCTCTTAAATAATGTACAAGTGGAGAGGGACCCAGCTATCATAATGAAGAAACCTAAATTGGTCGGTAATAAGAATTTCACAAGGCACACAAAAAAAAGAACCGTGATCTCTACAGTATTTCCAGCGATCGCTATCACGTCTGGTGGAAATAAGCAAGTGTCGATCATCGATATTCCCCCATTACTTGAGTTGTAAGAGAAAATGGAAGGAAAGGCGGGGGACAGGGACAGAACTGACGATAGCTATCGTGGCGTTTATTGACAAGAGTCGGGTTCTGCCAGGGAACCGCTAATACCGTACCCAGTTGTGTTCGCCAGTACGTGAGAGAAAGAGGTGAGAAAGCACTGTCTGGCCGTTATCAGATCGAATCATCTGTAAATGAAGTTGAGGCAACGTTGGGAAAGATAGTTGGTTGTTTTTGGTTTTTGTTGTTGTTTTTTACTTTCCAGTTTGTTTTATGTAACGTATGTTGTCGAAGTAGCTTGTCATTTATACAGTGAATGTATATTCCGAGTGTTCAATCGATTGCTCCCATAACAAGAATTTGGACATGCTGAATGAAGAAATGAACAAATCAAGGTCTTGTTTGTTGTTGGTTTGGTTCTGCTACGGTCTTTTGTCGTCTGGAAATGGATGTTATGGCCATTACTGATGTTCCTACTTTGTTTATTACTCTTGCTGTTAATAACAAGTTTCTTCGGAACACAATCCATCCGCACACAGATATAAGGCCTAAAAAGAGCTTGTTGACAACATTGTGTGCTCAGTATAAATAAAAAGAAAACGTCTGGATTTGGCCTCACGTAATCATGAACTAGTTATATGGTAAGAAGTATTTTTTATGTGTCTCTGCAGGAACTGTTACTGTTAAAATTGTTCCCTAGTTTTAAAAAAATTGTATGAATGAGTATACATATGTGCTGACACAAGCATGCATGCAACCAAACACACACACACACACACACACACACACACACACACACACACACACACACAACACACACACACACACACACACACACACACACACACACACACACACACTCTCTCTCTCTCTCTCTCTCTTTCTCTCTCTCTCTCAATCCCCGCTCCCCCCCCCCCCCACCCCCCGCCACACACACACACTATTCAAATTTCTCTCAGCCTTTCTTTTAGTATTACTCTGTCTGTAATTCTCGGTGATGTTTTGGATCGTTCTTTTCATCGTGTAACTTCCAAAAAGCTGATTTCAGGCAAGACCCTAATAAAGTACCTCCGCGATCCTTTCCACATCGCCCCTCCAATAAACTAAGGTCGATCACTGATCCTCCCTATAAGCAGATGATCACCGAACCTCCCTATTAGCAAGGTTGTTCGCGAAAATCAAAACAGAGGACAGAAGCTCAGCAGATAGGTATCGTGGCATTGACGTGATGGAACCGTGATCTACGAGGGAGCTAGCTGTTAATAGTTGCAGTTAATCGTATTCATAGGGTAGGATAGAGAAAAGGATGAGAGGAAGCAATGTCGATATTCCTCATGTTGATTGCCTGTGTGTCATACAGACATAGTTTACTGTAGGGAGTGGTTTGTTTTTTGATTGCCTGTGTGTCATACAGACATAGTTTACTGTAGGGAGTGGTTTGTTTAGGCGGATATGATACTTTTTGTCATCGAAGCGGGTTTAACCGTTGATTGTAAAATTATGTTGGTATTCCATTTTGCTTTTACATTTGATTAAGTAACAGCTGTACATAATGTAGACTTGTTTAGTGATTAGGTAAGTGACTCTTGTGGATTGTGAGACATCACAAGCTGTTTAATTGTTGGTTAATGAGCGCGGTTTGCTTGTCAGTGCGTGCTTATGATTAGTCACGACAATGAAAGCCGTAGAACTGTTCAGTAATTAGAGTCCAGATAAACTTAATGAGCTCTATGTTTTCTTTGCTTCTCTATTTCTAATTTGTTGTTTTTTTGAGAAAACTGTTATCCTTGTTGACATCGTATAAGAATTCAAAACGGGACAGAAGTATATGATTTTGTCAGGTACTGTCCGCTTCTCTTCCTCTTGTGTCCTCGCGGTAGTCCCTAATATAACATCTAGTTCCCCAAAGCTGATGACAGGAAAGATCTTGACCAGTACATCCGCACAGTCTTGTCCTTTAACCGCCTCTCTGGCGAAAAAAAGCGCTAGAGTCGATAACTGATTCTTCGGCATTAACAAAAGTGGTCAGGGAATGAAAGCAATCAAAAGAAAGTGGCCCAGCAGATGATGGCTATCCTACTCGCATAGACCGACAAAATCGCGGTTTTAGGAGGAAACTATTTTATTTCCTTCTTTTATTTCGAGGATAGTGGAATAAGCACCCATGTACTTTTTTTTACATCCAGTCTCCGTGTGTATGCAGTTTTGTAAGTTTGTCATCTGTTCCCACAAGCACACAGTGGCTTAATCTTCCGGAAAGCGGAACAGGTTTTAACGTGTGCGCAAGATGTTCTGCGTGCGTTCGTTACACGATGGTAGATGTAGTGGGTTTTATTTACAAGTATTGGGCAGAGGAGAGTCGAGACAAGAACGCATTATATGGATTCTTCAATGGCAAGTACCCCATGCATCTTGTAGAAATGGGTTTGTAGAAACAGTTTTCTTTTCACAGTGAGAATGTCACAGGTACCAGTATAGCTGTCGTTGTTGGTAGAACCTGGATATTGGTAGGCGAAGGTTCATTGACAATTTGTCGATCATGATGACGTCTGTTCAGTGATTAGCCAGACGTGTTAAGTTGCTTTTGTTCTGGAGTTTTGTATGGTTTTCTTTTGGTTTTCTTCTTCTTTGTTATTTTGGTACAACCGTTATTGTCATGGTTGCTACTGCTTTTGTTTGCAAAACTAAAGAAAACAGATATGGCGCAGTTTGCACTCTGTCTTCCAATTAGTCTGTTCTTTTGAATCTGTGTCAACCTAATGGGAACGGATGACAAAATTTACACAATGGCATGCACACGGGGATCGGATGTAAAAAAAAGCACGTGAGTGCTTATTCCATTATCCTCGGAATACAAGGTTGAAATAAAAGTTGAATATTTTTCTCTCTTGTCCTTGCAGTAGACCTCATCCCAGCAAATCACTTCTCAAATGCTCATCAGAAAGAAGCAAACTCAACACGTACAGATGCACAGATCTGTCATGTCCCTCCCTCCTTTGTCTCTTAGGAAAAAGGGAAAGGTCAATAACCCATTCTCTCCCCCCATTAGCAGAATTGGTCAGGGAAATTAAAGCTGAGCAGATGACGACCATCGCAGTGACATTGACTGATGGAAGTGTTGTCTGCAAAGGAAAAACTGCTTACAGATGCAAGGATTTAAATTTACATCTGGAATTGGGAGAGAAGACAGAACTGTACTGTGTAGGTTCGTCAGATTAACAGTCTATGCACTCAAGATATAAAGATCTGTGATAAGACTCTTATCAAATAAACAGCATTTTCATAGTAAAGTGATTACACAGAGGTTTAAAAAATGTGTATATAAAAACATCTTCCAGGTAGATCATTTGGAACACAAGCTGAATAAATAACAGTCCTTTAAAACATTATGAATAAATACTGCAACAAGATTTTTTATTGACCATACAGGACACAAAGAGATTTCCTTGGCTGCTTGTTTCTATATTTTTTGTCAGTGTCTTTAAACACAGAAAACGTGGCGCAGGTTGAACTGTTCTGTACATTTGCTATGCTGATTTGCGTGATTCTCAATGTATTTCTTTCGTCTTTGTCACATGTCATCAATCTTTGTCTCTCTGTCTCTTGCTCTTGCCCTCATTTACACAACCACATGCTCCTTGTCTGTTTCGATCTCACAGTTACCCAACACTTTTTTGCAAATTAAACACGCTTGTTTAGTCTGCTTGTGTGATTATATTGCTAGCTTTTTACATTGTAGGTAGAGTTATTCTTTTCTGTGTGATTTCCATCTCTCTCAACTTTTTTTTTTCTTTCTGTGCACTTGTCTGTACTGTCAGTTTCAAGTCTTTTTCTGCTTCTGTCTATGTCTGTTTCCATTCATCAATCTGTCAGTGTCATCATTTCAGTGTGTCACTATCTTTCTTTGTGATTCTCCATCAATCTCAGGCTATGTCTGTCATTCTGACTGCCTCTGTTTATGTCTGTCTGTCTGTCTGTCTGTCCTCCTTTCTTGGAGGGGTGGCGGTATAGGACATATAAATCTCTCTCTCTCTCTCTCTCTCTCTCTCTCTCTCTCTCTCTCTCTCTCTCTCTCTCTCTCTCTCTCTCTCTCTCTCTCTCCCTCTCTCTCTCTCTCCCTCTCTCTCTCTCTCTCTCCCTCCCCACTCCCTCCCCCCTCCCCAGGCAAATGAGGCAGAATGTGTAGTAGTGGGGAGGAATTAGGCAATTAGAAGAGAGAAAGGGGTAAAAACCCTGTTTTTAAACCCAAAGTTAATTGTTTTTTTTTACCTTTAAAAAATTCCCTTTGGGGGCCTCAACTTCTTTAACTTTTTTTTAAAACTGCTTTTTTTTTTCCCCCATTTCGCCTTTTCTTTTCTTTTTTTCGCCTAAGACCCGGGGTTTACTGTTGGTATTTTTAAAAAATTTTTGCTTTTTTCAATTTATTTTTTTTTGAAGTTTGGTTTTAAAACGGGTTTTTAAAAAAAAAGGGGGGGGGGAAAAAAAAAAAAAAAAGGGGGGTGAAATGGGGGGGGGGGGTTTTGGGGGTCCCCAAAAAAATTTTTTTTTTTAGGGTTAGTTTTTCCAAGCTTTTTTTGCTCCCCCCTTTTTTCCCAAAAAAGGGAAAGGGGGGAAAAAAAGGTGGGGAAGGGGGGGGGGGTTTCTTGGGGTGGTTAGGGTTTTTTTTTCCCCTTTTTTCTTTTCTCTTTTTCCCCCACCCCCCCCCCCCCCCCCCCTTTTTCCCCCTTTTCCCCCCCGTTTCCCCTTTTTTTTGGGTTATTGGGTTTTAAAAAATCCCCCCCCCTTTTGGGTTTGTAAAAAATTTCCAATTCCCTAAATTTTTTTTTTTTTAAAAAACGGTTTTTAAAAAAAGGGGGGGAAAAAGGGGGTTTTTAAAAGAAAAAAGGGGCTTTTTTTTTCCAAAAAAAATTTTTCTTTTTTAAGAAAAAAAATTTTTTTTGGGGGGTTTAAAGGGGGGAAAAGGGAAAAATGTGGGGGAAAAAAGGGGGGGGAAAAATTTTAAAAAAAAAAAAGGGCCCAAAAAATTTGGGGAAAAAAAAGGGGAAAAAAAGAAACGGGGGGTTTTGGGGGGGGGGGTTTTTCAATATTTCTTTGGGGTTTTTTTAAAAACGTTTTAAATATGAAGAAAAAAGGGAAAAAAAAAAAAAAAAAAAAAAAAGGGTAAAAAAGGGGGGGAGGGGGGAAAAAAAAAATGAGGGAGAAAAAAAAAGGGCAAGTAATAAAACCCAAACAAAAATTTAAGGGAAAAGGGAAAAAAGAAAAAAAAAGGGGAAAGGGAAAAAAAAAAAAAAAAAAAAAAAGGGTTTTTACAAAAAAAAAAAAAGAAAAAAAAAGGGAAGAAGGAGGGGAAAAGGGGGGAAAAGAAAAAGGGGGAATTTTTTTTTGAACAAAAAAGGGGGGGAAAAAAGCCCCAAAATAAAAAAAAAAAAAAAGAAAATGTTTGTGGTTGAACAAAACCCCCCCCAAAAAGGTGGGAAATAAAAATTTAAAATTGTTAAAAAAAAAAAAAAAAAGGGGGGGGAAAAAGAGGAGAGAGAGAGAGAGGAGAGGAGGGGGAAGAGAAGAGGAGGGAGGAGGAGAGAGAGGGGAAGAAGAAAAAAAAAGGGGGGGAAAAGGAAAAAAAGGGGGGGGATTTGGGTTTTTTTGGGTTTTTTTTGGGCGAAAAAAATTGGGGTTTTTTAAAGGGGGAAAAAACAAAGGGGTTTAAAAAAATTCTTCCTTTTAAAATTTTTGGGTTTTTTTTTTAAAATTTGGGAAAAAAAATTTTGGGTTTTTTGGGGGGGGGGGTTTTTTTTTTTTTTGGGGGTTTTTTTTTTTTAAAAAAATTTTTGGGTGGGTTTTGGGGTTTTTAAAAAAAAAAAAAAAGGGGGGGGGGGGGGGGGTTTTTGGGGGTTTTTTTTTGTTTTTTTGGGGGTTTTTTTTTGGGGGGTTTGGGTTTTGGGGGGGGGTTTTTTGGGGTTTTTTTAAAAACAGGGGAAAGGAAGAAAAAGAAAAAAAAAAAAGGGTTTTAATTTTGGATAAAATTTATGAAATTGATTTTGAAAAAAACGGAAAAGGGAAGGGTTTTTATAGTTTTTTTGGGTGGATCCCTTTTTTGCTTTGTTGTTTTGTTTTTTTTGTGGGGTTTCTTTTTTTTTTTAAAAATTTTTTTTTTTTTTTTGGGTTGGTTTTTTTTGTTTTTTTTTTTTTTTTTTTAAGGGGGGGGGGGGTTTTGTTTTTTGTTTTTTTTTTTTTTTTTTTTTTTTGTTTTTTTGTTAGGATGTATTTTTTTTTGGGAGGGTTTTATTTTAAGTTTTTAAGATTTTGGAGAGGGGGAAAAAGTTAAAAATTTTAAGGGTTTGATGGGAAAGGAAAAAATTTTTGGGGGGGGGTGTGGGGGTTTTGGGTTGGTGTGGTTTGAGGGGGGGGGGGGAAAAAAAAGGGGAGAGAGGGAAGTTGGGGGGGGGGTGGGGAAAAGGGGGGAAAAGTTTTTTTTAGAGGGAAAAAAGGGTAAAAAGGGGGGTTTGTGGTTTTGGGGGGTTGGGTGTTTTTTTTTTTTTGGGGTTTGTTGGTTGGAAAAGTTTATTAAATTTGGGGGTTTGAATTTTTTTTTAAATTTTTTTAATTTTGGGGGGTTTTTTTTTTTAAAAGAAAAATTTTTGGATTTTTTTTTTTGAAAAATTTTTAAAATATGTTTTTTAGGGTTTAAAAAGGTTTGGTTTTTATAAAAAATGAGTTTATTGTAATTTTAAAAAATTGGGTTTTTTCTTTACATGGGGGACTTTCAAATCCCCATTAAAAATATCGAAACATTCTTTTTTTATTTTTTTTATTTTTTACTTTTATTTTTTTCTTTTTCATCGAGGGGTAATAATAATAATAAAATTTAGAATTTTATACGCTGAATCTTGTAAAAAAAACAAAAAAAAAACAAAAGCTTGCCTCAATCATTTACACATGCAATCTCCTTAAACATAATGAAAAACAGATTTCAAAACCATGGCGCGGACGAGCCGCTGCACGCTACCAGCACACACACAAAACACACACCAACACACACACACACCCACACCACCCCACACACACACACACAAACACCACACACACACACACTCGGAAAAACACTTAAAAGGGGAAAAAATGCTGTTTAAATTAGGGACAGATATTTTGGGGGAAAGTTCAGGGAGGAAAAAAGTGTGTTTAGGGATTTGAAGGTTCAAGTGAAGGGTTTTGTCGAAGTGAAAGAGGGGGGTCATTCCAGGGGGGATGGCCCAAAACAGAGGAGGGGCGACGGGCCAAAAAGGTTTTTTTGAATCTGGGTTTTTCGAAAGCACAAAGTATCTCGGGAAAAGGAAGGGATGGGGTTTTACAGATGAAGACATTCGAGTAAGAGGGGGCAGATTTGTGGGGGGAAATTTTAAAAAAGAGGGTATTGATTTAAATATCCAGTCTTTTTGGACAGGCAGCCCGGAAAAAGACCGCGAAGGGGTGATGTTTCAGATTTTTTGTTTCTTAGGGCCGTCGAGCTGCGAGTTTTGTCGCGTTGAAAGGTGGATAGATGATGCTGGTAGGGCCCGCCAAAAGAGAATTACGTAGTCTAAAGTGAAAAAAGAGAGATGTGAAAGCTTTGGGGTTGCTCAGGGACAAAAAAAAATTGCGAAACGCGCTTATGCGCCGTAAATTTATAGTAGCAAAACTGGAGGGTTTGGGGGATGAATTTTTTTTAGAGAGTGTGTTGTCAAGAACCTTAAAAAAACTTCAAGAGTTGGGCAAAGTAAACTGACGTATTTTCCCATTTTATTTAAGTTTTTGCGATGAGGAAAGTTTTTTGTTGGGGCCCTTTGAGATGGCTTCGGGTTTTATCGGATTAAGTTGTAACTTGTTTGAGTTCCGTTTTGAATGTCTTTAAGGCAAAATAGGACATATTTGTCAGGGGGAAAGGGAAATTTTCAACAGTTCCTGCCTGAAGCGAGTTCATCGGCATAAAAATGATGTCAATATGGGGTTTTTTATTTATGTGGGGGGAGCAGTGTAGAGAGTAAGAGAACAGGGGCCCCGGCTGATCCCTGCGGGTCCCCTTCCATTTTTACGGGTTTTTATTGAATTTTGTTTACATAAATTTCGGATCCGTCTGTGGGTTTGAAGAAACCGGTGAGGGCTGTGCCTTAATACCAAAAGTATTTTGGAGCGAGAAAAAAGGAATTGAGTGATCTATGGGATCAAAGGCTGCAGTTTAAATCAAAAAAGAGTGAGGGGGGAGATTTTTCCCGCATCAGAAGCAAGTAAATGTATTAAATGTGGACTAGGGTGGTTTTGGTGCTGTGGTTGGGGCGATAGGCGATTGAAAAAGTGGGAAGGGGATCATTGGAATGAAAGGGAACTGTTGGTGTTTGAGAAACTTTTTCTTTTTGTACTTTAGAGAGAAAAGGGTATTTAGCAGGCCTATAAATTTTTCAGAATGTTGGGTCGAGGTCGTGCTTTTTTTGAGAGGTTTGACTATTGTGTTTTAAAGCTGATGGAAACTTTTCCCGACACAAGAGTGAGTTTTTATTTTTGGGGTAATAGGTTAAGTTTTTTTGGAAGGCTTTCGAGAAAAAAAGGAGCAGGGAGGGGTCAAAGGGCGCATGTTTTTTTGTCTTTCCTTCAGAATTTTCATGATTTTTTTTTCATTGTGGGATGGAAGGAAAAGAGAGGAGGCCCCGTGAAAAGGGGATCAGGAGGGGCAGGTGGAATTGAGTTGATCCGTTGGGGCGTTGTTTCGAACTTTGTTGAGAAGAAGGCAAAAATATGGATGGGAAATTCGACAGGGTGTGGGTTTAGAGAGGAGTTTGTTTTTGCAGATCCCCCAAAGGGAAATTTGAGGTGAGGGAAAAAAAAAGATTTTATGGGTGAGCACGAGAGCTTGGGAAAAAGAGGGTGAAAAATTTGAAAGACGAAAAATTTGGGGAAAAAGGGTTTTTTAGCCCGGTTCGTTTGGGCCGGTAAAAGATGTTTTGGGTATACCATGGCGCACAGGGTCTGTCAGGGAGGAGATGGTCAGTAGGAGGTACATGCTCATCAAGCAGTTGGCAGAGAATAGTGTTATAGTGATCAGAGAGGTCAGTGTGGTCAGAGGTTTGTGAAAAACGTTCGGAAGCTTGTGAAGAGAAGGTATGAATGTCTAAGGCCTTAAGATTGCGACGAGTAACATATTTCTTCTTTCTGACAGGTTTTGTGATGTTAAGATGGAAAAGAATGGCGGAATGATCAGAATGCAGTTCGTCGGCGACAGAAACAGATG
>CM054153.1:21256229-21271229 GCA_028751875.1 Rapana venosa
CCCTACCAGAGTGGCTTTTTTCTAAGAATTTTGCCAGGGACAACTCTCTTGTTGCCGTGGGTTCTTTTTCGTGCGCTGCATAATTTTCTGTAACACACGGGACCTCGGTTTATCGTCTCATCCGAAAGACTAGCGCCCAGACCACCACTCATGGTCTAATGGATGGGGGAAAAGTTTCGGGCCCAGACGGGATACGAACCCGGACTTTTCGCTTTCTAGACAGGCGCGTTACCTCTAGACCACCGATCGAATAGTATATAATGATAATAAAAAATGGAATTTACATTGCGCTATATCTTGCAAAAAACAAATCAAAGCGCTTCCATTCAACCCACTCCTACACATGCGACCAACAATGATTAAGTTTTTAACAAATGCAAATGCACACACACACACTATCTCTCTCTCTCTCTCTCTCTCTCTCTCTCTCTCTCTCTCTCTCTCTCTCTCTCTCTCTCTCTCTCTCTCTCTCTCTCTATATATATATATATATATATATATATATGTATGTATGTATGTATGTATGTATTGTGAACCTGGAAGCTCTCGTGAAGAACGAAAATAAACGACCAAAACAAACAAACAGAAAAACAGCAACACAACAACACAAACCAACCAAAAACCCCATTCAAAACCCCAGCGTACATTCAAAATTCAAAACTGATCGTTTGGGATGCATGTTGGAATAATAAGGTAGAATTACTTTTTTTAAACGATTATTAATATTACTAAATGCAAGAAAAAAGCTGAACGCCTGTCCGTATGTGTCGTTAACATCTTTATTTTTTAGTGTCCTTTAAAGCAGAACGATCAGTACAGAGTAAAGTAGTTTATGCCTGTTGTTTATATCTGTTTGTACTTGCTGTATAGTGTGTTAGTCTGTTTCTTTTTTAGTCTGAATGGTATATTAGTTTGTTTCTTTAGTCTGTATGGTCCCTTAGTTTGTTTCTTTAGTCTGTATGGTGTGCTAGTTTGTTTCTTTATTCTGTATGGTCACTTAGTTTGTTTCTTTAGTCTCTCGTCAACGCTCCACTTCGTCTTTGCTTCTTCGTGCTGTCATTTGCACGCTCACGTGCCATCACTGACATTCTAAGTCCCTTTTCCTCATCGCCTGCCACCTCCTCCTCACATGAGGCAGAAAAAAGGGTGTTGAATTGTTGATCTCATTATCTCGCTTACTTTTTTTGTACGTTGTAGATGAAATTTTTTTTCTTCTCATTTCCAAAGTCCTGTGTTGAATCGTTTATCTTATTGCTGACTTACTTTTTACTTTGTAGGTAGAAATAGATTTTTTTCCTGATCCAAAACAAAAAAGTTGCTGTTTACTTGTTTATCTTATTGTGTTGCTTACTTATTTACTTTGTAGGTAGAATGCCATTTTTTAATGATTTATCTCCTCTCCAGCTTTCTTCACTTCCATATGTCTGTCTGTTTGTGCATTTCTTCTTTTTTTAAAGTGTCTTTCTGTCTTCTTGTTTCTATGTGTGTCGCTTTGTCTGTCTCTATCTGGCTGTATATCCATTTATTTCCTCGGCTCGCGCGCGCATACACACACACACACACACACATACACGCACGCACGCACGCACGCACACACACACGCACGCACACTCTCTCTCTTTCTCTTTCTCTCTGTGCCTGTCTGTCTCTTGTTGTCTCTGTCTCTCTCTGTATCTCTGTCTCTATGTCTCTGTCTGTCTCTGTCTCTATTTATCTCTCTGTCTTTATGTCTCTCTCTGTCTCTAAGTCTCTCTCTCTTTGGGCCCCTGTGTGACCTGTGCATGACTTTTAACTTCGGCCAGTACTACCACACTTCCTGAAGGTAGCTACGTGATAGTGTTTTGATTTTGAATCGTGATTAACATCCTAGATGAAAGTTTTTGTCTATTTCTAAATGTCAGCATTACTTGTAACTACATTTTCTGATGTTTTCAACGTGCCTGCTTGCAGTTCAGGCCTGCACAAAGCGATAAAACCACGACAGTTTCCAGTTATGCAGAAGAACAGAGAAACTAAGTTCTCTATTTATCATGCATTTCTGACTCGTGCAAAGAGTTGGGGCTGGTGTATAGGAACCATTCTCAGTCTTCCGCATTGCTTTTATTGGTTTGTTTTGTTCTTTTCTTTCATTCCTAGCACGCAAAAAAACAGAGGCTGAATTCAGAGACAGTATTCTTTTATTGCGCGATAGCTGATGACAATAAGGAGGATGTTGCGCTGATGCTGTGAAGATGCCTGTTTGAGACTGGTTGACTGTGTACAGGTGTCTTCTTCTTCTTAATATGTCGAACACTCAGACAGCAACTATTGTTTTCTCTCATATAAGCGAAAATGCGTTGCACTGCCGTTAAGCGCCTGACAAGTCAGGCCCAGCGCATCCGACTTCGGCGTGTACAGGTGTCTTATTGATATGAGATTCAGCATTACTTGATTCCAGTAGTGGCCAGGATACGATTGTGTCAAGATTTTAGTTTTGTCGAAAACAACCTTACAGACAGAAACAGGGATTTTTGTTTATATTCCTCTCAAATTCAGCAACTCTTTTAAACCACAAACATAATATTCTTGTTAAAGCATAAGCTTAGATCCTGTATGTTTGCTAAACAACTGCCGTATCTGTGGATTGATGAAATGCAGAGAGGCTTTTTATTTCGATCCAAAAAGAATGGTGTTTAATATCTTCTGCGTTGGGCCGGCCTGACTTGTCAGGCGCTTAAAGACGATGCAACGCATTTTCGCTCAAATGAGAGACAGCAATAGTTGCTGTCTGAGCTTTCGACGATGAAGAAGAATATCTTCTGAGTATTTTGCTCCGTAGAAAAATGAAAAAAAAATCGATATCACACGGTGAAAACATTCCCAAGAAGAATACCACACTGCTGCCATTGCAAGTTGAAAATTAAATCGATAATCATATAGCTTGACAAAATGATTGCAGACAAAACTTTAATGCACATTCTGAAGAGAGAGAGAGAGAGAGAGAGAGAGAGAGAGAGAGAGAGAGAGAGAGAGAGAGAGAGAAGAGAGAGAGAGAGAGAGATCAGTAATCAGATCGACATCGCTGTCCTTCATATGACCTTTGCCTCCTCGGCCCTAATTGGTGTTAAGATCTTAAAACACCGTACAAGATTCGGCACATTTCTAGCAACCTGACATGGTCGCCAGCATCTTAAAGAGAAAAGAAGAAGCCCAGACACCTGGGACGTGTACATCGTCATCATTGGAAATTGCCACACGTTCAACCCCCCTTTTCTCTTTTTTTTATAATTCAAAGAAATGTTCTACATCAGTCATGGTGATCTCTCGGTTTTACTGCGCTTAGATTTCAAAGCAAGGTCTCTCTCTTTATCTGCACACTTTTTTCTCTCTTTCTGTTCAGACATTCAGACTCCTACGCTTCAATTTTTGGACAAGAACAATGCATACATTTCCCAACCGAGATCGAGAAAGTTTTGCTTTTACTTCAAAACATTTAAGACTTGCAGATGGCCAGACAAAAGAAACGCATTGTGAGCTGTCTCAGTGTTCATTATTCATGCTTTATAGGATCTAGTGATCAAGCTGTCTTTGGTAATGCTTGCGGAATTATTCAGAAGTACCGCTTTTCCTCTTTTCTGCTCTACACCAATGATAAGGTTATTCACAATTGTTTCTACGAGGTAAAATCCGATTAATGGATTAATCGAGATTCCTCAGAAAAGGGCAAGAGGATAGGATTTTTCGGAGTTGATAGTACCTCATCTGAACAAAATTCTCGGGTGTTTTTTCTACTCAGCTCTTTTTATGTCTGTTTTGTTAATTGGTATTATTTTTGTATGTACTTGTTTGATTTCTGCTCTTTTCAATAAAATATCCTATTTGGTTTCTTGCCGGTTTCATAAAGTGAGCGTTCATACTTTTTGTTTTTGATTTTACCCATGTCGGTGATGTCTAGTGTAAATTGTTTTGTTTACAGGATTAGAAGTGAAATTTCAAGCTAAAAAGTTTTACTTTTCTAACTTTTTCTACCATATACATCGCTTTCACACACACACACACACACACACACACACACACACACACACACACACACACACACACACACACACACACACACACACACACACACACACACACACACACACACACACACACACACACACGTATATATATGTATGTATGTATCTATGTATCTATGTATGTATGTATGTATGTGTATATATGTATATATATATATCGCTTTGATTCAATCTGTATCGTTGAACTGTTGATATATCTGAAAAAACCCCACACACCTCAACAAATTTAAACCACTTTAAATGTGACTGTCACTTTCGAATGTGTGTAAATGATGTGCAAAACTTTTCAAGGTACCCCCCCCCAAAAAAAAAAATCAAAATAAAACAAACACCCCCCCAAAAAAAAAAATCAACCAAAAAAACCCCACCGTCTCCATTACTTGTGAAACAAATGATCTCAAGAAGCGAAACAAAAATATCATTTTAAAGTGTCTGATCAGTTTTTGAACAGATGCGGACAGACGCCGCATACGTAGCCGTTTCTTTACTGTCACAAGATTATGTTTTTGGATAAACGACCCCAGAACTCCCCCCCCAAAAAACAACAACAAACAAACCCCAACAACACACACACACACACAACACAAAAAACACCCCCCCACACAAACTGCTGGCGTCCGTGTTTTCTTCTGTATCAAGCATTGTGCAACAATTGTTTATATTTGATTTCAAAGGACTTCCTAGTGATGATGATGATGATGATGATTGGTTTTTGTTTGTTTGTTGTAATGAACACATTTTTGGCTCCCAAAGAGTCTGTCTTTCTGTCTGTGTCTCTCTGTGTCTTTCTGTCTGTCTGTCTCTGTTTCTGTCTGTCTCCGTCTCTCTCTGTCTGTGTCTGTCTGTCTGTCTGTCTCCCTCCCTTCCCCTCCTCCCTCACCCCCCTCTCTCTCTCCTTCTCTCTCTGTGTATCTGTCTGTCTGTCTGTGTCAGTTTGTCTGTCTGTCTGTTTCTGTCTGTCTGCCTCTAGCTCTCTATCTGTCTCTTTGTCTATGTCTCTCTCTCTGTCTCTGTCTCTGTCTGTCTGTCTGCCTCTCTCTCTCTCTCTCTGTCTCTGTGGCTCACTCACTCGCTCGCTCTTTTTCTTTCTCCAGCTTGTACTTAACTTTTGATTTTTCAATTTCAACAGTTGTAATTATTTATGTAAACACGTGCCAGTTTTGAATGACACAGCGCCTAAAAACGGGCAGCAACTAAGGACAACATAAAAGAAAAGTCTTGTTTACTTATTGTCAAAGATTGATTCTGCCTTTCTTATTCTAACTTTGCTTTTCCTATACTTTGATTATGCTCCTAGCTATTCTTTTATACGTATGCGAGCGATTATCCTATGAAGACTGAATTCGATATCAGGAGTACACTTTTTATATATAATATCTATTGTCGAGCATTGTTATCGTCTAACTGCTTATTCGTCTGCCTTTCTGTCAGTTGGTCCGCTGGGTTTAGCTCTTACTTTTCTGCTAATTTGTCATTCTATACCTTCACCCCTTTCTCTTCAAAGAATAAAGATATGCATGCACACATACATACATACACACGCACGCACGCGCGCGCGCACACACACACACACATACACTAGCGCGCGCACACAAGCCCGAACGCACACAAACAACCCCTACCCCCTCTCTCTCTTTCTGTCTGTTTGTCTGTCTCTCTCTTTCTGTCTCTCTGTGCCATTGTAATATCAAACTTGTAAATAAAAAGAACCTGTGCATAATTCAGTTTTTAACTGTTTTTGTTACGTTGCTTGATTGTTGGACGTAACGTGATTAAAAAGCATGTTTGTTTGCATCATTTTTGGGTGGTCCCTGTCAGAATTATTTGTGTTGGAAAGTTTGTTAATATCTTTTATCGGTTACGTGTTATTTGTCTTGTTCTATTGTTGTTCCTCCTCACATAATTATTATCACTTTCATCTTGTCAGTCCGTAATTCCACACAGACTGTTGCACAGTCGTTATGTATTCTAGGTTGTTTATTGTTTTGCTTAAAACATTGCAGGTAATAAGATACGGAATATACATGTCTTTATTTCCGTTTGATAGCGGATATAGACCCCCCCCCCCCCCCCCCCCCCCCACCCAAATCCTTCCTCCCTCACGCCCCCAGTTCCTATTCCTTAAATCTTCTGTTTCAGTCTATCTGTTCTTTTCTTCTCCGTTCTCTTTCTTTCTTGATCTATGTCTGTCTGTGTTTGTCTGCCTTTGTCTGTCTCCGTCTCTTTCTTTCTTTCTTTCTTTCTTCCTTCCTTCCTTCCTTCCTTCATTTTTTCCTTCCTTTTTTCCTTTCTTTCTTCTTATTTCTTTCTTTCTTTTTTTCTGTTTGCCTCACTCTCTTCCTCCCACGTCTCTCTCTGTCTGTCTGTCTTTCTGCGTCTGTTTCTGTCTGTCTGTCTGTCTCTCTTCTCTCTCTCCCTTGCGCGTGCACGCGCGCGCGTGTATGTGTGTATTTGTGTGTGTGTGTGTGTGTGTGTGTGTGTGCGTGCGGGTGTGTGCCTGTGATTGAGTAAGTGTATTTATTAATTAAAAAAAATTCTTTTATGTTGAGGATAATGAAATACTCACTCTGGGCTTTTTATTTTATTTTACATCCAGTCCCCGTGTATGAGTTAGTTTATGAGTGAGTGTGAGTGTGTATGTGTGTGTGTGTGTGTGTGTGTGTGTGTGTGTGTGCGCGCGCACACATGTGTATATGTGTGCGTGCGTGCTTGCTTACGTGTATGTATGTGTGTGCGTGTGCTTGTGTACGTGCGTGCATGCGTGCGCGTCTGTGAGCGTTAAAAACCCATCGTTTTATACTTTGTTGTTTATGTAGGATTATCTATCTATATCTATCTATCTATCTATCTATCTATCTATCTATCTATCTATCTATCTATCTATCTACCTACCTACCTACCTACCTACCTACCTATCTATCTATCTATCTATCTATCTATCTATCTATCTATCTATCTATCTATCTATCTATCTATCTAACTCTACCTACCTACCTAGTTATCTATCTATCTATCTACCTATCTACCTATCTACCTACCTACCTATCTATCTATCTATCTATCTATCTATCTATCTATCTATCTATCTATCTATCTATCTATCTATCTATCTATCTATCTATCTACCTATCTATCTATCTATCTATCTAAAAGAAATCCAAGTGCAGTGATAATGGCATGGTATCCATTTCAGGACTGGGAGACAGCGTCAGCTACGGTTGCTGCAGGCAGCTGTTTTGCAGCCTCTGTTCTGGTAAGAAGATGGTGATTGTTTTGCCTTTTTGCTGGATTGGTGTTTTGTTCGCTTTGCTGTTTTTGTTTTTGTTTTTCTTAAGTTATGTCTTTTGGATGTGATGTGATGTGATTGTGATGTGTATGTGGGGGGTGTGTGGGTGTGTGGTGTGGTGGTGGTGGTGGTGGTGTGCGCGCGCGCGCGCGGGGTGTGTGTGTGCGATGTGATGTCATGTCATGTGTGGTATATTGCTGTTATTGTTCTTGTGTGAGTGTATTGCATGCACGTGTGTTTTTCTGAGGATTAAAGAAAGAAAGAAAGAAAGAAAGAGAGAGCGAGAGAGAGAGAGAGAGAGAGAGAGAGAGAGAGAAACAATACACACATGCGTGCGCGCTTGTACTTGCATGCACGCGCATAATAATTATCTAAACATAAGAATTGAATAAGCAAACTAACCCGGTGTTAACTTTGAACGACTTTTGAATTCTCATGACAGCGATTTTATACACTGAAATTTTGAAAACGCAAGTGGGAATTTTAATACAGTTATAGCCACACACAATGTCTCTACATTACACGGTCATTAACACAGAAATGTGTCAGCGATCAATAAATCCCAACTTCTGAGAGTTGTAAGGAAAAAAATCAAAACAGAATGTTACGTAACTGATGGCTATCTCGCTGACAAACGGAACACGAAAACGGTTTTTTCCTAAGCCCTACTCTCTGTAAACTTTATTTCCAGTTCTAGAGGTGTGACTGACTGTAAGAGAAAAGTTAAAACATCACGCAAAATGATCGTTATCGTGTTGGCATTGGAAACAGGAGAGTGGGCTTTTTTGTATCTACAGCAGTTTTTTTATTCTTCTGAATTTTATTCTTACGTGAATGAGAAAATAGAGCGCGCATTGTCTTTTTGTTGTTGCTGTTGTGGTTATCGCTGTTGTTGTTGTTGTGGGTGTCGCTATTGTTGTTGTTGTGGTTGTTGGGAATACTCAAGCTTAACATTCTGGAGGTCACTCAGAAGATTGATTCTGTCTCAGGACGTTTGGGAATCGTCTTGAGACTGTAAGTACACACAAGACATCTTGGCGTGCATGGCTGTTTTAAAAAAAAGTACCTGGCATATTTACATAGGCAGCCATACTCTTGATTTGATAGAAAAAAAAATTCTTCGTTATAAGAGACTACAGGTTATTATGGAAGAGCCGATGAAGACAATCTGAACCTAACATTTTCAAAGCAAAACATTTTCACGTAAGCCTTGATGGTACTTTAGCTCACGTTATTTATTCTTTTATTTCGACGATGATGAAATAATCACTCATGTGGGTTTTTTAACACCCAATCCCCGTGTGCATGCGGTTCTGTAAATGTTCTCCTCCGTTCCTAACGCACAAATGGCCCACTCTTCCGAAAGGTCGAATAAGTTTTTCGTAGAGATGATCTGCACGCGTTCACACACAGGATATAGGTTTCTAGTCTCTTTCGAAAGACTTTTGGGGGAATGGAATCGGCACTGATGTTAACTCCGGGGGAAAAAATCCTCTTTAGTCTCTGTGGTGGCATGGTTCGACCCAGTCCTGGGTTCCAACCCGGGTCGTCAAATCGCGAACGCATCTACGCAATAATGCTTTAACCACCAAGCTATCCCGACCCGTTAGTAAGTTACAAGGACTTTCGGCTAGGGCCAGCTTGACATTTCAGAACCAAGTACTGTAGTGACATGTGAAATTGGAAGCAGGTTTGTGGGCTGATGGAGTTCCTACTTGGTGAATGGAAGGTTTTGCACGGTTCAGGGTTCTTGTGTCTGTACGGTTTGTTTTACAGGGTGTTTACCAAACTAGGCTGTAACACGGCAGTGGAGTGAGATCTAGTGTTATGTTATCTTTTCCTGTTTGTCTTTCTGTCTGTTTTTGTTTGACTGTCTGTCTGCTTCTCTCTCTCTCTCTCTCTCTCTCTCTCTCTCTCTCTTCTCTCTCTCTCTTCTCTCTCTCTCTCTCCATCTCTCTCTCTCCTCCAAGATCTCTCTTCCCATTCTCACTCTCTTTCATACACACACACACACACGCCACAGCACATGCACCCGCACACACACACACACACACACACACACCTCTCTCTCTCTCTCTCTCTCTCTCTCTTTCTCTCCAGAGCACGCGTGCACAAGATACATACATGCATGCGTGCATGCATACATACATACATACATACATACATACATACATACATACATACATAATCATACATACATACATACAAACATACATACAGACAAACACAATAAATATCTTCACTCCCTCCCTCTCCCTCCTCTCTCTGTGTGCTTCTCTCTCTCTCTCTCTCTCTCTCCTCTCTCTCTCTCTCTCTCTCTCTCCCTCACACACACACAACATACATACACATACACACACACACACACACACACACACACACACACACACACACACACACACACACACACACACACACACACACTTTTCTCCACTGCTTTGCATAGCCTGATAAAAACAAATCCACACCTCCACTTACTCGAGTAATGACACTTTCTCATTCAGGAATCTGACCATTGGGAATTAATCCCCCCCCCCTCCATCACCCCTCCCCCCACCCCCATCCAACAAATCTGCCTTTTTGCTAACTTTTTCCTTTTCATTCTGGTAATAAAGTAGGCCTTTTTTGTTTTGATGATAAGCTGATTTATTCTTTCGAAGCATGCTCGGATCACTCTTGAGAGACGTGTACGTTGTCCTATGCTTCTCAGTATATTTTAAGCAGTCTTAGGGGAAGCATTATTATGCAGGTGTGTGTTTGTTAGTGTTTTAGTGTGTTGTTGTGTGTGTTGTGTGTGTGTGTGTGTGTGTGTGTGTGTGTGTGTGTGTGATTTTACGTCTGTTTACTTAAGAATGATATTACACATGGTCGGGGGCATGAGATGAGGGCTGAAAAGTAAAGAGATGCGTGTTGATATTTGTGTGCATTAGACACCGGGGGACGGGATAGCCTAGTGATTAGAACATTGCGCTCTCAATCTGACGACCCGGGTTCGATTCCCGTTCAACGGGGATTTTTTCCCCTGGAGTTAACATCGGTGCAGACTCCACTCTCCCCAAAAGTCCTTCGGATGAGACTATAAACCGAGGCCCCCGTGTGCGAACGCACGCACGCAGAACATCTTGCGCACACGTTAAATCCTGTTCCGCTTTTCGTAAGAGTAGGCCATTGTGTGCCGTGGGAACAGATGACAAAATTTACAAAACCGCGTAAACATGTATGGATGTAAAAAAAAAGAAAAAAAATGAGTAGTTATTCCATTATCCTCGATATAAAAAAAAGAATAAATAAATGTGTGTGTGTCTGTGTCTGTGTGTGGTGTGTCTGTGTGTGTGTGTGTCTGTGTGTGTAGCTGAGTACCTAAACATCATAAAGCTTATTATACCATTGACATTCTGTCCAAAGTCGTAGTGTTTTTAACAATCAAAGTCTCTACTAGGATTAATCTTAGTTCCCTCGGTAAAAGTGGCCGGCTGCATCCACCAACCTTCTAATATCCGAGCGCAAAAATCAGAAAGATTCAATAAAGAAAGGCTGCACGCTGCTGTGTCTGCCGTATCCTGCCGGTAGGTAAGGGAAGGGAGGTGACGGCTTGATCCTTCGCCAATATCAGACGTGGCAGGAAGAATATTAAAGCAAACAGGAGAACGGGTAGGAAGGGACAGTATTCACTCTGACGCCTGTTGACAGATACCAAAGCTTGGGTACACAAGGGGATAATATATATATATATATATATAGTCTTTCTTGTTTTCGCCAAGTCAGAGCGATTGTCGTTTCTACTCGAAGGAAAAGTAGAGTCGTGTGGTCTGCTTGGTTTGATTAAGTCTTGATGTTTAAAGAATAGAAAGCCACGTGAAATCCTTTTGAAAAGTGTGCCAACTTTATCATGACCTACATTCATGTTGGTTGGTTTCGGTTCTGTTTCTTTTTCTTGTTGTTTTTTTTCCTTTCATTGATTCTGTTGTTCTTGTATAGTAATGCGAAAGGGAAAACACTGTGTTGAAGTAGCTAATGTGCATCCCTCTATAAGCGCGAGCGTTTGGGTTGTCTTTCGAGGGAAAAAAGGCCTAAAAGCATCTATTTTAAATGAGAATTTAAAAAGTATGGGATGAGAAGGAGACGGAACTATGAAATGGTTTAAAGGTACGTCGGCCTTAGACAACAATACACCATGTAAGGGGGGATGGGAGATGAAGGTGATCAAACATATATACATGAAAACATTTCTCACACATTTAGTCAATCGGAGAGGAGAGAGAGGAGAGAGAGGAGGAGAGAGGGAGAGGGAGAGGAGAGAGAGAGAGAGAGAGAGAGAGAGAGAACTTTTCGTGAGTTTTGTTTTTCTTCTTCTCACTTTAAAAAAATTTCTAATCCTTTGCAGAGTAGGACAAAAATCTTTAATCCGCTTGATGCCAGTTGGCTGTCGTTTTATTGCCGCTGTCATTTATTGTTCAAAGCGCTGTTGGTTGCATTTTATACAAGGATCTTACCAACAGGAAAAAGCCTCTCATGTATAGAACTTTGCGGAGTTAGGACTGTCTATCGCACTTCAGGATCTGACAAACAAGTAATGCGCGGTTGTCCTGACACTGGCTAGGACTTAAAGCATGTCGCAAGGGAGAAGACTGGAGGTTGCGTGTGTGTGTTGGCTGGTTTTCCTGTTGTTGTTTTTTTATTTATTTTAATTTAATTTATTCTTTATTATCGAAGATAATGGAATAAGCATTCATGTGCTTCTTTACATCCTGTCTCCGTGTGTATGCGGTTTTGTAAATTTTGTCATTTGTTCCCACCGGCACACAATGGCCTACTCTTACGAAAAGCGGAACAGGATTGAACGTGTGCGCAAGATGTTCTGCGTGCGTTCGCACACGGGGCCTCGGTTTATAGTCTCATCCGAAGGACTTTTGGAGAGAGTGGAGTCTGCACTGATGTTAACTCCAGGGGAAAATATCCCCTTGAACGGGAATCGAACCCGGGTCTTCAGATTGCGAGCGCAATGTTCTGACCACTAGGCTATCCCGTCCCCCAGCGTGATGCTTTGAAATTTCTTTGATCATAATATTATATATATATATATATATACATATATATATATATATATATATATATATATATATATATATATATATATATATATATATATATTATATATATATATATATATATATATATATTCATATTTGTGTTGTGGTGTACAAAGAAGTTTCTATCAGAAAAAAAGGGCTTGCGGAAAAGGTGGCATCAAATGAAAGAAGATAATTAGTTTTTTTAGCTGTCGGAGAGCCAGTGCGACACACTAACCACCAGGCTAGACTAGACTAGTCCCAAATTGATTGACAGGTTTTTTCATCTGCTTTCTGCCCCAGGGGAAAGAGAGAGAGAGAGAGAGAGAGAGAGAGAGAGAGAGAGAGAGAGAGATAGATAAATAGAGCGAGAGAGAGAGAGAGAGAGAGAGAGAGAGAGAGAGAAGAGTATGTATGTTGGTGTAGTGGTGTGTTGTGTGTGTGTGTGTGTGTGTGTGTGTGTGTGTGTGGTGTGTGTGTGCGAGTTCTATAATGTATTTCTTTCCGTGGTATGTGTTCTCTTTTTTTGAGGAGAGGAAAGATATAGAAGATACAGAGAGCTGGAAAAATCAACGTTCAGGTTTATTTCTTAAAAAGAGTATGGATATGATGTAAGTGTCCTTTAAAAATCAGATAGCATTCAAAGGATACTGTTTATACAAGTCTGTATGTTTTTTTAAATTTGAATTGTAACACTATGTAAATAAGCAAATTATTCCCTTGAAAAATATGCTCCTTTTTGGGGGGCATTATCGCTTTTTTGTTCTCACTTTCCTGACTTTCATTCTTGTGTCCTATTTTTTGTGTTGTTGGTTTTCTTTCTTTCCTTCTTTCTTTCCAACCTCACCGATAATAGTTTTGAATGCTCTTCTTTCCTGATTTGCATTCTTGGTTTGGTCTGTAAGCATGTGGAGTAATTTTTTTTTATATTGTTTCATGATTTTTGTTTAAAACATGTTCTGATTAAAATAGGTCATCTCTCCATCTCTATCTGTCTGTCTATCTCTCTGTCTGTCTGTCTCTCGGTTGTCTGTCTGTCTTTGTCTCTGCCTCTCTTTGCGTCTGTCTCTCTGTCTGTCTCTGTTTCTCTCTGTCTCTCTCTCTGTCTTTCTGTCTCGCTCTTCTGTCTCGCTCTCTCTGTCTCGCTTTCTGTCTCGCTCTCTCTGTCCTTTTTCTTTCTTTCTTTCTTTTTCTTTTCTTTCTTTCTTTTTCTTTCCGTATTTTTTCATCCTTCCTACACGCCCTCTTTCAATTCGCAATCTTCTTTCTATGTGTATGTGGTTTCTGGTTTTAGTTTTTCTTCGTTATATTTTTGGGATCATTTCATTAACTCCCCCACTTGTGTCAAGTACATGGTGTTGTTCACGTATCTCATTATTCTGAAGTCTGTTTGTCTTCTTCTCCAGTCCGTTTGCATGCTATCCATGCTTGTTGCTTGTTCATTTTATATACTCAGTCGTTCTGTATTTTTTGTTTTGTCTTGGGTCAGATTATCTACGGGATAGGCCCTATAGGAAATGATGATATAAAGGAATAAAAAAAATGAAACGTAGCTTGATACTATCGGTATACACATTTCTTTTTGAGATTAGTTTGAATTTACCTTCAGAGAAATCGGTCGTGTGTGACTGAAATTCTACTGTTAGAACTATCTGTCCGTATGCCTGTCTGTGTTTTCTGTCCTGTCTGTCTGTCTGTCTGTCTGTCTGTCTCTCTCTCTCTCTCTCTCTCTCCCCCCACCTGTCTGTCAGTCTGTCCCTGCTCTCTCTCTCTCGCTCTCCTTATAGTGTCTCTCTGCATTTGTGTCTCTGCAAGTCTGTGTCTCTGTCAACCTCCCCCCCCCCCCCCTCTCTCTCTGTATGTATGTATGTGCGTGTGTATGTGTTTGGCAACAGCAAAGTGAGAGGCTGTATGACCAGTGGCTTTCCCACTCATGGAATTCCCCTTTACAGCTTAGTCTTTAGTGATCGACTATGACTCGCTGACTAGGAGCTGACTCGCGCCTGTGCTGCAGCCCTGGGGAGCTGGTTGGCCTTTGGAGAATATCTCCAACGCTGACTGTCCTTATGCCCACTTGGCCGAGAGAGTGGGGATGTACTGTGAGCAAGGCATCTCAACTATAATCAAATTTCTGCCCAGTTTCCAAAACAGCAGCTGCCTCCTCTGCTGTTTTGGAGGTCATCGTCGGACACGACGGACAAACATACATACATACATGTGTTTGAGACAGAACTGTAAAATGAGAAATTTCAATGCATTCGAGTTTTCATGCTATATATATCACATAATAAGAGCCATCATCCTTCTAATCGGTGTCAACGTCATCATTTTCCTCCTCCTCCTCCTCACCACCACCACCATCACCACCCCAACCCACCCACCCCTCCCACTCTACACCATACCACCACCACCATGAAGAAGAACAGCACATCAATAAAACAATATCGGCATCGATTCCAAGCAGCACCTTTGAAGGTACACTCTAAAGGTAGGTGGGGCAGCCGGACCCCCCACCCTTATAAAAGAATGATACTAGGTAGTAAGACTAATGTATTAATTAAGCATGATAAAGCGTCTTAGAAGGTTG
>CM054153.1:21273729-21296229 GCA_028751875.1 Rapana venosa
TGCCTTCCGAATTAGAGAAAACATCCCCCTTTCATTCTGACATTTCATTCTGTGTGTGTGTGTTTGTGTGTGTGTGTGTGTTTGTGTGGGTGGGTGTGTGCGTGCGTGCGTGCACATTTGGACTTGTTGGAACTATTAATTGTTACTTGTTGTATGACTGTGTAAGAATGAGTTGAGTGCAAGCGCTTTGATTTGTCTCTGCAAGATATAGCGCTATATAAGTTCCATTTAGTATTATTACATATCTATGTTTTTATATTTTGTTGTTGGTAGAAATGTAACATCGTTTCTGTCCATTTTTCTTTGAATACTTTGCAGAATGAAACTGAACTGAAACCTCCCCCCCCACACACACACCAAAAAAAGTGTTAATGCACAGATATACCATAAGTTTTGCTGATAGGCGTTTTTGCTATAATCTTACAATTATGTGATAGAAGAAATCTTTTAAAACGACAGTTGAACTGCCGCATCTTTTAACTTAACAAGTGCCGCATCTTAGAATAACCGAATAATTGCTGCGTTTCCCAATTATTGATTCAGAATGAAAACTCTGAAGTAGTACTGAAGCTCAGGTGTGGTGGACGGTGGAGGGGGGGGGGAGGCGGGGTAGGGGGAGGGGAGGGGCAGCAAAAGCAATCGGCGTGAGTATTCCTGCAATCAATATCACAAAAGAGAGACAATGAGTAAAGAGAGAATGCAAACTGAAACAGATGTTCTGGGTAGCAGTGTCGGGGAAGACTGGGGGGATATGGGGGGGGGGGGAGAAACCAAACAAAAAACAACCCAGACGACAAGACAGGCAGACCAGACGATCATTACCGTGGCGTCTGCCGCTAAATCTCTGACAACGAATCTAGACAATTCCCCGCAGCTTGAGAAAATCAGACACAGTTCCCCCCGAGCAAATTAATGTTACGTGTACTGAGGAGTTACAATGCACTTGACTTGATAAGCCTCTCTTAGTGAGAAAATTGTGATTATTACGCCGGTAATGGATAGCATATGTTAAGAGGCAGCATTTATTACCGGTGGTTTCGACAGATTAGTACAAGCTGATTGTCTTAAGCTGAGTATTGATGTTTATATGGGAGCTGATATGTCGTGAATACCATCCAGCATCACTTTTTCCAGCATCAAGAAAAAGCATTGTCAGAAAAAGAGAAAGATCTTGACTATTTTTTCTATAGATTTTTTGAGAGAAAGCACAGACCTTTTCTTTTCTTTTCTTGTTTTTTTTGTTTTGAAAAACAAGTTCATCTCCTTCTTAAGAGTTATTGTAAACACAAGGGAATGTGCATCTTCTGTGTTGTCTTTCTGTGTAAAAGACTTCCTCATTTATGACCGAATGCGTCAAAGAAAATAGGTCGGTACGAATCGGTTGTGTCCTGTCTATCAAGTCACTGACTTGCTGGTCAGTTGCTCCGAGTAATTGCATAATTGTGTCGTCTGTGGATTCCGCCTTAGTTTCTGGCACTGTGGTAATCCTGACTAGAGTTCTTTCGATCAAATTGTCCCAGCTCTTTGTCTTTGTGCTCTGTCTGTCTGTCTGTCTGTCTATCTGTCAGTCTCTGTCTGACTCCCTGTCTCTGTCTTTTCCAAAATTTGTTCTTTCAAAAACTATTTAATCTTTCTCCGATGTCCTGTTAAACTACTTCACAGTTCAGTGTTGTGTCTGTCAGTCTGTCTGTCTCTGACTCTGTCTCTCTCTGTCTGTCTCTCTGTCTTTGTCTCTCTCTGCGTTTATGCTGATGGACAGCGAACGCTTAAGTGTGTACTTTGCGTGAACGTGCTTAAATTGTATAACTCAGATTGGTATGTATCTAGAATAGAGTATTTTGTTTTCTTTAGTAAGGGTTCACCTGTACAAAGATGTTAACCAGTATTAGAGTTGAATAACATCATTATGGTAGCAGGTATTCATTAGACCTTTGTATACGCAAAATCTCACCATTGGGAAACTTCGGAGCTCTCGATAAAGAACGAAAAAAAAAAGAAATCCAGACCTGATCTGATTGTCATTTAAAAACTATTTTCTCTGTATTGTAAGCCTGTGTCATTGAGCCAAGTCAGACTATCTCCTTTTATCTCAGTCTCCATTTCATTATTTCGCCTGTTGCGTAGACTTCTTGTGCTATGCTAGCATGAGTGCGTGTTGAAGAGAGAGAGAGAGAGAGAGAGAGAGAGAGAGAGAGAGAGGAGAGAGAGAGAGAGAGAGAGAGAGAGAGAGAGAGTTAGAGTTAAAGAACTAACATCCTACAACTATGCGACAAGCGTAGAGAGTTGAAGAAAAAGAAAAATGAAACAAAAGAAAGAGCAGAACAATATAGGGCAGTCAACAAAAGAATCAGGAAGTCCATGACGGAGGCAAAAGAGAGATGGATCGGTGAACAGTGCCAAGACTTTGAAGAGAACATCAAGAAAAACAATAGCAAGAAAGCATATCAGCTGGTGAAAGACCTGACTAGCACGAAACAGAGAAAAGGTTTAACAATCCAAGACAAAAATGGGAAGTGTCTCACTGACGACCAGGATATTCTGAACAGATGGACAGAATACTGCTCCGACCTGTATAACTATAGAACCGCAGGAGATCCAGAAGTCCTTAATGTACCCGAAAGCAAAGACACAGACAGTCACCCTATCCTCCGAGAAGAAGTGGAAACAGCAGTCAGATCGCTGAAAAAGGGGAAGTCAGCAGGGGCTGACAACATTCCAGCTGAGTTGGTCCAAGCTGGAGGGGAAGCCATGATCAGCGCCCTACTAAGAATCTGCAACAAGATCTGGCAGACAGGAAAATGGCCAACACCATGGACACAGTCACTCATCATCACCCTCCCCAAGAAAGGAAATCTACAACAATGCCATAATTACCGCACAATCAGCCTCATATGTCACCCAAGCAAGGTCATGCTGCAGATAATATTGAATAGACTGAAGCCACAAGCAGAGACCATCATTGCTGAGGAACAAGCAGGTTTCAGAGCAGGGCGCAGCACAACAGAACAGATATTCAACCTCAGAATACTATGTGAGCGGTACCTTCAACATCAACAAGACCTTTACCACGTATTTATCGATTTTAAGAAGGCATTTGACAGGGTGTGGCATGCAGCTTTGTGGGCAACCATGAATTTGTACAGCATCAATGCAAACCTGATCAGAGTCATCAAACAGCTGTACAGCGAGGCCACCAGTGCAGTGTACTACAACAACAACATTGGAGAATGGTTTCGAACAACAGTTGGAGTAAGACAGGGCTGTCTACTCTCACCCACTCTTTTCAACATCTTCCTTGAGAGAATCATGGCTGATGCACTGGAACATCATGAAGGATCAGTCAGCATTGGTGGCAGAACGATCACAAACCTCCGCTTCGCAGATGACATTGATGGAATAGCAGGATCAGAAAAAGAGCTTGCCAGCCTAACAGAACACTTGAATAAGGCCTCCAAAACATACGGCATGGAAATCAGTGCAGAGAAGACCAAACTGATGACTAATAACACCAACGGCATTAGCACTGATATCAGGGTTAATGACCAGAAGCTGGAAACAGTTCAAAGCTTCAAGTACCTGGGAGCCATTGTATCAGACCAGGGATCCAAGCCAGAAGTAGTATGCAGGTCTGCACAGACAATAACAGCTTTGTCAAAGCTAAACACCATCTGGAGAGATAAGAATATCTCACTTATCTCCAAGATCAGACTAATGCGCTCCCTTGTCATATCCATATTTCTGTATGCCTGTGAATCATGGACCCTGACTGCAGATTTGGAGAGAAGAGTACAGGCAGTGGAGATGAGATGCTTTCGGAGACTCCTTGGCATCTCCTACAAAGACCACATAAGCAACGAGAGCGTGCATAACAGAATCCAGCAAACCATTGGACCCTATGAGAACCTTCTAACGATCGTGAAAAAGCGTAAACTTAAATGGTATGGGCATGTCACAAGATCCCAAGGAATTACAAAGACAGTTTTGCAAGGCACTGTCCAAGGAGGAAGAAGAAGAGGCAGACCAAGGAAGAGCTGGGAGGATAACATCAGCGAATGGACAGGCCTAGAACTCAACAAAACCCTGAGAAAGGCAGAACAGAGAGAGGAATGGAGGGAACTGGTTGTTGAGTCTTTGAGGGTGCCCCCACGGTCGTCAGACTACGGGACAGATAGATAGATAGATAGAATTGGATAAGCCAAAGGCTTCTTTACACCAGGCCCTCATGGGAAAAAAAGTGAAACAAACATGAAGAGAGAGAGAGAGAGAGAGAGAGAGAGAGAGAAGAGAGAGAGAGATGAGAGAGAGAGAGAGAGAGAGAGCTGTGGTTGAAACGGAAGACAAGTAAAGGTAAAGGAGTCCCATAACCTATAAGGTCGTAGGGGAGCGAGGCGTCAGAGACCTCACTTCTCTAGGGCCAGCATATTAAGGGCGGCGCCCATCTCCTCTCCCTCGCTGCTTTACCTTCCCTGACCCTAAAGAGGGCAGGTACCCATTTACAGCTGGGGAACTGGGGAACTGTACTGAAGCTAAGGCGCGCAAACGGTCACCCATCCAAGTGGTAACCACGCTCGACGCTGCTTAACTTGGCTAGGGGAAAGCGAGTGCTCCGACCACTGAGCTATCCCGTCCCCGGAAGACAAGACGAAAATGATATACCCACCCAAGTTTCCTTAAGAAAAAAGTTCTTGGACGATCAGATCCTTATAAAACACACATTCACTCTCTATGTCCCGAAAAAAACAACTCTCTATCCTTTAACAAACAGCCTCCCCCCTCCCTTAACCCCCCTAAAACCCCTCACAAAAAACAACAACAACAACAAACCCCAAAGCAAAAACAACCAGATCACACAGATAACTTCAGATGCGACACTACTACTACATCACAGATCAGCAGAGGCATGTACACATTGATAAAGCACCGATGAACACGGTAACGAAGATCGCTCCATAATGCATGATAGTCTGATGACGTCCAGCCTAGCGTATAAGACGGAGCCTTTTATCTATCTATCTTTGGCCATCGTCTAAAGTACTGACCCGATCCTCTCAGTGTAGACTTGAAGGTTGGGTTTTTGGGGAGGGCATGAAAAATGAACAGAGTGACCCGTGTAAGGCCTGGGAGGTGGGTGTTGTACTTTGTGAGGGCAGACTGGCGATAACCCGTCTCATATTTTACGTGGGATTCTACTGCTAGAACGTTCTGTATAAAGTGTGTGTGGTGTGTGTGTGTGTGTGTGTGTGTTGTGTGTTATGTGTGTGTGTGTGTTGTGTTGTGTGTTGTGTTGTGTGTTGTGTGTGTGTTGTGTGTGTTTGTGTGTGTGTGTGTTGTGTGTGTGTATGTGTGTGTGTGTGTTGAGTGTTTTGTGTGTGTGTGTGTGTGTGTGTGTGTGTGTGTGTATGTGTGTGTGTGTGTGTGTTTTGTGTGTGTGTGTTCTTCGTGTGAAGGCAGCCTCTCTGTGTGTGAATGTATATGAATCGGTTGCTTTTTTGGTCTAAGGGTTTTGATTGTGACACTGTAGCTTTTAAGCTGTCTCGTAAAGAAATATGAAGACGGAGATGTTAGCAAGCGCTCATTCACGCACGCACGCACGCATACACGTGCACACACACACACGCGCATGCACGCACGGATGCAAACACGCACGTAAGCAAGCAAGCACACACGCACGCACACACAGATAAACAGACACACAAACACATACAGCTGGGCCTCAAACTCTCATACACAGACACAAGAGTAAGCACGCGAGTGCATGTACGCTTATTATGCATACACACACACGCCTTCATTACTGACTGTCATCAACTATTCATTGTGAGATTTATTGACAGAAGGTAATTAAAGATTACAGTAAGATTTATAGCGATGAGTCAGACCAGCGTCATTTTATAGTTAGCTTTAAGCATACACAAGAGATATGGCGAGAAGATGCATTTTCATGATGAGAGACAGAGAGAGACAGACAGACAGGCATGCAAGCAGGCTGTCAAACACTGCTTTTGACCATCCTATCTTAGGAAGAGAATGTAAGGCTACATCATTTGGATTGAAAAGACTCGCTTCATTTCTAAAAAAAAAAGACCGTTTTAAGTTGGGCACTAGCAGTGTATTATTCGTTGACATTCCTATTTGCATATTTCATATATCTTTATCGTGCAATGCACAGTTGTATCTGCTGTCTTTGCGGTTAAAAAAATAGTCTATAAAATGAACAGCTATTTACTTGAAGGGTTGATGCTTTCAACTTAAATTTTTGGGTGCTTGCCAAACCTAAAAGCATGTGAATGCCTCAGAAAAAAAGAAGACTGACAAGAGGAGGAGGAGGAGGAGGAGGAGGAGGAGAAGAAGAAGAAGAAGAAGAAGAAGAAGAAGAAGAAGAAGAAGAAGACGACGACGAGAGAAGAAGAAGAAGAAGAAGAAGAAGAAGAAATAGAAAAAGAAGAGGAAGAAGGAGTATCTAGGAGGAGGTTTGGGGAAAAAGAGGTGGGAAAAAGAGAAGAATTGAAGGCATTTTCCCTTGCTTTCTTGTTTGTTTGTTTGTTTATTTATCTATCTATTCATTTTTCATACTATATATATCTATATAGCGCAGGTCACGTCTGAGCAAATTGCTTGTCTCCCCTAGCTGACTTGCCCTCGTCAACTCTCCAGAAAAGTCTCTCTTCAGCTGGAAGAAGAGATCAATTACAAGCAGAGACGCTAGCGTCACACAGCTAGATCCTTTTTTTGCTCCCTCGCTTTCTTCGTCCGTGACTGGGATAAAGCGAACTATCATCGAAGCCATCTTTCACTGTCGTGCACCTGTCAAAATATAGTGTGGCTTCTCTATGCTAAGCTTCATTGTTTACTCTGTACTCTTCGTATTCTCTTTGCCCACTGAAGAATTCTACGACAGAAGAATGACGGTAGAGGTAAAAGGTTACGGTAAAAGGTGTTCCCGTAACCTATGCGGTGGTTTTGGGAGCGAGGTGTCGGAGACCTCGGCTTCTCCAGGGGCCAGCATATCGAGGGCGGCACCCATCTCCTCTCTCCCTCCCTTCTTTAGCTTCCCTGACCCTGAGGAGGGTAGGTACCCATTGACAGCTGGGTGAAGTGGGGGACTGTACGGAAGCCAAGGCGCACAAAGGGTCACCCATCCACTTTGCAACCACATTCAATGCTCCTTAACCTTAGCTTGGAGAAAGCGACTGTTCTGACCACTGAGCTATCCCGAAGAGGTAGAGCAGACCAAAAAAAAAAGCTAAAGATAAAAAGTAAGAGAGACAGACAGAGAGAGAGACAGAGACAGACAGACAGACAGAGTTGGAAACTAGTAGAACATCTCTTAATCTAAACAAAAAACAAAACAGAAAAAAATAAAAGAAGCTTAAGACTTTTCTTTTGTAACATTTAGGATCTTATTTGATTTGGTGGTTTTTTTTTTGGCCTGAGAAAAAATGTTTTTACAGAGTAGGAACAACCCACACCTCCTGTTGTTTAAAGCGAAACAATGGGAAGAACAGAGATGTGGTGGAGGCACAGATTGTATTCGTGGGAAGGCAATAAAAAAAGAGTGGAGTCTTTCTAAAATAATGTTAACTATTTTTTTTAAAGATAATACGAGTGAAGCTTTACAAATTCCTCTTACTGCGTTTGCTGAAAACAAAATGTGAGGAGACTTTATAAAAAGAAAATCGAACAAAGCGAGCTACAGTGCATTTGACCAGGAACTCGATTCTTTTTTCTCGTGTTGGGAAGAAATGAGACAAAGGTTTGTAAAACAGAAATGAAACAAAACAAAGAACAGCACAGTTAAAAGCCACACAGCAGGCAGGTTTTCCATTTTCTTGATTAAAGCAGATTCGCCATAAAGGTTTCTTTATTTCCTTATTTGTTTACCTATTTGTTTATACCTCTCTCTCTCTCTCTCTCTCTCTCTCTCTCTCTCTCTCTCTCTCTCTCTCTCTCTCTCTCTCTCTCTTCCTCCCCCTCCCTGCCTCCATCCCCCTCCCTCTATCTATTCCTACCTCCCTCATTCTCTCTGTCTCTCTTTGTCTCACTCTGTCTCACTCTATCTATCTATCTATCTATCTATCTATCTATCTATCTATCTATCTATCTATCTATCTATCTATCTATCTATCTATCTATCTATCTATCTATCTCTATTGCCTTGATTTGTGATATTGGACCGTTTGCCGATAGTATCTACTTTTTAATAATTAACTTACATATTTCCTTATCAGTGTTGTATATTTTGCTTATTCGAACATTTTCATTTAATTTAAAAGAAATACTGAGAGTTATTATTCCACTGTTTCTTCTGCAGGGTTTAAATTAATTGCCCATCTGCTAAAAAAAAAAAGAATTCTTCGCAGACATCTCTGTATCTGACAGGCGTTAGTTAGGGTAACAAACAAAAACAACTAAGCTGTTCTCTGTCGCCCTGATGACATATGTTTATGACTGAGACAACCCAGAAAGCCAATCACTCCTGCTCTGCGGACACTTTGTCATCATGGAATGGTTGTTGTCCAGTCTCTCCCGCCTGATTCTTTCTTCCCTCCCCCCCCTCCCCCCCAAACCCACGCCCCCAAATTATTTTCCTCCCACAGTCCTTTCTTAAACACTAGCATCAGCTTGTCAAAGAATTAGGAGAGTGGAGGAGGACAAAACGAAAATAATAAAGGAAAGACAAAAAAAGAAAGGAAGAATGTTTGCAGCAGGATGAAAGGCTTTTCATCAAGAACTTGCAAAGAAATGGACCCCCCCCCCCCCCACACACACACAAAAATCTTCAGAAATGTTTTTCTTATGCATTCAAGATGCCATTATTTTGTTTGGCGCAGAAAAGACACACACGCACGCAATCACGCACTCATGCACGCTCGCACGCTCGCACGCCAACGCACACACACACACACACACACGCATGCACGCACGCACGCACGCACGCACGCACGCACGCACGCACGCACGCACGCACGCACGCACGCATGCACATACCCACCCACGCACGCACGAACACACAAACACACGCACGCACGCACGCGCGCACGCACACACACTTTAAGAAAAACGAAATGACACTAACTTAAACTGGCGATTGAATCAAGTAAAAAACAAACAAACAAACAAAAAGAAACAACGAAACAACACAACAACGAATGCTTTGCTAAAAACAAGGTAGAATAAAAAGTAGAATGAACAGGAAGAAACTTCAGGGTGTCTTTCATGTATTTCGTTTTCAGAACAAGAACAAATGAACATCTTTTAACAAAGCAGTACATAGTAAAAGAAATTAAATGGAACAGAATGAGCCCTCTCTCTCTCTCTCTCTCTCTCTCTCTCTTCTCTCTCTCCTCTCTCTCTCTCTCTCTCTCTCTCTCTCTCTGGTTTTGTTTCATTTTGCTTGTTTGTTTTAAGCCTTTTCTCATTGTGACATGGTCACACTGGATATTCCCCCCCCCCCCCCCTTTTTTCTGTCCCATTTATTAATTTGCTTACTTCTCTCTCTCTCTGTCTCTGTCTCTCTCTGTCTCTCTCTGTCTTCCCCTCTCTGTCTCTCTCTCTCTTCATTCGCGTATGCATTTATTCCTTTATTTATTTTTTTATTAACACTTGAGTTCGTCGCGTTTCTCCTAATTACTTGGCTCTCTCTCTCTCTCTCTCTCTCTCCTCTCTCTCTCTCTCTCTCTCTCTCTCTCTCTCTCTCTCTCTCTCTCTCTCTCCTTCTCTCTCTTTTCTCTCTCTCTCTCTCTCTCTCCTTCTCTCTCTCTCTCTCTCTCTCTCTCTCTCTCTTCTTGCTGAGTTGCCCACGACAATTCTCAACGCCAGGTTTTCTTCCGACCCAGGAAGGGAATCAATTATTAGAGCTAAGACGTCGGCCAGGTCAGCAGACCATCTCCATGCGTGACCGGGATTTAAGTTGAAAGTTTAACCACAAAGTCTTCCACTCTTTTCTGTCCCCCCCCATCCCCCATCCCCAACCGTATTGCTTTCAGTATTATGCTGCATCTAAACTGGACAGTGGCCAATTCATTGAGAGAGAGAGAGAGAGAGAGAGAGAGAGAGAGAGAGAGAGAGAGAGAGAGAGAGAGAGAGAGAGAGAGAGAGAGATGATGATGACGATGAGAGAGATTTATTTTTATTTATTTATTCTTTTATATCGAGGATAATGGAATAAGCACTCATGTGCTTTTTTACATCCAGTCCTCGTGTGTATGCGGTTTTGTAAATTTTGTCATCTGTTCCCACTGGGACACAAAATGGCCTACTCTTCCAAAAGGCGGAACGGATTTTAACGTGTGCTCAAGATGTTCTGCGTGTGTTCGCACACGGGACCTCGGTTTATAGTCTCATCCGAAGGATGATGATGCGAGATGCTTATAAGAACAGACAAAAAACAAACCAACCCCAAAACAAAAGAAACAGATAAGAAGGAGGTTGGCAGGATGGTTAGGACACTTGCCTGCCAACAACTAAACTGTGTGGTGCTGGGTTTGATTTCCAATCTCACCCGTTCTTCCCAGTGCAATGTCAAAGTCCTTCAGATGACACTATAAATCAAGGCCCTGTGTGCGAACGCACGCAGAACATCTTGCGCACACGTTATAAACCCGTTCCGCCTTTTGGAAGAGTATGCCATTGTGCGCCCGTAGGAATGGAAGACAGAAAACCCTCCAGCATGCAAACAGGTATCGTGTTTAGACACCACCCCAGAAGTCGGAATGTGGCTACCTAAATAGTGGTGGTGGTGGTGGGGTCGGGTGAGGGGGTGGGTGAATCCGTTCGCATACGCTAAAATCTCTCATTATTGGTGAACCTCGGAGCTCTAACCGAGGAACGAAAGAAGAGAGAAAGGAATAGATGATATATGAAATAGGGCCGAAATAGGGAGAATGACTCTTAACTTGGTCCATACCCCATTTACCAAAAAAAATGAAATAGCTCTAAAACTGTTTTTCTTAATCATTCATAGGAAACACTGGTGAACAATCTTTTTTTTTTTTCTTAAGCACTCGGCATTTCTTGCGTCGGGCAACAACAAGTAACGACCTAAAATACAATCTAAAAAGATAGTGAACGGGAAAAGAAAAAGTCATGGAGATGTATTAGAATGAAAATTAGATTCTAGAAAACAAAAACCCAAAACAAAAAAGGAAAGCCTTTCTGAAGTAAAATTAACCTGAGTGAAATTAAAACGAAGGAAGCTTTACAATGTCTGTCTTTTGGGTTTGGAGCAGCAAGACAAAAACAAAACAGAAAAAAGAAAGCCTTGACAAAATGAAGTGATATAAAGTTTAATTAAGGGTAACGTAGCAGGCAGGTCACTCCTTTTTTGTGTGTGGTTCAGGCCGGCTGCCTCAGCCTATAGATTTATTTATTCATTTATTTGTCTATTTATTTATTTGTTCACATGTGTACGTATTCATTTATCTGTATACACGTAAGCTTTAATGCATGTCACGACTTGTCTCATTGCGAATCTCTCCTGGCTGATTTGCCCACGACAATTTCTCGACTCCAAAGATGTCAGTGTCAACGCAGGCCACAGCCGCTAGTGATAGGCATGATACGACCGCTGATTATAAAGTCCGTTCCCCTCTGGAATCCAGTAGACATCCTGAGATTTCCGTTCCCATCCGGAGTTCAATAGACATCCTGAGATTTCCGTTCCCCTCTGGAGTACAATAGACATCCTGAGATGTCCGTTCCCCTCTGGAGTACAATAGACATCCTGGGATTTTCGTTCCCCTCTGGAATCCAATAGACATCCTGGGATTTCCGTGCTCCTCTGGAGTACAATAGACATCCTGGGATTTCCTTTTAAAAGCTTGGTACTTACCCTGTATCCTTCAAGGGCGGCAGGATAGGACGGATGTTGATGGAGAAGGGGACTGGCAAAAAACAGGCTGAGTGCAGGTAGTGTGGCTCTTCATGCTGCCAAAAACTCTCCACAAAGAAGACTACAGTACCCTAAGGAGGCTTTCTTTGCCGTTGCTCTTAGCTCTAGGGAGTTTTTCCCCTTCTCTCTAAAGCATTCAGGATCTCATTTGCCGTTTTCTCTTTACAAAAAAAAGAAGAAAAAAAAAGTGAAAGTCAAATTCTGTTCAGAGTAAAACAAAGACAAGATGTTAACAATGGAGACGGAATAGAGCGAACATTAGATTAAAGAGAAAGGAAATCGAGTGAAGACTTAATAAAGACAAAGCAAATGCGAAATTGAAAAAAAGTTTTGAATTTTTTTTTCTTATTGTGATAGGGAAAAAGTATTCCTGGAAAGGTTTTGCGATTTTGAATAAAATGAAAGAAAATGAAATGAAATTGAAAGCAACACAGCGTGTCAATCTCCAGATTTCCGTATTCGAGTGACTCAAGCATACAAATTAATTGTTTGTTAATGTTTGGTGACAGTTTTGCTGACATTGTGACTGAACATTAAAAAGATACAAGTAATGCTATGTTAAGGGAAAGTTAAGATAACAAAGTTCAAGGTTTCTTTTGTGTTTGCTTTCAGAGCAAGGGTGAATTGACTGTTTTACTGTGGATCGGTGGTCTAGAGGTACCACAACCACCTAGAAAGCGAAAAGCCCGGGTTTGATTCCCATTTGTGCCCGAAACTTTTCTTCTATCCACCAGACCTTGAGTGGTGGTCTGGGTGCTAGTCTTTCGGATGAGACAATAGACCGACGTCCCCAGTGGAACACGCATTTTCAGCACGTAAAAACCCCCCACACGGCAAAAAGAGAGAGGTCCCTGGCAGCATCCTGTAGAAAAAAGCCACTCTGATAGGGAAACAAGAAAATAATGCACATGTAGACAGAAAAATTGATGACAAAATTGACAAAACTGCATACACACGGGGACTGGATGAAAAAAAGCACACGATCCTTATTCCATTATCCTCGAAATAAAAGAACAAATAAATAAAAATAATAATTTTTTTAAAATTGGTAGCGCTGCTCTTGTGGCGACGCGCTGCCCCCTCGGAGAGCAGTTCGATTTTCAGGCAGAGAAATCTGCCTTGGCATAAAGGGGTATACAAAATAAATCAAGCAGGTTTTTCACTCGTCTTTGATATAAGGGGAATATTGAAAATCTATTTGCCTAGTTATTTCTGCATTGTCGTTTTATTCATTTACTTATCATCTTTTTTTCGTTTATTCATTTACATTCGAGCTTTAGTGCATATCCCGTCTCACCTAATCGCTTGTCTTGCCTGGCAGACTTGCCCTCGACAATTCTCAACCGAAACCTTTCCTCAACAGGAAGGGGATCAATTAGAGTAGAGACGTCAGCCTACAGACCATCTCTGTTCGTGACTGGGATGAAACGAACTTTGAACAGAAAGTCCTTCGCTCTCTTCAAGACCAGTCTGTATCCTGGATTCGCTTGGCTGAACTTTCTTCTGCGTTTAGCCGTTCACCTTCTGCACTCCACTTTAGCCACAGCGGGTGCAGAGGCGGATCGTTTTCTAAAAACAAAACAAAAACACAAAGACAAAACAACAAAAAAAAGGGTTGGAGACTGGGAGCAAGCAAAACGAAAGAGGGCCGGGGTGGGGGATGGGGGGAGGTTGGGGTGCTGAAAGCAGATAGGAAAGCTCTTAACTAAGCCAATAACCTTGTACAAGAAGAAAAACCTGTGTACAAGGGGAATTTTTCTCAAACAGTCAGGATCTCATATACGTTGCCAAAACAAAAGAAAAATTGAAAAGGAAATAATGAAGATGAACAAAAACAGAGATTGTATTAGAAAGACAAGAATGTGCAAGAAAATCTTAATTTTTGTTTTTTGCTTGAACCCCTCCCCCACAAAAAAATCAGAGGAGGCTGTCTAAAATTCATTCATTAAAAAAATTATTTATTTATCTACATATTTGGTCCCCCTGCCCCCCATTTTTGTTTTTCGTGTATTTTTGATAGCGCTGGTTTGGTCTCACCAATTCATTTTTCACTTCTTTGCTGACTTGCTGTCCCTCTCCTCAACGCTCAACTCAAGTCTCCCTTCAAACAGAAAAGGCATTGATTAAAAGCTAGAGACGACAGACATCAGACCATCCCTGATAGTGACGGGTATGAAGCAAACATTGATCAGAAAGTCTCTCACTCCCTTCAACCCACTATATAAGTTTATAGGTCTTGGATTCCTTTTCCCGAACCTTCTTTCAGCATGGTACACTTCCTTTTCTTTATTCCCACCGTAAGCAGTGAAGAATTCATAGGAGATGGAGGTGGAGAGAGAACAAAAAGGCAAACAGCCGGGTTAAAAGCAGGTAAAATGGCTAATAACCGAGCCAGTAATGATGTACAGAAAACAGAAAATCGTACCCAAAGGAGTGGGTATATTCTCTTTAAGTAAGCAGGGCATTTGTTTAACTCAACAACAACAACAACAAAATGACTGCGCAAAAGATTCCAATCGGGATGAAATTGAAAGAAAAAAGTTGATATGCCGAGAATAGAGATTAGATTAGCGAGAAGGGAAAACGATTGGAAGGTTTGAAAAGTAAACATAAACCAAAATAACAGTAATAATTAAGGAAGCTTGACCATTTCTCAGTAAATGTCAACAAAAATAAAATCAGAAGTGGGAGAAGGTTTCCTGAAATGAAATTAAAGAAATAAAACGAAATGACATTAAAAGCAATACAACAGGGAAAAGCCTTAAGCTTTTCCCGATTGAGGCATCACCAGCTTGTTTTTCTTAAAATTATTGATTTATTTATCTGTGTGTTTATATAGTTGTTATTTCTGTTTGTGATGTGCTGTTGTTGACGTTTTCTCGTTGTGCTTGTTCTCCTGAGACGAAAATCTAAGCAGATTTTTTGCGTGGTTAAATCTGGAAGACAATAGATTAAGATGAAGAAATCTGCATTAGCTGGAGCGTCAGACAAACCAGCTCTGAACTATGATTAGAACATATAAAAGAATATTATTATTCTTGTTATCTGCGGATCTATCAGCATCAAAATATATGCGGTATTTTGCTTTTGACTATTTGCTTCCATGTCTTAAACATTGTCTGTAGCCAGTTTCCTTTCTGAGTGTGTCAAATCAAAGAAATAAACAAAAGAGACACAAAAAACATAAAGAAAGTGAAGGGGGGTTTGCAAGAGGGAGGATATTTTATTAGGAACCCTACAGAGAATCTGCTTAAGTCTTAAGAGAAGTCTGCTTTGGCATCCAAGATCTCATTTGCTTTTTGTCACCCCCATAAAACAACAACCCCAAACCTCCAAGCAAACAAAACCAACATAAAAATCAATATAAAACAGGAACAATGAATGACACTCTGCTGAAATGGCAATTGGATCCAACAAAAAAAGAAAGGAAAGCAATAAGTGATGCTCTTTTAAAACGAAAGGTAAATAAAACCAGAATGGACAAACAGCACTTCAGAGTTTTCTTTAATGATTGTTTGGATTTTAGAGCGAGAAATAAAGAAAGAGACGTCTTTTTTGTACTGAAACAAAAGAAAAGAAAAGAAAATAGAATATAATTTAAGAAAAAGGCTGGCTTTTTAGCATTCACTCATTTCAGAATCCTCAGGATGAAAAGGTAGTTATTTTATTTATTTATTTATTTACTTATTTGTGTATTTATTAACTTCTTTATTTATCTCTTTACTGTTCCTTTATTTATTTGTTCATCTATCTATCTATTCATGTTTCTTATTTATTTGATAGTTTTCGTATTATCTGTTCATTTATCTATTATTCCTTATTAGTTGTTTGTTTATTTATTCATAGTCTATCATGTTTATTTATTCATAGTCTATCAACTTCTTATCTATTTGTTTGTCCATTCTACTCTTATCTACTTCATCTTAAATTGCTCTCTTCGGCTTATCTGTATAGCTCTGGTATATTAAAGGGTGTAATCGTGTGCGTGTGTGGGGGTGGGGTGGTGGGGGTGGGTGGGGGTAGATAGGGAAGGGGCAGAAGGGTTGATTTGAGAGTGATAGTGTTAGTTTATGGTACAACAGAGATTTAGTTATTTTTACTTAATGACAGACATATTTTAAAACTCACTCAGAATAAAGTCAACATTACCTCATACACATACAGCCTCCTTATACATACGCATTGGCATGCATGCATACATTTTCCCATTAATTTTTTTTATTTTATTGCTATTCATCTTTTTCTTTTACTTAATATTGCCAGAGAGAGAGAGAGAGAGAGAGAGAGAGAGAGAGAGGAGAGAGAGAGAGAAGAGAGAGAGAGAGAGAGAGTCATTCACTCATTCATGACATATCACTACGAGGCACTGAAGTTTAGGCATATAATATGTTTTCAAATAAACCACCTGGAATTTTACCACCCCCTCTCCCCAAGCAAACAAAAAAGACAACAGAGGCAGAGGTTTTGAGAAATGCATGAATGAATAATTCAATCAAAATTCTGTAGTTTGCATTGAAATCTTTCAACTCCCCCAAAAAAACAAACACAAAAACAAACAAAAAAACAACAACAACAACAACAACAAAACAACCCACAACAACAACAACAACAACAACCAACAACCCCACCAAACAAAACAACAACAAACCAACAACCGTGCGTTTTCTAAACCACACAGCAAATGCGTAAGCAACGCATGCACGCAGTCACACCACACTCTCTCCATCTTCCCCTTACACGCATTCATGCATTACGCTTCCCTGCATTCCAGTTTGCCGAAAAGATCAGAAGGATTGTATTGATTCACTGGGATTCAGTGAGGAGATTCACATTTTCGGTGTGATGTGTACTTCAATGTATGGTCTCTGTAGCACTTTTGTCTTGAGACTGTGATCTTACAAAGATCAAAGAGATATATTCATGACGACCATAAACTGCAGAAAAAGAAATAATAGGGAAGAGATTACAGATGGATAGGTACGTTTTACTGAAAGGAACAAAATGCAATGTAATGGCGAAGATTAGAGAAAAGAAAGAAACATCGTGAAAATTTTCGTTTACAGAAAACCAGTTTTGTTTTTGTTTAAATGTGGAGGGTTATGTGCCCAATGTTATTGAGAGTATTAGAGAAAAAATCACTAAAATTTAATTTACAGAAAACCAGTTTTGCTTTGGTTTAAATGTGGGGGTTATGTGCCCAATGTTATCGAGAGTATTAGAGAAAAAAACACCCTCCAACGCTTTCATTTAAAGAAAACCATTGACGTTTGTTCACAACTGCTGCATAATTTTGAAACAGCTTGTGAATGTTTTGTGTTGTGAAAGCCGGAGGGATACCGAAAGCCCAACGGAACCATGACAGAATCAGAAGGACAAACATTTAACTTGGAAGTTTTATCTCAACACACGACGTGCTTTGTTCAGAGACCCAACAAATTAGAAGGAAAGAGTTCACGAGAGAAGACACATGTCATGTTTGCTGGAAGAACAGGTCACAATCTAAGATTATCTCAAAGTTGTTGGGGGGGAGGGTTTGGCACATGAACGTGCAGAAAAGAGAAAAGAATACTCAAGGGAGGTTGTTTTGTTTTTTGTGGTTTTGCATGCAGGATCTCTGTGTGTCGCCCCCCTTCCCCTCCAAATGACAACGTAGAAGAATGCATTTCCCATTAGAATTAAAATGATAATATACCACGGTAACATACCAACAATTGAAAGCCTAAATACAAAAGAAAGGTAAAACAAAATTAAACTAAAAATCAAGTACGTTTGACAGTTTCTCGTCTTCGTGTTAGGAATAGAAAAGAAAAGGCTTTCTAAATATGAAACAAAAGAAGTAATATGAAACCATGTTAACAGCGACACAACGGGATAATCTTGAGCTTCCCTGATTGGAGTAAAACCAGCTCGTTTTATTTATACATGAATTGAGTTATCTATTGAAATATGCATCTATTTTGTCTCTGATGCTTTGCTGAAGGCTGTGGTTCTCAGTGTGCTTGTTCTTTGGGTTTTATCACACCTATAAAGTCATCTATGCTGATCTCTTAATGTGGCAGACAGAGAGATTAGGCGGAAGACGTCCACATTAGCTGGAGTTTCAGACAAAACCAGTTTTGATCTGCAACTAAACAAACCGAAAGGTTATCTGTTATCCCTGTTCTACACACCCATCATGACAAACTCTCCAATGTTTTATTTCTGTCATTTTCCTGCCTTTTACACTCTTCATGTCCAAGTTACTTTCTTACGTTCTCACATTAGTTTTCTAAAACGAACACACACACACACACACACACACACACACACACACACACACACACACACACACACACACACACACACAAAACACATACACACACACACACTCACTCTCACACACAGAGTGCAAAACGCACAGAATAGGAAGATGAAAGGGAGACAGGATGCAAGTTGAAGGTTTAAAAAAATTTTTAAAAATATTTTTTATTAGGAACCCTATGAACAAACTGCAGACGTCTTAGGATTTAAAAAAGCCCATCTGAGATCTCATTTGTTTCGCGTAACAAAAACAACAAAAACACAACAACAAAGATAATGAAAAAAAACCCACGCATCCATAAGAATAAGTATTGAACAAGAAAATTGACTGACACGTCGCTGAAATGGCGATTGCGTTAGGAAAAAGAAAAGAACACAGAAGAGAAACGATGCTTGTGTAAAACGAAAGTTAAATAAAACCAGAATGGACAAACAACACTTCAGGGTTTTCTGTAATGTTTTTTGTTTTTTTTTAATGGTGGGAATGATGTGACGTCTTTATTGAAGTGAAACAAAAACGAAAAGAAAATTGAATACAGTATAAAAAAAAAAAGATTGCGAGGTGTTGTGTGTTTTTTAAAAAAAAGACTTTCCTTATTGTGGATTTGTCAGTATGAAAAGGTTTATTTATTTATTTATTTTTTTCTACTTTATTCTTTCGTATGTTTTTTGTTGTTGTTACGTTTATCATTCATTTATTCATATTCAATCAACTTCTTGTTTGCTTATTATGACTTCTTTGTTTATTTATTCATATCCTATTAACATTTTATTTATTTGTTTATTCATTCTACTCTACTTCATTTTCAGAGTCTGTCTTCTGCTTATCTATATAGCTCTGGTATGTTGAAGCGTGTGTGCGTGTGAGTGAGTGTGTGTGTGTGTGTGTGTGTGTGTGTGTGTGTGTGTGTGTGTGTGTGTGTGTGTGTGTCGGTCGGGAAGTGGGGAAGGGTGGGCAGAGGATTTGGTTTGAGAATGGCACTAATAATGTATAGTACAGCAGAAGTTTAGCTTTGACACACACACACACTCCCACATTTTTTACGTTTTCCTTGCCCTTTGCCCTTTTGGAGAAGGGGGGGGGGAGAGAAAGAGAGATAATGAATGAATGACAAAGGTTTGACGAGAGAGAGAGAGAGAGAGAGAGAGAGAGAGAGAGAGAGAGAGAGAGAGAGAGATTAATTTATTCATTCTTTTATATCGAGGATAATGGAATAAGCACTTATGTGCTTTTTTTTACATCCAGTCCTCGTGTGTATGCGGTTTTGTAAATTTTGTCAACCATTCCCACCGGTACACAATGGCCTACTCTTACGAAAAGCGGAACAGGATTTAACGTATGCACAAGATGTTCTGCGTGCGTTCGCACACGGGGCCTCGGTTTATAGTCTCATCCGAAAGACTTTTGGGGAGAGTGGAGTCTGCACTGATGTTAACTCCAGGGGAAAATATCCCCTTGAACGGGAATCGAACCCGGGTCGTCAGATTGCGAGCGCAATGTTCTAACTACTAGGCTATCCCGAGAGAAATAGAGAGAGAGAGAGAGAGAGAGAGAGAGAGAGAGAGAGAGAGAGAGAGAGAGAGAGAGCATCATGCCGTTTCAATAGAATTTACTGAAGTTTGAGAATAGGTTGTAAAAAGGAACTGACTCAAGTTTTGCACACAAAAATTCAACTGTTATGAGGAATTTAAAAAAATCAATAAGATTCCGTTGGATGCGTTGAACTCTTTCACAAAGAAGTACGTGTGGTCATTAAACCACAGCACTAATGCACATACATACACAACCCATGCACGCAGTCACCCCACTCTCTCTTTCCGTCTCCCCATTACACACACACGCATGCATTTTAAACTTCCCTGCATTCCAGTTTGCTGAAAAGATGAAAAAGGTTTTTATTGATTCAGTCTGCTTCAGTGAGTCAGAGAGGAGATTCACAGTCTCGGCGTGATGTGTACTTCAGTTTATGCTCCCTATAGCACTTTGTTTTCAGTCTGTGATGTCAGAAGGATCAAAGAGATATATTCATGATGACCGTCAGCTTCAGAAACAAGACTCGCGAGGAAGATAATTTCTGATAGAAATTGTGTATTTTGACAGAAGGAAGACAAAGAATTGTTATAAAGTTTTCTTTTTTCTTTTTCTTTCTTTCTTTCTTTCTTTCGTGCTTTCTTTCGTGCTTTCTTTCGTGCTTTCTTTCTTTCTTTCTTTCTTTCTTTCTTTCTTTCTTTCTTTTCTTCCTTCCTTCCTTCCTTCCTTCCTTCCTTCCTTCCTTTCTTTCTTTCTTTCTTTCTTTCTAAAATATCATGCTTTCAGTTAACAGAAAGCCAGTGAAGTCTTGTCTGTGTATGGGAGATTATGTGCCGAGTTTTCTTTCATCCAAACACAGTCCTTGCTGCTTCATTTTAAAAGAGGCTGCAAGTGCCTGGTATTCCAGAAAGCTGCAGGGACGCGGATAGAGCTGTGCCACCTTGGCAGTAATGTGACAGCTTGCTGTGCTGCTTGGGATTTTGTCAGAGATAACGATGAGCTTTCTCCAGGGTCCAAACAAAACAGAAACAAGGCTGTGCAACAGGAGACACGTGGTAATTTGCTCGAAGGGCAGGTCACGATCAATGATTATCTCCTAAGCGTTTTTGGAAAGCAAGTATGATTCAGCTGGCTCAGCACCCTTCTCTCTTGTCGTAAATATGCCCAACACAAGAGGTGCACTGTACTTTCTTTGTTTGAATATACTTTATTTATTCATTCAGAAGTTTGATATTTTGGGCTACATTGTTTAACATTTATATAGCTTTTTGAGCAGGATATTTATTGTTCGGTATGGGCTATGAAGCTAAAAATTAACACCAGAGGATAAATAATGATTTGGAATGTATAAACGATATTTACAGTTTTTCGAGTACAGAGAAATAAAAGGACACATCTCTTTGACACACTACAGGAAGACATACACACACATACATACACACACGCGCACGCACGCAAGCAAACGCACACACAGACAAACATACACCTGTTTTGTCTGTTAAGCAATATGCTTTATTCACATGTGTGTGGTTCTTACATATCTCTAAATCAAATCTATCGATGATCAAATTTGCTAAATACTGATGTTGCTCCCTTCCTTCCTTCCTAGAAAGAACAACAACAAACGCATAAAATTACAACCAACAGCAATAAAAACAATAGCAAATGAGTCCCAAAACATAGATACATTAATAAACATTTCCAAGATTTTGAATTGCCATTCTTATCTCTGACGAAGCGAGCAAACCTGAGAACCTCTTTCAACAAAAGCATACAGATTTTATACTGAAGTAAAATGAAGAACCAGACTGGAGAGTACTGTATTGACTGACACATTTCACTCAACGAACTGTGGACAAAAAACAAGCACAGGGTTATGGATGAGATTCAGAAACAAGAGCAACTGGGGCTTTCAGATGATTAGAGGTGCTGTGGCACTTAAGATTATTGTACTATGAATACTTCAATCTGAAAAGTTAAGTTGGAGTATTGATTTACACTGGTGAGTAGAAGTGTCTGTTGTGATAGTCCATGGATAAAGTTGTTCGCATCAAGTGCCCCCTTTTATTCAAGACCTCCTACAAGATTGAGTAGAGCAGAGCTAGCGTGGTATTTTTCAAATATTTAAAAATAATGAACATCTATCTTTGCGACAGCTGTATTTGTATGGACTATGTATGGAGGGATGCGTGTGTGTGTGTGTGTGTGTGTGTGTGTGTGTGTGTGTGTGTGTGTGTGTGTGTGTGTGTGTGTGGAGAGAGAGAGAGAGAGAGAGAGAGAGAGAGAGAGAGAGAGAGAGAGAGAGAGAGTGTGCTTAGATATCTGGGAGAGGAGAGAAGAGAAGAGAGGAGAGAGAGGGAGGGAGAGAGAGAGAGAGAGAGAGAGAGAGAGAGAGAGAGAGAGAGAGAGAATTATTAGGTAAAAACTTTCTTACATTCTGTTGCTATGCTCATTGAAATGAGAAAAGCCTATTCAGATGGTCCAAAAGATTTCAGAATAATGGACTCCAGATCAAAGGCCTTTTCAAGTATTTTGAATTAAAAAACTAGCTGATTAGCAGAAAATAAAACAGCACAGCACACAAGTGTACACAGTATGCAAACTCCTCGTGTAAGCGAATAAATTGAAATTGAAAGACAAAATTATGTACTGGTCAAGGCTATAAAGGTGAAAAGACATCGGCAAAATCACTCTTCTTCTTCTTCTTCTTCTTCTTCTTCTTCTTCTTCTTCTTCTTCTTCTCCTTCTTCTTCTCCTCCCCCTCCTCCTCTTCCTTCTC
>CM054153.1:21308729-21323729 GCA_028751875.1 Rapana venosa
TCTGTCTGTCTGTATCTCTGTCTCTGTCTCTCTCCCTCTCTCTCACTCTCCCCCCTCCCTCTGCCTACCTGTCTCTCTCCGTGCCTCTATCTCTCTCTTTCCCCCTGTGTGTGTGTGTGTGAGTGTGTGTGTGTGTGTGTGTGTGTGTGTGTGTGTGTGTGTGTGTATTCCAGTCGTTCTCTGTTAGATAATAATGTTATATCATTTACTAAGAGCACATGATTTTATTGTATGTCTGATATCAGTGCAATGATGCCATGATAAGAGAAAAGTGTGTAAAAAGGTCACTTTTTATTTTATTTATTCCATAGGGACTTTACCAATAAACAAGAACAACAACATAAAGACCTATAAGTCTTATTGCTAGTCAGTCGTTTTTAATCTTAGGTTTGTCTGGTGTATAATACTATGTCATCTCTGTATGTGTCCCCTGTCCTGGTTTGTTTTCCATTCACGTTATTGCAAGTGAGCGCGCACACGCTGTCCACGGACATACACAGCACACACCGCACGACACACACACAGACACACATACACTACACGCGTAGCGCACGCGCGCTCACACACACTCATCACAATTTCACGCGCTGGCCATCATACGTAGCATCTACACACACACACACAGACAACCACAGACACACAGACACACGACACACACCACACTACACACACCACACACACACACCCCACACACAACACACACACACACACACGGAAGCAACACACATACCGCCCCCCACCACACACAATACACACACTACACAATCACACACACACACACACACATTCACCCACGCACACACACGACACAACTACACACACACACTACACATATCACCCACATACCCCCGCCCCCCAACACACACACACTACACACCCAACCCACACACCACCCACACCACACATACACACACACACACAACACCCATACCCACATACCCCCCACAACACACAACACACCACACACACACACCACACACACACCACACACACAACACACCACACACCCACACACACACACACACACACACACACACAACACACAACACACACACACACACACACTACTTTTCCATAATACGAACAGAAAGTTGTATCTTTACAGGTCTTCTCCAGGGACTGCCGGCTACACTACACACCACCTGAATCGACCAGACTGGGTTTTATTGAACAGATAGATAGGGGGCTGGGAGGTGCTTGCGTGCAAGCCACTGGAAGCACGGATATTCCCTCTTTTGTCTTTGTCTGTAACGAAGTCAATTTAGTTAGAACGTCATAGATAGGAAGAGAAAATAAGATCACTTTCAAGTCCAGGAGGCTGGGAGAAAGGAAGGGAGGGAGAGAGAAAGAGAGAGAGCAGTAAGGAGAGAGAGAGGGGGAGAAGAGGGAAGGGGAGAGAGAGAGAGGGGAGGGACGGGAGAGAGAGAGAGGAAGAGAGAGATGTCGCAATAGTTAACTACATTTACTACGCTACAAACTAACTCAAATTCTAGAATGCTGCACACACTGTCGATTGTATGCTCAGAAAATTTTTTCCCCAGACAAATGAACAGCATCCTCCCCTCCTCCCTGTCCACTCATGACCTTACCCTGCATCAAAATCTTTATGATTTAAAGGGGCCTTAGTTTTCCATCATCTCAAGGCTTGCTGTCTTCACTGTTTCTTGGGATACAATGGACAGAGGTTAAGACAGTTTTCCTAAAGGGTAGAACTTTTGTTTCGTTCCTCGACTAGACCTCCGAGGTTCACCAGTGGTGAGATTTTTTTATGCGGTCGTTTTTGCCCACCTTTAAGGTAGCCACATTCCGCCTACACTATACACCGTAGGATATGAACTCAAAGATTTTAAGTATTGAGAAAACGTTGTACAAGTTCAAAGGGATTAAATTACTTGCTTTTATGAGCTGACCAGGCACAATACGCTTTGAATGTTTATCTCTCATAGACATAATTGTGATAGTGGTAATGGCAGGAGACAGTTTGTTTAGCCAGCCAAATGAGGTAGGGATGGTAAACGTGGAAGCAAAAGTGAGGCTGTATGTAAAGTTAGCAATGTAAAATTAAATCAGTGCTAAGAGATGGAGATGTATACGTAAGGATCCAGCAGTGTTACATACAGTTAAACACTGTGCTCACCAACGCCGTTGTATTGTATTGTATTGTATACCACTTTACATCACGGCAGATTTATCTGCGTGAAATTCGGGCTGCTGTCCCCAGGGAGAACGCGTCGCCACAAGAGCAGCGCCACCCATTTTTTTCCCTGTGTGCATATGTATTTGGTTTCCTGTTAGAGTGGCCTTTTTCTACATAACTTTGCCAGGGAAAACCCTCTTATTGCCGTGGGTTCTTTTTTTTAATGAGTATTGCACACGGGACCTCGGTTTATCGTCACATCCGAAAGACTAGCACCCAGACCACCACTCAGGGTGGGAGAAAAGTTTCGGGCACAAACGGGGATCGAACCACCACACACTTGCAACCCGGACTTTTCGCTTTCTAAGCAGGCAGGTGCGTTACCTCTAGACCACCGATCCAGTTGAAATGTCAGAGGCATCATTTTGCTGGGCGCAGTAATGATCTGTGCATAACTGGTTCTCCACTTGACAAACCAGCATCATTACCAATCACTGCCTCAGGGAATGGTTTGTTTATTCGGTCTTTTTTGTTTTTTGTTTTGTTTACTTGGTTGTGTGTGTGTGTGTGTGTGTGTGTGTGTGTGTGTGTGTGTGTGTGTGTGTGTGTGTGGTGCGTGCGTGCGTGTGTGTGTGTGTGTGTGTGTGTGTGTGTGAGAGAGAGAGAGAGAGAGAGAGAGAGAGAGAGAGAGATTGTCTATTTATTTGTTGTTGCTGTTATTTGTTGTTTTGGGCGTTGTTTGGTCTCTTTTTTTTAAAAATACAAAGTTACAATATTTCTATCAGCTTAATTTACCGAAAGAAAAAAGAAAGCTCAGATAAAGGTTAAAAAACCTTTTCCTGAAACCGAAATTTAATCAGCAAGAAGAAAATAAACAAGCCCATTATCGTTTAAAAAAGTAATAAAGTGTCACGAAATAACCACAAGGGCAACAAACAAAAATTGACAGCTTTTTGTATTTTTGCAAGAAAAACAACAGCAATCGTTGCTTAAAACTTATTTAAAAAAAAGGAACCAATAAAAGGAGAAAAACCCCTAACCCATTCAAATTTGTAAGATTTCTTTTTGTGTGTGTGTGCAACAATGATGATCCTAACCAAAGATGTTTATTTACTTCTCTACATATTTTTGTCAGGGCATATTTCTTTGCTGATATCCATCCACATCATCTTTTTATGCGTTGCCTCCCCCCCCCAATTTTGATGGGTATAGGCTGAGTAGCGTATGGCCAGCTTATCTTTTCCTTTTTTCTTTTTCTTTTCTGGCTGTCATTAGTTCTGACCAAAAGCCCTTTTCCCTTGTGGAAGGCAGCAGTATGTGGGTTCGGGGCATTGCCCCTCTCCAGGCGTTTTCTCTTTGCTGTCGGTGTATCTCAACTTTCCTTTCCCTGTCTGTGTCAGTTTCTGTCTCTGTCTGTCTCTCACTTTGTGCCTCTCTGTCTGTCTTCTTCTGGTCTGTCTAATGGTAGTCTTGTGTGTCAGTCTCTCTCTGTCAGTATCTGTTTGTCTGTCTGCCTGTGTCTCTGTCTCTGTCCCTCTCTCTCTCTCGTTCTCGATTATCTTTTGCTCTTTGCGTTATGTTTCTTTTATTTTTCTTGCCTTCTTTTCTTGGTTTGAATATGTGTTTCTTTGCATACATGTTGTTAGTTTTACATGAACATTTAGACAGGTGTCTCACCCCTCCCCCTTCTCTCCTTCTCTGTCTGTCTCTCTATCTGTCTCCTCACTCTGTCTGTCTCTGTCTCTGTTCCTTGTCTCTGTCTCTCCCGTTCACTCTGCTGTATGTCGCCTGTCTGTCTGTCTGTCCTTCCTATCTTCTCTCTCCCTTCTCTCTCTCCTCTTCTTTTCTCTCTCTCTCTCTCTCTTCTCTCCTCTCTCTCTCTCTCTCTCTCTCCCCCCCCCCCCCTCTCTCTTTCTCTCTATCTCTGAATCAGGGTAATTGTGAAGCCTTGCGATTGTAAACAAAGATGACGTAAAGCGAATGGAAGAACAAACTACGAGTAAAAAGGGGTAGAGGGCAAGGAAGACTTTAGATTTATCCATTTTTGCTGCAGAAAGAAAATTGATTTGAACAATGGAACTCCAGGACAACCCACCTCCCATAAGTTAACTGAATTAAAATCGAAAACATCTGACAGAAATGTCAAGTTTTTAATGTGTCTTTAAAAAAAATGGTACTCAGCAACATCAGTATGTAAAGATCCCTCCCTCCCTCCCTCTGTCCGTTCGTCCGTCCGTCCATCCATCGTTTTAGGAAATCCATCCATCGGATTCGGACATCCATCCATCCATCCATCCATCCATCTATCCATCCATCCATCCATCTACCACCGACCACATCCATCCATCTCCATCCATCAATCCATCCATCTTACTAGAAATCCATCCATCCATCCATCCATTCACATCCATCCATGCATCCATCGTATTAGGAAATCCATCCATCCATCCATCCATCCATCCATCCATCCATCCATCCATCCACCACCATCCACCCACCCACCCACATTTAGAAGGGATTGCTCATATCAATGTCATGTATTTGAATGTGTTGCTTCCGTCCACCCATCCATCCATCTATTGATAGTATTTAGAAGAGAATGTTCTAACTAAAGTCGTGTGTTTTAATTTGCTTGTGGGCTTAGATAGCCTGTTTCTGTTAAGTCTGTCAGTGTGCGTGCAAGTACATTGGTACGCGACAGCTGTTAACTCAAATAAAGGCGTGGGTGTCAGCACCGGTTGGAACTGTTACACAGTTTATCTTTGCGACTTGAACACAAAAGCAATCGGCAATCAGACAGATATTTGCTTCTGTCCTGCAGACTTTTTTTTTGTCCACTGTCTTCATCCCTTGCCAGTATTGTCCAGCTAGAAGCAGTCGGCTGGCGCGTAACGCAAACAGTATCTTTTATTTATCATCATTTCATTTCTATACATCCCTTTTATACTCTGTTTCCATTATCTTGTTTCGGAAAAAGAGTGTACAAAACATCTGATATTTTCGCTTGTTTTCCATTATCTTGTTTTGAAAAAAGAGTGTAGAAAACATCGGAAAGATATTTCTACATGTATTTTATTGTTTTAATTATTAATTGAAGTCTCACTAGATTCGCCAAATGAAAGGGCAACCGTTTTCACTCCCTTCGCTTCCCCCCTTTTCCCACCCAAAACCCTCCAATAAAGAAACCCAATTTTCAAAAGCTACAATAATAAGAAGGCAAAAGACATAATAAGAACGCGCGATGCTATTCAAATAAAACCGAAACAAGAATAAGAAACTAAAAGCAGATACGATATAACTGAAGTCAGATTGAACCGTGTTCTTTGTAACCCATTCCCAGCCATTAAAAACAAACTGTTATCGTTTCCTTTTTCCGAGATAGATACAGATACCCCCAAGCTAGATAAGACACACGTTTGTTCTTTTTCAGTTCAGCAGAAACCTATCAATAATAGAAAGTTCCTGCTTCTTTATCTACATTATACCTCTAAACAAAAAATCTAGACACAAGATGATAAAAGCGCCACGGATGTAAGTTTGTGTTTGTCCATTTCCTTCGCGATAAAACAAAACAAACAAAAAAATCCCGTAACCTCTGCTTGTTTTCAGAGCTAAAAAAAAACACCCGTGTCTCCTGGCTATGATCAGAAACTAGGAAGCTGCTCTGCTAAGAAACGTTTCTTTCAGCCATTCAGAACCTCGTTTGTTTCAGCAGAACAAGAGTTAAGTTAAGTACACACAGAAGAAAGAAAAGAAAGAAAGACAGAAAACAACGACAATGACAAACACCAGCGGAAAGTGCTGTGCTTGACTGTAATGGGCTTTATATCAGGAAAGAACAAAACAAAAGCAGGCGAAACCTCACACAACACGGGAGTCAAGAAAACGGCTGTAGCGTTGTCAGTCTTTGGGGGGATTCTCCACAGGAAAAACTGAAAATTGAGTGAAGCCGTTCCGAAACAAAAACCTAAAAACGAAATCCAAAAACCCCCCCCAAAACCAACTGGAATCAAAATTGGATACAATAAAGCCAGCATGCCTTTAGAGGTTTTCCGTCCTAAGTGACCTTAACGCGTGTGGGTGGATGGGGAGTGGGTGGATGGGTGGGTGGGTGAAGAGGTGGGTGCATCTTGAATGTCATTTTTACGGAAATGTCAAGCCATGCCATATGTTTGTATTTTTTTTATATGTTTGAATTTCTGTAGTTTCTCATTTTTATCAGATTAAGATGAATTGAATTGAATACCAGGTTTCAGTCACGGCATATTTCGCTGTGTGTGAAATAAGGGCTGCTCTTCTTTTTGGGGAGTGGGTGTCGCCACAAGAGCAGCACCACCCCTATTTTTTTGTGTGTGCAAGTGGATTTGTTTCCGAAAGACGGTGGCTTTTGCTACAGAATTTTTGCCAAGAACAACTCTCCTGTTGCCCTGGCTTTCTTTTACGTGCGCTGAATGCGTGTCACACACACAGGACCTTGGTTTAACGTTTCATCCTAAAGACTAGCACCCAGAGAGAGAGAAGAGAGAGAGAGAGAGAGAGAGAGAGAGAGAGAGAGAGAGAGGAGGGAGGGAGGGAGAGGGAGAGAGACGGAGGACAGACAGACAGGCAGACAGACAGACAGACAGACAGACAGACAGACAGACAGACAGACAGAGAGCTAGCTAACTTTCCACTCCTGAAAAGAAAAATCCATGCTTGTTAAACCACCATCCCTCTCCACACACACAAAAACCCCAACAAAATAAAACGCTGAAGGGAAAAAAAAAAGAAACACAATATGCAAAAAACAGCACAGCACAGCGCAGCACAAGTCGTGATAGAGCCACACACCACCAGTGTGTGTGTGTGTGTGTGTGTGTGTGGTGTGTGTGTGTGTGGTGTGTGTGTGTGGTGTGGTGTGTGTGTATGTATGTGTGTGTGTGGTGTGTGTGTGTGTGTGTATGTGTGTGTGTGTGGTGTGGGTGTGTGGTGTGTGTGTGTGTGTGTGTGCGTGTGTGTGTGTGTGTGGTGTGTGTGTGTGTGTGATGTGTGTGTGTGGTGTGTGTATGTGTGTGTGTGTGTGGTGTGTGTGGTGTGGTGTGTGTGTGTGTTGTGTGTGTGTGGTGTGTGTGTGTGTGTGTGTGTGTGTGTGGTGGAGGAGTGACAGGCTTGCCCTGAGGTCAGATGTCCCAGTGGCCAGGTCAAGCCGAAATTTGGCTGGTTATGAAGTTAGCGCCGAAATGAACTTTCATTGCCGTTAGGGGGAGGGAAAGAAACTCTATTGATCTCTGCACACTTGCATTTTTCTGTTCGTGTTTTTTTAAGATATATCATTTTTATTTTATTCCGCATCATCTCTCTTTCCTACCCCTCTTTTTTATTTAATTTTTTTTCTTAGATATAAGATTCCAGTGAGTTGGGGGGGGGGGGGGAATGGGGGGGGGGGGGGGCTTGATGGAAATCTGTGAAGATAGACGAATTGGCGTGGGCCGTAGTTTGTGGAAAGAACGACGGAAGAAGGATTATTCTTTTTGGCTTTGCTGATCTTCGTTTGTATGCGGAGCACGGACTCTATTGAATCTTCTTCTCCCCTTGTTTTTTCTACGTTAGGGGATTTACCTGTTCCTCGTTATAAAGAATTAAAAACAACAACAACAACAACACGTTTTTCCCTCTTTTCGTTATACATGCAATCACGCCTTTAAAAAAAGATAAACATAGACGCACGGATTATTCATCAAACACGCCTGATATTCTTAACATGAGATTTACACACAAACAAACGTTAACAAAAGAAGCAAAAACTCGCATACACTTTAGTAAAAATGGGGGATAAGTTAAGGATGTTATCCCTGGAGTTAAGGGTTCCGTTTCCATTCTCCTGGAATTCCTGTTGGCAGGATTTTTTTGGTGTGAGTTCCTTAGAGCTCCAAGGTTTACTAGTGGGGAGATTTTTTTGCGTCTTCGACCGGTTTTGGCCTAAGTTCTTTATGGTTTTGAATGCGGAATAACTTGTTTATATGGTAAAAACCTGTCCGTCTTTCCTAAACGAGTGGGCTGGCTGTGAGCTGATCGTGTAGACATTATGATTATGGCAGGAAAAGCTCTAGGGTCTGGAGAGGAATGAACTGTACTTGGTTTGAACCTGGTTGCAATTTTTAAATTTCTTTTATGAATAATGGAAAAGTGCTGGGTCTGCCTTTTGAGTGAAATTTTGCTTAAAAATTTTTTTTGACCTATCCAGAAAATGTTCAAATCCCTACGATGCCGCGAAATCGTCACAATGTCAGTGGTGATTTTACCTAATAAAACATAGGGTCTTTTTTTCTTTCTTTCTTTTTGTGTATTAAAACTATTCTTCCGGAAAAGTTTTTAAACAAGGTTATGCAAGAGTTACACAGCGATATTTGGGCATATGTCTGGGATCTATGGTGTACAAAGCTGGATTCAGAGACGTCTGTACGCTGCAAGCAATGCATACAATCATGTTTTAGTTTGTTGTAAGTCTAACAGAAATAGTTATTCCTTATAGGCTGAGTGTACGGGTTTTCATTTCTGTTGCTAGCGCATGGACAGTCTATACTTTGTAATTGTCAATCTAACCTTCGCTATATACAATAGGGATTTCGGTGGGACTGTATGTGTATTTAAAGCACTGAAACACCCATATATTTATTAAATGCAAGTCAACAATATCCATTTACCGTGAGAATGATGACTACAGTAAGATTTACTTATTGCCTTTTGTGCTTAGAGAGACAAGAGGGAATCATGACTGGACAAATTCAGACCATACATTTTATAGAAGTAATAGGTTAGCTCTTACCTATCCCTGATGAAAACAATAACAACAACATTCCTCGTCAGAACCATGATAAATAAATATTGATAATGACAATCGTGTGGCCTCTTGTTCCATCTCTTCCCATGTGCATTCTCCATGAACATATATGTAGACATTTGCATTTGGATATAGGTATCTGTTAATTGCGTAGTCAAAAAAGGCACAGGGAACGTTTTAACCATAATATACAGGCACTACTTTTTCCTTTCGTGGCATGTACACACTATCTCTCCCCCACCATATATGTATATCTAAATGTAGTGATGGAAATAAAGAACATATCGTCATTACAGCTCCCTCATCATTGCTATGTTAACTCCCACAGACTTGAAAAAAGAAAACAAGTCATGTTGCTAAAAGCCTCGATGACAGCACTAAAGTCATTTAACAGTAAGAACCATTAGACTGGCTCCAATGGCTCGTGTGAATCGACTCCTAGCAGAGCATTTCTCAGAGGTTTCAGCTATGGTATTTCTGAACCACCCCTAGTACATCAAGGAGAAACACCTCTTAGAAAAGAACAACAGAGGTGTTACCTGCTTTCACAGGAATGACATCAGTCTTGTGGCCCACCAAAGATGTTATCAAAACCCGATCTTAAAATCACAATAAGCAAAATACACTGAAAAAAGATTGTTGCAAATTAAACTGACGAGTGCGATAAATCTAGCTATACAAAACTGTGTGGCAGTATGTTTGGAGGTGCAAAAGGATGTAAGAAGTCAAGTTTGATATACAGCTTTAGTGGTCAGCTCAGCCTTCGGGTTACCCAAATAATGTCAGGTTATTTGCAACCGACAGGCAAACGAAGCTGAAGAAACAAAACAACGGCCCACACTTGATCTCAAGAGTACATAAAAATGTACTCTCTCTCTTACACATACACACACACTCTCTGTCTGTCTGTCTGTCTATCTGTCTGTCACACACACACACACCACACACACACACACACACACACACACACACACACACACACACACACACACACACACACACACACACACACACAAACACACACACCTCTCTCTCTCTCTCTCTCTCTCTCTCTTCTTCCCTCCCCTCTCCCCTCTCCCCCCCCCCCCCCCCCCACCCCTCTCTCTCTCCCTCTCCCTCAAGTCAGCCATACAAAAGATGAAGACGTACGCGAACCCATAGCCAACTGAATGACAGACATTCCAGGGAACAAATGAGATCAAAGACGGAACTAATAAGCATGCCGCCACGGCGTAGTGATGAAAAACAAAAAGACCCCATCAACAAAATGCGGTCACTCCGGCCAGCTGCTGGAAGCGCGTTCACGCAAGCGTCAGTTGGGCTGACTTGACATATGTTCAACACCCCCTAAAGTCGAAATTAGTATGACGTCTGCCTTAATATTCACATTCTATAAAATACCCTGAGCTAAAAAGCATAGAGTTTATTTATGGAAGAGTAAGCCTTTCTTCAGTGGAAGAGGGGAAACGTATATGTTTCTTTCGTTAAAAATTAAAAAAAGTGAATATTTCTGGTGACGTCATACGTAACCCTGATTTGAGGAGGATTGGATATATCGCGGTCAGGCTGGGATTTTTTTGCTTGAGCCTTGTCCAAGTTCGTTCTCTCGGCCACCTCTCATTTCGCCTGCTGTTTGGTTCAGCGGTCACTGTACACGAGAAACACGTGTGCTGAGTGTTGGCAATGAACGCCAAGGGGGAGTGCGTGCCATGCCATGCCTCATTCATTTCCCCTCCTTCTCTGTGTTACAGTGCCAACGTATGCATTCCTATAGGTGTGGAGAAATGTCGTGCGTAGGAAAACACTCTTTGTGAGATTGTCGTCGAGAGGAGCAGACTCCCTGAGGGAGGGAGGAATGGAGAAGGAGGGAGGGTGGGAGAAGGGAGAGAGAGGGAGAGAGAGAGAGAGAGAGAGAGAGAGAGAGAGAGAGAGAGAGAGAGAGAGAGAGAGAGAGAGAGAGAGAGAGAGACAGACAGACAGACAGACAGACAGACAGACAGACAGAGTGCACAAAAAACCACGTTTAAAACCCCCCCAAACCCCAAATAAACCTATAACTCAGGTTTATCTCACTAGCGTTGAGCTGTGTGACACCCCTCCTCCCCCTTCGGTATTCCTTTCATTTGCACTTTTTGGTGGTGAAAGGTGTGGGAAAAGAGTTGAGGGAATGTCATTGAAAGGTCTTCGATAATCGTTTTTGCAGAATGTCTTTTATCATTGTCATTGAAAAAGCCCCCTTCAATGAAACAAACAAAGAAAGACAGAAAAACAAGCAAAGTCTGAAAAACATCAAACTCATTTAATGTATCTTTTTACAAGAGCGATATCCCAGTTTCTTCGACTTCTAAACTTGCCCCTGCCAATTAAAACTGAAGTTCAAAAGCGAAAGTTATCCTTATACATTTACAACTTCACTTCAACAAATTAAAGTTTTTATCATATAAAATAATGTTCCTACCATCCTCAGACAAAATCACGAGGTTCATAAATGTTAGGGACAATACTAAAAGGAAAAAAGGGGAGGGGGGGAGGGCACAAAAAAATCAAGTAAAATAAAGCAATGAAATAATAAGTTTTGATTGTGTATTTTGTATTCGGTATAAAAGTCCCCCCCCCCCCCTTTAGTTCATTTGGTTTTATGCTTTGCGTGATGTTTTACTTTACAAAATTCTACACTTTTTAGTGACCAATTTGTGTACGAGAAAGAGAGAGAGAGAAGAGAGAGAGAGAGAGAGAGAGAGAGAGAGAGAGAGAGAGAGAGAGAGAGAGAGAGAGAGAGAGAAAACAATGAGCAATGAACAAAGTTTATTCTGCAGGCCATCAGCCCCTAGAATGGGGTCAAACCAAATATCAAAACAAAACATGACATATATGGCAACTGCCAAAACATAACTAATGTGAACATGGAGCTATAAAAAAAAATGAGACAGAATTATCTACTTTAAACAGTCGTGTACATTTAACAGTTATTCATTTATTCAATTTTCAACATAAATTTGGGAGAGAGAGAGAGAGAGAGAGAGAGAGAGAGAGAGAGAGAGAGAGAGAGAGAGAAGAGAGAGAGAGAGAGAGAGAGAGCAGGCGCGGGAGGTTGGGGTGGGGGGAGGGAATGAAGCGTGACGGCAGATATTTCAACTCAGCATAACCCCCAAATTAACCTGCAGCGCTGGAGAGAAGTTGGACAATAAGATCTACAGCCTGCACACAAATTCAGGAAGCGGTGTGGGCCATATCTTCCCCAAAAATATACCATCAACCATGGAGAGAGAAAGGAATGGAAGTTGTTTCTGTATGCGGGAACACAGAATATGTGCAAAATGGTCTACACTAACAACCGACAATTACACGAATTTTTGTCTTAAACTTTATTTCATTGCCTGGAATTATGATCGTGAATGTATGATTATGGGTTTTCTTCTTCTTCTTCTTCTTCTTCTTCTTCTTCTTCTTCTTCTTCTTCTTCTTCTTCTTCTTCTTCTTCTCTTCTTCTTCGTCTCCTTCGTCGTCTCCTTCTTCTTCTTAAATGTATGGTTATGGGTATTCTTTTTCGTCTTCTCCTTGTTCTTCTTCTTCTCCTTCTCCTTGTTCTTCTTCTTGTTCTTCTTCTTCTTCTTCTTCTTCGCTCAGACAGCAACTATTGTTGTCATATGAGCAAAAATACATTGCGGTAGCCGTTTTGTACTCAAAAGAACATAGACTGTCTAACAGTGCTTCCCTAAGATACACAACAGAAGGCACAGTTTGTGCTGCAGACAAGTAACTTTGTTACATATCATACCAGTGTATCTTCCAGACCATCTCGTTCCTATTGTAGATAGCCGACAATCAATCTCCAGGAGTCCTGGACGTCTTTGAAGGCCGCGGTCAATTAATAGAGAAAACAGATCTGCTCTTCGATTCACTGCCAAGTACTGTTCCTTGTCAAGTACACAAAACCCCTCGCCGTTAGACGGAATTGTCAAAGGAAAAGTGATTACAAAAGCGAAAGAGGAAGAAGACGGTTAAAGAAAAAGCAACAACAACAAAAAGAAGAAAGGTATACATTTCCTTTAAGGTCAGACAGAAATTAGATTTAAGTTTTCTTACCTCTGAGAAAGTAATTTTTCATTTTCTTTGTAACTAGATACTTTTAGCGGGTTATTGGGATTTATGTTTTATGGCTATGCTTTAAAGCCATGAAACTTTTGTGTTATATATCATTAAACTTCATTCATCTAATTGAACAAAAAAATCGAATTCTTATTTATATGATGTTAAACCTTTATTAGCTGTTCGAAGAAGAAAAAACGATCTCGCGTGGGTTTTTTTTTAATCATAGCTTTTCATGTGTTTACTTTGTAAATCCCAGTGCTAGCTTTTAGCAAAGTATTCTTGATCTTTTATGACTCAACAGTATAATCATATTTTATCCTCTTCGATCGGTTCTCTCTCTCTCTCTCTTTCTCTCTCTCTCTCTCTCTCTCTCTCTCTCTCTCTCTCTCCTCTCTCTCTCTCTCTCCATCTCCATCTCTCGACGACCCCCCATCCCTCTCCCCGTCCCACATTACCAGTCTCGCTTTCTGTCGCTCTTTGATCTCAACAAACACCGGTTCTTTCCAAACGGACGGAGAGCTTACAGAACACATCTTTCTTTGATTTATCACACCAGCCAGACTCTCTTAGTGCGCGAGCTGACCCCTGAACAGCCCCACAAGGTGAATGAATACCCCCCGACCAATACAGCCACTAAATCCAATCTGATTCCTATCCTTTACCAATATCCTTCCCTTCCCTCTCTCCCTTATTGATGGAGGAAAGAGGCGAAGAGCAGAGGAGAGACTAAAGATAGGTAGGTCTGGAGTCGCGGAGAGGGCAGATAATTGACAAAAATGAATAAAGGCAACCGGCCTTATGGTGGTCGTCAAATAGTCCCATGAACTCTGGGACCTTAGTATATTTATGCTGGAATCGTACTGAAGAAGTTAGCTTTGAAACCGTGGAGTTGTAGTACACTGTGTGTCTAGAGAGTAGAATGCTGATGGTGAGGCGAGTTTGCAGTTTGTTTAAGAGACCAGTTTCTGGATTTTGGGTGATTTTATGTTTAAGAAGAGATGATAACGATTTTGAAGGTTGATCGTGATTTAGTTGTTTGAAGGAGTACCCATTGCAGGTATAAATATATGCACGGACATGTACGTGTACGGACACATACGCACGTCAACACCACACACACACGCGCGCGCGTGCGTACGCGCACGTACAAATACACTTGATTGCACACGGACACTTGCACCTGTGCAAGAACAAATATACTCACTTTATCACACGCATGTACACACAACACACAACACACACGCATGCCATACACACACACACAAAACAACAACACACACACACACACACACACACAACACACACACCATGCGCGCACACAGTCACACATTCACAGACATACGTGCTTGCTTGCATATGTATGGACACACAAGAGAAAAGCACATAATTATGCGTGCATGCATAAACCTAAAATCGTGCCAACCCTCTCACTCAAACCTCGTGCTCTCTCTCTGTGTCTGTCTGTCTATCTGTCTCTGTCTGTCTGTCTGTCTGTCTTCTGTCTCTCTCTCTCTCTCTCTCTCTCTCTCTCTCTCTCTCATCTCCACACAAATAAACTCAACAAACATTACTTGTTGTCCTGTCAAGGTATATATTTTTGCCACACTTTCTTTTTGGTAACCAAAATTCTGCTTAAACCAACAAATCTGCATTTAAAAACACCAAAGTCTTTGATCAGACATCATACCAATTACCCATTTATTTTATTTATACCACTTTTAAGTCACGGCAGATTTCTCTGCACGTGTGAGCATCTTAGTATCATTGTGCTTCACTTATTTTTTTGCGACTACTAATTTGGCATTTTATCATTTGGAAAAGCTGTTTAAATCAGAGGGGGGAAAAGAACATCAAGTTGTTTGTTCTGCTCTGTCTTCCCGTCTCTCTGTCTCTTGTCTTATTTTATGTATGTCTGACTGCTCTTCCGCCGTTTGCCTGCTATCGTGCGTCA
>CM054153.1:21328729-21331229 GCA_028751875.1 Rapana venosa
TTTTTGGTCTATCCTATCTCTCTAAAATCACATAACTTCCATGCCTACTTTCGACGCAAAGAAACCACCTCACTCAATACCAGTGAAAACACAACCCGGATATTTCCATCAATATATCCCAGCCAGCTGGACTGCCAATGATGGATAATACAACCAAGGCGACTCCTGACTGGGGAGATAAGATGTTCCGAGTCAATACACTGACTAATGCGGTGATCACATCCAATCTAATACTGATCCTTTGCCGATTTTTTCATCTTCTCTTGTCCTTGCTCATGTGTGAAGGAGAGTGGACGGCAAAAATGTGTCTGGTTAGAAGGTAAGAGTAGGGAAGAAAGTCAGTAAGGTTAATGAACAAAGAGAAGTAGGAATACTGAACAAAAAGAACTGTGTCACATGCATTATTCATTCTAGGGTTGCTGGCCTCTAGACTGGGTGGTTAAGGTGGGGGGATAGCAGCGGTTTTGGTCGTTCTCGAGTTCAAAACCTTTAACAGTGTGAGTCACCCTTGCAACGAAAGTTGAGAGGTTTTTTTTGGACTGGATATTGTGAGACACCTTGATCGTTTTGGCAGCTTGAAGCTTTTGAAGGGTTTGAGTCCGGTCTACTACTGAGTTCTGTTTCAGCTGGAAAGGTTATGGGATTAATTGGGAGTGCATCTGTGTAAATATCTATATCTTTTGGACTGCATTTGTATAAATGTCTATATATGTACACATGCATCCATGCATGTGCTTGTGCAACGCAAACACAACGCAAGCGCGCACGCACGCACGCACGCACACAAAACACACACACATACGCACACGTACACACCCAACACACACAACAGCATACGCACACACACACAACACACACACACACACACACACACACAACACACACACCACACACACACACACACACACACACACACACACACACACCCCTACACCTGTAGAGAGATGAAACAGGGAAAATGGGGATTTCTCGAATTCCTGCTTATGGTTCTGTTCAGTGTTTGTTTTCTACAGAAGCACAATGGCTGCGAATCAGACTGCAGTTTTTAGAGGTGTAGTTAATGGAATATTTTATTGTTCATAGCATATTATTAGTTCAGGGTGGATTTTAAACTTTTTCTTACTGTTTTGTTCACAGATGGAAAAACACACAACCACGAAAGATGGGAAAAAGCAGACTATCAAATGGTAAGTACACGCATGCCAGATTCTCTCTCTCTCTCTCTCTCTCCTTCTACTCTCCTCTCTCTCTCTCTCTCACTCTCACTCTCTCCCCTGTCTCTCTCTCTCTGTGTCTCGCTCTCTTCGTCTGTCTGTCTGTCTTCTTTGTCCCTTCCCTTCTGTGTACTCCTGTATGTCTTTTTGACGTTTTCAGTCTGTCTGTTTCTTTTTCTGTTTCGTCGTCGAACGCTCAGACAGCAACTATTGTTGTCTGTCATATAAGCGAAAATGCGTTGTGCTGCCGTTAAGCGCCAGCCAAGTTAGGCCCAGGGCATTGGACTCTAGCAAGGGAGAGAACTGTCTGTTATAATGGATGTAGAAATAGAAGTTGTATAATCGTAACGGTCACAGTCATTTTCAGGCAATATAATCATCACCGTCACGGTCATTTTCATAGTAAAACAACAACAAAAGATAAAAGCGACCAACAAACAGTGAAATCAGACAGAATAGCTAAAAAACAGATACCTCCAGCATCTGAAGGCAATAGGAGAGAAAAAAAGGACAGGACAACAGATGCCCAGGAAAATGACAGAGGCATACTGAACAGAGCTAAAGGAGTGATGTGGTGTGGTGTGGCCAGTGATAGGAGGTGACAGAGGGAAGGCAGCACTCCACAGTTACCGTGAAAGCCATTACGGACGCTAGGGGAATGACGGGGGATTTCTCTCAAGGCTGAAATCCTCGGGGATTTGGAGCGGGGTGGGGGGAGGGGTGGGGAGGGATTGGGGACCGGTGGCTTGGATGAGTAGGGTGGTTGATGTGTTTTTTTGTGTCGGTTGGAGACATTGCCTGTTATTGTTTATCAGTTGTATTGTCTCCCATTCTGATTTTTGCTGTTGTTGTTGTTGTCTTGTTGTTGTTGTTGTTGTTGTTGTTCTTCTTCTTCTTCTTCTTCTTCTTCTTCTTCTTCTTCGTTTCTTCTTCTTCTTCTTCTCTTCTTCTTCTTCTTCTTCTTCTTCTTCTTCCTCTTCTTCTTCTTCTTCTTCTTCTGGTATTTTACCTGCTTGTCTCCTCCTCCCTCTCTGTCTCTTCCTGTCTTCGATTTTTGCTTTAATTTTCGTCAGTGTGTGTGTGTGTGTGTGTGTGCGTGTGTGTGTGTGTTGTGCGTGCGTGCGTGCGTGCGCGTTTGTGTATGTATGTATGTATGTATGTATATATAGTATATATATATATATATATATATATATATATATATATATATAACACATATATATGTGTGTGTGTGTGTGTGGACGCGTGAGAATGTGTGTATTTTTGCGCACATGCACTCGCACACG
>CM054153.1:21341229-21343729 GCA_028751875.1 Rapana venosa
AGAGGCACCTTGTTTTGCCAAAGAATCAACCAGCTCATTCGAATAAATTCCACAATGAGAGGGGATCCAGCAAAAAGTTATGCCGATGCCTCTGCTTGCAATAGAATGTATCAGGAATTTTATCTCAAATACAATATCATTCCTTATTTTACCATGCCATGACTTTAATGCCATTAACACTGCCTTTGAGTCAACACAAAACAGAATTTGGCAAACATCAATAGCAGTATCAGACAAAAAATTCAAAGCCATAAGAATTGCAAATAATTCAGAAGTAAAAATAGAAAAATGTTGTCCTAAATGAAAAGATGTGGCGGTGTGTGTGTGCGTGTGCGTGTGCGCGTGCGCGCGTGTGTGTGTGTGTGAGCAGCAGCAGCAGCAGCAGCAGCAGCAGCAGCAGCAGCAGCAGCAGCAGCAGTAGCAGAAGTAGTAGTAGAAGTAGTAGTAGTAGTAGTACTCAAATCTACGTCCTTCCACATAAAGTGATACCGGTGTGTGTGTGTGTGTGTGTGTGTGTTGTGTGTGTGTGTGTGTGTGTGTATGTGCGTGTGTGTGAGAGAGAGCTCTGAACTCTGAACAGTTGCACATTGGCCTTTTGGCAACAATACATATAGTGAACAGGGAAAAAAGATAAGTGAGGAAAACGAAATGCAAAAAAAGAAAAGAAAAAAAAGAGATCGTCACACTTTCCATCAAAGCCAAAATGAGAGAGAGAGAGAGAGAGAGAGAGAGAGAGAGAGAGAGAGAGAGAGAGAGAGAGAGATGGGGGTGGGGGGGGGGTGGGGAGAGAGAGACATCTTTATTATCTAGACAGACTTAAAAAGACAGACACAGAGAGAGACTGATAAACTACATTCGAAATTAAATATTCTATTCATCTAGATGCCTTATTCCCTTTATTAAGGAATACATTACACAATCTACAAGATTTTATTCCTCGGCGGTTTCTTCAATCCTTGTCAAGTTATCATTTTTGTGGGCTTATGAAATGTAAATCTCGACAAGTTCTGTGTCTGTCAAAATTTACAAGTTGTTGCCGGTATTTTCTGAAAATTCTTTTACCGTCTTTCACAAATGTAGATTTGTATTCTTTAAAAGACAATCGATCGACGTTCTAAAATGATTTAGTCTTTATTCTCCGTTTATCATTTCACGATTGTTGTTTCTTCCTTGCTGAACTCTTGCTTTTCAGTTCCAGTGAGCATTGATATTGTTTCGGGGGTGTTTTGCTGTTATGTTCATTCTCCTGTTGAATTCGTTTGTAATCCTCTACACCCCCCAAACGGAACTAAATATTGAGTCCTGAATGTAAGACAATATAAGAGAAAAATAAGCAGTTTGTAAAATGAAGGGAAATTAAGATAATTGTAGAGGATGTTAAAAATCAACTGTTTTCGAAATTTTGAATGTCTGACACAAAAACAGGCAAACGTTACAGCAGTTTCAATGGCAGTTAATGACATTGACGTGTTTTGCTTAAAAAAGTTAAGTTTTTTAAAATAATATAATTTTTTTTCCGAATTTGAACAAATGCCTCTGTAATGTTCTTTAGAGCTGGACAACAGACACAGACACAGACACAGACACACACACACACACACACACACACACACACACACACACACACACACACACACACACACACACACACATACATACACATACATACACACACCTGAAGTGTTAGGGAGGAGAAGATATGCCAGATTTGCTATCCAGAGAGAAAGAGAGGGATAGAGACAGATAGGCCAACAGATAGACAGACTGAATAACAGAGAGAGAGGGAGAGGTAGAGACAGACACACAGACAGACAGACACACACACACACACAAACACACACAAACACACACACACAAACACACACACACACACACACACACACACACACACACACACACACACACACACACACACACACACACACACACACACACACGCGCAAACACACATACAACACACAGAGAAAAGAGAAGTAACTGATAAGAAAACTCTTCGAGAGTTGCGTGCTAGTCTGCATGCTAAAATAATCACAGAACAGAAAGACCACCTGGGCCTGCTCCTTGCAGCAGAGACCTCAAGGCAGGCAGCAACACGGGGCAGGGGGAGATGATGATACCCAGTTACTGGACAATCTCACATTCTGTGCACAAGCGAGCGTAGGCAATAAAGCCGAGTGGAATTTGGAGGCCAGCTTTAGGGATAACAAGCGTATGAATGAATTACTGGTCGTCTGCAGAGTGGGAATGTGATTACAAGCATTGGTTGTGTGAGCGAGGCTTGGAGGCTAGGTTGGTTGGTGGTGGTGGTGGTGGCGGTGGTGGTGGTGGTAGCTCTGGTCTTCTGAGCAGTGACTAGGAGGATTCCTTGGCTCGTGTATTGTGTGTTGGGTTGCCTTGTCTAGTTGTTATGTCTTTGTGTTTGTCGGTTTGGTTGGTGTGTTTGTGTTATCTGTTGTAGCAGGGAAGTTTGTGTGTGTGTAGGTGTGTGTAGGTGTGGGTA
>CM054153.1:21348729-21351229 GCA_028751875.1 Rapana venosa
CCAAGGATTAAAAATATAGTTTCTTGCCAATTTTTCTCAGCGTATATCCCAAGGGTTAGAATTTTTTTAAATATAAAAGACAGCTTTATCACTGAGATCAGAACTACCCGCAGTTTATTCTCAGGTGTATAGCAAGTAGACAACAGATGGTGCTGAAGGAAAATGTCAAGGCTTATAATAATAATAATAATAATAATAATAATAATAATAATAATGATGATGATGATGATGATAATGCGTGAACTGGTTACCTACCTACCTGTCTGCCTACCTGCCTTTTCGGATCTTCCTATAATTATAGGTGTTGCAAAAAAAAAAACCCAACTTACCTGGTTTGATGGGGGGCTGAGATTGTGCAGGTGTGGCATTTTTACCTGCCGAAATCATCTGCTCCTGTGCGTCAGTATAGTTAGCTGTGAGTGGGGTTTTGATTGCTTCCTGTTTAGCTTTGACTTTGCCCCGTTGCTTTTGGCTCTGTGTGTGTGTGTATTTGTGCGTGTGTTTGTGTGTGTGTGTGTGTGTGTGTTTGTATGTGTGTGTGTGTTTGTGTGTGTGTGTTTGTGTGTGTGTGTGTGTGAGTGAGAGTCTCTTTCAATGAGAGAGAAAATATATGTGTCTGTCAATCTCTTTCACTCTGTGTGTGTGTGTGTGTGTGTGTGTGTGTGTGTGTGTGTGTGTGTGTGTGTGTGTGTGTGTGTGTGCGAGCGAGTGAGTATGTGAGTCTCTTTCACTGAGAGAGAGAGAGTGTATGTGTCTGTCAATCTCTTTCACTCTGTCTGTCTGTCTATTTATTTATCTATTTATTCTTTTATATCGAGGATAATGGAATAAGCACTCATGTCCTTTTTTACATCCAGTCCCCGTGTGTATGCGGTTTTGTAAGTTCTGTCATCTGTTTCCACCGGCACACAATGGCCTACCCTTCCGAAAAGCGGAACAGGATTTAACGTGTGCGCAAGATGTTCTGCATGCGTTCGAACACGGGGCCTCGGTTTATAGTCTCATCCGAAGGACTTTGTCTCTCTGGGTATGTGTGTGTATGTATCTGTGGGTGTGTGGGTGTGTGTGTGCGTGCGCGCGCGCGCGCGCGCGCGTGTGTGTCAGAAGAGAGAGAGAGAGAGAGAGAGAGAGAGAGAGAGAGAGTATTTTTGACTCTGCCGATGTCTGTCTGGTCTTTGTGACTCTGCTTCTCTCTCACGCCCCCTCTCTCTATCGTCTTTTTCTCTCTGTTTGTCTGTTTGCCTGTCTGTCTCTGTCTGTTTCTGTCTCTGTCTCTCTTGTCATGGCAATACAACCCCCCTCCCCCTTTCCTGAATAGAGCCTATTCCGCGTCTCCGGTCTTCGTATAACACAGGCTGAATGTCATATTCATAATACTTTTAGCATTTAAAATCCATTACTGTCTGTCTCTATTTATCTCTGTCTGTCTGTCTGTGCCTGTCTGTCTGTCTGCCTCTCTCTCTCTCTCTCTTTGTCTGTCTCAGTGCATGCACTTGATTTTATGTATGTGTGTGTGTGTGTGTGGGGGGGGGGGGGAGGTAGGTGTGTGAATTGTGTCTGTTTCTATGTGTTGTGTTACAGCGTATCGACGTTTGCCTGTTCCTTTGCGTATAGTGTGATAACAACAGATAGAAACGTCGTCTAATTGTCGATGCTTATTTAGACTGTCTGTTCATCTTTCTGAGATCTTTGTACCCCACTCTTCGCGTTTCCTTGCTGTGCAAACCATTCCTTTGCCAAATCGTTCAGAGATATTCAGCCGGGATATTATCCATGTCACTTGGACATCAGTCCTTTTGTTAAGGGTAGTTAATGGGGTGCCTGCGAGGGAAAAGACAGTTCTTTTGGAACAGGTAGAACGCGCCATGTCTGCTGATTTATTTGACGTCGGGTTATTAGAAATATCGCATGCTGCAAATGGCTCGGGCGATTATTCAGGTTGTTTGTTTCGTTCATTGAAGCGTATTTTCAGCCGTTTCCACCATAACGTTTCGCTAATGATCCATGGAATTCAAGGTAAAGCGTAATTACCTGGTATTGGGATTCAGTGAACAGGTGATAATCAGCCTTTATGTTAACCCCCCCCCCCCATCACAATTCATTCTCTCTCTCTCTCTCTCTCTCTCTCTCTCTCTCTCTATATATATATATATATATATCTCTCTCTCTCTCTCTCTCTCTCTCCCTCTCTCTCTCTCTCCCTCCCTCCCTACCTCTCTCTCAGAGAGCTTGCGGTTTTGATTTAAGCTGTAACCGTTAAGGCGTTGCATTGGCGAGATGACAACTCTAATAACGCCTCTGTTGTCGGCGGGGCTGTTAACACTATGATTGAATACGATTGGATTGGATTGGAATTGGAGGGAGGGAGAGAGAGAGAGAGAGGAGAGAGAGAGAGAGAGAGAGAGAGAGAGAGAGAGAGAGAGAGAGAGAGAGAGAGAGAGAGAGGAGAGAGCGAGCGAGCGAGCGAGAGCGAAAGAAAGAGAAAGAGAGAATAGAATTG
>CM054153.1:21356229-21416229 GCA_028751875.1 Rapana venosa
AGTGTAATCTCCCATTTGCTTAAGGGAACCAGCAAGCAGAAGAGAAATGTCTTGAATCTGAAGGCAAATACCGAATAATCCCTCACCCAGTGTGGTTAGAAGATTATAGTTATTTGTGAAATGACTTATTGTCTTCCCAAGAATTTCTTCTTTAATTACTTGCAAGCTTTCCATCATACTTACTTTTGTGGGGAAGGGGGAGTGCTAATCATGCGCCTTGGGACTTTTACATTATTTTCTTATAGATTTCACACAATGCTGATGCTGTCATTCTAAGTATCACGAAAGATTATATTGTGTAGAGAAACGAAAACCTATAGACACGCTGAAGGATAAATCAGTGTGTACTCCTGTCAGGAAAAAAGTGCTGGCATGCTATACTTTCAGAACACAAACTACAAGTCCAGTCCAGATTTTTTTGGGGGGTATTAGTGCAGTTTTGCACTGACAGCACAGACACCGGTTTTTAGCTCCCTACACAAATGGGGGACGGGATAGCTCAGTGGTCGGAGCACTCGCTTTCCCCCAGCCAAGTTAAACAGCGTCGAGGGTGCTTACCAGTTGGATGGGTGACCGTTTGCGCGCCTTGGCTTCAATACAGTTCCCCCAGTTCACCCAGCTGTAAATGGGTACCTGCCCTCTTTAGGGTCAGGGAAGGTAAAGCAGCGAGGGAGAGGAGATGGGCGCCGCCCTCAATATGCTGGCCCTAGAGAAGTGAGGTCTCTGACGCCTCGCTCCCCTACGACCTTATAGGTTATGAGACTCCTTTACCTTTACCTTTGTTTACACAAATGAGGTAAAACCAAACTAAACTTGAAATGCTAAATGGTGACTGGGTGTAGCATAAACTTTGATCATTGGCTTGAGTCTATGCGCTTCTTTCTGCTTTTGTAAAAAAAAAAATCCCCAAACCCAAAGCATCTTCTAGTGATTGTTGCTTAAAAACTTCAATGTCCTAGTATCACCACTGTTTTACTTTGAACGAAACAGAATAATAGGAATATCAATATTTGATGGGTTTCGTTACAGAGCTGTCTTAGATCTTTGTAGCTGTTTTCAAACAGGCAGTCTGACTCCTTTGTTCATTTTCTGCTTTGCTTCCTTGAAAAGGAAAAAAAAGACAGGGAACTTTCATCTCTGTACCCCACCTCCCCCTTTCCCCCTATCAGGGCAAGAACTTAAAGCAGTGAAGAAGAAGAAAAAAGGACGGATCCTCACTTCCTGATAACAGAGTTCCTCACGAAATCAACTTCTAGCTGTGAGTGTTCTTAGTGGGAAAAGGGACAGTGAGAAGCTGAATAGCAAGAAGGTGATGAGAAAAGTAGAAGCAATGGAGAGAGAGAGAAAGGAAGAGAGAGAGAAAGGAAAGAGAGAGAGAGAGAGAGGAGAGAGAGAGAGAGAGAGAGAGAGAGAGAGAGAGAGAGAGAGAGAGAGAGAGAGAGAGAGAGAGAACACAGCCCTAATACTCACACACACAAATTTTCTTTATTGTATGGAGTTGTCTCCCTCTCTTTTTCTGTCTTTTCCCTGTCCATCTGTTACAATATCTCTTTTTGTATGTCTCTGTCTCTCTTATTCTGTCTATATGTCTCTATCTCCCCCCCCCCCCCCTTGTTCTCTCTTCCCTCCCCTTACAACCTCTTTCTGAAGCAGAAAGATACTCCAGTCTCCGACTTTTGAATGGAACAAACGCAACCCGACAATTCCCCAATCCACATCATGTGGCCCACATTTTGTTAATGGCTGAACGGCAATAAAGAGTGTACAGCGCTTTGGCGGTAAAATGGGAAAGGGCAAACCCACGCCAATTGTTATCTATAGTTGCTCGTTCTCGCCTGGTTGGGGAGACATTAACTGTTACTATGGTGCCATACGGGTGTCATTGTTTCCAATTTTCCTGTCTCCTTCCTCCACAAGCTGTCTGCTATGTCTCAGTTTCATTTTGAACATTTATTTTTTTAGAAAAGAAGTTGGTGTTGTATGACGTTTTTTCACTGACATTTAGGGTGTGATCCTGTCTAAGTTTTGACAACCAGTGTTGTTTGCATGCATGCTACCATGATTCTGATGGTTCGATCATCTATTCATTTGTTATCAGCTTACTTACCTCCTATTTTATCAAATTACTAAATGCCCAGTTAAATGTATCTAGTAAAATTTATTTTCATCATCTAATCTACTGAAGCAGTAAATTCTGCTATGCAGTGTCCATCCAGTAACAAAGATCTACAGGCTGGGATGGACAGTCACAAAATCGGTAAGAGGTCTTGTTTTACAAAAAGAGTTCACAGTGGATATCTCTGTCTATATCTTAAGCAATCAGACGTTCTCTGCTGTCAGTGCAGTCTGAAAAGATCCGGCCATGCAGACAGGTTTTTTTTTATACTCTCCGTGCTTTGGTTATTGCTAGATGGAAGATGAAATTGGATGAGGACATCCATGGTATATGTGGAGGGATTCTGAATAGCTTGCGAATGAATCGATGTCTTGGGTAAAATGCATGTGAAATTGTCCATGTTGCTTTTGCTGCCATCAAGTCTTGGTTTATGTTCTTTTTCTATGTTTCACTATTAGTTATTGGTTGAGTTTTTATTCTCTGTTTTTCTCTGTCGTTTTAGTCTGTCTGTTTTACAGTGTCTTTATTTATCTATTTATTTCGTTTCTTAAATTTTATTTAGAGAATAATGGAATAAGCACTCGTGTGCTTTTTTTAAACACCCAATCCCAGTGTCTGAGTGTGTATGCCTGTTTGCCAATGCATGAATGAGAAGTCCAAGTGCAAACCTATCACTGTCGTATTCATTATTCCAGGCTTTTTGCCTCAGAATTACTAGTCTTTCTCAAGTGTACTGAATGATGTATTCACCCTGTGCCTCTTCCCAGGGCATGTACGACATTGAAAAAAAGTACGATGCATGGAAGATCTATGTCTTGCGTGTTTTGTGCGCGCATGTGATATCTGTTATAAACCTACAGGGCTTGTAAAGTACATAGCCAAGCATGCTAGCTTTTTTAAAAACTTGTTCAATACCATCTCTTCGTACGTTACACTCTTTCTTTCGTTTCTCTGTGGTTGTCTTTTTTCTTTTGTTCTATCTTATTTTTGTTTTGCTGAGACATGGAAACAAAAAAAAATGCATATATGTAGCTATACAGAGGCAAGACTAGATAGATACAAAACAATAAAGGACATAACTTAATCTACCCTCCCTCCCAACACACGCACACTTGCATTTTTGCACACGACCGCACGTGCAAACACACACACACGCAAACGCGCTCGCACACGCGCGCGCACACACACACACACACACACACACACATCTCTCTCACACACACACACACACACACACACACACACACACACACACACACACACACACACACACACACACACACACACACACACACACACACACACACACACACTACACACACTTCTCTCTCTCTCTCTCTCTCTCTCTCTCTCTCTCTCTCTCTCTCTCTCTCTTTCTCTTTCGGTCTCTGTCTGTCTGTCTGTCTGTCTGTCTCTCCCAAGACAATCAAAAGTACAAAAATGGAAAGGAAGCTTAATTTGCATTTTTATCCAGCTGCCAACTTGAATTTACAGCTTTGTTAAGCCGAATCTCTCAGAAGTGACAACTCCAATGCGATCCTCTTTTAGCTTAAACGCAAGACACTGGCAGTGAGCAAACAGAGGAGGACCTTCTTAAACCAGAAGGCAAATGCTGAAGGATTTTGCCAGTAAGGTGGAAGATTGAGTAATCTTATGATTATGTTTTTAAAGGGTTGCTTTTTTATTCTATTGTCACTTTACCAGGCTTTCCCACGAAGTCACATTTAAAAGTACTTCTTGTTTTCTTTGTATTTTCTGCATTTATTAGTAATCAATTTTATGCTGTCACTCTAAATGCATTAGAGGAACTTGTTTTGTCTGACGTAAACAATATTGTTATCAACAAACTTACGAGAGAAACGAGTCTGGAACTGTGTTTACATGTTTCTGCTGTATTTTTAACAGTCTATTCACATTCGGAATCCAGAATTCGATTTTAACCGTATCTTTGCTTTCTTACACTTAACCGCACAAATCACATGAGTTTGCTGGTTTTTTAATATTTTTTATTGCTCTACACATGTTAAATGAGCGTCCAATCCACGAAGAAAACAGAAGAACATTTTTAAGAGTAACTTTTAAAAAAAGCCACAAGCATGCTGAGTGATGGGTAGTATCAGCCTGGACCATTGGATTGAAGTTCTGTGCCTTTTCCACAGTATTTCTTTTCAAGAAACAACGCAGCCTTGTGCATTTGTTGCAGAAAATTTCATTTTTTTGTCTAACCTCTGTTCCATTTGCGTAAAAATGTATATTGAAAATGAGTGTTCTAGTATTCTCATTGCTGGCTGTCTTAGATCTTTCGTGTGTATATATAGCTGAGCATATTCATTGTGGCAGTCTTTAAACGGTTTGTCATATCCATTTGTTCATACTTGTTTTGTTTCCTTGGATAAAAAGAAAGACATGGAATTTCCCATTCCGACACCTTCCTTTACCATCACACCAATCCTTGCTCCCTACCACGGGAAGTGTCTGTGTAACAAAGAATACCGGGGCATTGATCTCGACTTCCTGTCAAGGGAGTTCCGTAGGAAATCAGGTTTGAGCTGTAGCGATCTCTCTGGAAAGAAGGAAAAAGGGCAATGAGAGAGATAAAAAGCTGGAAGGAAAAGAAGTAAACACACACACACACACACACACACACACACACACACACACACACACACACACACACACACACACACACACACCACGTGCACGTTCTTTTTCTGAAAAGGCCTTGGATAAGATATTAAAAAAAAAAATTAATTTGGCATTTCGTATAACAAAATCTATAAGTCGCATTAGCAATTCTTATGTATTTATTTGTTGTTATCATTGCTTAGCCTTTTTCTGTATACTGCCTAGGATATTTAGCAACAGATACCAATTTCACAGCACACAACCATCAACATCAATGTCCCCTCCCCTCCCCTTCCCATCGTTTAATATCACTTTGTGTGAACAGACGCAAAATCGAAGCAACAACAACATACGTGCACGCATTCACGCACACACAGACACAGACACAGACACACACACACACACACACACACACACACACACACACACACACACACACACACACACACACACACACACACACACACACACACACACACACACACACAACACACACACACACACACACACTCAGAGACAGACAGGCAGACATACAAAAAGAGACAGACCGACAGACAAACAGAAGGAGACAGAGTAAAGGTGGCAGAAATCAATAGGGGCTTCAATTTACATTTCGATCCTGTTGACGACTTTAATTTACATCCTCGTTAAGTGGAATCCCCCTGAAATGCTCACTCCAGTGTGATCTTCCTCTTGCTGAACCCCAGTCCCAGGGAATCAGCAAATAGATGAGAGAGGTCTTGAGCCAGAAGTCAAATGCTCGAGGAACATCCAGTGCAGGTATCAGATTATGTCATTTGCAAAATTACTTCTTTTTTTTCTTGTTCGGTATTTTGCTTTCGACGTGTCGGTTCTAGTTCTTCATCACGTTTCTGTACTAGTAATTATTGTGGAGTGTTCATTATGTACTTCGGGACCTTTTTCGTGCTGATTTTACACATCTCAATATAATGCTGATGGTGTCATTGTGAGTATCATTAAAGGCTTAATTTATCAATCTAAACAGCATCCACTGAGAAACTAAAAGAGTACTTGGTCTGTAATCGTGAGTATAATTTGTTAAACCACAACCACCACCACCACCACCACCACCACCGAATATGCTGTGTTTTCCGAAACCAAACAACATTGCAGTCCGAAATTTGTTGTTCACTTGTACCAGGGCTTTCTGCAACTGACAGTGCAAAGCATGTTTGAATATCAGCAGGTTTTAGCTCCCTACACAATCCAAGTGAAATCAGATAGCCTTGAAATGCTGTATCCATACTGACTGGTTGCAGCATAAACCTTGATCATTGGCCTGAGTTTGCGTAATTCTTTCTGCTTAACAAACCAGCTTTTGTAACCATTGCTTGGAAACGTTAGTGTCCTGTTCTCATCGGCTATTTTACTTTGAACAAAACAGAATAATAGAAAATATCAATATTTGATGAGTTCCGCTACATAGTCTTCTTAGGTCTTTGTGTCAGTTTTTCAAACTAGCGGTCTAATTATTCCTTTGTTCATTTCTGCTTTCCTTCCTTGAAAAGAAAAGACAGGGAACCTCCATCTGTGTACCAAGCAAAAAAAGAGGATGGATCATCACATCCTGATAACAGATTTTCTTATGCAATCTTCTTCTAGCTGTGGGTGAAGAGGCTAAATAACAAGAAACTGATGAGAAAAATAGAGGTAATGGAGAGAGAGAGAGAGAGAGAGAGAGAGAGAGAGAGAGGAGAGAGAGAGAGAGAGAATGCACACACACACACACACACACACACACACACACACACGCATAAACGCACGCACGCACGCAAACACACAAACATACACGTCTAATATAGTAATTTCGTCTAATATCACTTTGAGTGAAGAGACATAAAATCGTAAAATCGAAGCAGCAACAACAACACCAACACACACACATGCACGCTTCTGTATTTTTTCTATTTCTCTGTTAATCAACATAATATTTGTCTGTCTCTCTCACACTGCCTGGGTGCCTGTATCTGTATCTGTATCTGTATCTCTCTCTCTCTCTCTCTCTCTCTCTCTCTCTCTCTCTCTCTCTCTCTCTCTCTCTCCTCTCTCTCTCTCTCTCCAATGGAGACAGATACTTCAGCCTTCGACCTTTGAATGAAACAAACGTAACCCGACATTTCCCCAACCCACATCATGTGGCCCACATTTTGTTAATGGCTGAATGGCTGGCTGGCAATAAAGAGAGTACTGCGCTTTGGCTTGGTGGTAAAATGGAAAAGGGCAAACCCACGCCGATTGTTATCTACAGTTGCTCGTTCTCGCCTGCTTGGGAAGTCATTGTGATTCACCCTTACTGTGGTGGCACCCAGAAGTCATCGTTTCTAGTTTTTCTGTCTGCTTCCTCGAGGAATTTTTCTGGTGTATCTTAATTTCATTCTTATCTCTGTTTTAAAAACAACAACACCAAAACACAAAAAACCCCAGTTTAAAGTGGTATGTCATATTGCCTTGTACATTTGTGGTGTGTTATCGTTTATGCATTAGCAAGCATTTTTGTTTGTGTGTATGCTAATCTATTGCTAATGTTTGTATTTTTTAAAATTCATTCATCTGCATATTTATTCAAGTATGCATTTATATCTTTTATTACACTATGTTGAGAGCACACGCTTTCCCCCAGCTAATGTTAAGCAGCATCGAGCGCTTTTACCTCTTGGATGGGTGACCATTTGTGTGCCTTGACTTCAATACAGTCCCCAGTTCACCAAGCTGTAAATGGGTACCTGTCTCTTTAGGGTCAGGGAAAGTAAAGCAGCGAGGGAGAGGAGATGGGCGCCGCCTTCAGTATGCTGGCCCCTTGAGAAGTTGAGGTATCTGATGCCTTACTCCCCTCTGACCACATAGGTCATGGGACACCTTTACCTTACCTTTACTTATTAATATATGTCTTTACTTATTTATCTTTCAACTTACAGTTAGTTGAATGCACTTTGTCTATTACATATTTTAGTCTACTCTGCTACGTAAAGCAATACAATTCTCCCATCCTGCAACTAAGAAGCAGGGCTGGCAGTCACAAAATCAGTCACAGGCTAGATATTGAAAAAGAAAAGGTGACAAAAGTTATCTCTGTCTGAATCTGAAGTAATGAAGTCTTCTTTGCTGTCAGTGCGGTCTGAACAGATCCAGCTATGCGGACAATGTTTCACTCCCTGTGCTTTGGCTGTAGCTAGACGGAAGATGAAATTGGATGTGGACATTCCTGGTATTTGTGGGGGGATCCTGAATGGCAAGAGTATGAATTGTTGTCTCAGGATAAATGGAAATGTGAAATATCCCTGCTCTCTTTGCTTGTGCCAAAATCTGTTGATGTTGTTTCACTGTCTGTCTATTTAGTGCTCATCTCTCTTTCTATCTGTCTGCCTTTGTCTGTCTGTTCATGCCTTCCTCTCTGTGTGTGTGCGTGTGTGTGTGTGTGTGTGTGTGTGTGTGTGGTGTGTGTGTGTGTGTGTGTGTGTTGTGTGTAGTTGAGAGAGAGGGGGGGGGAGAGGGAGAGGTGTGCATCTGTTTATGTGTGTATGCTTGTGTGGATGGGTGTGTATGTGTTTGTGTGTGTGCGTGTGTGTACAAACGTGCGTGTGTGTGTGTGTGTGTGGTGGTGTGTTTTGAAATTGTGTATGTGTGCATGCACGTTCACGCATATGTATCAATGAGAAAACCTTTGGGTCATATCTGTCTTCGTTGCTATTCAAGCATTTGTGCATCAGAATGGCTGGTGTGTTTTCTTTGCTTTTCGTGGTGTATTCACTCCCTGCCCATTCTAATGGTGTGTGTATGTCAGTGGAAAAGGTATGGCACATGCAAGAGCTAAGTCTTGAGGGTTTTGTGCGTGCATATTAGATTTATGATAACCCCCAGGGATTGTAAAAAATGACAGGCAGAAATGCCCACTTTTTGCTTTCTCTTCTTGTTTATCTTTCCTTGTTTTCTTCCGTCCAACTCAACTTTTGTCTTTTCTTGCTTTCATCCTTTTTTTTCTTTTTGCTCTGTAATGGAATTAAAAACATGCATCTTCTTTTTGAATTTGACAGCTTGGAGAATAGAAAGATAAAAAAAAAGCCACATACACCTACAACTCCTGCCCATCAGTCTCTGTCTCTGACCCTCTCTCTCAGTCTCTCTCTCTCTTACACAAACACACATCCACATTATACGCACATGCACTCACACAAACACACACACAGACACACAGACTCACACACCCACGCACGCATGCACACACTCACTCACTCTCTCTGTCTCTCTGTCACACACACACACACACACACACACACACACACACACACACACACACACACACACACACACACACACACACACACACACACACACACACACACTCACATACGTGTGTGTGGGTGTGTGTGTGTTCACGCTTGTGCATGCACACCCACACACACACGGGACACAGCCATGGTGCGATAATTGAACGGGGGTTCAATTTGCATGTCGATCCAGCTGATGACTTTAATTTACAAGCCTTGTTAAGCCGAATCCTTCAGGACCGCCCACTGCAATTTGATCTCTCGTTTGCTCAAACGGAATCACAAGGACTTAGCAAACAGATCAGACACTTCTTAAACCATGAAGGAAATGCTGAGGGTGAACCATACAGTGCAAATAGCGTGTAAAAGATTAAAACTTTTTTACACTGTGATTTTTTTTTTACATTGTCAATTCGTCATACGTTCGCACTAAGCCACCTTTAAGTTTTAATAATGTACTTGGTAATTTTGTGTTGATATTGTACATTAGTGATTTGTGCTACTGCTGTGTTTCATAAAACAAAAACTATTTTGTTTGGAGTAAACTGGGTAAGATCCTGCTTAATGTTTGGAAACCGGAAAAGGCATGCTATGTGTGTGTGTGTGTGTTGTGTGTGTGTGTGTGTGTGTGTGTGTGTGTGTGTGTGGGGTGTGTGTGTTTAGAATTTAATCATCTTTCCAGCCCAGAATTTATTTCATACCATGTCAATGCTTCGGTGCTTAACAATTCATGGCACGTCTCAGGTCAGTTTTATTTGGATTACGGCAGAATAAGTTACAGATTACTTTTCCACAATTCTTATTGCTGACTTGAATATATCTTCAGTGTGTATTCTTCATGTCGAACATAATGTGGCGATTTCAATACAGATTGTCTGATCAGTTCTTCATCATTATTTTGCTTTTTAAGAAAAAGACCGAACAATTTCTATCCCCATATCTGTCTCTCCCCCCTCCCTCCCTCCCTGTCTTTTTAACCCGCCCTTCAGATTACAGCAAGTTTGTGTGTAACAAAGAATACTGGGGAATTGATCTTGATTTCCTGTTGAAGGAGTTCTTTACAAAATGGACTTTGAGGTGTAGGTGTACTGCGTTCTTGTTGGAAAAAAAGGACAATAAAAAAGATAGGCAGCAGGAAACAGAGGAGAAAAATACAAACGTAATAAGAAGAACGACAGGAACATACAGACAGAAAACAAAAGACAGAGATGGCAACAAAAGGAAAATGGCAGAAATCAATGGGGTCTTCAATTTATATTTGAAGCAAGCCTACGACTTTAATTTAAAACCTTGTTAAGTGGAATCTCTCAGAAGTGCCCACTCCAATGCGATCTTCCATTTCCTCAAACACAGGTCTGGAAAATCAGCAAATACTAGAGCAGAGAATCCTGGAGTCAGAAGGCAAATGACTGGAGAGCAAGCATCTAGCGCAGGTAGAAGATTAGGTTCTGTTGTTGTTGTAAAACTGCTTCTTTTCTTGTCTAAAATTTCTTTATAACAAGTCAGATCTGTATTATCACACTCCTTTACTAGTCATTCTGAAGTGTTAATTGTGTACTTCAGCAGCTCCAGTATTAGATCTCACTCATTTTGGATAACTGCTGATGTTGTTGCAGTGAATATCTTGGAGAATTGTTTCAAATAAAGTGAATGATGAGTCATACACCTAAACAGACCCTATCTGCCTGTTTACGTCTTTGTCACTCTGTTTGTCTGCCTTTTGTTTATCTCTTGGTCTCTCACAATGTCTCTGTCTGCCAGTCTGTGCTCATCTCTCTCTCTCTCTGTCTGTTGGTCTGTCTGTCTGTCTGTCTGTCTGTCTCTCTCTCTCTCTCTCTCTCTCTCTCTCTCTCTCTCTCCTCCCTCCCTCCCTCCCTCCCTCATTCAAGCAGACAGATATATACTCCAGCCTCCAACCTTTGAATGGAACAAACGTAACCCGACATTTCCCCAACCCACATCATGTGGCCCACATTTTGTTAATGGCTGAATGGCTGGCTGGCAATAAAGAGAGTACAGCGCTTTGGCTGTGAAATGGGAAAGGGCAAACCCACGCCAATTGTTATCTATAGTTGCTCATTCTCGCCTGGTTGGGGAGATACTAACCCTTACTGTGGTGGCATTCAGCCATCACTGTTTCTTTTTCGCTTTCTCTGTCTGCTTTACCCTCGACTTTCCTGGTATATCTTTCATTTTAAGGTTTGTTTTGGGTTTAAAAAAACACCCTAATTGTAATGTGTTTATTTAGTAGCTTGCACTTTGGATGTGGTTTGTTTTTGTTTATTTTTTGGTGGTGGGTGGTGGGGGGGGGGGGGCAATAGGCTTACTTGTTTTTGTGTTTGATTTTGATGGCTATATTTTTTGTTCATTTTCTTGTTTCATTAATTAGCTCATGTAGGTATCTGTGTGTTTCACTTTTGCTTATTTGTGTACTTGTTTGTTTACTTATTTAATTTGCTATAATGCCAGAAGTGGCAAAAATGGTCTATTTGTACTTTGTTAAGTCCTTGATGTTTAAAATCCCCTTGCTGTGAAAACATGTGGCAAGGTTGTGCACCTATTGTTGAGATTTACAACTATTTATCTTTAACTCCATTTTTGCCGAGGTTGTAAGCCCATTATTGAGATTATCAAGTTTTTCTTTTTAGATGATTTAAGTTTTTGAGATTATGAAAAATCTTGTTTTTGAAAATGATAAATGTTGAAGTTATTAAGCCTTTTGGCTGAAATAGCAAGCTTTTCAGCGTAACATACATCTTTCACAGAAGAGTATTCTAAGCTTGGCCTCTGAATTAGTTGACAGAAGTGTATCCAGGTTTTAAATGCAGGACCTAGAGAGGGATGGTATCTTCCAGTACAATTTGCCAAAGATACACTCCATAAAATGCCAGTTTAGTGTCATGCATGAATCCCTGGAGGAAAAGGGAATAAAAGAGAAACGAAAGGAAAAAACTATAAATCTTTGTCTCAAGTGGTAAAACCTCTTAACTGAGATTATAAAAGGGATTGCTGAGATTACAAAGCTATTTTTGAGATTAAAAGACCAGTTGCTATGGTTAAAACCTACTTATGTTATAAACCTGATGCTGTCACTAATTTCCCCTGTGAGAAACTCGAAGAACCCTGTAGAAAAAAAGGGAAGGTTCGAAAATGTTGAAATTATCTTTATCCACTAATTTATCCCTGCAGAAATGTTTATGTGTAGGGTCCTCACAAGATGCTAAAACCTGTAATGAAGAATGTACATGGCCAAAAGCGCATTCGTTAATTAAAGACAAAGAAAAAGAAAGCACCAACCCACCCACCTCCCAAAATTATGAAAGCTTATTTTACTGTTGATGAGCGAAATGCGCGTTACTCATTGTTCAGTTTGACGGCATTCAGCTCTCCTTTTTTTTGGTCAATCGCCTAGTTTATCTTTACAGGAAAAATTGCATTCATGAGAGGAACAGGAACGTTTTTCATTGCCCATCTATAGAGCTTGTTGGGGAACTGAACTCGTGGACATGTTTAGGATGATGCTACATCCAAAAACAAATAAATGATCAAGGACAAATCCTCATTAGAGCCAGCACGATGTCATAGAAATGTTACAAGCAAAAATCATTTAGCGAAAAGGCTGGACGAAAAAACATAGCGTGAATAATTCACGCTGTTTTATCATTATACTTTATTATTCAAATCAACCTGACATGATAATACACTCACATCATGGGTTCGCATACGACATGCTATGACCCACGGCAAGAAAACGGATCTAAATATTCTAAACAATAGCAACAAGGCACAAAAACAAATATGCTAAAACAGTTCAGAATGCAAAGGACGGAGCTAATGCATGCCAGACAATAAACAAAAAAACCCAAACAAAATAACGAGATCGCCGAAATATCACACCCGCGGGGAACGTATCTTGATGCTGAATGGCTCAGTGAGTCAGCAGAATACAAAAACGAGAGAGAGACAGAGAGAGAGAGACAGACAGACAGAGGCAAAGCGAGCGAGAGAGAGAGAGGGGGGGGGAGAGGGGGGGAGAGAACTCGGAACATTAATGCCCATGACATGAGGAGGAGAGAGAGAGAGAGAGAGAGAGAGAGAGAGAGAGAGAGAGAGAGAGAGAGAGAGGGAGGGCAGCCAAGGCAACATATTTCGAGGACTAATGATAAACACTCACGTTGTCTTTTTACATCCAGTTCCGTCCGTCCGTCCGTCCGTCCGTCGGTCCGCGCGCGCGTGTGTGTGGGAGAGAGAGAGGGAGAGAGAGAGAGGGGAGAGAGAGATGCATAGAAACAGAGACAAACAGGGAGAGAGGCAGAGAAAATGACAGACAGGAAGACAGACAGACAGGTGGACAGAGAGAGAGAGAGAGAGAGAGAGAGAGAGAGAGAGAGAGAGAGAGAGAGAGAGAACGGTGTGTGTGTGTGTGGGGGGGGGGGGGGGGGTGGTGATACGTGTGTATGAATGTCAAGGAGAAAAGAGTATTGTTGGACAGTAGTAGAAAGTCTGGCCTCAGCAACAAAGATTTCCCCAGTTTGCACTAACAGCAGTTCGGGACATTAAGGCGTCTTCACCCTTCTTGAAATATTCAGGGTTCCCGTCTCTGTTTTTGCCCAGTACAAGACTGTCTTCCTTCTCATTTTACTCGATTTTATGTATGACAGACATGCACACACATAGACAGACAACACACATGCGCAAACACACACATACACACACACAAGCACGCACATGCACGCACACACACGAACGCAAGCACGCACACGCACACACACGGGTGCGCTCGGGTGCGCACACGTACACACACACAAACACAAGTTGCATGGATATGCCAGTCTAATATATAAGTAGGAACAAACAGATTTTAAACAAATAAAGTGAATAATAAAAATAATCTTATATGTACATGTGTGTGTGTTCACACACACAGGACCACACACAGACACAGACACACAGACACACAGACACACACACACACACACACACACACACACACACACACACACACACACGCCTACGCACGCTCAAACGCTAACACTTTTCGCCCCAACACATAGTTCAACATGCGTACAGGGTCTGCCTGTGTCTGTCAGTCTGTTTGACTCTGTCTGCTTGTCTCTCATAGTCTCTATATCTCTGTCTCTTTGTGTCTGGCTCTCAATATCCTTCTTCTCTCTCTTTGTGTCTGTTTGTCTGTCTCCGTCTCTGTCTATCTGCCTGTCTCTCTCTCTGTCTCTCCTAATCATAGCCCATAACTCTCAGCCAGTGTTTTCTTGTGGAAGGGTCCTTAGAGAATACGAGGTGCCACCGTTTGTTAGCATTGCTTCTGAACAACAAACTTAAGTGGTGATCCTGCGTGGCTTTCTATATTGCCGATTATCGTAATCGGCAGGAAGAAGTTATGCTTGTAATACAGTTTGATACCATGAACCCTTTTGAAGGACTGTAAAGACAGTCCAAAAGTTATCAAATGTAGATAATGGATGAAATAACTTTTGTAACTGTTTCGTTAAGTTGCTTAGTTTGCTCTCTTTATCCTAAATGTTTTAGGTAGTATGATAACCATGTTTTTTTCTGAATAAACATTTTCTTTAAGTCACTAGTAGCCTCTTGGTGTGTTTTTTCCCCCTTGCATATCCTTGTTATTTTCTTTAATATTTCTCTAAAGATAACAGGAATGAAGGGTGTCCATAACAAACATGATATTACATCTTTGAAGAGAAAACTACTGTGTTATGAACTTTATCTGTTGATTATAGTTACTCTACAGGCTTTTTATCAGATCGATTTTTTTCATACTTCACCAGAAACACTCAGCTTGTTTGCCTACCAACTGTAAAGGAAAACATAAAAGGAATTTCTCTCTGACTTCAGACAATCACTGCCTGTAAATAACAAAAGAAAAGACGTAAGGAATTTTAGTAGAAATTGATTCTGTAAACCACACCATTTCAGGCTTAGACTTTAAAAAGGATTATCGATGTCAAGTGAATACAACCAGTGCAGAACCATAACGAATAGTACATACATACCCCCCCCCCCCCCTCCCCGACCCAAAGAATTGTAAATGAGAAAAAGGTTCAATCGAACGAAAGCATCGGGGAAGGAGGTTGGTACAGACAGACACAACCGAAAACACGGTTTCTTTATTTCCAGAGTGGTCGTTTAAGTGTCTGGAGACTTGAGAGACCAATGGGGTTATTCCATCGTCTGATGCCAGGAATGCCAAACATTTGTTCCAGCTGGACAAGACGGTAAAGACTTCGTGCTTTTTTTTGCTTCATCTGCCTTATGGGCCCCCCCCCCCCCCCCCCCCCCCGTCTGGCGTTTCCGGCAATACGCTCACGCGTACGTCCATTAGCGTGAAAGGGTTTTGTTTGTGAACATGTTTTGTTTTGTACGCTTGCTTGCCCGTGTCGTGGTTTTTTTGTGTTGGTCGTTTGGAAATCGATTTTAGTCTGTGAACAATCATACCATAATAGGAGACGGTATAGAAGTATACGGTGTTAAGGGAATAAGGACTTTAGCTCTTCATTTGAAACATACATGAAGATTAGACATTAAGAGTAACAATACACATTAAAATCAGCCTATAAGTTAAGAAAATGAAAAATATGAGATTATTTATTTTCTTTAACAAATTCAAAAAGTTGCAGATCCGAAGTGTTTTTTAAACGCATCTCTGAACAGTTCTTTATGTACCATTCTTTGCTGATACAATATGGACGTCCATAATATTGATGTACTTGTTGATGAATGAACCTTATTCTCCTTCTCTCGTTCGCTTTACACCGTCAGTCGTGCCGAGGGGAAGTAATAGCATGACTTTACAGCTCCTCTCGTGGGCCGTACAGCTTAGTTTGCAGGGTTATCTCCGTTGGCCACACAATCTTCCTGTGGTTGCTGTATAGCTTGCACTTTTGAAGGATGGTCTAATAAAAGCTCATTCAATTTCTCTCAGAGGTAAGGCAGTACAAAACTATGCTAACCAGACTTGTGCGGGTTTAATGATATTCTGATGGTAAAAACAACTCCCATCTCAATATTTTCTCTCCAATGAATCCGTATACAAAGCTGGTGTCCGAACCATTGTTACCACAAAAACCCCAAAACAACATAACAACTAATTTTTCCAAATCTAATTTCAGGCCAGAGATAAAAAATTCCTTTTAGACACAATTGACAGTCCCATAGCAATAAAAATAAACCACCCCTAAAATTGCTTTGCAATATCACAAGATTTCTTTTAGCATGATAGGTAGGACATTCCGCGAAGAGAAGAAAACAGATAGGATACCTGACAGGCCGACGGCTGAAGCCAGATGCAAGCAGACATTGTTGAAGGAGATGAATAGCCTCCGTGGCTTTTTGCATCACATCAAATTACATCCACACTGAAAATGTCGCCTGCCAATCGACAAATGGCTAAATCACATTTGGGGGGAAAAGGCCAGAAAGCTTCGTTTATAGTTCGCAATCTCTTTTGGGTTTTTTGGCGCAATAACTGACAGTTCTGTGACAGTTTTCTTTCTATCTGTTTCCTTTATAAAGAACAAAGTGCAAGCGGTTTTGTTTTTTGTTATTTAGCTGGTAAACGGTTGAAACCAATACCTTAAAATGAGGAGAGGTAAACGAGGGTGTAAAATACTTGGAAGGGAAATGGGAATGTATGGCTTAGAATGACAGTTTGAAATTCTTGCAGGAGGCACAAATGCTTTTAATAAATTTATTTTTTTTTCGTTGATAGTTTTTGTGTAGGAGAGGTGTAGCTTTTTTTTTTTAGCAGAATGAAAACAGTAGACATGTTCAGTGATTAAAAAAAGTACTCAGTGTATTTCTAAACATCAGAGAATGTATTTTTTATAGGTACCATTTAGCTGTGTTTTCATATGCAAATCTTTGGACACTTATTTTGAAATAAAAAGAATACCTGTAGATATTTTATTGGTCTGCCACCTACTCTGTCGCTGTCTGTCTCTGTTTCAGGCTGCTTTTCTTTCTGTCTCTTTCTCTGTTTGATTGTCTCTGTCTCTCTCTTTTATCTCTCTCTCTCTAAACACACACACATACCCACACACAAACCCTCTCTCTGTCTCTGCCTGTTTCTCTTTCTCTCTCCCTCTCCTCTCCCTTTCTTTTTGTCTTGGTGTTTCTCTACTTACTATGGAAGTCAAGTCAAGTCAAATTTTTATTTCCAGGTGGTACATTGAATAAGCCATGCATTTGCTTTTTTTTCATCAAACCAAAACATGATGAAGACAGCAGAACAAAAAACAATTAGGAGAACATCCTCTCCCTATGTTCACGTGTATAAAGATGCGCAGGGTCTGGTTTTATGTGGCAAATGCATACACATTAGAAAAGGGAGCAATGTAGAACCAGACTTTTAGAGACCACAGAGACCACACTCTTGTACCCAGGATAGTAAAGAGAAGAAGAAGACGGTACGCATTTTATCACTTCATTGACACAGGACTGTAAAAGAACACACAAAAAGACAGAATCAAAACAACAAAAAAGCCACCCATCCCTCCACATGATAAATCCAACCAACCAACCAAATGGTCAATCAGCCAGAAACCAAGCAAGCAGGCAAGCAAGCAAGCAAGCAATCAAGCAATCAAGCAAGCAAGCAAGCAAGCAAACAACCAACCAACTGACCAACCACCCAAAATAAAATGTTATTAATCTCGCACACTTTGCAGGCAGAAACGCGCATTCTTCTTTTTCTTCTTCTTCTTCTTCTTTCTTCTTCTTCTTCTTCTTCTTCTTCTTCTTCTTCTTCTTCTTCTTTGCAATTTTTCTTCTTTGCAATTCTTCTTCTTGTTCTTGTTCTTGTTCTTCTTCTTCTTCTTCTTCTTCTTTGCAATTCTTCTTTTCTTCTTCTTCTTTTCTTGTTCTTGTTCTTCTTCTTCTTCTTTGCAATTCTTCTTCTTCTTCTTCTTCTTCTTCTTCTTCTTCTTCTTCTTCTTCTTCTTCTTCTTCTTCTTCTTCTTCTTCTTCTTCTTCTTCTTTATCGATCACTCAAACACGAACTACTGTCGTGTGTTACATGAGCGAAAATGCGTTGCGCTGCCGTTAAGCTCCCGGACAAGTCAGGCCCAGCCCATTCGACTTTGGTGTGACAGGCCCATTCAAGAAGAGGAGAAAAGAAGTGTGTCCACTAACCTGTGAGCAGGGTACAGAGCAGACGCACCACTGTGGCCAGCTCTCTCCTCAGCCACTGCTCGCCATCCATCTCCGACACTCCAGTGGCACCACACACTTGACAACAATACACGCACACACACACCCAAGCTGTTTTTAAAACACTGACACAGCACGTGAACTATGTCTCCAGGCTGTTAAAGTAACACCATAGCTGCAAACAGCCGCTACATTTTATTTCAAAATCGTTGAAGACAGTCTCTTCTCTCTTTTAGTACGGTTTCTGATTTCTGCGACATAATTATTCTTTCTGTAGATTTTGTATCTTTAGATGATTACATGTTGATGTATTATACAGAACTGCGCCTTCATTTAAAAAATGGGCTTTTTTAGGGGTTATATTTCAACACCAGAGAACAAAATCTTAGATCCGCAGGAAAACAAAATCCTCAGATCCACAAAACACCATTGTCTGCACTGAAGATAAACGTTACAGCTCCACCGCAATGGAACTTTTGCACACAAGAAGACACCCCCAACCCCACACAACGAAGATGAAACACTCAGTATTCCAAAACAGAACGGCTCGTCAACACGTTTTATGTCAGAAAAAAAGCCACACAAAAACAAAAACTTTCAGACAACGCCTGTGGCTTTTTGTTTTGTTTTAATGCCGTTGTTTCAAATCTTTTTTCCCCCCATAAAAAATCACCAGGCTCAAAAATCCACGGTGGGTGCGTTTGTTACGGCGGTTGAGCGCTTGAGATATGAGCTGTCATAAACACTTCAAACCACACTGAAAGCGAAGTAGGCAGCTTGCAACAGCACTACACACCAGGAGCTGGTTATACTCCTCTGGAGTCAAACGGTGGAACTGTCTCGACGGTTCACCTAGCGGTCGGCTCAGCCTTATCCACGGAACAGTAGATGGGAACTCTGTAACACAGCATACATACATCATCGTTAGAATGAGAGCGTTCACAAATGTGATGGCGGGCATGCTGTAACGCACAAATGAGTTGAATGAAAAATGGAGTTAAAAAACAACAACCAACCCAGAATTTTTAGACAGTATGCCTAAGTACACACACACACACACACACACACGCACGCACGCACGCACGCACGCACGCGCGGAACGTGTGCGCAGAACATCTTGCGCACACGTTAAAACCCATTCCGCTTTTCGGAAGAATAGGCTATTGTGTGCCGGTGGGAACAGATGACAAAAAAGAATAGATAAAACACACACACAAGCACACAAAGAGAGAGAGAGAGAGAGAAGAGAGAGAGAGAGAGAGAGAGAGAGAGAGAGAGAGAGAGACAGACAGACAGACAGACAGACAGACAGACAGACAGACAGACAGACAAGACAGACAAGACAAGACAAGACAAGACAAGACAAGACAAGACAAGACAAGACAGACAGAAACAAAGAGACAGAGACTAACTATGTGCGCTGAAATCCCGGACTTTCTTTTCCACGCTCTTCCTATAATTTAACAGGACACTTCATTCAACCCTTGCGACTGCTTCCCACACTGGCCGCCTGTCAGATCACATATAATTATTAATCCGCCATTCCTAACTACCTGGGTTATCTCCCCCTTTCAGTGTTGAAACGCTTGAAGCAATCTGCTGGAACGATCGACCAAATGCTGCAGATTAACTTCTGTCTTGTCTGTCTTGTCTGTGTGTGAGTGTGTATGTGTGTGTGTGCGTGTGTGTGTATCTGTCTGTCTCTGTCTCTCTGTCTTGTCTGTGTATCTGTCTGTCTCTGTCTCTCGGTCTCTGTCTGTCTGTCTCTGTCTCTCTGTCTTGTCTGTAGTGTGTCTGTCCTCTGTCTGTCTGTCTCGTCTCTCTGTCTTGTCTGTGTGTCTGTCTCTGTCTCTCGGTCTCTGTCTGTCTGTCTCTCTCCATTCTCTTTTTTTCTTATGCGTTGTTGTCTCCCGGCGTGCCTTCCAGTCTGTCTCAACACGTTTCTTTGCCCGTCTCCGTCTATCTATCTGTATGTCTGACTGGCTGGCAGGCAGACTGCATCTCTGTCTCTTTGTCTCTGTCTGTCTTTTTGCCTGTCTGTCTTTCTGCCTGTCTGCCTGCCTGCCTGTCTCTGTCTGTCTGTGTCTGTCTGTCTGTCTGTCTGCCTGCCTGCCTGTCTGCCTCTCTCTCTCTCTCTCTCTCTCTCTCTCTCTCTCTCTCTCTCTCTCTCTCTCTCTCTCTCTTCACTCTCGGCAAACACAGAAAAAGCAACATGCACGTAGACGCGCTCGCTCGCACCCATATGTACCAGGGAGGACGTTTTGTGTGAGGGGGTGGCTGGGGGTGGATGGATGGGTGGGTAAATTGCTGGATCGAATGTTAATACGGGTGCCACACGACGATTCGTGACGTGTTAGGTTCAGGCCTAATCGAGAAGGACACACAGAAAACCTCAGCCACGAAAAACGAGGCTGGCACCCTTCTGTCTCCCTGTCTCTCTCAGTTTTCGTGTCCGTGTCACGCAACGTTAGCTCAGACATTAAATCACATCCTCCGGGATTGGGCTCTTTGCATACTGTTCTGAAGAGGTAAAGCGTTTGATTGAGGCCAGCTCATTTTTCTATACAAAGTAGGCTGTTTCTTCTGTCTTTGAAACGCCATTAGATATCAGAATTTGCCGTTGCATGTTCTAAATGCTGACAATGCAGTTAACAAGATTTTGGTCTGGAAACGTAGCCTGAAAAGCATGTTAACATTATAGTAAAAGTTTGGTGGTTATTAATGTTTCACACAAAGCATGCTATCATGCTTTCTGATGAGCTTAATAATCACAGGATCAGTTTATTTCAAAATGTATATTCTCTAACATTTACTAGTTCATTCTTCAGGTTTAAAACTTGTCAGTGTCTCCTGCCAAGCGTGTCAGACTATTCCAGTAATGTTGATGCTGGGTAGTTTTAAAATGCAGGTTGGTCGATAAGATCATATTGTGTAAAAGTGAATCTTTTCAGTATACTTATAGTGTCTGTCATGATACACTGGCGGTGGATTCATGTCAGTATCTTTGGCAATAGGAGATAGGGCTATATCATATCTTGTATAGCGACTTTTTGTTTGTCATTTTTGCAACTAACCCGTCAATAGATCCCCTAGGGTTGGCCAGTGTTTCCTACAAGATCTGTAGACATGGCATAAAAAAGTGTTGTATGTAAAAGTGTGCAAGTGCATTCTAATGGATTGGGAATTTTCAGAACATCGTTGTCGAACTAGGTAGATCAGTGTACTCAACACTGTTTGAGAATGCATTCTTCGATCATACTTTTACCGTAAAATAGGAGACGTGTGTGGTTGTATTAAAAAAAAACCCACAGGAAAATGTGCTGCTGGCCTTAGATTTCATTGGAGGCTTACAACTAAAACTGCACGCGCCTGTATTTCGCCAAGGTAAATCCTCCAGATTGTTTCCTGATATGTCCTTGTCTTGGTTATACACAGATAGAAATATAACTCAGTTTATACAGTGGGTAATTTTTTTTTCTGTTTACACTATACATATGAATATGAATCATATCTAAAACAAAATTATGACTAATATGTTATGTTTATATAGTTATCTTTGATTGAACAAATATTTTCGGAAATTGTGTCCCCACGCCCCACACTTTTTTCCAAACTGAATACCGTCAAACATATTGAAAATCTTGCATCTTGCTAAGTCTGTCTGTAGTATGCTCCAAGTCTTATCATCATGTCCTTCAAAACCTTCCTCTCCCAACCCTCTCCCCCCCCTCCCAGAATGTGGTTGCTTTTGTTACACAACGAACACAGCCATACACGTAAAAGCTCTGATCTCAACGTCAGGCAAATACACTTGCAGTGAATGTACGTACATATAAATAATAAGCAGTCGCCGGGTGTATAAAAACCTACAAATATACAGAACGAAAAAGAAGCTCTTGGAAAACCTGGTCAATACGTCTTCCCTGGTCGAAGCTTGTCAATATACCCTTCAAAAACTTTTCAGCATCTCCTTCTTTTCTTCTATACCTTTCTCTCTCTCTCTCCCTGTATGTACCATTATCTCCCTGTGATTTGATCGCGGCCCAGTCTGGGGTCTAGGATTTGTTTGGTGATGATACATGCTTCTCGTCGTCTTTGCATAGCAATCCACTATTTTATTCCCTGGAAATATGCCCCTCTGTCTGAAATGTTGTGAGCGCCAGAGAATAAATCGAAACTCGATAGCGAGAGAAAGACGTGGAGGAGGGTTGGTGGGTAGGGGGTGGGGTAGGGGGTAGGTGAGGATTGAAGAGAACGGGTTCTGGGAAGAAATAAAGGGGGAGGAGGAGGAGGAGGAGGAGAAGGGGAGAGAGAGAGAGAGACAGACAGAGAGAGAAGAGAGAGAGAGAGAGAGAGAGAGAGAGAGAGAGAGAGAGAGAGAGAGAGAGGGGATGTTTTCTTCATCATTTGTTCGCATCAGTGCCAGCTTCTTGTTTCCAACTCAAACATCCGCTGTCGTTAAATCTTCATTTTGTCTCCATCAGAGTATCAGTGTTTTTTGTTGCATGCGCGTGATCACGCACAAACATACTTGCATGCACACCCACCTATACATCCAAGCATGCACGCGAGCACGCACATGCACACACATACACAGAGGCATGTGTGCTCAAGCACACACATACACACACTATACGCACTCGCGCAAACAACCACGCACGCACACACATATGCGCACACACACACAATCATGCACAAACACACGCTCGCACGCACACACACATATACTTGTACGCAGGTACACAAAAGTTTGACTTTGACTTTGACTTGACGGGCACGTACGTAAGCACGCACGCGCGTGCACACACAGACACACGCGCGCGAGCGTACACATGCACAAAAATCCATACATCCTTGCAAATTGCACCAAACCCGCTTTCTTTCTGTCCCTCTGTCTCTTCTTGGCTCCTGGGCTCTCATTCTCACTGTCTGTCTGTTTCTATGTCTTTGTCTGTCTGTCTGTCAGTCTGCACGCCATGGTTATCTTCATTATGAACATCCATCCTCTTCATCGGTGTTGTCGCCATCGTCTTTGTCTCCTCACGCTCCGTTGATGTTTTAAAGATGCTTTATTTTCTGTCAGGTCTTTGAGACGATCGACAGTGCCAGTATCAAATGGTAGCACGGTTTTGTCTTTGTCAGATAATATGTGATCGAAATGTGAAGGTAAAGATAAAGGTGTTCCCGTAACCTTTAAGGTAAGCGTAGGGGAGCGAGGCGTCAGAGACCTCACTTCTCTAGGGGCCAGCATATTGAGGGCGGCGCCCATCTCCTCTCCCTCGCTGCTTTACCTTCCCTGACTCTAAAGAGGACAGGTACCCATTTACAGCTGGGTGACCTGGGGGACTGTACTGAAGCCAAGGCGCGCAAACGGTCACCCATCCAAATGGTAACCACGCTTAACGCTGCTTTAACTTGGCTGGGGGAAAGCGAGAGCTCCGACCACTGAGCGAAATGTACTGTTCCAAATAAAAGGCTCACCAGTACAATCTGGGGGTAGCTCACTACATTCAGGGAATAGGGTTTTTTTCTGGACTTAGAGAAATACCATCGTTATCATCATCATCATCACCGTAGCCGTCTCCACCACCATCACCACCACCACCATCGTCATCATCATTCTCGTATTCGCCACCACCACCACCGCCGCCGCCACCACCACCAACATCGCTACCACCACCGCCACAATCATGATAATACTAATATTCCAACAGTATTGGTTCAGTACTGATTGACGCTGTTTTGGCGCAGATCCAGGGTTGTTCGTATATCAACGATAATAATTATCAAGAAAAAGATACTTACACGTGTAAATGCCTCCCCCCAAAAAAAAAAAAAAAAAATCAGTCTTTTATCAACATTGTTTAAAGACTTCCTTAGCTATTACTTTTTTATGAGAATTCTTGACAAACAGCTTTATCAGCATTGTTTGAAAACTTTTTAAACTGTCACTTAATTTTTTTTAATCATTGAAAAAGTAGTGTTTTGTAAATTATTTTTTATCAAAATCCTTGACAAACAACTGTGTTTTGTAAATTGCGGCAGGTGGCATAAAATGAATATAAAGAAATTAAATAAAACATAAGGTGGGTACACTCAAGGTGATTGGAATGACAAATGGACATAGTCATGAATAAACTTATAAATTTTTTTTAAAAGTCTGTTAAGTAAACAATAATCGATCGAACATATTAGAATAAGATGCGATTTATGTTTGATCAAAACTTCCAATTCAACTGAAGATTTTAAAATATTTATTTATTTATTTATTTATTTATTCTTTTATATCAAGGATATGGATTAGACAAGAAATTGCAGACGATGGAGGTTTCGGAAGATAGCTATTGTTACGTTTATGAACTTAATTGAGTTTCGTAGTCCACTGCTTGTTAATGTAATTGAACTGAGAGTAACATATATGGACAATTTAGAGATGATTTCACAAACGAAAGTGAAAGATAACGCTGTTACTCTTTGATGATGGATGTGAAGGCAAAAGTCTATGAAGTAATTTTACAAATACATCTTTAAACTTTTTTGTTAAGTTAAATTGTTGCAGATAGATGCAAGTCATTTTACAAATGCATGTTAAAGCTTTTTTTTAAAGTTCAATTGCTACAGACAGATGTCAAAAAGTCAAAATCGATAAATGCTTCTCTAAACCCTACGCTGAAGGGTTTTTTTGTTTTGCTAGCTAGAATGTCTTTAGCAAACTCACTCGTATCTTTCTTGCATTTTGTGTTTATTTATTCCCCAGCATATCTTTATCTTCGTGTCTAGTGCTTCACTCTGACAAAGGACCATCTGGAGATGACAGCCCTTAAAAATGAATGAGGCAAGTGAATCGAAATATGTCACGAAATGTGATTCTTCCAGCAAAACATTCAAAATGTTGGAAAAGATATGTTAGCAGCAAAATTAATATGAAGGTATATCATGTACCAGCACATGTGTGTGTGTGTGTGTGTGTTCTTGAATTTAATGTATTTTCACATTAAGTGTGTGTGTGTGTGTGTGTGTGTGCGTGCGTATGCGCGTCTATACGCGCATGTGTGTGTTGTTGTTGTTGCTTCGATTTTACGTCTGTTCACTCAATGTGATATTAGACGAACATGTGTGTGTGTGCGTGTGTATTCAAATTTTTTTCCTTTTATTTCGAGGATAATGGAATAAGCATTCATATGGGTTTTTTCACCCAGTCCCCGTGTGTAAGCAGTTTTGTCAATTTTGTCATCCATTCCCACCTGGCCTACTTTTCCGAAAAGCGGAAAGGGTTTTAACATGTGCGCAAGATGTTCTGCGACCGCTAGCACACGGAACCTCGGTTTATAGTCTCATTCGAAAGACTTTTGGGAAGAATGGAGTCGGCACTGATGAGGAAAAATCTCTAGAGGAAAAATCCTCTTGAACGAGATTTGAACCTGGGTCAGCAGATCATGAATACATCACTCTAACCACCAGGTTATCCCGTCTCCCGTACGCAGGCGTGTGTGCGTGTGTGTATATATGTGCGTGCGTGCGTGCCTGTGTGACAGAGACAGTTTAAGCTCTATATAAAAAAAAGAAGCCAGACAGACCAGCAGGTGTGGCTGACATGCGCATTAAGAGCTTCCGCTACGCCTGGGTGGGTAAGGAGCGGGGTGGCGGAAGTGGATTTCTTGGTTCTCATTTCCTGCCCGTGTGCCCTTCCATTGTGCGCAGGCAGTCCGCACAGGAAACCCTCCCTTTGTTCCCTCCCTTCTTTGAGTCCTCCTTCCCCCGGAAGTTTGTAGCTGACGGTGCATGATTCAGCGTGCTAGCATTCTGTCCCTTTTGTTCTTATGTGATGTGTTTGTTGGTTTGTCTTTGTTCCGGGTTTTATTTTCTTCCCTTGCCCTCCCCCCCCCCCCCCTCCCTCCTCTCTCTCTCTCTCTCTATTTCTCTCTAATCAGGGCAAGGGCCGGATGAAAAAAAGTATGCGCATGCTTATTCTGCTACCCTTGAAAAATAAAGATTCATTCATTCATTGATTTTCTCTCTCTCTCTCTTCTCTCTCTCTCTCTCCTCCTTCTCTCTCTCTCTTTCTCTCTCTCCCTCTCTCTCTCTCTCTCTCTCTGTGTCCCTGTCTGGCTGTTTGTTTGCCTGTCTGTTGAATTCAATTCAGTTCTCTGTCTCTCTCTCTCTCTCCCTCTCTATCCCCCCTACTCTCTCTCTCTCTCTCTCTCTCTCTCTCTCTCTCTCTCTCTCTCTCTCTCTCTCTCTCCCCTCCCTCCCTCTCTGTCTCTCTTCTCTCCGTCCTCCCCTCTCTGTCTCTTAAAAGAAAAATGTAAAACAAGCAGGAGCTATTAAATTTATTTTATTTTATTTTATTCTTTTATATCGAGGATAATGGAATAAGCACTTACGTGCTTTTTCTTTACATCTAGCCCCCGTGTGTATGCGGTTTGTAAATTGTGTCATGTGTTCCCACTGGCACACAATGGCCTGCTCTTACGAAAAGTGGAACGGGATTTAACGTGTGTGCAAGATGTTCTGCGTGTGTTCGCACACGGGACCTCGGTTTATAGTCTTATATTTTAGAGCTAAGTTCAAGCAAGTCCAAGAAAAAAAACAACCAAAAGTATACAGTTAAAAACACAAGCAAAATTCCAATCATTTTCCAATGCTGAAATTTAAAAAAAAAAGGTTGCAAGTAAAGTTCTGTAATAACTTAGTAGCTATGGACTATGAAAAAGTCAGCAAATAAGGCTATATATTGATGAAAATAACACAGTATTGCATGAACACCACCCTATTTTCTAGCAGAACCCAAAACATTAGTCTTCTTTCACTTTTTCTTTGTCTCAATATGAATGTGATATGCCCAATGTTGTGTACAGCTGGATAGAGAAAAGTGTCAAAATAAAATTAAAAAAAAACAAAGAAAAGGAGGAGAAATATGAAATAGAGGAGTTGGGCAAACGATGATAATAATACTACTGACAATGATCATGATGACGGTGATGTCAATAATGATGATGTTTCTTAGCCTTTATAGCATGTCTAAGAATTGTGTAGATGATACTCTCGCCGTCCTTCTCTCCTTCCACTTCTTCCCATCAAAAGTTTGCCTGGAAATCTTCTGCTCTGACCCGAAGTTTGAAGATGTAGGGGAAGAAACACACATCGAAGGCTAGAGCGGAATCGGATTCATATGTTTCAACACATGCCATTTTCTGTTTTCAGTATAAACACCGCTTTTGTGATCGCGACGCGATGTCTACTTCCAGATTTCTCCTAGCCAGAAACAACATCGTTTTCTGTATTCAGAGATGTCTTGATCTGGATTATGTATAGAATCGCCGCCGAGTAATGGATGCTGTTTGTATAGTCTGTTGATTTCTCTCTGCCTTCCAACCAAATTTTCTTTTTTTGGTCTGTCAAGAATGAAATATAATGTTTGTTCGGGCTTTTTTTGGCTTCTTTTTGCGGAAATGTTAGGAATATTTCGCCCCACCAAGTATGAGATATCATGTTTGCGCAGGCTGTTGGTGTCAGTTTGCAATACTGTGGACAACATGTTGACTTCCCAAGTGTGAGAAATTATGATGTGTTGGGTTCTTTTTGTAGCCCAAGACAGAAAATATTTCGATATCGATGGTATGAAAAAATATGCTTGATTACCCACACGGTTTCCTTTTGCAGACAAAATTGAAAAGTATTGATTCTGCCACATGCAAAATGTGATGTTTGCACTAGAAGTTGATTTTATCTTCGCAGTGTTGTTGAAAATGTATTGTTGTGAATGACATATCAGTGTTGCACTAGTGGGATATTTTTGGGACAAACTGAAAAGGTCTTAGTTGGCTTATATTCATATAACCCCAGCTATAATCATCCTGTTTGAAGACATTGTGAAGGTTTGTTTGCTTGTTTGTTGATTTTTGTTTTTTACTGACGTCCTGAAAATATTTTGGTTTACCAAGTAGGACATACACTTACTCAGGCTCTTTGTTTCTTTTACTGAGAATATTTTTTTTTATCTCCCAGCTACGGTACATTATGATTGCACAGGCAGTGGATGTTGTTTCGCAATCCTATGGACATTAAGTCTGCCCCTCGAGAAATGAAAGGCGTGGGGTTTTGGTCTCTGTTTGCCAAACTGATGACAACACTTTGATATGCACAAGCTGTTGGACTCTGTTTGTGGATTCATTGAAAATGTTTTGGTCGGTCAGTATGAAAATAATATGTAGGTCAAGGCTGCAACTTTTCATTTACAGATATATTTAAGCATACACAAGACCACCCAATAAAAGGTTTTGTGTGTTGTGCACCTCCTGTAATCGTGTACAAGAAGACCAGTAGACTCCCAGAGTGAAGTTTCTTCTTCGTCGTCGTCGAACGCTCAGGCAGGAAATATTGTTGTCTGTCACATGAGCGAAAATGCGTTGAGTTGCCGTTAAGCGCCTGACAATTCAGGCCTAGCACATCCGACTTCGGCGTGAAAGAGAATTATTTGAGAAGTCTTTCTGGAAAAAGACAGGAGAATGGACCAAGAAGGCAGAAAAGGGGATAAAAAGAAGAAAAGGAACACAGCAGAAAGAAACCTACAGAGGGATAGAAAAGAGGGAATTCGTAGCACAGAATTTCCAGAAGGTGGAGATGCTCTTTATACTGAAAAGCCTCCGGCATCCCCACGAGGAAAGTGGGGATTAAGATGGTGATTTTCATCAGAGACTGGTTGCTTTGTAGGTTTCTTTCTTTTGTCTTTTTCCCCCTTCTTTTTGCTGCCTCATTTTCAATGACGTTCCTGTTCTGCTGTTCCCAAACCGCTCATTAATTTCAATCTCTCCGACCCAGCCGTACTTAGAATCATTTATTTGTTGTATTTTTAACCTATGAATGGCATTTACGAAAAAAAAGTGTGTGTTTGCACAAAATTGGTAAACTTATCTATGCACACATTCTCACGTGGTAAAAAAACAATCCAGTTGTTCATTTGTCACTTGAATAAGCCATCAAAAGATAAATTTTGATGATAGGATTATGTCTTCAACTTATTTGTTGGGTAGCTGTCGCTATCAAAACAATAATAAAAAATAAAACAAAACTCATCCCGTTCTTATGACACGTAAAGAGTTCAGACGTGTCAACTGACAATATCACCTGATATCCCACTGTCAGTCTCATTGGGACTATGGTATTGACCTACGTCATGGTTAATGTATAACGCGTAGGCGTGTATTTTTTTTGTGTGTTTTTGTTTACTGTCACTCCGGCAGGTTCTCTTGCATAACTCAACACCCACACCCCCAACATGGGGCTAAATATACGATGGTAATATGCACCCATGCAGCGCCAGGGATTGTGACGAATTCGGCTGCATGCCACACAGTCCTTACCTCGTCTGACAGGTCATCACAAGTATTTTTTTTTATCTGTCCGATGTTCCACACTGTTTTGGTATAATTATGAACGCTTAATAATTAGGTTGGCTAACTGCTGTGTTCGTTATCGCGGGTGGTAGGTAAACATGCAGTCTTTCTCTCTTGTCTCTGTTTCTCTGCCTGTGTGTGTGTCTGTGTCTCTCTGTGTGTCAGTCTGTCTCTGTGTCTGTCTACGTCTGTCTGTATCTCTCAGTGTGTCTGTATCTGTGTGTCTGTCTCTGTGTGTCTGTCTGTGTGTCTGTCCTGTTCTGTCTCTTTCTGTCTGTCTGTCTGTCTCTGTCTCTCTGTCTGTCTGTCTGTCTGTCTGTCCCTCTCTGTGTGCCTGTTTGTCAGTCTCCCCTTTCCCCTTTATCTATCCCCCTCCTCTCCCCTCCCCCAATCTGTGTGTGTGTCTTTGTATATACGTATTTACGCGCACGTACGCGTGTGTGTAAGGGGGGGAGAGGGTAGAAGTTGTGGGGTGAGGGGGTGTGCATACGTGCATGCTTATCATCACGTGCATGCTTAGAATGAAAGCAAATATAGAAAGTTAAAAAAAAAAAGACACAAAATGACACGTTTCTTGAAAAAATATACACTTCATCTCACTTAAAGCATTGAATCAGTATGCAAAAATAAAATACATTTGGATTATTTTCAGTGCATAATCGCACAAAAAAGAATAAAACAATTCTAAATAAGTGAATAAATCATGGGTTATATTTGCATGATATCGCGTTGAATATTTCACGCTAACTTTTTAATGTTTACAGCGTTGAAGATATATTATACACATGTGTAAGCTGAAATAATAGAAACAATGGCATACCTACTTTAAGTCGTTTCTTTCTCTTTCTTTCAGTCAATCATAAATCAAAACACACGCACACACAAAGGCACGCGCGCACGCACGCACCCACGCACGCACGCGCGCGCGCACACACACACACATCCTTCTGCCCGCCTCGCACACACTTGCATCTGCACCACACACACACACACACACACACACACACACACACACACACACACACACACACACACACACACAGATACACAACCACTTGTAACACGTACACACACACTAACTCTCTCTCTCTCTCACACACACACACACTCCACACACACTTACACTGACACACACATTAACACACACCACACTACACACACACACAAACACACACACACACATACTAAACCCCCCCCCCCCCCCCACCACACACACACACACACACATCCCCATAAATCAAGAGTAACTGGAAGCGTACGATAATGTCGATCTCCTCTTCCTTCTCTATCTGGATATCAATTGTTTCCCGTAGGGGGTCTACTTGGCTTTACCAAGCCTACAAGACCTTTTTTCCCCCGGAGTAACACTCAGGCCATGAAATGTGCCAAACTATGCAATAAATAGGCACTTTCGGAGCAGGAAACTGTCACCCTTATGCATTCCAGCGGTCTCTGTGCATCTGAAACACTGATAACCATGTCGGGTAGTTTGCCAATTATTTCCTGCTGTTTGTTCGTTCTGCCAGCACGGCGAAATATCTAGACTGGTTGCTTGTTAGTTGTTGTTTTTTGAGTCTGGTGTGTTTTCTTTATGAGCAGATGAATGATGCTCTTGTAAGCAGGTCGCTAACAAAAACTGTATACACGCGGGGACTGGATGTAAAAAAAGCACACGAGTGCTTATTCTGTTATCCTCGAAATAAAAGAATAAATCGATAAAATAAATGGTTGATATGTAAAAATATGGTTATAAGCGAGATTTAGGCCAGACCAAAGGGTGTGTCAGTTATTGACGTAAGCAAAGTGCTCAGGCTGACACATTGGTTGATATCTTATTCTTTATATCTTGAGATAGTCCTTATGCTTTTATATCTTGAGATAGTCCCTATTCGTGACCAGTTCTTTGCATGAACATCTGTATTCTTCCTGAAAGGAGAAAAAAAACACCTCAGAAGATGTAGTATGGTTTCGTAGTATGGTAAAGTACTTGAAAGCAGCCATACACACAAGCTTTTCATCCTGCGTGTATTCACGGTCGCACAGTAATTCCTCCTTCACCTTTACCTATCCCGTAGTCCCGTGGACCGTGGGGCACCAATGAAGATTTTGCAACCAGCTTCCTCCACTCCCTGCGGTCCTCTGCTGTACGAAGTAATTCCTAGATAATATGATGAACGAGACGGAGTGTACATTCTGAGTGATCCCCGAGGTGTTAAGCTGGGAAACATCCAACAACAACAACAACAAAAAAAGGAACGAGTAGACCCAAACCCAATATCGGATATGAATGAATCGCTATAGATTTAGCCTTTCGTTGCAGAAGGAAAAGATATTCTATGCATTTGCAGTGGACTCTCTGCGGTTGGTAGGAGAGGCACAGTCTCGGTTCTCTGTTGTACTCCAGTATCAAAGTTTCCTGTAGAAAACCTGCTGCTCTGACCTATCAGTTCAGGATGGGAGAAAAAGGAATTCACCAGGAGGGGTTCTTTTCAGATGTTCTGTTTGACTGTATGCTGTTTCCTAGTTTGGTTGTTACTTTTTGTGGTAGGAATATCTGTTTTGCATGTCTGTATATCTGCCAACAAGAACGCTGAGTTTGTAATGCCTGAAGATGCTAGATGTAAGATATGCTTGTGTCTGTGCAGAGTGATATTTTGTGCGTGCGTAAGAGAGAGAGAGAGAGAGAGAGAGGAGAGAGAGAGAGAGAGAGAAGAGAGAGAGATAGAGAGAGAGAGAGGAGAGAGAGGAAGCGTGTGTGTGTGCGCGCGCATGTGGATGTGCACTATGAAAATAAGCACTTTTGAATGTACATATTTGTGTATGTGTCAGTGCTTGTATGCAGCATGTTTTGTTTTATCATAACTCCTTTTGACTAAATTCATATTACTGACCACAAGAATTGTTTCTTCTTCATTGTTGTTTAGATAGTAACCACTAAGATTAACTACCTGTATCAACCGAGAAGAATTACAAAGGAGGAAAACAAAAGATAAAGAACATTCACATCTCAGACCTCAGTGCTAAAATCAAAAGAGAACATCCAGATCCTACACCTCACCTACATCAAAGTCAACTTCACTACAGCTTTACTCGATTCCTGTTGTGATGTAACTCGTCACTGACGTATATACGACGTTGGCGGTGTGACACGTTGTCCATGAAGCAGGCACAAACCGTTTTCCTGTGCATAAAGTGACACCCTGGTGGTGATTTGTGTTGGAATGTAAACTAATCTATGTTCGCAGAAAACAGCTCTGTCACCCATTTGGCACAAAGCTAGAATGTTTATGGGTCTGATAGAATGGTGACATCGTCAGGCATGCTGCTTGTTATTTCATACTGTTGTTTGTATCCCAGCATGATAACATACTGGAATTGTTATTGGCTTCCAGGTGGGTGGGTAGGGGTGTCTGTGTGTGTTATTTATCTATGTGTTTTTATATACATAGACACAGACGCAAACACTGACATCTGTAAACGTGATAGGCTTGAAAACTGCTTTCATTCAACATTGACTGGTCACTACTGGGAATGATTTGATTTTCTTTAAAACTACACATCTTAGTGCACACGCAGTATTGGCCAACTGTGAGAAAATGACAACATTACGGTAGTAAGTCAGCATTCATATGGTGCAGTTAAGGTTTTTAATGCTAGTTATAGTGGATTGACCACAACCGTATCAACCAATCTTCTGCCCAGAATCATATTGTAGTAACCGTTGAAGTACATGAAAACTTAACCAGAAATTAGACATGTTTTTGTCACGAAAAGAAAATCATCCATGGTTATGGGTTTCCATACCATTGGTCATAGTCTTTGATAGATTATAGTTTAGGATATTTACATACTTAGGATATATATTCCATGGCAGAAGATGTACCATGCCTTATTTTCTTTCGTTATATGTACACATGCTAAAGATACAAAAACAAAAACATTAACGGTCCTGCATTTTCTATCAGATTTAGCAAGTCATAGAAAGATAAGAATATAAAGTACAGAAAGCATCACCAGACCAAATAGTTATGCAAATGGTCCAGCTTTTGCTAAGGGTATTTCTTTTTGCGCAGTTAAAAGAACGTTTAAGATTGATATGGGGTGTGTGTGTGTGTGTGTGTGTGTGTGTGTGTGTGTGTGTGTGTGTGTGTGTGTATGGTTTTCTTGTACAGAATATTTACATGTAATGAAACCTCCAACAGAAACCCTGAAAAATGTGTCTGTTGTATGTTTGTTCGTCGTGTTCGACGATGACCTCCAAAACAGCAGAGGAGGCAGCTGGAGATGCCTTGTCCACAGCACATCCCCACTCTCACGGCCAAGTGGGCATAAGGACAGTCAGCGTTGGAGATGTTCTCTAAAGGCCAACCAGCCCCCAGGGCTGCAGTAAATAATAATATTCAGAGTACCCCGTGATCACTGAACTGTTACTAAAACAGCGAGCCCATTGATTACCAATGTATCTCTGATGAAGTTTATGATTAGCTGTGTATAAAAAATAAGGAAGCTGGTTGCGAAATCTTCAGTGGTGCCTCAACAGTCTACAAAACTACGGGATAGGTGAAGTGAGGAGGAAATAATACGAATCATTCCGTGTATGTAGACACCACTGTTGTCACTCTGTTGGGGACAGATCCAAAAACTGGGCCATAAACAAAACTAGTCTATTTGCATGTTGTCAGGTGACATAAAAGCAAGACCAATCAATGCCTGCTGTGATTACCAGGCAACACAGCCTGCCATTACGTCTTGATGGAATGGTTATAGAAAATCTGCCAACCATACATCCTCAAAGGCTGTGGAGTGAAAAGAGAAGGAAATCTAGCCAGAGGGGCTCTGGGTGGACCTGGGCTGCAGAGCCTGTGGGGATGATGGAAACATATCGCTGTTCTGTGCCTTTGTGGCCGGCACAGCAGGGGGAGAACTTGGCAGAATGGTCACAGAGACTGGCTGGCAGGCATTATCTTACACAAGGGTGTTCTGTTACCGCCCAATTATCTAGCGGAATGTTGTTAGTGGTGGTGGTAGGTGGTGGTGATGATGATGATGATGATGTTATGTCCAACTTACACAATGATTTTTTTTACAGCCAATTATTTAGCGAATGATGATAGTGATGATGATGGTGATGATGAAGATAATAATGATGATGATGATGAGATTGTGATGATGATGTCCAACTTACACAATGGTGTTCTTTTACAATCAATTACTTAGCAGAATGAGGATGATGATGATGTCCAACTTACTTAGTGGTGTTGTTTTACCGCAAATCATTCAGCATGATGATGATGATGATGATGATGATGATGATGATATCCAACTTACACAATGATGATATTTTACTGCCAATTATTTAGCATAATGATGATAGTGATGATGATGATGATAATGTCCGACTTACACAATAGTCTTCTTTTACCGCCAATTATTTAGCGGAATGATGACTGTGATGATGATGATGATGATGATGGTGATGTTGATGATATCCAACTTACACAATTATGTTATTTTACTGCCAATTGTTTAGCGTGATGATGATGATGATGATGATGATGATGATGATGATGATGATGAAGTCCGACTTACACAATAGTGTCTTTTGCCGCCTATTATTTACCGGAATGATGATGATGGTGATGACGATAATGTTGTCCAACTTACACAATGGTGTTCTTTTACTGCCAATCATTCACAGGATGATGATGAGGATGACCACGATGACGATGACGAAGAAGGTGATAGTGGTGATGATTATGATGGTGATTGTGATGATAATTATGCATGTTCACAGCATGATGAACAATTGATAGTCAAAATGATGAGTGTTATGATACTTCTGGCAGCAATGTACGATACTACTAGCAGCGATTAATCTGGCCCATGGATTTTTCTTTTGTTCCTTAGTTTTTTTTAATCATTTGTTACTTTGCTTGTTGATTAACGATTTTGTTTCATTTTTTTTCTCACTATCGCTTTCTTTCTTTTATGTTCTTTTCCTTTCTTCCTTGTTTCTCTTGGCTAGTACTATTTGAACTACATAACCCAAAGTGCTAATAAAGTATGTTATCAAGTCAAGTCAAGTACACTTTAATCATCCCATGAAGGGCAATTACAATACTGACAAGCACGTTGATCTATCTATCTATCTGTCCCGTAGTCTGACGACCGTGGGGGCACCCTCAAAGACTCAACAACTAATTCCTCTCTCTGTTCTGCCTTTCTCAGGCTTTTGTTGAGTTCTAGGCCTGTCCATTCGCTGATGTTATCCTCCCAGCTCTTCCTTGGTCTGCCTCTTCTTCTTCCTCCTTGGACAGTGCCTTGTAAAACTGTCTTTGGAAGTCCTTTGGATATACGCATTTGGTTGATACGCATCGTAATCTTGAAAGACGCTCTCCCTAGGCTCACCACCCCTCTCCCTCGCTCTCTTGCCGCTATTCATAGATGACCCATTCTTCCACAAAATATAAATGGTGTTTCAACATGTACAATGAGAATATATTCAAAATCAATGTCAAATCTAAAGAAAATGATACTTTACCGAACAGTTTTGCATGCAGCAACATCAGGATCGAACCCTTTACCTTTCCGAATACCAGTCTGACATTCCGGCCGCTGAGCTAATTCTGGCTGCTCTCTCCATCCTCTGCCTCCCTTTTCTCGAACCTCGGAATGATGGAACGCCTCTTGGGAAAGATCGATCAATGAACGCTGATTAATTACCCTCACTTTTGGGTCACTGTCTCTCTGTGTGTGTCTGTGTATGTGTTTCTGCCTCTGTCTGTGTTTTGTCTGTCTTTCGGCCCATATGTTTGTTTGTCTTTTTTTCTGCCCTTTATTATGTCCGTCTCTCGTTTCTATCTCTCTCTCTCTCTCTCTCTCTCTCTCTCTCTCTCTCTCTCTCTCTCTCTCTCTCTCTCTCTCTCTACATCTCTCCTCTCTCTCTCCACTCCCTCATTCTCTCACTCAGCCTTTCATTCTCCTCTCTCCTCACTCCCCTCATCTTTCTCTTCCACCAGACTCTCATTCTCTCTCCTCCTCTCTCTCTCTCTCCTCCCTCCCTCCTCTCTCTCTCCTCTCTCTCTCTCCTCTCTCCTCTCTCCCTCTCCCTCTCTCCTATTATCGTAAGTCATTTTTGTAGATAACTTTTTTTGGTTATATAATAACATTCTGTTGTTGTTGCTGTTGCATCCCTCCCCCACCATATGAATTATTACTAAGCAGTTCGGCAACCCCCTTCATGTATGGGCCAATGGCCTTTTTGCGAATAAATGGTTCGAGTTTCTCTCTCTCTCTCGCTCGCTCACTCACACACACACACACACACACACACACACACACACACACACACACACACACACACACACACACAACACACACACACACACACACACACACACAACACACACACACACACACACACACACACACACTATCACGTATGCACGAACGCAGGCACACACCACCACCACCACCACCACCACCACCACCACCTGAGAACAACACGGGACACTTCATCCGTATTGCTACATGTTTGTTTGATATACAAATTTCAAAACATTTTTAGTTTACATCAATCTGTTTACATAAGTACCGACCTCATTTACTCGAAACTTGTTACAACAAGACTGTAACTGGGGCAGGATGGCCTAGTGGTTAAAGTGTTGCGCTCGTGATCTGATGACCCCGGGTTCGAGCCACCACAAAAGCGCCCGTTTTAAGGAATAACTTTACCCTGGAGTTAACATCAATACTGGCTTCCACTCTTCAATTAAAAGGCTTTCAGTTGAGACTATAAACCGAGGCCCCCCGTGTGCGAGCACACGCGCGGAGAACATCTTCCGCACACGTTAAAATACCCGTTCCACCTTTCGGAAAAGTAGACCATCTCGTGCTGGTAGGAACGAATGACAATTTTATTTTTTAAACGCATACACACAGGCGTCATGTTTAGACACCATCCCCGAAGTCGGATTTCCGCTACCTTAACGGTAGCCAGAAACAGTCGCATACGCAAAATCTCAGAGCTTGGTTAACCTCGGAGATCTAGTCAACTGACAGGGGGGGTGGGGGGTGGGGGGCACCTGTAACAAAGTTCTATGGACTACCGCAAGAGAGTGCATACACGTTACGAAGCATCATACATCGAGAAGTGTAGGCCACTGGGGCTGGTTGGAGTGGTAAAAGAGCGAGCCCAGCATGCATTCTGCTACTGGGAAGGATGGGTCCGAGGTTCACTTGAACGAAGGTATGGTGTGGGGGGGGGGGGGGGGGGGGGGGGTGGGGCTACGGGACAGCCTGTGGTTAGAGTGATGCGCATTGCACTCGTGATCTGCTGACTCGGGTTCGAATCTTGTTCAAGAGGATTTTTCCTCGGGACTTAACATCAGTGCCGCCGACTCCACTTCCCCCAAAAGACCTTCGGATGAGACTATAAACCGAGGTCCCGTGTGCGAACGCATGCAGAATATCTCGCGCACACGTTAAAACCCGTTCCGCTTTTTCGGAAGAGTAGGCCATTGTGTGTCGGTGGGAACGGGATGACAACATTGACAAAACTACTTACACACGGGGACTGGATGCAAAAAAAAGTACATGAGTGCTTATTCCATTACCCTCGAAATTAAAGAATAAAAACATAGGCTGAAAAATTCCGTGCAGTGCCTTCAACGGTTCATAAGGAGAGAAGGGAAGGGAAAAAATCAAGATAAGCCTGCCTGCACGATAGCATCACTACACTTACATGCATGCATAAACGAATCATCAGTGTCTGAATAATCCATACATACATAGAACATCACCAAAGTAAAGAAAAGTTAAGATGAAAAAAATTGAATGAAAAAAAAGTTTTTACAAAATATGGGTTTAACACTCGCACGGCCCACTCCCTAGCACCCTTTTCAACCATTTTGCCATAATTATGTTTTGTTTTACATACTACACGTTTCAAAACATGTTCGGTTTAATTCAGTGCGCGTTGCTTTTTCTTGCCCTTCTTTTTTTGCAGATTTCTTACAAAATTCAGAGATATATTTCATTAAAAAAAACCCTCACCCGTACACAAGTGTACACACGTATACATACATACACACATGCACGCGCTTGCGCGCGCATGCACACACACAGACACACAGACACACACACACACACACACTTCGGATGAGACTATAAACCGAGGTCCCGTGTGCGAACGCACGCAGAACATCTTGCGCGCACGTTAAATCCTGTTCCACTTTTCGTAAGAGTAGGCCATTGTGTGCCGGTGGGAACAGATGACAGAATTTACAAATCTGCATACACACGGAAGACTGAATGTAAAAAAAGCTCATAAGTGCTTGTTCCATTATCCTCGATATAAAAGAATAAATAAAGAAAGAAATAAAAGAAACAAAAACAACAACAACACACACCTGAGACGTTCTCTCTCTCTCCTCTCTCTCTCTCCTCTCTCTCTCTCTCTCTCTCTCTCTCTCTTCTCTCTCTCTCTTCTCCTCTCTCTCTCTCTCTCTTCTCTCTCTCCCCCCCCTCTCTTTCTCCCCCCCCCCCTCTCCTCTCTTTCTCTCTCTCTCTCTCTGTTGTTGGATGGATATAGGGCAGATATACAAGTACACCGCACTCACACAAGTTCGTGCCTGTGTGTATGTGGGTGGAGAGCGGATTTGGGTAGATGGATGGATGGATTGAGCAGGGAAGGAGGAGGAGGGGTGGGGGTGGGGGTGGGAGGTGGAGGGAGACGGGGGAGTGTAGTATGTGCACGTGGGCACCGCACGAGGAATCGTGATGTCTGCGTTTCAGGCCTAATCAAGAAGGGCATGAAGGAAACCTTAGCCACAAGAGCGAGTCTGATCTCTCTCTCTCTCCTCTCTCTCTCTCTCTCTCTCTCTTCTCCCTCTCTCTCTCCTCTCTCTCTCTCTCTCCTCTCTCCTCTCTCTTCCCTCTCTCCTCTCTCTCTTCTCTCCTCTCTTCTCTCTCCTCTCTCTCTCTCTCCCTGTCTTCTCTCTCTTCCTCTCCTCTCTCCTCTCTCTCTCTCTCCCTCTTTTCTCCCTCTCCACTCCCCCTCTCTCCCTCCCTTCTCCCTCCTCTCCCCCCTCCCCACCCTCCTCCACCTCACCGCTTCCCCCACCCCTCCCTCCCTCTTAGCCTCTCACTCTCCCCCCCCCCCCCCTCTCTCTCTGCGCCGCTCTCTCTCCCTCTCCCTCTCTCAGCCTCTCACTCTACCCCCCCCCTCCTCTCCCTCCTCTCCCCCCCCCCCCCCCCCCCCCCCTCTTTCTCTCTCTCAGCTTTCGTCTCCATGTCACGCAACACTCCTTTAGATATTAAACCACGTCCTCTGGGACCGAGTTCTTTGCATTTCTGTCTTCACAGCTAATGGGTATGATTGAACACCGCCGAGGTAGCATCGAATATTGTTTTTCTTCTGTTATTTAAATCATTAACCAAGGATAACACTTGGCGGCATATAATATTATATTCCAAGGACTGTCGATAGATTCATAAGGATAGACGTTTGTTAAAGTGTTTCTGAAAGCCTGTTGGTGTATTGTTAATGTTTTGACACCGTGTATTTGCTGTAGTTAGGGATTATTTAGGTTAAAGTGTATCACCAGAAGGTTTTTGCTCTGTCTTTACACATGCTGTTTGTGTAGAATTTTTTTTTCAAAAGTTATGGATACATCCCCAAATCTGTATTAATATCTTCCGAGTGTTTATAAGAAGATTTTGGAAAGCTACCCAACAGTTTCCTTAAAATGTTGCGGGTTTATTGTCTTGTTATCAAAATCGATTCTTGCTTTACACAGGCAGAGATATATTTTTCAGTTTTCAAGAAAACCCTTTGCGTCATGCCTAAATAATAATAATAATGTATGGAATTTATATAGCGCTGAATCTTGTAAAACAACAAATCAAAGCGCTAAACAAACATAGCTATTTATATTTTTATGTATAAAAGTGATTTCTGAATGAGCATTAGTCTTTCAAATTCTATCAGTACTTACACTATTGCAGTTTTTCTGATATAAAAATAAGTATCATCATCATTAACTATTACACCCAGTGGTGTGTAGGGCAGCAACAAAGCCCTTCCACTCCTGTCTATCCTGGGCCAACCTAGTCACCTATCCACAAGAGTGCTGCATGGCCTTCATCTCACTTTCTACAGTCCTCCTCCACGTTGCTTTTGGTCTTCCTTAAAGATAAGTATACACACTTCTAAAACATTATGATATACATCTCTGAATTTGTTTCAAATACGCAGTAAGAATGTCATTCAGAGCCTACTCATAGATGGGGTATGGGTTCTTTAGAGTAAGAAGAGAAAAATGCGATACATGTTCAGCTGTAGTATCAGTGTTAAGTGAGAACATTTGTTGTGAATGTATTTACATTACAGATAAACAGTCGCAACAGATGAAAGCCGGAGTATGTAGAGGGAAACGAAGCCCGCCAACGTTTGTTGGTACATCCTCCATGATCAAAGCTTGTCAACATGCTCTCTTCAAAACCTTCCAGCATCTTCTTCTTTTCGGAAACCTCTCGTATACTCTATCCCTCTGCCGTTTGATCTTGTCCCACTTGATGGCCTGGCATTTGTTTGATAACGATTCTTGCCTCTTTTTCTTTGCCAAGTACTCCTATATCATCTGTTATCCAAAATGTGAATGGTAGGAAAAAAAACATGAGTTTGTGTGTAGTATGTAACACATTATATGAATCTTACCGTAAGAGTCTCCAAAGCATCTTCAGGGACAAAGTAACGATGCCTTTAGAGTGGGATATAAAAAAGCTCTTCTTAAATCGTGAAGGAAGGTGGCAGGATGGTTAAGACGTTTGCCTGCAAACATGTAAACCGTGAGGTTCTGGGTTCGATTCCCAGCCTCGCCCTTTCTTCCCAGTTTGACAAAAAAATCGAACTGAATGTCAAAGTCCTTCGGATGAGACTATAAACCGAGGCCCCGTGTGCGAACGCATGCAGGACATCTTGCACACACGTTAAATCCTGTTCCGCTGTTCGAAAGAGTAGGCCATTGTGTGCCGGTGGGAGCACATGACAAAATTTGTAAAAAACCACATACACACGCATAAAAAAGTCATCTGAGCGCTTTGATTTGTTGCTTTACAAGATCCAGCGCTATATAAATTCCATACATTATTATTATTATTATTATTATTATTATTATTACGTTTGTAGTGAATGTATACATGCATATAGATAAATCTACCCGCAGTGTTGAATACACTTGGTTTTTTTGTATGTAAAAATGAAAGGGACGGTTGCGGGATATGAAATCCGAACACATAGACAGGGGAAAAGAATGTCTCCAAAGTTTGTCAGCTGTCTCTCGTGGTTGAAGCCTGTCATTATGCTCCTCAAAACCTTAAAACATCTTCTTTTCTAGAAATCCCTCACACACCAGTGCCTCCTATGATTTTGATCGTGTTCCAATCCATGGTCTGAAAAAGTGTTTTATGACGATGCATGCTTCTCTTCTCTTTGTACTCCAGTTTTATATTTTCCTGAACATATTTCCCATTGTCTGGAATGTGCTGAATGTCAGAAAATAAGCCAAAGTCTGAGTTCGTATGTACTGTAGTACGTGAGGTATTTTTTTCGGAATCTTACCATAATGTTCTCCAAAGCCTCCTTGGGGTTACGTTTTGATAGTGTTATTGTGAGACAAGAAATGTTACCTACAAGGTTGTACTACCAATGTTTAATAAGTACTTTTGTCGTGAATACACACACATGAACACATACACACCCATCTATCTATCTATCTATCTATCTATCTATCTATCTATCTATCTATCTATCTATCTATCTATCTATCTATCTATCTATCTATCTATCTATATATCTATCTTTCTATCTATCTATCTATCTATCTGTCTGTCTGTCTCTCTGTATATCTGTATATCTATATCTGTCTGTCTGTTTGTCTGACTATCTATCTATCGATATATCTATCTATCTATCTATCTATCTATCTATCTATCTATCTATCTATCTATCTATCTATCTATCTATCTATCTCTCTATCTATCTATCTATCTATATACATACGTGTGTAGGTGTGTTTGTGTAGGTGTGTGTGTGTGTGCGCGCGCGCGTGAATGCGTACGTGTGTTTGCATGGATTAAAAAACCCCCCAGTCTATCATTGTAGAATACGTTCATTGTAAGTGTACGTATAAACATAGCAAAACTGCAACCACAACCAAAAAACCCATACATTCACAAATGAAGAAAAGAATCGCCTTCCAGAAGTTACCAATACGTCTTCCTTGTTCAAGACTTGTCGATATATACCCCTCAGAAAACCTTCCAGTATCTTCTTTTACAGAAATATCTCCTGCAGCATTCTATTCCTCTGGTTCGATAGTATCCCTGCTTGTGTTCTGGCGTTCGATGACGATGCATGTCACTCCACTTTGCTGAGTATTCAAGTATCAGTTTCCCTAGAAATGGTATCTGCTGTCCAAAAATGAGTATGCTGAATGCCAGAAAATGAGCCAAGATTCAACAACGACAAAGACATGAGGATAAAAGAGAATGGAGTGTAGGAGGAGAGAAAGGGCGAGAGAGAGAGAGAGAGAGAGAGAGAGAGAGAGAGAGAGAGAGAGAGAGAGAGAGAGAGAGAGGGACTGAGAGGGGAAAGCGAGAGAGACTGAGAGAGAGGAGGGGGACTGAGAGGGGGGGGAGAGAAAGAGACAGAGACAGAGAGAGAACTCGAACTTGAGAGAGACACAGACAGAGAGCTACACAAAGAGACAGACAGACAGACAGAGAGAGAGAGAGAGAGAGGGGGGGGGGTGGAGGAAGGGAACAGGTTGTCTTTTAACATCTGCTTGCATCAGTGTCACTTTCTGTTTTCAAATAAAGCATCAGCTGAAGTTGAGAAATGTCTTCATTACTCACGCTGTCAGAACATTAAAGTTTTTGCTACATGCAAGGGCATGCATGCACACTCTCGCACGCACCAACGTACACACACACACGCGCGCACACACACACACACACACACACACACGCGCGCGCGCATGCTCACACACACATGCACGCTCGAATACTACCCTGTTTGCAAGCAGGCTTACACTTTCAGAAGCAAAACGTTTCCACTTCTTTTTCTGCCATTTCGTCTCTCTGCTGTCCTTTTTTTCTTCTGTCTCTTTTGGTACTTATCTGTCTTCCTCTATTATGCATGCCTCTCTCATTATATTCTTTATTTTTTCGTGATTGTTTTCAATGTTTTCTCTTTATGCTAAGTCCTGTTTAAAACATGGACTATCTTGCTCAAGATGACATCACAAGAAAAAAAAAGGTTCAAACAATTACTATGCATTTGGAATGTTTCAGAAAGATAAAAGGTAATATATATAATATATGTAAATTCCATACATTATAATATATGATAAAAACAATTCGTGAATCTTTCTGGGTTATCCTTTTTAAGCTCTGAATATGAAAACAGACTGTGTGCCAGAATGGAATCTGTGTGTGTGTGTGGTGTGTGTGAGAGAGAGAGAGAGAGAGAGAGAGAGAGAGAGAGAGAGAGAGAGTTTGTTTGAGTGTGTGTGTCTGTGTATGTGTATGTGTGTGCCTGTGTATGTGTGTGTGTGTCTGTCTCTGTGTATGTATGTGTGTGTGTCTGCGTATGTGTAAGTGTGTGTGTGGAGGGGCACACACACGTGCGTGGACTCGCGAGGGCGGGCGGGAAGCTGACACAGTTTTTTGAAAGCTCTAAAGCAAGAAGCCAGACGGACCAGCAGGTGTGGCTGACATGCGCATTAAGAGCTTCCGCTACGCCTGGGTGGGTAAGGAGCGGGGTGGCGGAAGTGGATTTCTTGGTTCTCATTTCCTGCCCGTGTGCCCTTCCATTGTGCGCAGGCAGTCCGCACAGGAAACCCTCCCTTTGTTCCCTCCCTTCTTTGAGTCCTCCTTCCCCCGGAAGTTTGTAGCTGACGGTGCATGGCTGAACCAGTTAATGGTCTGTCTGACTTGTTTGGCCTGATTATTGTTATTATTATGTCTCTGTCTTACTATTTTACTTGTGTGGATATGTATGGTTTTGACTTTGCGTTCCTTTTTTGAAAAATGCTTTTGTCCTTCTATGTTGTTTTGACTCAATGCCTCTGCCTCTGTCTCTGTCTGTCTGTCTCTGTCTTTGTCTGTCTCTCTGTCTGTCTCTCTCTGTCCCTGTCTCTGTCTGTCTCTCTCTGGACAAAAAGTGCCATCCACCACCAAGTACTTTTTAAGTTTGTGATAGGTCAGCTAGGAAAAAAGTCAACTCTCTCATTCTTGCTTTCTTCCCCACCCCCTCTCCCTCTGGACAAAACACCCCAACCACCACCAAGTATTAGCTAAGTTATGATAGGGCCACTAGGGAAAACAAGTGAAACGCAGTCAGGCACAAAGCCCCTGACATCATGTTCTATGACATAAAAAGTAAACGTTCTTAGAAGGAAATTTGTAATTACTTTTCTGCTACATTTAACAAACGAAAGAATCAACAAGTGATGCTACATATCCTTGAAAATTCCACGGCGCTTCACCAAATATTGCCGTTTTGTTGCTGTTTTTACCTCCTCTTACTCTCTCTCTGCCCCTTTCTTTCTTAAGCTAAATGTGTTTGTCAGTGTTCTAGTGTTGGATTGACAGTTATAAGAAAAAAGAAAGAAGGGAAGAGATATGATGATAATGGAGGAGGAGAAGAAGGGTAAGAATAGGCAGCAGCAGCAGTGACAATAGCAGCAGCATCATTAGTAGGAGGGGTGGTGGTAGTAGTTGCAGCAGCAGCAGAAACAGTAGCAGCAGCTGCAGCAGAAGTTGAAGTGTGGAAGAAGAAAGGAGGAGAGAAAGAGAGAGAGAGAGAGAGAGAGAGAGAGAGAGAGAGAGAGAGAGAGAGAGAGAGAGAGAGAGAGAGAGAAACAGAAAAAGAAGAAGAAAAAGAAGAAGAAGAAGAAGAAGAAGAAGAAGAGAGAAGAAGAAGAAGAAGAAGAAACGATGAGAGGAAGAAGGAGAACAGAACAATCTAACAATGATAGCGAAGATGAAAACAGAAGAGGAAGAAACAGAAGAAGTGATATTTGACAATGATGGTAATTCTTAGCATTAGGTCGGCGTGTTTAAGTGATCTCTAAGATGACACACATGTCTGTGTTCATCTCCTTCATATCTGAGCATCAATGTTTTCCTGCGGAAGCTTTTTTCCCCCTTTACCCATTGTTGAAGGTATGAGAAAATAAACCACACAACGAATGCCACAGAAATACCTTCTTCATATGTTTCAGCACCTGCCATTTTCTGTTTTCAAGTGAAACACTGCTTTTGTGATGGCAGCGCCTACTTCCACATCTTCCTTTGCCAGAAAAGAGATTTTAAAAAGATTCTGATGATGCTTGATCTTGATTATGTTTTGAGTCGGCAAATACGAGAGATGGTGTTTGTAGAGGGTGGTGGTTTCTTTTCTCCACTCCTACTGAAAATGTTTCGGTCGGTAAAGAATGAAAGATTATGTTTGCTCAAGCTGTTGGTTTCCTTTTTCAGCAGATATATGGAAACATTCTGCCCTGCCAAGAATGAAGTACCGTGTTTGCACAGACTGAATGGAAAATATTTATGTCCACCTAGTAACAAATATCACGCTAGCATGGGTTGGTGGTGGTGGTGGTGGGGTGGGGTCTTTTTGGCAGAGTTATTGACAAAACTCTGGTCTGCCAAGTATGAAGTATTATGTTTACACATACTGGAGGTTTCCTTTTGTAGACATATTGAAAAAGATGACTGTGCCAAGTATAAAATACATCTCCCTAGGTTTTTTGTTTTTCCATCTTTGTTTGTTTTAGCCTCACTGAAACAGTTCAGTTTTTTGCGCTGTAATTCACTATGCTGAGTCACTGTGGAGGGTGTGAGAAAAATAAACACACAATAGACAATGTAGGTGTTTACTTTATTTTAATATCAACATTCTGTTTCCATTTCGAAGACTGTAACCGTCATTCCAATTTTCGTAAGGTTTTCTTTTTGCCAGGGATAATATTCAATATATGACCATGGGATTTTGACAATGATCATTTATTTCAGTCGAGCACGAAATATGACTGTTTTTGCTGATCTTTTTGCGTGTGTGGTTTTTTTCTTGACAGATTGTCTTCCAATCTTCTTCCTCTGGTGTACCAGTGTTATTCTGATGTGTCCATATTTTCTGATTCTATTTTGCTACTCTTTAGTGTGAAAGTATTGCGTGAAGGTATTAGCTTGTTGCTCTTTATCTTTTATCGTTCTGTGTGCCAGATCATTGACTAGCCAAAGAAACGCCAACAAAATTGTCACGCCCTTGTTTGGACACTGCTTCTGTTGCTCAGGGAAACAACGACTGTGGGAAAATCAAATCTTTTAGCAAGCTGAAACAGATTTGCTTGGTTACTGTTGCCAGACTGTACTTACCGTATCTGTGTGAACTGAAGGCTTCACCCATGTTTGACAGTCAAGCCATCAAGAGTTTCTTTTCCTACACAGATCGACACTGGGATGGTGAAATGTGCCAACATGAAGCAATTAACATTCGCTTAGGAGGATAAAACTGTCACCTTTATTGTATACCTGTATGCTCAGCGCCTCTGACTGATAACCGTGTCTGGCATTTCGCCAGTTATTCCATGGTTTTATTTGTTTGCCAGCACAGCGCATGCTTAGACTAGTTGCTTTTGGTTGCTGCTATAAATGCTTTGTCTCGTACAAATATGTTGGGGATTTTTGCAAGCTTGTCAGGAGACAATAATATAAGTTGGTGGGTTGATAGGTAGCTGACTAAACAGAACAAATGTAACTAGCATAACACATGAGAAATGCTTGTTTAATCTTGGTTTTCTTTTAGTATTAATGTTGCTTAAAGAAATATACAAAGAAACAAAAGCCCCCATATGGGTATGACAGAAAAAGCCTGCAGTCTCCTGGTGCAAAAGAAGAAGGTAATGTTCGGGGATGTTGGAACAGTCTCGCAGGCTCGCGGCAGGCGCAAAGGTCGGTTTCTCCTCTCCTCTGTATCAGAATCTCAGAGTTTCCCCTTAGAAACCTGCTGGGCTGACCTTCACTTCAGGACCGGGGAAAATAAACCCACGGGGAGGGGTTCTTTTCAGATGTTCTTTTTGACTCTGTTTTCTGTTTCCAGTCCAAATGTTGCTTTTGAGGTGGGAACATCTTTTTTTTCTGCGGCGATACCTCTGCCAGAACAAACATCCATTCTCTGATTTTGAAGGTGCTGGATATTTGGTTTATATAGGTGTGTGAAATATTTTTGCATGGTTTCATGCTTTTGTTTAAACATCATTGTTCTCTACATAGGTAAAGAAAGTGGGTCAATCAACATAAGTAAAGAAAATGGATCAATCAGTTAACTGATCATATTGTTAGTTTCTGAATGATCGACCGACTGAATCCTCACTGACTTTCATACGGGACACCGCTATAGAACTTCGCAGTGTGTATCGAACCGAGGAAAATCAATACTTATTCAGGTAGCAACACATTTACACGACAGCTTTGTTTTCTATCATTAACACCGCCAGCTTTCGGTACTTTGAAAGTTGACCTTCTCTCTACAAGTACACTTTGGCGATTTTGACTCCATTTGATGAAGGACCAGGTTCTAATCGGATGGAAGTATCAGTACGGCTTAAACCGATGGTACATCTTCTACTCTGATAACAATACTATGAGGAATACCCTGAAGTTTGTTCTGTCTACTTTCCTCTTCACACAATCAGGCTTAGACCCAAAAAAAATTGTCAGATTACATCCTCTACGATGAGCATAAGCTCTGACTGCTACCATGAAAAGGTCTTGATGTTCGGAGACATTTTCATCTTGTAGCGTTTAGATCATTATGAGCAGTTTACTAATACATCCAGTAGTAAGACTCGGATGCATGATACGATAATCCAGCTACATAACAGTGAAACAGAAGTTCTGGGTACTTAACTGTTTACCTGATCGGGTATAACTTTAAGGTTTTCAACTGAGTTGCACAAAATGAAGCGATTAGAGAACTTTGGCATTTCATGTGGATTTTATTTTCAGCTTGGCATTGCTGGAGATTTGAAGGGATTAGGTGATGGTGTTAACCCCCCCTCCCTCCCTCCCTCTCTCTCTCTCTCTGTTTTTTGCGTTCGTGTATGTGCGTGTGCGGGTGAGACAGACACATACACACAGACAGAGCAAGTACGTACATAATCTGCCAAACTTTTTTTTATAAAAAGAAAAGACGAAGCAAAGCCTCATCTCAGACCTAATGCCACACCAGTTGAAAGGGAACATCTCAGATCTGAACACCTCAGAGACGACTTTGCCATCAACATCACAGCTTTTACCCCGTTGTTCCTGCCTGTTGCGACGGTAACTCGTCACTGACGTATATACAACGTTGGCGGTATGACATTTTGCCCATCAAGCCGGCACAAACCGTTTTCCTGTGCATAAAGTGACGCCCGGGCGGTGATTTGTGTCGGAATGCAGAATTAACATATGCTCTCCCAACGCAGCGCTGTCACCCATTTGGCACGATGCTAGAATGTTTAGGAGGGGGGGGGGGGGGGGGGGGGGGGCTGATAGAACGCTGACCATGTCAGGCATGTTGTTAGTTATTCCGTAGTGTTGGTGTTTGTGTAGAGCTCTGCGCAGTGACTGCCTGCAATTGTTGTTTTGTCGCAACAATCGTCTGATGTGGGGTGGGTGGATGGATGTGTGTGTGCACTTGCGAAGAGAAGAGAGGGATGGAGGGAGGGAGGGAGGGAGGGAGAGAGAGAGGCTTTTAACGAGAGACAGAGGCAGAGCTAGTGAATGTGTGTGTGTGTGTGTGTGTGTGTGTGTGTGTGTGTGAACCTTTCACGCCTTCGTTAAATTTTGTTTCCTGTATGTGTGCGGACATGCGCAGTATCAACGATGAGCATTAGCTAAGCCACAATTCAGAAAAAAAAATGTAATTGGTAAGTTGCTGTAACATAAAAGTACCATACCCTTAAGTCTTCCGGATGGAGTATGCTGCATATTTTGCCAAGGACCTTATTGTGCAGCTAATGAATATTCAAGAAAGATGTATTTTTGCGTATATAAAGGGATCTGCATGGGGTAACACCTCCTAGAATACAGTTGATAAATAATTCACAAAAAGCTGTAAAAGATACACTTTGAAATCTCTTTGACTGCGGACTAACTGCTAAGCCATGAGTACTCTGAAAACTAGCCAGTCTCTGATAACAATTTACAATTATCTAACTTGCAGGAAAGAATACCAACTAATACATTGCAGGAAGAATATCAACTAGTACATACATACTGACGATTCTTTCACCTATGTATTCCAACACAAACAAACTTCCAAAACCAAAAAACCCTCGAAACCAAACCGCAACGCAGCCCAGATTGAGACACTATACCTGTCCAATCAAGCAGCGCGATTACGAACCTACACAAGCCAATCATTACTTCATGATGGCGCGGTTATAGAAAACCCGCACACTACAAAAGCCCTCAGAAAACTCTGGAACAACAAGAGAAGGAAATATGACCCGAGAGGGGAGGCCTGGGTGGGCCGCAGAACCCGAGCAGACGATCGAAACCTATCCCTGTTCCCTGCTTTTTCGGCACAGCAGGGGTTAACTTGGCAAAATGAGGACCATGGCTGGCTGGCTGGCAGGTCATCCACAGTCTTTGTGCCGCCACTTATGTGCCGGAATGATGATGATGTTCATGATGATGATGATGTTCATGATGATGGTGATTATGATGACGATGTTCATGATGGTGATGGTGATGAGTATGATGGTGATAATGGTGGTGGTGATAATGATGATGATGATGGGAATGATGATGATGATGATCATTATGAGGATAGTGATGAAGACAGGCTGTTGACAGATTGATGAAAAAGACGATGGTAATGTCGGTGATGGTTGTGATAATAATTCTAGCTGTGATTGTTGTGGAAAGTTGATTTTGTTTCTTGTTTTTTGTTCTTTTTGTTTTCGTTTATTGATTATTTTTTGTCTGTTGTTGTCTGTCTTGTCTTTCTCTGTCTTGTCTTTCTTTCTTCTCTTTCTTTCTTACTTCTTTCTTTCTTTCTTTCTTATCCTTTATTTTTACCCTTTTATTTACTGTCCCCATTTTTGTCGCTATTCTCCTAATTTTCTTTCTTTCGTTCATTTCCTTTCATCTATCATTCTGTGTCTCTCTGTATCACAAAACAGCAGTATTGTCCTTTGAAATAACGATGCCAGGCAAATTTAGCCAGGATTTCGGAGCGGTTAAGCACCCTATTCCATTAGTGAAAACGTGAGGAAGTGTGTTATTTGCAAATCACTGCTGCCTTTGATAGCTTTTGTGTGGGTTCGTTTTTCCATAACAGATGGGTACCTTTGCCCTCCTTTATAACACAATGAGGATATGACGAATCATAACTTTTTTTTTCAATTCGGATCCGGAATCATATTCTACATGAAATGCAACGTCTTTTCTTTTGTTTTCGTTTTTCTTTTTGCATTTTTTTGTATTTTTATTTTGTATTATTTTTTAAGCTTCTACCTTGATTTTCTATTGACTGGTATTTTCTGTGCAAACAAGAACAGGTTATGACAGCACAGACAAAGACAGAGAGAGAGAGAGTGTATGTTTGTGTGCACATGTGTGCGCAGGTTGTATTTATATATGCACAATGTATACTACTTGTCTCGCATAATTATGCCCGATATTTCTCTCTCTCTCTCTCTCTCTCTCTCTCTCCTCTCTTCTCTCTCTCATCTCACTCTCTCTCTCTCTCTCTTCATCTCTCTCTCTCTCTCTCTCTCTCTCTCTCTGTTTGTTTGTACCTCTCTCTCTCTCAACCCCCCCCCCCTCCCTATCTCTCTCTCTCTGGGGAGGGAAGGGATGGTGGGATGAATGCATGTGTGCATGTTTATCACATCATAAGGGGAAAGAAAGAAAAAAAAGAATAGCAACAACAACGACAACAAAAAGAAGAAGAACTGACTAAAAAAAACAAAATTAAGCCTATACCATACCATTCATTAACACGGCCTTCGTGGCAGAGAGCCAACAACAATTGGCTTATAAGGCAATAGGCGGTAGCAAGTTCCCACTGGGCCATGGGCTAAAAGTGTTTCAGCACTGCTAATGACAGACATCAGTCATGTCTGTTTTCATCTACCTGACAAATGCGTGATGCATCCACAAGACTTTTTTTAAAAAATCGATGACAGAAGCAGGCTAATGGTAGGGTTGGTCGAAATCAGGATCGAGTATAATAAATTAATCGAGTGAGTATGTGATGTTTGTGTCTGCTGCACACAGAGAGAGAGAGAGAGAGAGAGAAGAGAGGAGAGAGAGAGAGAGAGAGAGAGAGAGAGAGTGTGTGTGTGTGTGTGTGTGTGTGTGTGTGCCATTTATATCTGTCTGTATGAATGCCTTTAATGTCATGATTGGTGGAGCTTTTGCAGTAAACAAGCGAAACGGTGTGTAAGATGAAGTTGTTTCTCGTTTTATGTCACTGGTTTGCCAGAATGTAGGATTTAGTGTGATGCATCGATGATTAACATTGTCTTGGCTGGTAATTTGTCATGTATATGCCATTGATCGATGATGAATGTCTAAGAACTATAACTGTAGTTGTTTGTTTTAAGAATTATATCTTAATGTTTCGTTTTCGTGATTTGATTGGACCGATGGTAAAATGTAACTTGTCTTTATGAGATATCAAACTTGTTTTGATTCTTAAGTCTTGAATCAGTAAGACCCCCGTCATGTAAAAAAAAAATGAACGCTTCCTATTTGGAACGGTTTTACCAGTTTTACCTGTTTGCAACAGTTTGACAAGATTCATCGTTATACTAATTTCATACATTATTTTCATTACCAATAACAGATCCCAGAACCTTACACAACATAGAAGTTGTACGCAAATAGAAAATGCCCCGTATTTTGAAAGAGTACGGGTACGTATGTACTGTTATTATCTCAAAAACATGAAAGGTTTAAGTTAACTACAAGCAATATCTTTGAAAGAAACGAGAAACATCCTTTATTATTTAAGAAAACAGCAAGAGAAATTTAAATCATCTACCAGCATTATCTTATAAAGCAACACAAAACAAATCTTTTCACAACACCCCTAAACAAGGTGGGTAGGGGTAGCAGGGGTGGGGTGGGGGTGTTAAGCATGGAGACATGTTGATGGGTTAAATGCGTGGTCTTTTGCACACTGCATTGCATAAAATCGTCCTGGCATTTTGTACAACAGAGACATGGATAGTGACTGCATTTTAAACACCAGTTACGAAAAATGACACCAGAGAAGGTTATTTTGAATTGATGTAAAGTTTGTTTAAACAGGATTGTTGATGAAGACGACGAAAACACTTTTGTACACCTAAAACAATACGTACAATATTTTAGCGAGTTTAGGAGGGAGAGAGATAGAGAGAGAGAGAGAGAGAGAGAGAGAGAGAGAGGGAGAGACAGAGACAGAGACAGAGACAGACAAACAGACAGAGACAGAGAGACACAGAGAGATTAGCAGTAAACTATTTCCTTCACAACAATTTCATTTTCCACATTTCGACAACAAACAATACAGTTTTAAAAAGTCCACAAAGACTTTTAAAAATAACCAAATCCGACCAACATGACCCCCCTCCCCCCCCCCCCCCCCCCCCCCCTACCCCTACCACACTTTCAAAAAACGACTACTACTAGTGCTACTACTACTACTACTACTACTACTACTACTACTACTACTACTGTTGCTGGTGATGGTGATGGTAGTGGAAATACTACTACTGCCGCCTTCTAACAGCCCTGTTTTTTCCCTATTGCGCCGTACGTACTAAAAACTTCTGTAGTCGCAGACCAACCGTTCCGAGTACTAAGAAAGTGGCTGTGCAGGCTTTCTCCTTTATTGCTTTCCTACTGTCTTGCGACGCACTGCTGTTACCCGTGCTAGTCGCTGTCCTCAAAGCCTTCTGTGGTGAGAATAAGTCTCTAGAACACTCGTAAAACAGAGAAAAAAGGAAAAATGTTGAGCGAAACCACAGAGGGTTTCTTTATGTGTTTTATATACTTTTTGTAACAGATACGCGCGGAAATTCGCGCTTATGCATGTACGCACACGCGTGCACGCACATGTGTACTTAAACACACACGCACGCACACACACGCATGAACGCACACACACTATATATAGAGATTGACACAGTTTTATTGTGCAACCAGCTTTGCAGCCCTGTAGACAAGGGGGAATAACAATTTCAGATCTGTGTAGCATAATGCAGTCTTCAAATATTCCTCTCACTTTGCACATATATGTACAACTAAACAAATCATATTGCCACGCACACCCCTCTCCTCTCTCCCCTCTCCTCTCTCTTCTCTCTCTCTCTCTCTCTCTCTCTCTCTCTCTCTCTCTCTCTCTCTCTTCTCTCCTCTCTCTCTCTGCTCTCTCTCTCTCTACCATCCTCTCTCTCCCTCTCTCCATCTCTCTGTCTTTCTCTCTCATCCCTCTCTCTCTCTCTCTATCCTCTCTCTCTCTCTCTCACCTCTCTCTCTCTCTCTCCTCTCTCTCTCTCTTTTCTCTCTCTCTCTCTCTCTCTCTCTCTCTCTCCTTCTCCTCTCTCTATCTCTCTCTCTCTACTCTCTCTTTCAGACAGGTAGGCAGACAGAGAACTGAAAGCGAAATGTATAGTTATTGTTGACATCATTTTAACATATACATTATAATTTTTCACGCTTCTTGGTAACATTCACTCTGACAAGTCTTGCCTGCAACTTCCTAAAAACGGAGTCTTACACGCACAGCTCTTTCCTTACTTAGTACCGAGTTCGGAGACTTTTGAAGAATGCCCATGAAATATGCAAGCCACTATCACTGCAGTACCTCCTACTAGCGCAGAATTACGCACCCGCACACAAATACACTCGCGCGCGCGCACACACACACACCAAACCACAACACTAACACACATACACACACGAAAACGCACGCGCAACACACACACACACATACCACAACACACACGCACGCACGCACGCACCCACCACGCCGCGCGCGCGCGCACACACACCAACACGCACGTACGCAGGCACACACACACTCACACACACACACATACCCCACACACACACACACCACACCACACCACACACACCATACACCACACACACAAACACACACACACACACACACACACACACACACCACACACACTCACCCCCCCCTCCCCACACACACACACACACACACTACCTTCCCCCCCTCCCCCCACCCCACCCCCAACCCCACCAAAACCCCACACAACGAAGAAAACCATTCTCCCCCTTCCTCTAAATCGAAGCCGCTGGAATCGATAGCAGGCAGGCAATCAGAATTTTTTGTTGCGTGCACGATTCAACGAGCAGCAAGCAGATTTCACCTCCCCAACAAGTCAGAGCGCAAGCGCTGGACTGGGAACATACATCACCGCAGCCCGCAGAACGCTCTGCCAGGCCCCAGCATGCACTAATTCAGGGTAGGTAGGTAGGAATCGTAGGTGAGGGGAAAAAAAAGGAACAAGCTAAAACTGAGAACCGCCTGCAAGCGCGTTTAATGTGGTGGAAAACAAACAAAACAAAATAAAATAAAACAAAAACAAGTAGTTGGCCCTAGAGAGTTTGTTTGCTTTAGTGCTGTGGCCGGGCCAAGAGCTTGTTTGTCCTTTGTTTGGTGGGGGTGGTGGGTGGTTTAAGTTTGAGCCTTACTGAAGACAAGCTTTTGGGGTGGAGGTAGGGGGGGGTGGGGGGTTGTTACGGTGTGGGCCGGTTTAGGTCTTACCTACAGCTTAGAGCCTCCTCACCTCACCTCACCTCACCTCACCTCACCTGTCCCGTTGTCTAGTACAACGTTTTGGGCACCACTGAAGATTTAGGGCCTGTGGGAGATAATTCTATGGTGGGTCAAGCGCTTTGGTTTTGTTTGCTTTTAAAAAGATTCAGCGCTGTTTAAACTACATATCATTGTAATTATCGTTATTATTGATAATTTATTTTATTACTATCATCAAGTGGAAAGAACTTTACTGTAAAATTCAGTGTACGATCACTTCACCATCGCTTAATTTCGCCCCCCCCCCCCCCCCCCCCCCCTTCTTTTTTGTCCTTTTTTTTTGGTTTGTTTGCTCCTCAGAGCTACGAGTTTCATAAAGATGCGATTTTTGCGTATGCGACCATTTTTTGCCCCACCAATAAGGTAGCTGCATTCCGACTGCAGGGATTCAGTGTTGTTCAAAGTGTTTGGCGTAACGCAACGAATGTCTACATTTCCGAAGTCTTTTCGACGCTGAAATGTGGTGCGGATGGTGTTTTCGTTACAGCTTTGTCTTGTTTGCGTAAATATTGTTCGAATTCAACAGGATCATGAATGTAGTCATATTCCTCATCTAAGTAAAAAAGGTAAAGGAGTCCCATAACCTATAAGGTCGTAGGGAAGCGAGGCGTCAGAGACTTCACTTCTCTAGGGCCAGCATATTGAGGGCGGCGCCCATCTCCTCTCCCTCGCTGCTTTACCTTCCCTGACCCTAGAGAGGGCAGGTACCCATTTACAGCTGGGTGAACTGGGAGAACTGTACTGAAGCCAAGGCGCGCAAATGGTCACCCATCCAACTGGTAACCACGCTCGACGCTGCTTAACTTGGCTGGGGGAAAGCGAGTGCTCCGACCACTGAGCTATCTCGTCCCCTCATCTAGCAGTACAAAATTGACAAGAAATATGAAAAATGGGTTGTTGGTTTTTTTTGCAGGATGTGGTTTTATTGCTTTTGGGTAGTTTTTGAATTTCGTGATTTCCATGCATGTGGTGACTTTTATTTTTAATCCGTAAAGTCGTGGGTGATTGTTGTTTCAAGGACATAGCAAATGTCCGAAGTCTTCAAAAAGTGATTAAAATCTTACTGAGACTGTGCGATTAAACAATCAGTGTTGTTGGCTACAGGATTAACACTATTGATTACACTACTACTACTACTACTACTACTACTACTACTACTACTACTACTACTACTACTACTACTACTACTACTGATGATGATGATTATACGGAATTTATATAGTGGTATATCTTTTAAGAGCAAATGAAAGTTCTTGCTTAAAACCTATTGTTACACATGCAACCAGTCACAAATATTTAAAAAACAAAACAAATTCAAATGCACACACACGCACGCATGCACGCACGCACGCACGCACGCACACACACGCACACACACGCGATGTAATAACAGAATCAAGATCTTAGAAAATAAGTATGTCTCGAGGCTGGATTTAAAAGTGTCATCAGTAGCCTTTTGCCGAAGGGAGAAAGAGAGGTCATTCCAGATCGAGGGACCAGAAATAAAAAGTGACGGCCAGCGGTGAATTGCTTAAATATAAGGTGTTTGTAAGCACAGGTCTTTCAAAATCGATGAACTAATTATAAAGAGCGACAGCCAACGGTGACCTGTTCCAATCTAGATATTCGTTGGCTTAGGGTATCTGCAGCAGAACGGAGGGAACGAGATGGAATGTACAGGTGAAGACATTCACAGAGATAGGAAGGTGCTAATTAAGCGGTATGCTGCGTATGTTTTGTCATACAGACATTCTGAACATCATCAGTGATGTGACAACCACCACAACCAGTAGTAGCAGCAGCAGCGGTACAAAGGTTATTCTGATCGATGACCTCACAAAGGCCAAGCATTTGGGATTCTCCCTGGGATGCTGGCTCGGAAGGTGTGTGTGTATGTGTGTGTGCGCGCGCGCGCGTAAAAAAGTGTGTGTGTGTGTGTGTGTTAGAGTGTGGTGGACAGAGAGAGAGAGAGAGAGAGAGCGAGGGAGGGATTTGAAAATGAATAGAATGAGAGTATCAGCCATGATATATCAATAGAAAAAAAAAGCAGAAAGAATAACAAAGAAAAGAAGAAAAAAACCCAAGCATATAAAGAACAACGAAGGAGATATAAGAATAGTAGCAAAAGACTAGTAGTTCACAAAATTGTTATAATTGTTATGATGTAGAAATTGACTTTCGGAAACTTAAGTACAGAAGAATCTTCCGACCTTTCGGTGAACAGGAAAAAAACAACCTGACGAAGCTACAGCATATTAGCTAAGAAAGCACAAAACTTGAAAAAGAAAAAGAGAACCCTGTGTCAGCCACAAATAGGAAAGAACGTAAGCATGTAAGTACAAAATGATAAGAAAACAACACCAACTTACAGAGAGAGAGAGAGAGGAGAGAGAGAGAGAGAAAAAAAATGGGAGAGAGGAGAGAGAGAGAGAGGAGAGAGAGAAGAGAGAGAGAGAAGAGAAAGAAAAAAAACCCGTCAGCAACAAATAGGAAAGAACGTAAGCATGAAAGTACAAAATGATTTTTTAAAAAATCCCACAAACCTAAGAGAGAGAGAGAGAAAAGAGAGAGGAAGAGAGAGAGGGGAGAGAGAGAGAGAGAGAGAGAGATGATATATCTTACCCATTGTAAAAGAAAGTTTACCTTTGTCTGGGGTTTGTTTTTTCTTCTTTATTTGGCTGGAGCTCTGAGGTTCACCAATAAAGAGATTTTGCTGTGACCGCTTTTGCCCACCACGAAGATAGCCACATTCCAACTTCGGTGTTAAAAATAAAGTTTGAAACTGAGATAACATAAAGACTAGAACAACACATTGAAGGCTTAGTTTGAAATAGTGTACTTCAAAATCGCGGAGAAAAAAAATAACCGAGGGAAAATAATTTCGTTTTTGTTCTGTTTCTCATTTCATCAAAATCCAAAACAGTTCTTAAAAAGTCTCATCGTTGACATGTTCTATGTTGCCTTTCAAAAGTATAAAGTCTTGTGTAAAAGAGGGGAAAAAAGCCGGACTTTAATAGAAACAGGGAAGTGATTATGTCTTTTTATTCATTTGTTATTTACCTATATCTTTAGTAAGTTTTTTAAGGGCAGTTTTCATTTGTTTGATTATTGTTGGTTGATTGGTTGGTTGTCCTTTTGTTTTGATAGGTTCCTGCTTTTCCTTTTTGTTTTACTGACAAGTCATTAACTTAAGGACTCGTTAACTTTGTCTTGAAATGGCAGAAGCTCTTAACGACTTGGAAAAAAAAAACCCCACCCCACTAACTCAGGGAATGGCATGTACTTCAATACAAATTATTTCAACATTGAAAGCTTGGCTCCGAGTACGTTCCGTTTACTGCTTACAATTAGAAAATGGAGTAAATAGACAAAGTTAAAGAAACACAAAACACAGAAACAACTGATTAACACACACACACACACACACACCACCCCCACACACACACACACACAACACACACACACACACACACACACCACACACACTCCCCACCTTACACTGGAACCTCAAAAAGCGTTGAATGTGAACAGAACGACGTGACCATTTTTGCAGAGTAAACAAACCCAGAATCACACAGCAATGCCATCATATTAAGGTAAAGGTTAAGGTGTCCAATAACCTATAAGGTCGTGGGGGAGCGAGGCGTCAAGAGACCTCAGCTTCTCCAGGGGCCAGCATATTGAGGGCGACGCCTATCTCCTCTCCCTCGCTGCTTTACCTTCCCAGACCCTAAAGAGGGCAGGTACGCAATTACAGCTGGGTGAACTGGGGGACTGTACTGAAGCCAAGGCGCTCAAACGATCACCCATCCAAGTGGTATCCACGCTCGATGCTGCTTAACCTTGGCTGGGGGAAAGCGAGTGGTCTAACCACTGAGCTATCCCGTCCCCATCATATTGCCAATTGTATTTTTTCTCTTTGCCGCGCATCAAAACAACACAATAATTCAGCCATCAAACATTTCTCATTGATCCTTTTCCCTACATAGGTTGCATATTGTTTGTTTTTAAAGATGTAATCCTTCTCTGGATTTGGTCATCATATTGTTGACACGTATTTGTTGTATTTGTCGGCTGCTTGATTTGATGTTTTTTTTAAAAAAACCTTTTTATTTTGATGCTGGTAATACTTTGAAAGAGATAAATAAGAATTTATGTTTTTTTGATAAGTAAAAGAAAACCTTTATATATGATTGAATAGCGTAGTTTGTTTGTTTTTTGGTGGGGAGGGGGTGTGGTCGTATAGGTTTTGTCAGGATGGGAGATTTAAAACTTAAGATACTGTTATGTTATATATTCATACGGGATATTTTCATTATATGTAAGCAAAAGAAGTCAGGCACTAGAATATTTTTCGCATGGTGGGACTCGTCTGTCTGTCTCCCTCTCTCTCTATATATCCATCCATCCATCCCTCTGTCTCTCTGTCTCTCACTCTCTGTCTTTCTTTCCCTCCATCCCTCCCTCTGTCTCTCTCTGTCTCCCTCTCTC